>WOXC01005284.1:137500-804782 GCA_011680675.1 Gymnobelideus leadbeateri | reverse complement strand
AAACTTTTTATTCTGTGCTAGACACTTTGTCAAAGTTGGTGTGCACAACACATAACACATGTGTGAGCTGGGAATGAGAGCTAGTTAAGCTTTCCTGGGGCTTATGGTAACCAAAACACTATTAAAGCCCAATAAAGGAAGCTGTAATCAAAAAGGAATTATAATAAAGTCCAGTTAGGTATTAAACTGCATCTCTGGGCTGAATTGCTTTCTTTTCAAGAGGTACAGTGTATACTACCCATATTTCTCATGTTAATAAAATAAAAAGTCTTAGCCTTCTATAGCTCTGGCACTAATTCTCATTGTTCCCTCTGGGAATTGCTTGATTAATAAACACTTTGGGTATAGGCAGTCTGGTTCATAAGTTTTTCTTAAGACTGGCAATGAATGTTTGCATTTTTAAGAATATACTTCTGAACTGGCTAGCATGTACAGTTGTGATGTAATGCAACCAGCTTTCAACTGGACCAGTCCTCCTCATTCTCATTTTTCCCATGGGCCAGAGTTAGAGAGTAGTTTACTGGAATTTGGCAGTAGTTGGGTTCCTTTCAAATCTGGAGAAAATAGATGGTGTCCTGCTGTTCCTTTCAAAAAATTTTTTTTGTCTACATCTTGTCTGGATGGAAAATGTTCAGTAGGGATATATTATAAATGCAGCAGATGAGATTCTAAATGTATGCAGAGAACAAACCTACCTGGACTAAAACTGATTGCTACTCATTTTAATTAATGTCACCAAACACCTACTATATTCCAGGCATTGTGCTAGGCACTAAGAGTAACTTACATTCTCCAGGGTGGGGGGGGGGAGGACAACATATACAAATAAGGAAACAGAAAACCTCTCTCTCTCTCTCTCTTTCATACAAAGTCATTTGGGTGATGGACATATTAATAAGAGAGGGGAATCAGGAAATATCTTTTTGAAAACATTGCACTTGAGCAGTGCTTTGAAGAAGACTAGGTGTCTCAAGAAGGAGAGGCAGAGAGTGGTTGGCATTCTAGGTCTTTGTTTTTTCAAATGAATTTTGTTATTATTTTATCAAATTCTATAAAGTATCCCTCTGGTAATTTGACTGATATAACACTCAAAATATAAAGTAGCTTTGATTGTATTGTCATTTTTATTATATTAATACAACCTAACCATGAGCACTGAATATTTTTCCTGTTAATTTTCCTTGTTCTTTGTTTCCTTAAGGAGAATTTTGTATTTGAATCTATATAAGTCTTTTGTGTTCTTCGGCAGGTTGGTCCTCAGATAATTTATGTATTTTGTAGTTATTTGGAATGAGATTTTCAGTTCTATTATTTCCTCTTGAATTTTTTTATTATTATGATATAGATATTTAGTTGATTTTGATGGTTTATTTTGTTAGCCTGGGGCATCTACGTGGGTAGCCATTGCAAAGTACAAAGGTAGGTGAATGTTGCATATTGGAAAGATATATACATATATATCTTTATATATATACATACATATCTTTATATATATATATATACATTTATATTATTTTCCCTCAACCGCACATTAAAACAACTTTTAACATTTTAAAAAAAGTTTTGAGTTCCAAATTCTATCCCTTTTTCCTTTCCTACCCTCCCCCTCTTTGATATGGTAAGTTTATACATGTGCAATCATGTAAAACATTTCTACATTAGTCATTTTATACAAGAAGACTTGAATAAAAAAAGAGAATGAAAGAAAGAAAGTGAAAAACAACATACTTCAGTCTGTATTCAAATAATATCAGTTTTTTCTCTGGAGGCAGATAGTATGCTTCACCATTAGTCCTTTGGGATTGTCTTGAATCATTATATTGCTGAGAATAGTTGAGTCATTCATAATTCTTCATCGTATAGTATTGCTGTTACTGTGTACAATGTTCTCCTGGTTCTATTCACTTCACTTTGCATCAATTCATTCAAGTCTTTACAGGTTTTTCTGAAATAATCGTGCTTGCCATTTCTATAGCACAACAATATTCCATCAAAATCGCATACCCCAACTTTTTTGGCAATTGATGGGCATCCCTTTGATTTCCAATTCTTAGTCACCACAAAAATAGCCGCTGTAAATATTATTGTACAAATAAGTCTTTTTCCCTTTTTTAAAATGTCTTTGGGGTATAGCCCTAGCAATGGTATTGTTGGATCAAAGGATATGCAGAATTTTATAGTCCTTTGGGCAGAGTTCCAAATTGAAGAACAGGTATGTCTGACTGGAATGTAGGGTGTGTGAAGGAGAGTAATGTGAAATCAGTCTGGAAAGAGAGGTTGGAGTTAGATTATGATGGGTTTTAAACGATGAACAAAGGAATTTATATTTTTGTGAATTTTGCCATTTGAGTTAGTCTATTTTTTAAGGTGTTGTTTTCCTCAGTCAGGCTGTTGACCCTCATTTCATACTTTTCCTGCATCCTTCTCATTTCTCTTTCCAATTTTTCCTCCACTTCTCTTATTTGATTTTTAAAGTCCTTCTTAAGGTCCTCTATGGCCTGCAACCGGCTCATGTTTTCCCCTGGGGCTTTTGGAGCAGGACTTCTGACCTCACAGTCCTTTTCCCGCTCTATGCCCCCAAAATAGGAGTCTAGGGTTGCATTTTTCTGTTTCCTTTGCCTTGGCATGTTGCCACTTAATTACTTGACTTTTGGGCTTGTTGCCACACTATGGCTTTAAGGCCAGATAGAGGAATTTTCGTCCCAAAGGTGTGGGGGGCAACTTCCATTTCTGGCAAGCTGTAAACCCACCCACGACTTCCACCCTAGATCACAATCCAGATCCAGGGAGGTTAAAGCAAGAGCGATTACCCCCCAAGACTGATCGCTGGATCTCCCTACAATTAACTGCAGGCTGGGAGCTGGAGCTGCGTCTGAAAACTATAAAATGGCGTGTCTCCTCAGCAGCTTCTAGCCCCCAGGGGAGGGAGCCGACGCATTCCCTAAATACCGGACCCAAAGTCCATAAGACACTAACCTCTTACTTTGTCCTAGGCATGTCTATGTTGATAATTCTGGAGTCGCCACAGCTCCTGGTGTTCTGGGGTTCCTCCAGCCGGCTGCTGGCCCTGCCACCCTGGGGCTAAAACCTCGGCTCACGCAGACCTGGGCTCCGCTCAGCTCGGCTTCCTGTGCTCTGCGAGCTGTGTGCTGCCAGGTCCCAGACCTCTGCGCTGTTCCTTCCTGCAGGGCTGCTGGGCTGTCCTCAACGGGAGGTTAGCTTCTTTGTGTCGTTCTGTGGGTGCTGGGGCTCCAGAAGTTGTTCAGAGTCCCCTTTTACATAGTTTGGGGGGAATCTGGGGGCAGAGTGGCTTGGAAGAGCTGTTTCTACTCCGCCATCTTGGCTCCGCCCCTCTATTTTCATGAATTTTAAAAATTGGAAATAAAGTGGGTCAGAACTTGAGACAAAGCAGGTAAGCATTAGGTAGTAGGGGGAAAGTGAGTGGTGAGGTAACAGAACAGGGCTGTCAGGAAGGTTAGGAGTAGAGAAGGAGGCTTCTTATTTCAATGTATCAAGGGCCCATGATTTTGTTAGGGTTGGAGATTCCTCCTCAATTTCTTCACTTTTGAGAGTTGCTGTTTCCCAGAATTGATTACCCTACAAACCTGGAGATTTGTCTCCTCTAATTTATTCTAATAAAGCTGCTTCTTGTACAGAAGACACAGAGTCCTTCCCAGGCCCTTGTGCTAAGCCTTTCTAGCTTGGAAGGACTGATTAGAACTTTAGTTTGCTGGCAAAGTATTTGAAAACCAGAAGAACTTCCATGCCACAAAGAAGCAGTGAGAACAGCTAGAGATGGAAATTATAAATGGTGGAGGTGGGGAGGAGAGCACATGTTGAGGGCTAAGGGGATCTGTGCAGGAGGCAGCAAAAATAAGACAGAGAAAAAAAGCTTGCACATAAATTAGGCTGATGGAAGAAAGTGACACAATTGCTCTATAAAATGGAACATTTTGGGAGAAGTCAATCAACCAACAAACATTTATTAAATACCTGCTTTGTTTTTCTTGATTATGTATATTTGTTACAAGAGTTTCATTTTCTTTTTTATTTTTCCATTGGAGTGGAGAAAGATGGGAGGGAAAGAAAATAAATTTATACTAATTGAAAGATTAATTTAAAAATTAATTACTTTGTATATGTCTGGTATTATGTTAAATGTTGGGGGTACAATGACAAAAAATTAAGTAGTCTCTCCTTTCAAAGAGCTTATGTGTTATTACAGAAGAGAAGGGATCTGATACAAAGAAAGTGTATGGTATCCTAGGCATTGCAGGGATAGACATAGAAAAGAATCAGAAGATAATAGAATTTTTAAAGACTGGGTAAAACATAAGAAAAATTAGATAAATGAGAACTCACCTCATTTTCTGAGCTTGATTTATGTAACTTCTTATTTATGAGTGATTCATACAATAGGCTATGGTGGAGCTGGCAGGCTTGCCTCTGTGTACCATGACCTTGTTTATGATGATGGAGCTAGTTGAGAACCATAATCACAGTAGGAAACAGTTACAACCCAAGACATATTTAAGTCTGCTTAGGGTTTGCATCTGGATGGGAGTTTAGAGATCATCTAGTCCAACCTTCTTATCTAAAATGAAGAAACTGAGGCCCAGAGAGAAATGACCTATCCAAGTTCATATAGTTAATGAGGAGCAGAATTGATATTATTCACTGTGAAAAGAACATACCATGTTCGTAGGATAGATAGTGAGATGACTGGACTTGAAGGTCTATTTGGGGGCCTACTGGGGATCAGGTTAGAAAGATGAACTAGTTAGTGCTAGGTCAAGGAGGATCTTGAATGGTCAGATGAGTAATAGGGATTTAATCAGTAAGGGTCAGTGTTTGTCAGACTATTTGGTGAATCCCATTTGTTCTATACAATATGACTAGTAGTTCTCTTAGAAAATGAGGATACTAACAATATTTTGCCTTCTAAAACATGCGAAATTATGTATTAAAATACTTATCAACATTAATTTTCAATATGAAAATTTATTATTTTTTTTCCCAAAATTGCACCAACTCCTCAGTTTCATCCTATTCCCTCTTCCTTGGTCGGAATTTATGGGTTCCATAAATATATTTTAACTCCAGAAATATTCCATGGCCAAATACTTTATGAAAATTATATAATAGGTATTGAGGAATCGTAAGTTGGTCATGGCCAAAACATGTAAATGTCTGAATGATCCTTTTAGGAGATACAGGTGACTTAGCACATCGGAAAGAGGACTGGTCTTGGAGTCAGTAAGACTTGGGTTCAAATTTTTTCTTTGCAACTTACTACCATCATGAGCACATCACTTAATCTCTCTGACCCTCAATTTACTGATTATTAAAATACCTGAAGTACCAACCAACAAGAGATTTGTTGTGAGGCTCAAATGAGGTAATATACATGAGATGTTTTATAAACTGTAAAGTTCTAAATACAAGTCAACCATTAGAATGCTCCGTTTCTCATCATAATTCAAAAGAGTTTAGAGAGAAATGCTCCTGGGATGGGTTGTTACCCTACTCCTATTCTCTTCTGTTTAATGATTTCTGGATTGTTGTGGTGGTAAATACGACTACTTAATTGAATAAAAATATTGAGGTATAAATAGCTTTGTTCCACTGAGTGGCTTTTGCAGTCCAGTATCTTTGCCAAGAAAACCTCATGGCTATCATGGTCCGTGGGGTCATGAAGAGTTGGACATGACTGAACAACTGAACAACTGAAATCGACAACTGAAGTGTAAGCTCATCTTATGTAGGCTCACTGAAGGCATCTTGGAGACAACTCCATTATCAGGCAGGATGATGGGGATGGTGTGTATTTCAGCCTGTACTCTCACTGATTTGTTTCTTATTAAGGAGGAGGAGCCCGATGCAATCTTCCTCACTGCCTACTAGAGAAAAGGGAAAATCATCGCTACCCCACTGAGTCAACTCCTCTGCTTTTACAGGATTGTTTGTGCCAAGGTTTTTTGGTCCTAAGGGATTTTTGCAAATAAACTTCCATCTCTGTTAAATGAATGGACCTCAACATCCACTCTCCTTCCCCCTATGCCTCCACTCTCTCTCCACCTCCCCCTAGCCCCAATTCCTGCCCTGTCTTGTACTGCAGAATCCAAATTACATTTACAGATCCTCAATGTAACTTGTTTCCCCTCTGGACTTCCTCCCTTCATTCTTAATCTCCCCAAATACAGTCAAGCAAGTATAACTCACATGGCTTATATAGTTTTAAGATAGTTTCAAATGCATAAAACCCCCAATATAAAAATTATTAAAGAGATAATAGATGTAATGTTAAATTTTCCAGGCTCCAGCTGTGAGGGCATTCTCTCCCCTAACCCCTTTCTATGTTGAAATAGGTAAAAAGCAGGAAATAGGTGAAATCAGATACAGGCAACAGGGGTCTCCACTCTTATTTGAGGGGAATCTGAAGCTAGTCTCAGGAAAGACACCTGTGAGCTGTTATTCAGAATGACAATAGGTTCTGAATGATTCTTTCCCTGCATTACAATGTTTTGTCATTGCAATGGTGAAAGGGGTAGAGGTGAGTGGCCTCTCAGGTACTGCTCAAACCTTTAGTAGAAAATTCAGCATGAAGACAGTGGCTAGGGTTCCCTCTGGCCCTCAGCTACTCATGAATCACAATCTTTAAGCTCAAAGACTCCACTTTTGCTATACACGTGACTCAGCATAAGTCACTTAAGTTTTGCCTGCCTCAGTTTCCTCAACTCTAAAACGGGGACCAATATAACACCTACTACCCAAGGTTGTTGTGAAGATCAAATGAAATATTTTTTAAAGCACTTAGCACAATGGCTGGCACATAATAGACAGTTAATACTTTTCCTTTCCTTCTTTCTTCCCCACTCTTTTTAAAAAAATTATTTATTTTTAGTTTTCAACATTCACTTCCATAAGATTTTGAGTTTCAAATTTTTTCCCCTTCTCCAAGACAGTATGCAATCTGATATAGGCTCTATTTATACATTCATATTAAATATATTTTCACATTAGTCATGATGTAAAGAAGAATTAGAACCAAAGGGAGGAACCTTCCCATTCTTTGTCCTAGTGGAGGAAGAACTTTGTTACTCTCCTAGAACCAGTGAGAACAGGAAGATGCCTGAGATAAAAGTGCCTGTGCTCTCTCTAGTTGTCAGATCTCTAGCTTCAGAGAGGGGAGCTATATTTGAAGAACAGTGAACATCACACGTATGATTCTGGCAACCAGGTCATTTCTTGCTATAGATATTCAATAAATGCAGAATTTTTTCAACATGAAGCCATATATTGTATAGTATGTTTTGTTTCTTTACATTGATCCAGGTTCCTTAAGGAGACATTTCCTGTTATTTCTGGTATCAAATGACTATCATGAACCCCTGCTATTTCTGTAAAGGAATTCTCATGACTTGGCCATTTGGTAGCCAAGTCTTGACCTTACACAGCCCTCCCTCACTCAAATCAAAGTCAACTGCAAGTCATGTCATCATTCCACTGATGCCATGGTCCTCCTGGAAAATGAAGGATAAAAAAACAATGATATATTGCTAATTGAGCCCAGGTAGATATTGCTTTTAGAGGGCCTTTTCATTTCACGCTTGGATCTTAGTTGTTTTGTTGTTTTCCTCTGGAGTTAAAACCTACATTCATTGGCTGTACCTTTTTAGACTTTGTTGTTATTGCCTTGCAAAGTGATGTTCTTGGCCCCAGAAGTACTTCTGTGAGTTTTTTAGCCTGCTTATCATGTGCTCAGGGAACATCTCACAATCCTCTTCCTCCTTCGTGATGATAAAGTGATTATTTTTTTTTGGTATAGCTGTCATGTAGTTATGAATCCTGGTGATTAATCATTAAGATTGTCTGGGTTTTTGTTGGGATATTTTCTAATGCTCATCTTAGTATTTCAAAAGTGCAAGAGAAGGTTGGTATTGCATAAATGTTAATTGCTTTGTTATTCTTTTTATTTGTTAATTCAGGTCATAAACAGGCCATGGAGTAATGACAGAAGTGGGGTGGTGGATTCATCATTGTTTTAGTCATCTCTTGTCCCCATACTGCTGTCAGATCAGTGATGGTTTCTTAGACCAAATCCCTAACAAAAGTTCTACTTGCTTGTCCCTCCTTTCCTATTTTGTGCCCCAGAACTCTTGCTCTAGCCCCAACTCTGGTGATGCCAAAATAGCTTAAAAATAGTTTTCATCTGTACTTAGATGAATCTTAATTTAGTCCTTTGCCTACAAGGACCCATCTCTACCTCCCTTGCATTAGCTTTATCTTTCATTTCAGGGTCCAAGTGAAAAAGAATGTGTAAGAGTGAATTTCTTCCACATAAGTTTATCCATTATGATTATTTGTAAAGACCCTTAGAAAATTCCAGAAGCTTCCTACTTCAGGGACAGAAGAATAGGGGAGAACCTATTAGCAAGCTAAGAGGGAGAGGAATCTTGGACAGAAGCACTAGATGCTGTGATAGAAATAAGAAAACAAACCAACATGTGAACAAATCCTTGGTGCTTTTAAAATAGGGAAGGGGCATTTAGAAAAATAGTTGGTACCAAGAATTGTTGCAAAGTGTTTTTATCTCTCATCTCCACTTCGCCCCAGGCCTTGTCCCCTCTTTTAGACAATGGAAGTCACTACTGATGGATTAGACCGGGAATGTGTGTATATAGGTGTGTGTGTGTGTGTGTGTGTGTGTGTGTGTGTGTGTGTCTACATATGTGCAAGTGCACATTTGTTTCCTACTACCTGACAAATGGGGAAAGCCAGAGAAGGAGAAAACCATGACCCTAGTATAACTGGGGGTGCTGGACTCTTTCCATCTTAGATTGGATTATTATACATAGTTTAATAATAATTACTATTCATTTAGTACTATAATTCAGCTATATTATGGATTTAGTAGTCTTCTAGGGGCTGACCTGAGAACTTGTCATGAATAGAAAAATGTTTCTCCGGGACAATGTACTCTGAATTCCAAACAGTTGATTTACAGACTCAGCTTTAGAACACAACCTGTCTGTAAATTGGGGATTGCCTATATTAATTAATCTTGTAGTTTCTTCTGTAGCTATTTGTGCATATTCCCTTGGGCTAAAAGAACCTATTGACCAACTCTAGTATCAAGCCTTTTTTTTTTTAAACATTTGTTGATTATGTAAGATTCTGAAATTTCAACCCTTTAAATGTCTGTTTTTGATGTAACCTTTGTTATGTGTATTCTCTGATTTAAAAAAAATGAACAGAGGGAATTTTCTCATATTTCTTTTTATTGAGGAAATGCTAAGAGAGGGTCTTGACCTGCGAGTTCATTTTTTGGTATGGAAAATCCTTTCACCCACGTAAATCAGCAACTTATGGTCTTAGCACTATGAGTTTAAGTGACCTGTCTAGGGTCATACACTCAATTTGTAAGTCCTAGGACCAAAATGAACCTTCTTCTTCCTGATTCCAGGGTCGTCCCTCTACCTACTATTCAATGCTACTTCTTTTTCTCTGGGTTGACCAGCTATTTTAAGGCATAGGGGATGCTAGGTTTGTATAAAGGGTCTTGAATTCTTGTCAAATTTTATCACCTTATATAGCTGAACGTCAAGAACAATCATGCCTTCAACCATGGGATATGATTGAAGAGAACTAAAAAAATGTAGAGCATAGGATTAAATATTTACTGTTAGTAATATCAGTGCTGGCTAATAGCAACTAGTCTTCATATAACTCTTAAAGGTTTGCAAAGTGCTTTACAAATATCTCATTTTATTCTTACAAAAGCTCTGGGAGGTAGGTGCTCTTCATTTTACAGATGAAGAAACTGAGGCAGACAACTTTTTAATGACTTACCCAGGATCACCAAGTTAGCAGAGTTAGCAAATCATGGAGAGAATTGAATTAAGGTCTTCCAGACATCAGGCCCAGCAATCTATCCATTGCACCAATTAGCTGCCCTAAAGGATCTGTCTAGTCTAAAACCCCTTCCTTTTGCAGATGAGGAAACTAAGGTCATACTGGGATATCAATGCAGGTCTTCTGACTCCAAATGTAGCTCTTTCCATTGTACCTTATTGCCTCAGGCTGCTGAGAATCTCTACACTATTTTCCCCTAACTTCCCAAATCAATTTTGGTGGGAAGTGTGTGTTTAAGTGTGTACGAGTGTGAATTATGTGTTTCTGTGTCTCTTGTTCTCTTCCTCGGTACTTTAGATGTTTGGTAGACCATACATACAACATGGCTATCCTAGGACAGAATTATGATTGTGTATTTAAACAGAATGTTCTCGGTTGGAAAGTTGAAGATGTCTTTCTCTTAAATAAAGGCAAGAGAAAGAAAGGAGTAAGAATGCACTAGAATGACCATTTTTGTGGCTCAGCACCAAATGTAGTATTTACCTACTCTTCCTTGATGAGTGGAAGAAGGCAGAGCCACCATTTTAGAAGTTTGAAGTTTTCAGGGTCCTATTCTTTTAACTTCTTTTTCTCATTTTTAAAAATTTTAGACATAAACACTAAAATTTAAACACACAATAAAGAAAAAGAAATGTAATAAGCTTAAATATTGAAACTTAAATACGAAATAAGAAAAGGAAAAAGAAGCATGTCCTGTGCACAGCAGAGTGTAAGAGAATATTCAAAGTATATAGCAATGCATTTCTATTTCAAGAAAGCCTGTATCTTCACGTGTATCAAAAACTGTCCATCTGTTCTTTGCTTCTTTGTAAGTTTTCTTTTGTTCTCTGCTGTGAACTTTATACTTTGTTCTTTTATCCCCCCCTCCCCACAGAAGGCTACAATTGAGCACAAATATATTTATACAGAGATATAGATTTATACACACACATTCATAATACATACATAGACATATCCTTTCACTACCACATTCTACTCCTGATCTTTGTTTTTCTGTTTGTGCACATCTCTTATTTTCTATCCCTCTCTTTTTTTGCCTTTTGGAGGGCGATTGGGGTTAAGTAACTTGCCCAAGGTCACACTGCTAGGTTTTTGTTTGTGTGGGTTAAGTGTCTGAGGCCGGATCCGAACTCAGGTCCTTCTGACTCCAGAGCCACACTCTACTCACTGCACCACCTAGCCGCCCCTATCCCTTTCTTTTAACTTTAGCACTCTCAGGAGTGGCAGAAATCAGTGTGAATTCGTTCTTTGAGATTGCTAGAAATCCCTGGAGAAGACTTCATGTTTCACCAAAAAGTAGTAGAGAGTGTGGAGGGTGTCAGGCCCACGCTGTTAGAAAGGTAAACACATAGATACCATCAAAACTTGTTCTTCCCTGTATTTTTGGAGTGGCTGAAGATCCTAAAGTATTCAGATGTTTCTTTCAGCCAAGAGAGAAGTGTAGTGTATCAGTTGTAACTTGAGAAAAAGAGAAATTGAGACAGTGGAGAGTTCTGGATGGTCAAGTTTGTTGCTTGTATTAAAGAGAATATGGGAGCATCTTGTGTTTGTTTTGGGGGAGTGTGTTCCTGCCAGGTGGCTTCTGTCCCTCTCCTTCCTCTCAGTGTTAAAAGCATGACCTGCTTCTCTTGCATTTGATTAGTTTAACATAAAGAGCAGGGCATCGGATATCCTCAGCTGCCGACCTGAGGGAGACGTTTTCTGGGAAGCTGTGGAAATTGAGCAAGTATGTGAAAATCTTCTTCTCATGGAAAATCTTCAGACAGACTTCCCCTTCCCATCTTTCCCTTGGACAATATGGTAAAAATTTCCAGGCCTTCTCTCTTCTCTAAATGATAAATGCAGTCACTTCAGAACCTAATTGCCTCTACCAGATGGTAACAGTCTTAAGGGGACAAAGGAGAAGGAGGCAACTTACACTTTTTCTTCTTACCATACAGGGACTTAAAATTTAGGACACTGATAAGATCAATGCAATTCGTTTTTTTCTATATTAGAATATTTCTGTATTCATTGACCAAAAACATCACCTGTTCTGAATTAACACGTACCATTTCCCCCCATTTCATATTGTTCTCATTTTCTTTTTTTCCCCTCTCTCATTTTCTGTCCAGTTTAAAGCACACAGCAGGACAAAGTCCTGTATTGTGACGCTTAGCAGCTTAAAACTTAGATGTAAAACTTAAGAAGGCCGGCAAACAGAGCCTGGCCCTTGAAGTCTATAAAATACTTCACTACCCCAAAATGTAAGGTCAAGGTTTATATATTTTTATGATTCCATGGCCTACATTTTCCACAAAAGTATAGTTAGAAACTCTATTTAATAGCTAGACCCTGGGCAGCTTTCTGAAAGTACAGTGACAGAATACGGAGGTAGAGAGAACATACATTTCCCAGATCAAAAGTCCAAGCATTCTAGGTGGTAACTGCTTTTCATGTAAACCTCTGGAGCCTGAGGCAATGGACCTCAACTAATAATGCATATGCCCTATTTGAGCTTCGGGTATGGGGCCACTAAGGTGAGGCCCCTGAGGGCGGAGATTGACAGGGCTCATTCTTAGATGCACTGACAGTACCTATGGGGTGATAGAGGTGGGTGGAAATAGGCATTGAAGTCCTGGGATTAGTTGAACTGTGTGTGTGTGTGTGTGTGTTTACTTCATGTTTTTCTGCTCTCTGATATGATCTTTTCTCCCTTCTCCTAGTTGAATAGCTTCCCCTCCCCCCTTCTTTCCAGGCCCTGTATTTCAGTTATCCAATGCTGGTACACTGTGATATAGTTTCAAGGTTATTCCAAATCATCAGTTGCCTTTTCTACCACACCCCAGTTGACTCCTCACCTCTTCACACACCCTCTTCTTGCTCCTTCCCCGAGGTCCAGTCATTTGCCCCATCTTGCCAAGTCTACATTCATTCTTGCATCCATCTCTGCACTCCACTTCCATGATCTAGTTCAGGTCCTTATCCCCTCTCCTCTGTTTTGTTGCTTCTTAATTGATTTTCTTGCATCTGATATTTACTTCTTGGAATTAGTCTTCCACACAGCTGCCAAATGGAAATTCTTAAAGTGTAGGTCAGATCACACCCTTTCTCCAAAAACCTTCACTGGCTCCCCACTGCCTTTAAGATGAAACAAAAGCTCCTCAGTTTGGCCCTTAAACACCTACATAATGTATTTCTAACCTATCTTTCCAGGCTCATTACATAGTGTCCTCCCTCAGGCACTGTTCTTTCCCAGCTACTCTTGCCTACTAACCATTCTTCCTATCTAACCTTCCATCACTTAGTTCCATGCCTCAAATACCTTCCTCCCTTCTGCTTCTTGTAATTCGTAACTCCCTTCAAGACACAGCTCAAGAACTACATTCTACAAGAGGTCTCCCCACTTATTAATGTTTCCCCTGACAAAACCACTCCGTATCTTTTTTAACATAAGCTCTAATTATCTGTTTACATGTTTGTATTTAGTTATCTACATATATGTTATTATCTTTGTCCCTAGCAGAGTTTAAGTTTTTTGAGGAGAGGGACCATTTTTGTTTGTCTTTCATGTGGTAGGTCCTTAATAAATGCTTATTAAACGAATGAATAATTAAAACCTTGGACTTGAGTTTTTACATGCTTCTTCCAGGGAAATTATTAGTTCATGACAGTTCACTGGTTTTTGTTGGAGTATTTCCATATTATCATCTTTCTGAGTGGGCGTCTTCAAGTTATCACTGTCAAGCACATTCTGGTTAAATTGATGCTTTGGTAACTTTTCAGAGGTTTTCTTCAGGCTCCACTGAGGACTTATTAGGGATGAGGGAATTGATTCTGGCTTCCATGGCAGGATTTTTGTATCCAGGATCATGGCAGTGTATAATCACAGTTTATATTTATCAACTATTTCTCCTTAAAAGTTAAAAGCATATAAGCAGTTGAATGGGCCAGGAAGAAGCAGTGTGGTATAATGGAAAGGATGGTGAAGGAGGAGTCAGGAGTATGTAGGGTGTTAACTCCAGTTCAGTCATACACTCACTGGATAACCTTGGTAAAGCCACCTAACATTCCTGTAAAATGAGGATGTTGAACTTTATGGGTCTCTATAGCCTCTTTTAGTTCCTAAACTCTATAATTCATCATTATGACTGCTTACTCTAGAATCAGAAGAGAAATGGGTCTGCTTATGTGTCTGATGCCAACTTCACCTGCCATTTCATGTAATGGATTCCTTACTTCAATGGATTTGTTTCAGAATGACTAGATATGAGGATGTTCTTATCATGTTCACACCTAGATGTAGCTTGGTTGCTTATTTTTCTTTGTGGGGGGGTGAGGTGGGCAATAACTTGCTTTCTTTCAGCCAGACTTTCATTTTGTAGGTTCTAGACAAGGCAAATTACACTTGATCACACTTTTATGTGAGCTTACCACAACAGGACAATGACAAATAAAAAAATTCCTGACCACGCTGACAAATGCAAGCAGAGGCCACAACAATAACAATAATTACGATAGTCAACATTTAAATAGTGATTTGCAGTTTACAATTTGCAGTGGTTTTTGTACCCATTGTCCCATTTAAGCTCCACAACTTTGTGAGGCAGGTGCTATTATCCTCGGGGATATGACCTGCCCATCTCATTACACAGCCAACACACATAGGAGACAGACTTGGACTTGAGCTCCTTCCTGACTCCAAGTCGAGGGTTTTTTCACATAATAATCCTGGGGGCCTGATCTCTTTGGCACATAGCCTCCACCTGGATCAATCCAGGAAAACTTAAAGGGTTTAGCTGTGTCTAAGTTTTCCCAGACGTGGCTATTAGCAGCTGAAAGTTTGCTTTTGTAGATCACAGCAGGGGGTGGCTTCCTTGGTAAGAGTATTTATTGCTGTGTTCTCAATGGCCAGTCATAGTGGAGGCAGGCCCAGTCCCTGGGGCCCATCAGAGGTCTTCTCTGTATCTTCTCAGCAAGGATCTTCTTAGCACGCCTACCTGATTCATGGGAAATTGATTCTCAAATGTCTCAAAACAAAGGTCCTTGCCCTGTAATATCTTCAAAATGTGACCCAGGAACTCATCAAACTGGTCAAGTCTACTTATACAGTGAATTATTGCCTTGATTTACTCCAATGGGTCCAGTTCTTTTAGGCTTATAGGAGGAGGTAGAATAGAAATAAGTTGCTAAACTGAGGGTTTCCTATAGATGAATTCATTAAACATATACTAAGCACCCAATCTAGCCACCCAATCTATCCGCTTTGTGTGTGGGAGAGATGCCAAGAACATACAGCTGGGACCTGGGGATATGGCTCAAATGAAGGTTGGTCACTTCTTTGCAGTGTAGAGTTTTGGGGAGTTGCCTCGAGAACTTAGAAGTTAAGTAAGTTGCCCAGGGTCACACAATCAGAGGTAGGATTGGAACCCAGGCATTCCTGGCTCTGAGGCTAGCTCTCTATCCTTAAAATGTGGTTCTTAAGTATAGTCTGGAGGCCCCTAAGGGTCTGTGAGATCAAACCTATTTGCATAATAGTAATGAAATCTTAATTTCTGATACAGTAAACATTAATAGACAACCCCTAAAATAAAAGCTCTTTGAGGTCCTCAATAATTTTTAAGTGTGACAAAGCATTTTGAGATTACTCATAAAATTTGAGAGCCATGTTACTATTATGTCTTACTGCCAACTTCCCCAGTCTCCCCATCTGTAAAATGGACCTATAGAACAGAATTCTCAGGGAATGTTTTGAGGCTGAAAATGAAATAATCTACGTGAAGTGCTCTGTAGGCTTTAAAGTGCTATAGAAATGGTAGCTATTATTATTTGTAGTGTGGGATAGAATCTAGGGAAGGCTTCTGAAGGAGTAGGAACTTGAATGATGCATAGGATTTGGACGGAGGGGAGGAAGGGATCTTTCAAAAGGAGATTGATGTGTGTGGGGTGACTGGGAGAGGGAGGGGAGGGGCAGCTACACCGTGAACAGAATCACAGAGGCAGGAATGTGCTTGTATTAGGAGGAAAGTGAAGAGATCTGTCTGTGGAAGGAAGCTGGTGGCACTTTGGCTATAATGTTTAAGGAGGCTGTTGGCTCCTGGCTCTCTCACTTCTGAATTGGATGGTGATTTTGGTAGTTTAGAGATGGGGATTGTGTCAGGAATGACACTTGGAACCAGAGCTGTCTTAGATATATCCTCTCCCCCTTCAAAAGGTAGTTCTGTGTGGACTCTACTTATTCTGAACATTTTGGGGGGAGTTCCAGGAGTTACGTGATCATTTGCTCAAATTGCAAAGAAACAGGAGGATAATTCTTGATGGGGAAGACAAAAAGGGACCAAAGACAGAATGAGAGCAGTTATCCTCTGAAACCAGCCTTGCTGGTTAGCAGCATATCTACAGACCCTGGCTATCAAAAGGTCTCAGATGAAAAAGAGAACTGGTAACTTATGAGAAGATTCAGAGCAAAGGGAGTTTTTAAGAGGCCAGGAACGAACATTCCTAGACCACCAAAAAACTAATGTTTTGTCAACCAGATTTCTACATGATGTAGTGGAGAGGGTACTGGAATTAAAGTCAGGAAGATCTGAGTTTGAATCCTGGTTTTGACACTGGGAAAGTAGCTTGACTGCTTTCTGCCTTAGTTTCCTCACCTATAAAATGGGGATAATAATAGCACTTACCTCCCAGGGTTGTTGTGAAGATCAAATGAGATTATATATGTAAAGTGGTTAGCACAGTTCCTGGTACATAATAGGTACCATAGAATTATTAGCTTTAATAATAAGTATATTGTTGTGCTTTATAACCCTAAAAGTGCAGCATGAATGTTGGCTCTTATTGTTATCCTGATTGACTTGTCCCACCCCCTCCTTATGTGTCAGGCCTGCTCCTGCTTTAGGTACTGCTACATCATTCTTCTGGACTGACTTTTTAAGTATTTGTTTATTATAATCATAAATACAATTCTCTGTGAAGTTGATGTTTGTCCAGAAGTCTGATGGAACAAAGGATAGGGAAGGAGGAAGTACTAAGAGGACTGAGATGGTAACAGAGGTTAGGTATTATTGATAGAATGTCTGACAGCAAATGGTGACGGAAATCCTCTTGTTATAGTGATGCCAACTCATCTGAAGTTTGGAGGTCTCTGGAACCATAGGCTCACCTGCTTTACATAGTTAGTATAATCTCGAAAAGTTGTAGTAAGTCGAAGGGTTTATTAACTAGCTTCTAATTGGGACATGCCAATTTTTATGGCCCAAAGGTTTCTAGAGTCTCCTGATTCTTCCTTCTCCCCCTTCCAAGATTTAAAGGAGAAAGAAAGGATAGAGCAGGAGGAGCTCAGATACCAAGAATAACAATAAGCTAAGCTAAATCCCAGCTGTACCACTTACTATCTGTTTGCCCTTGGACCAGTTTGGACCCCAGTTTCCTCATCTGTGAAATGGGTGGCTGGACTAGATGACCTCCATAATCCCTGATAGCCTGAAACCTATGATCCTTATGAGAATCAATAAACAGCATTATCACAACTTTCCTCAATACCTTAAAAACATGCAGTTTCTCTTCATATTATAGCACCCAATCCTGCCTCTCTTTTGAAAAAATTATAGAACTGTTTTCCTACTTGAGCCAGTTAAAATTGAAATAATTTTTGTATGGACTTAAAATTTAAAACTGTCCTCTATGTCTGTGTATATTTATGCAAGAGCACCATGTAATTAAAATAGTGGTAAATCATTGCTTTCCAGAAGCTCAATGAGGATTATTGATTTAGAACAGGAAGGTCAGACGCCATACAATTCAATGCCATCATTTTAAAGATGAGGAATCTAAGGAGAGTCAGTGACACAGTGTCAGGGTTGGGATTCAAGTCCCACGTTCTCTGATGCCAGGGTTGGGCTCTTCCATCATACCGTGATCTATATTCCTTTATTAACTTCAGCATATTTTTGGGTACTACATACATGGCTAATGTTTTGCACTCCACCGTTCTGTGCTGACCCTCTCCTTTTAACTGCTCATCTTTTAAAAAAATTAAAGCAATCTTAGGAATGGTGGTGGCATGCAGAGTTGAGCCTGCCATGACTTTAAAATATGAGAATATAAACAGAAACAGATTAATCTCTAAATGATCCTAAGTTTTCTGATCCAGGAATAGTTAGAATGTATCAGCTTCATATTAAGTAGAATAAATATGTCCCCATTTTTATGGCTCTTTACTCTTAAACACACACACAGAGCTGTCACACTATTTTCTAAACCTCTGTGCACAGCAGGTGTTTTTGAAAAATCCGCTTGCAATAAACCATACAGTCTTTATTACTTTTGTTTGCAGAGCCTTTTGCCAAGTAGATTTATGAGGATAAATATATATTTTACTGAGGCATTTAATAATTCTCTGGAGTTGGGGAATTTGTATCCTTATGTATCTATTATTTTATTTTACTGAACACATTTATTTTTTAAAAATTAAGGTGAAAAATTACTCTTTCTTGTGACTACATATATCAGCCTTACTGATTATGTGCCTATGAGAATCTCTCCCTAAGAAGAGCTCTTTTTTTTTGTAATCTGTGTGATCTGAATGCAGTATGTACTGGTAAATATGAAAGCATGATATTGTCATTTCTTTAATGAGAATAGCAGCAGTAAGCTTGTGACTACTTTGTAAACACCTGTATAAATTCTGTATGTTAGCCATGCAGTCTCAGAATTCTAGAATATTAGAGCATGGAAAGACCATAGGGATCTTCTCGTCCAACTTCCTCATTTTACAGATGAGGAAACAGAGACCCACGGAGCAGTATTTTTGCCCGAGGTCGAGCAGTGAATTAATAGCAGATCTGGGACCAGAACCCAGGTCTCCTCATTCCCAGGCCTATGCTCTTTCCACTACACTGTGCTGTCTTAGTCTATTTTAAAGAGTATTCTCTTGTGGAGAACTAGGTAGGGGAAAAGAATGGCTTTGCATTCTAATTTTGTCTCTGTCATTTCTTTGGTGCTTGTTATAATTGAACACAGTTTGCATATATGTAAAATGAAAATGAATAATAGCAACTTTTATGTCAGCAGACAGCCTGCAAGAAAGACAAAGGGGACGGGAAAAGGGGCATATTTCAGCAAAGCCACTGCACCTCATGGTTTCACCTGAGTGCTGTGGTCAACAGGGTATTCGGGAGGCAGAAGGCTAGTACTGAGGTGTAAATGAAAGGCAGTGGATGTGAGCTATTTTTAAAACAGCTTTACAGTTTTTAAGTTATAATGACTATGGGAAATAGTCTACAACAGAGGTGTCAGACACATCGTTATGGACTTGTGATACTCTTGAGTATGGCCTGAACCAGGTGAGAATGTAGTTGGGAAATATTTAACAAAATAAATAAAAATACAATAAACCACAGTTAATATTAATACATGGGTTTCTGAGTCACAATACATAGGGACCTTATGTTTAGTTCCTTCCCTCCCCACCCTTTCTATTTGAGTTTGACAACATCGTTCTACAAATTTAAACTTTTGGAGAAACACCTTGGAACAAGAATGTGTGAAGATGACTGGAAAATTGTCAGATGATACAAAATGAGGATGCTGAATAGGGAGGCACAGTTGTACTGCCTAAGGTCAGGTGCTGGCAGAGTGGGGCAGTAGGTAGTTAACAGTTTAGCTTTAGAGCTTATATTGGCCATGGAATGTTTGGAAAGTGTAAAGGAAGTAGTAAAGGAAGGGGAGGAGTGTGGATAGAGAACAAGTGTTTGTGTGGAGTGGTTAGGAGTTTGTAAATAGATGTGTGAGAGAGAAGACAACAGTGTGACTTCATTCTGAGAGAATTGTGTGAGTGGTATGGAAAAGAGGGGTGAGTTGGTGAATGATGTAGATAAATGCTGATCTGGTTAGCTTTGACTGGGCATTGAATCTGGCAGGGAGGGCCAGGCGCATTGACAACATGATGCAAAGATACACATTATTATGCAGAAGTTTATTTTCTGAACCTTTCTCCCCAGTGCTTCCAAGTTCTCAGAAGAAACTTAGATCTGAAAAGTATGTTAAGACAACCATATATTATCAGCATAATAGATGTAGGCAAGTCAGAGAATTTAGCATCATCACTTCTTTGGGAATGAGATTTTTATAGCCTTTATAATTTACATCATAAAAATGCAATGAGAACCACAGATCATTGGATCAGCTTGAAGGGAGTTGAGAGATCTTATTGTGCAATTGAAGAGAGTTTGGGATTTGAAATCAGAGCATCTGGGTTCTAATTCCAGCTCAATTACTTATTGATGTTACTTAACCATGGGCAAGTTACTGCATCTCTCTGGGGTTCTGTATAATGAGGGGATTAGGCCAGATGATTTCTGAAGTCCATTTCAGCTCTATATCTATAATCTTATTCCCTGTTGGTCAATATTTTTTAATGATATCAAAAAAAGTTGATCAAGTTCAACTCATAAGTGGAGTTGGAGGTCTAGTCTAACCCATATCTGAGTCAGATTCTCTTGTAGAAATATTTATGAATGGTTGAGCATGTGTGGGTCTGTTAAAAAGCCAAGATACAGATGAAATAAAATTACATAAACTGTCCCCTGACTCTTTGAGTTGTGAGGAGCATGCTTTGCAAACCTTAAAGGCACGTTTCACATGTTAAGAGTTACTATTGGTGTAACCTGTGTTGTACAGTCCATGAATATTTGCAGTCTCTAAATCTTTTATGACTAGAGTTTGTTGGTCTGGAGAATAGGAGAGTTGGGAAAGTGATAATTGTCTTCAAAGACATGAAGGGCTGCCAAGTGGAAGAGGGAGTAGATGTGTTCTATTTTACTCTAGAAGTCAGAATGAAGAGTGATGGGTTTAGGTTATAAAGGGACAGGTTCAGATTTTATTTAGAGGAAAACTTCCTTAAAATTAAAGCTATCCAGAAGTGAAATGGGCTTCTTCAGGAGGTAGAGGCCCAACACTTGAACTTTCTATACTGGTATAATGAACTGACACTTCCCCTTCGTTGGAGGTCTAGATCAGACTGGGTAGCCACTTGTTGAGTAGACCAGAGAGGGTATCCTTGTTCAGGTATGGGTTAGACCAGATGCATCTCTGTGGGCTTTTCCAGGCCTTAGATTCTGTGAATCCTCTCTCTTTAGCATCCCTGAGAGGTTGTCATCCCCTTGGTACTTGTAGACCTCTACTTACTGGGGAACTTGCTGCTCTCCAAGGAGTCTGTTCTCCTTTTGGATAGCTCTGATTGGTAAATTGCTCTGGTGAAGGGAGGGCCCATGTCGATTTACAGGATTTGAAGCCAGAAAGGAACTGTGGAATAGTCTGACCCACCTCTTCTATTTTACACGTAAGGAAATGGAACCTGGGAGATGTGAAGAGATTTCCCCAAACCTGCACAATTATTGAGTCACAGAGCTGGTCATTCAAATTCGGGCCTTTTGACTCCAAACTGCATTGTTTCTCAATGAAAAAACCCCATTAGCTCATTAAAGTTCAGATGTATGTGGATACTTGCTCCTGGATTAGCCAATTATCAGTTCAGTTCAGCTGTAGCTCTTTCTAAGAAACCACAAAAATTTTGTCTTGTATGTCAAATGCCTCCTAACAAAATCCCTGATTTACCCCTCCCTTTTATAAATCTTCAAATCAGTCTTATACTACTCAGCTTGGATTATAACAAGAGATTAACTGGTTTATAAACTGTGAAAACTGCCAATGTCAGCTAAATTGGAGAAGGTTTTAACTATAGCAAAAAGGACTCCAAATGTAATATTTAATGTGTTAATTTTACACATTTTAATATTCCTCAACTAAGTAGAGGGTAGACTATCAGTAGAGAAAAAAGCAGAGATTGAGATTATTTTCCTAAAGGACAAAACAACAAAACAAAAGACAACCAAACCCTATCCAGGCTGCATGTTTTTTTTAAAATTAATTTATTAGTTTAGTTTCAGTTAACCAGATTCAATTCCATAGTTCCTTGATTTTCAAATTTCCTTTACTTCCCTCCCCTTTCCCCCCACGACAGCATATAGTCCAGTAAGGATCTGCAAATACATTCATATTAGACATTAGTCCAATTACAAAGGTATATTGTACTAGGTGGGATGAAAGAAGGTAAAGAAGAAATAAAACCAAACAATGAAAAGAAAAAGATCATTTAGTTTGCTTCCATCAGGATTCAGGCTCAGTTCTTTCTAGTTATATCTCTGGATGGCGCATTTCTCTCTTTCTTGGGTCATTTGGGATTGACTTATATCACTGCATTGCTGAAAAGAGTACAGTCTGTCATAATTGGTCATCACAGATATAGTATGTCTGTGATTGTATATAAATTTCTTCTGATTCTACTCTTCTCGCTCAGCATCAGTTTGTATAAGTCTCTCCAGGTAATTATGAAATCTGTTACCTCCTCGTTTCTTATAGCACAATAATATTCCATTACATTCATATACCACAACTTGTTTAGCCATTCCCCAATTAATGGGCACCCCTTTAGTTTCCAATTCTTTGCAACCACAAAAAGGGCTGCTATAAATATTTTTGTACATATGGGTCTTTCTCCTACTTCTATGATCTCTTTTTAGGTTATAACCCTAGAAATGGTATTGCTGGGTCAAAGGGTATGAAATTATTTATAATCCTTTGGGCATAATTCCAGATTGCTCTCCAGAATGGTTGGATAAGTTCACAACTCCACCAGCAATGTTTTAGTGTTCCAATTTGTCCACATCCTCTCCAGCATTTGTCACTTTCTTGTTTTGTCATCTTAGTCAATCTGACTGGAGAGATGTGGTATCTCAGAGTTGTTTTGATTTGCATTTCTTTAATCAATAGTGATTAAGAGCATTTCTTCATATGTTTACAGATATCTTTAATTTCTTTCTCTGAAAACTGCCTGTTCATATCCTTTGACCATTTATCAATTGGGGAATGACTTGTATTCATATAGATTTGGCTCAATTCTCTATAAATTTTAGAAATGAGTCCTTTATCAGAGACACAAGTTGTAAAAATTCTTTCCCAATTTCCCACCTCCCTCTTGATCTTGGTTACATTGGCTTTGTTTGTACAGAAGCTTTTCAATTTAATGTAATCAAAATTATCCATTTTGCATTTTATAATGCTGTCTAATTCTTGTTTGGTCCTAAAGTCTTCCCCTCTCCACAGATCCATCAGGTAAACTATTCCTTGCTTTCCCAAATTGCTTACAGTATCATCCTTTACACCTAGATCATGCACCTATTTAGACTTGATTTTGGTATATGGTGTTAGATAATGGTCTATGCCCGGTTTCTGCCATACTGTATTCCTGTTTTCCCAGCAGTTTTTGTCAAATAGTACATTCTTATCTCAAAAACTGGTGTCTTTGGGTTTATCGAACAATAGATTACTATATTCATTAACTGCTGGGTCTCCTGCACCCAATCTATTCCATTGATCCACTACTCTACACCTCTGCCAGTACCAAGCAGTTTTGATTACTGCTGTTGTATAATACAGATTAAGATCTGGCATAGCTAGTCCACCTTCCCTAGCATTTCTTTTCATTTTTTCCCCCACTTCTCTTATCTGATTCTTGAGTTCCTCTATGGCCTGTAGCCAGCTTGTATTTTCATTTAGGGCTTTTGGTGCAGGAGTTCTGACCTCACAGTCCTCCTCTATGTTTTGATCCTCTTTGCCCCTAAAATAGGAGTCCAATGTTGAATTTTTCTGTTTATTTTGTTTCTTTTGCCTAGGCATGTTGCCACTTAATTACTTGATTTTGGGACTTGTTGCCACAATAGGACTCTGCCACCAGACAGGAGAGATTCCGTCCCAAATGTGTGGTCTTCACAACTTCCGGAGGTTGGGTGGCCTCTGTAAAGCCGCCACCCACTCTGGCAAATTGGATACCCACCCCAAACTCCCCCCCCCCAGACCACAATCCACATCCAGGCAGTTTAAAGCAAGAGCAATTAACCCCCAGACTAATTGCTGGATATCCCTACAGTTCACAGACCAGGAGCTAGAGCAGCCACTGATGCTGCAAAATGGCTTCTGTGCCATGTTTCTTTAGCAGCTTTTTGCCCCCAGGGGAGGAAGCCTAGGCATTCCCCAAATACTGGTCCCAAAGTCCGTAGGGCACTAACCTCTCACTTTGTCCTAGGCATATCTGTGCTGGTAATTCTGGAATCGCCAAAGCTGCTGGTGTTCTGGGGTCTCTCCAGCTGGCTGCTGGCCCATCTAGGGCTAAAACCTTGGCTCACACGGGCCTGGCCTTAGCTCCCAGAGCGCTGCACTGTGGGTTCCCAGCGCGCTGTGCTGCCTGCTCTCAGAGCGCCCTTGCTGCTCCCTGCAGAGCTGCTGGGTTCTCCTCAGTGGGGGGTTAGTTTCTCTGTGTAGTTCTGTGGGTGCTGGGGCTCCAGAAGTTGTTCAGAGTCCCCTTTTACCTAGTTTGGAAGTTGTGTGGGACAGAGAACCTTGGAAATGCTGTTTCTACTCCCCAGGCTGCATGGTTTTAATGATGTAAATGTCTTCAGTGAGCTTTTGAAAAAAAGAAAAGCTTTAGGTTTTTGTCAGCATCTGCACTTTTATATCTACTAGTTAAGAACATTTTACTAATATCATAACAAATCCTGGGAAGTTTATCCTACAATGTTGTGTTTTTGGTGTTTGGCAACTTATTTTCCTCTTTCATTAAATCACCCAAAACTTTTTTTTTGGTCATTTTGTAGCAGGGCCCCCAAGACATTCAATAGTCCATCTCTGTCCCATTCCCAGACAGAAGGGGAAAGGGAGATGTGGGGGAAAGGGAGAAAGGAGGATGGCAGAGAAACTAAAGAAATTGGAACACCTCTTTTAAAATGCATTATTATTGTTGTTACTTTTTATCATTTTCTCAGGAATAGAAGTTATTTGCTTAACACAATCCTTGGATGTTGCCTCCCTTTTCTAGGTATATTTGATGGCTGAGAGCTTCTTGTGAAAGCATTATTTACTCCTTTTGTGCAGATGGCTCTTTCACTGACCCTAGAGTGATTCAGTGATAAAGTGATCTCATGTTTGTGACATCACATTTGCTTCCTTGGTGATGAATTCCAGTGGCCTAAGGTCATGGACTATAAATAATCGAGTTGAATAAATAAGTCACCAGGAATTTGGTCCACCATAAGACTGAGGTCTTCATGGTACCACTTAGCATTTATATAGCAGTTAGTCTTTCCCCACTCCCTTAGCATTTCTAATTTAGCCACAGGAGGCTTCTGCAAATTAGGTCAATATAATTAACCTCAGTTTATTGATGAGGAAACTGTAGCAGAGATGCTCTTAATTTGTCTGTGGGACTGAGTATGACTTTCTTTGTTACCCCTGCAGCTGACTCTATCTCCATTTCCCCAGAGACACATGTCCCTTTTTTAAAGTTCTCAGCATCATTTTTTTTCCTTTAGGTTTTTGGAAGTGCCCACAGATGTCCTATCTGTGTCTTCCTCCCTTATGCTAGCTTGGAGGGGAGAAATAGCTCCCAGCTTCTGAAAACTTCTGTGGCCCAGCAGTGGAGCTTATTATGCTGATATCATAAAATGGAAATTACTTTTGGGGAGTTCCTTAGAAACCACTCTGAAAGAGGAGAACTTGCCACACAGTCACCCAGTTCAGTGGGATATCACCTTTCAGAGCTTTATAACCAAGGTGCTATCTCATAAGATCATAGAACTTTAGAGGTCAATGAGTCCAGCTCTTCCCATTTGACTGATGATTAAACTGAGTCCCAGAGGGATACAATAACTGACCTAAGGTCACATAAGTTTTAAATGGCAGAGCGTCTTTTGATTCTGTCTAGCCTATTTTCCACTTGTATCATGATTATACACTCATGAGTTTCTCAAACAGAAATTTACCACATTACATCAACTGTTGTGTAAATTAAGTTATTTGAAAGGTCTCTGTTACCCTTCAACTAACCTCAATATCAGTTTGTAGAGGGGAAATAAAGAAACTCCCACAACACCATAGAGTAGGGGCTCATGGAGTCTGGTATCCTGTATGTGACAGTGAGAAATACTTCAGAGGAAAACAGGAAACCCCCATAACAAATCTAATTGTGCAATACTATATCATTGGAGGAAACTTCTTCCTGACCCTCGTTTATTCCCTCAAGCATGAGGAATCATAGGCCTTTGTAATTCTATCCTCACTTTGGATAACTGCAGAGACTGTTTTTATCCTTTAAAAAAAATCTCATTGTCAAATTTCTTTCTTTCTTTTTTTTGTAATTCAGGAAGCAATTTATCTTGATGATATCTTTTATTGTTGAGTTGCCTTTTGCTATTTGGTGGGGATAGTTTGATTCCACAGCTCAGATCGTGTGGGAACATTTTCCTCATCCTGTAGAAACTTGCTTTTCCACATGTGCATCTGTATAGTGAGTGTGGATTGGTTGTCACAGGCTGAGGATACTGTATCTTCACCATGTGGTAGTAGGTGGACAGTCACCACTTAAACAAAGCTTTATGGTCGGTGAACAATCTGTTTTATCAAGGTTTGAAAAAACAGGAATAGGATTTATTTTAGTTCATTTGGACTATCGGGTCTCTGAGGTGTCTACAGTATCAGCTAACATCAGGGTCCAGCTGTGCAGGCTTCTTGGGTATTACATGGAGAGCAGAGCAAATGTCCAAATACAAATGTCCAGTTGTACCATGGGGAGCTCTGGAAAGTCACAAGCCGGTATTTTATCATAAAGTTGAGTTTGTAGTTCTTCTGGAGTTTGGACTAGATTGGAGTTTTCCAAGTTTTTTGTGAGTTTTGTGTTTTAAAACAAAGATGACAAGTTTTAGAATGGGAAAAGGAAAAAAGCACTTTTTTTGTTGTAAGTAATTTATTATATTAAAAAAACCTTATTGTAAATTTAGGACCTGGAGAAAAAAAAGGGAAGTAGAACAGCTGTTTTCTAATTTGTCCTTAGAAACTTGCTGTGGGACTTAAGTTCACTGAGCATAGGAACCAAGTAACTAGATCATGAAGAAATTACAATTTTTTTCCAGATATAGAACAGGAGAAAGAGTGGCAGATTTCATTTGGAGTTTTTAAGTGATTAATATGTTTGAAACTCGGTTAAAGAAACATGTCAAATTGAAAATGTTTGTTTCCCTATTCTGTTTTATCCCAACTCTCTGCCCTTCATTGTCCCCTCCTTTTTTGTTAAGTTTCTTTCTTTTCTCACTTCTCACTGGCATTAAGCACAGACTATCTCCTCTTCTAGTCTGAACTCTACATACAGCTGTACCACTCGGCTGCTTTTGTTTGAAAGGGAGTGAGTGCTGCTATAATTTCCATAAAATGATTAGTCTTATCCAGAAAATTATTACTACATGTACCTGAGGACAAAAGAAACATGCATAATTGTTGAGAATATATCCTCATATTCTTATCGAAAACAAATTTTCAAAAGCTACTGATTCAAAGAATTTAATAGAAGCATTATATGCAATTTGAAAAACTGGAAGCAATCTAAGTGTCCAACAATTGAGGAAGAGGGGGGATGGTTAAATAAATAGTGGAATAGTAATGTAATAGAATATATAATGTAATTAGGATGGAAAAATAATGATGAATGCAAAAAAATCTTAAAAGACCTTTAGAGAATCACGCAAAGTGAAAAAAAAAACAAAAGGAAAAGAAGAAAATACTCATGAACTATGACCATATAAAAGAAAATAAATTAATTGGAAAACAAAGAATGCTGATAGGCGTACAGAAGGAGTGGCAGAAAAATAATCATATTTTATGCCTTGAAATGAGTCAATTTAAATACAAATATTTCCAAAGTAATTTTTAATAAATCAATTTAAAATAAACATTAATATTCCTCGAGGAAAAACAACTCCATTGCCCCTCCCTACCTTACATATTCACCAAGAAAGATAGCTTTTAAAAAGCAGACTTTTTATTGCTACTAGCTTGCAGATGCATTTGTAGTAATGTGGGCAGAATTCCCTTATTATCTTACAGGACAAAAGCATCCAGTGTTGGCAGGCCCTTGGTCCAGTGTTTGTGAAGCTTTTCTGAAGTAACAAATATTGATGTAACATGATAGGCCACATTTTGGTACCACTTTCCTGATCAGACCATTGTGTTATAAGCCTGGTGGTACCAGACAAGGCACACTGACACAATTCAACAGTAAAGGGCATGAGCTTTTAATCTTCATGTGCCAAGGGAAGCCCTGTGGTGTAATGGGTAGAGCAACTGACCTTGGGGTACAAAGACTTGGGTTCAGGCCCTGCCTCTGAGTGGCCCTGAGTGACCATACTGAGTGATCCTGGTCAAGTCACTTAACTTCTCAGTGGCTTGAGCAACTGTCTAGGACTACAAGTTGTCCAGTAGCTGTTGATTTTAACGGTAGAGGGAGTTTTCTCTCTCTTTTTTTTTTTTTGCTTTCTGTAGGGCAATTGGGGTTAAGTGACTTGCCCAAGGTCACACGGCTAGTTTTTGTGTTAAGTGAGGCTAGATTTGAACTCATGTCCTCCTGCTCCAGGGCCAGTGCTCTATTCACTGTGCTACCTAGCCACCCCTCCCCCCCAGGAGTTTTCTCATTTTGGAAAAAAAACAACCTCAAATCCTTCCACAAAATCCTACTTTGCTATTCCCCATTGTGGCATAAGCTGACCCTGGGTTTGCTGGTTATTCCAACTAGGCATAAGCTCTTGTGTTCTATCAAGTTGAAAAGGCAGGGCTAAGGAGTAAATTGGCTACTTGGTGGTGAATTCTTTGGTCATGGTAACCTATGAAACTGAGAAAAATACAAAATGACTCTCAGTCCTGAGTGACCCCTATGTACTTCTCCAAGAACCATATGTTCTGTATTTGTCCTGACTCTTACCAGGCCCCTGGTTGTTTAGGTACTCAATATTGGAACAAAATGAGACACATAAGTGATTCAACAATTAATAGAAAAAGAGACTTAATTACCAAAGAAGGAGGAGGATATTTAAGATAGATAGGCATTACAGACCCTTCAAGTTGATTCAATGGAGTGAAGTTCCATTTCCTATGTTACCTGCTTGAGTAGCCCACCAGCTTGTGGACCCCAGTAAAGCATCAGAATACTCCTTACAGTTGCTTTGCATTGAGATAATGAGAAAGTGGCTTCAAGAATCTGAGTCTTTAGTCCTCAGAGCTAAGTCTTAAGGAAAGTCTCAATATCCTTTAAGGAAAAACTAGCCTAATTTACTTGGAGGGAGGGGTTAGGATATTGCTGCTACCACACTACAGAGCCAGATGTTTTCAGATATTTTATAAACATTTATTGATTTCCATTGATAACATGTAAACTCCTTGAGAATAGGGGTTGTTTCATTTTGTCTTTGTATTTCCAGTACTCTACAGTACCTTGAAAATCATAGATCTATAGTAAATGCTTGCTGATTAATTTACTGATAAGCTGTTGGTATCCTAAATGTGAGATCCTTGTCCAACAACCAAGCATTCTAATAAAGGAATGGGATTGTATCTCAACATTCTTGCTATAAATGAAACTAGATGACAATAATTGTTACAGCTACATGGAAGGTTGGTTTAAAACAGGGATTTACTGGATACTTGAGAGGTGATTCTTAAATTTTCAGTGTGACTGTGTACACCTTGGAAATGGGCAAATGCTGGAAATCAGGTCTTTATTTTTATTTTGTTGATTTATAGACTTAAGAACATGATAGCTAAATATTAATAATACATATTAAACTTTAAAGTGTGTTATGCATGCATTTAACCCTAGAGAGCTGTTAAAGGTTAAACATCTACCTGATTTAAAGGTACCTCTTAGAGAAATGAAGGAATTGGTGGAATTGTTTTTTATTGTGGATCCCAAAATACCCTGAAGCCCATATTATGAGACACTGTGTTATTTTGTATTGGTGTGCTCATCTATCAATCAGACAACAAGCATTTATTAAACATTTATTGTATTATTTTCTAGGCCTTGGAATACAAGGACATGCTTCATTAACATTTCCAGCTCTCAAAGAGCTTACATTGGAAAGGGGTGGGGGCAGACAGCATATAAAAATATAAATATATACAAGACACATAGGAAGTAGATTCTAATAACTTTGAAGGGGAAGGCACTAGCAGCTTTGGGGTAGGACAGAAAAAGACTCCTTTTCCATATGGCTATTGCCAAAGAGTTCAGGGGAAACTGAAATAAATTATATTGTAATGGAGAGGAAAAAATTATGATGTTAGTGATTCCTAAATCAGTTCTCTTTGTACACACTACCATCTAGTTAGAACAAGGATTAAAATGTATACAAAAAAGAAAGAATTTTGAATGTGGAAAAAAGATAAGATAGTGAATTGTCTGATCTATTTAAGCAAGCTATTAATGCAGAAAGATGTTAAAAGGATTCAGAAACAGACATCAGCACTGATGTTAACCTTTTTCCTAAAGTTTAACTGATGTAAATTAATTGTACTAACGAGAAGATCAAAAGAGCCTAGAAACTTCTGCCAGCAAACACATGATCTCCTTGCCAAATAAAGCTATATGACATTCAGGGGCAGTGCCAGTTTAGAAAATACACATGGTTTAAAAATCTTACAAAGAAGGAGAGTGGAACATCACCAAGCACAAAAACTTCACAACAGTGAGAAATAATGGAGGAAAAAATAAATTTAAAGACAACTTGATGAGAGACCCAACTAAGCAAAGTTCTCCTGAGGGGATTTAGGAATGAGAGAATTTGATGAGGGGATTTAAACATAAGGACAACAAAGAGAATGGGCATAAAGCTGTAAAGGATTTTTTTTTTTAATAGCAAACTAATTTTTTACCATCAAGGATGATGGAGTCACCACATTTAGATGCTAACACCCTAGTCCCAGATGTTCTGCTGGGTAACATGGAAATGATACTGAAGAAAAATCACAGTAAAGGAAATACAGATGAGAAAAGCAGCTAGACTATATCAAAAGCACATAGAGGAGATCCATAAAGGAGGCAACATCTTTGAGCATATTGAAGGATTGATTCTTTTTTTCTTAAGAGGGGGGAAGGCAGGGTAATTGGGGTTAAGTGACTTGCCCAAGTTCACACAAATAGTAAGTGTTCAAAGTGTCTGAGGCCATATTTGAACTTAGGTCCTCCTGACTCCAGGGCCTGTTCTCTATTCACTGTACCACCTAGCAGCCCTGAGGAATTGATTCTTGAAGAACATAAAAGAGGCGAAGGTGTGAAAAAATGTCAAGCTGTATTATTACTCAAAAAAACAGCAAGCAAGGGAATGTAACTACAAATCATTGTGCCTACTTTCTTTTCTATACACATTTTTAATAAGAATAATGTGTGAATACAAAATTTTAAAAAGTCAGCCTGTTCCCTTCATATCCATTTCATAAAGGATGCCTTTACTAGCTATTAAAAAGCATATATAAAGGTACAAGAAGGAAACAGGCAAGCTTATTATTTTTATTAATTTGTCCCTCCTACTACTTCCCATTCCCTTTGAACAATAACAAAAAATAAATCAGAAAAATAAATTTCTCAATGTATAAGTATATAGCTTGGGAAAAGTCTGTCTCTGTATTTCTGCATTTGTTGGGAGGTACAGTTTTATCTCCATCCTTTTGGACTGTTGGTTTATCATTGAATTGATCAGATTTCTAAAGCTTTTCAAAGTTTATTTTCTCTGTTCTGCTATCATTGTATAAAATATACAAATGGTTCTTCTAGTTCAACTCAGTTCATCCTGTGTCAGTTCATTGAGTTTCCACTGAAATTGTCCATTTCTTGTTGTATAATAATACTCAAATACATCAATTTAACACAATTTGTTTAGCTGTTCTCCAATAAGACACTTCCACCCCTTAGTTTCTAACTTCCGGTTATCATAAAAGGAGCTGCTGTAAATATGATTGTATGTGTAGATCCCTTTCCTCTTTCCTTGATTTCTCCAGGCCTAGTAATGCTATAGCTGGCTATGCACAGTTTGATAAGGTTTCTGGGCATAGCCCCACATGACTTTCTAGAAGGGCTAGATCAACCCACAGCTCCACCAGTGGTATACTAGGGGATCTATTTTCCCACAGCCTCTCTAACATATGTCATTTTCTTCTTTTGTCACTATGCCAGCTGTGAGGTGAAACCTCAAAGTTGCTTTAATTTTCCTCTCTCTAATTATTATTGAAATTGAGCATTTAAGCAAATGTTGCAATTGATAGCTTGAATTTTTGAAAACTGTCTATCCTTTGACTATTTAGCTATTGGGGAATGACTTTTAGTCTTATAAATTTGGATCATTTCTTTTTAGATTTTTGGAAATCAGACCTTAATAAAGGAATTTATTGCAAAGATTGTTTCCCAGTTACCTGTTTGCCTTCTACATTGGATGTTTTGGGATGAAAAAGTCCTTTAAAATTTTAGATAATAAAAATTGTTCATTTATTCACGTGTGACCTTCTCTATAATAACTTAGTCATGAGCCCTTCCCCTATCCATAAATCTGAAAGATAATGTATTTCTTGTTCCTCTAATTTGTTACAATGCAACCTTTATATATGTAAGTCAGGTATCCATTATATTGGTGTATGAAGTGAGGTGTTGGTATAAATCTATTTTCTGAATAGATAAGCTTTTGAAAATGATATTCTATAGCACAATTCATCTTTCTAGTCATACCTTGATTGAAAGAAGTAGAGAATATAAGATTATACTTTCATTATCTGTTGTCTATAAAAAACATTTGGTTCAATAGAGCAAAATACTTTCTTACAAGATATTTTTTGCAATGTAGTGTCTACAGTACATATGTCAAAGTCACATGGGAGTCTTTCCCTGAAAGACATAACAACACATATTACTTTGTTCAGTGATCTTCATTCAGGTAGTGCTCACAATAGTGTTTGTCATCATCATGGAGAATGTCCAATGCCAAGTCCAAATTGAAGAGGGATTCTCTACCGATAGTGATGCCCTCCATATTCTCTTATTTGTGGATGATATTGTCCTGGTTGCCTTGAGCTCTGTAACATTTCAAAACCTCCTAAGGTCCATTACCATTCAGGACACTGTAGCCTATTTATCCACAGATGATAAGCCAAGTGAATGAAATAAGTCTGTTGTCTGGATTCTGTTAGACAACTGAATGGATACCATATAGAGCAAAGGTTTTTAACCTGAGGTCCACAGATTCCCCCAGGGATCTATGGATAGGTTTCAGGATCTTCATAAACTTGAATGAGAAGGAAAATTATGTCTTTATTTTCATTAAGCTCTAGATGAATTTTATAATTTCTTTTAATTATAAATGTAGCAAAAACATTATTTTGAGAAAGGGTCTATAGGCTTTACTAGACTGCCAAAGACATCCATTATATATTACAAAGGTAAGAACTCCTGGACTAGATCAAATGTGGTTCTGTGAGAGAACTCCTGCCTCAAAGCTTAACCATTGGTACTTTGTCCCTTGGGCAGACACCATGAATAAATAATGAGTTGGGCTTAGAATTTAATAGAAATAAGGTAGTAGCCTAGATAATCTTTGCAAAATTATTCTTTTAGTGATTCCCACATTTTCCCCTGAAACAAAGGCTCATGTTTTTAATTACCAATATTTTCAAGTGATTTTATATAGCTATAAGTCATGGAATTCTACACTCCCCAAAGAATTGAAATTGGGGATCCCCTGAAGGGCAGTGTAGAATTGCATGCTAGATGTAAACAGGATACAACATGTGACAGACAAAAATTATGCAGTAGAAACAATTTGAAAAATATCATTAGGGAAACGTATTGGAAGGGAAATTAAAGGAGGTCAGTCAGGTAGGGAGAGTTAATACATGTCATTCTTTGCTGTTCATGTAATTCTAAGAGAGCTAGAATAAGGCTCCATAATGCTGGAAGGACCTTCTGTGGTAGATTTATGAGAGGATATGGTCAAGGTTTACACAGAATGGGCAAGCATGAACGGCTTGTGGAAGGAGTATCCATGTCTTTTTTTAAATAAAATTTTATGTGTATTTTTAGTTTACATAACTCATTTTCACAAGATTTTGAGTTACACATTTTCTCCCCATCTTTTCCCTACACACCACCCCAAAACCATGATCTCACTGTATACCCCCTCCCCCAATTTGCTCTCTCCTATATCCTCTCCCATCCCCACCTCTGACTTTACAGTGGGGCAAGATGGATCTCTATACCACAGTGCCTGTATATCTTATTTCCCAGTTGCATATAAAAATAATATTTGTTTTTAAACATTTGATTTTTAAAACTTTGAATTCCAGGTTCTTTCCCTTCCTCCCTCATCACCCACCCTTACTGGGTGAGATACCCTATTTAGTGTATATGCCATTCCCTTCCTAAGCCAAATTCAATGAGAGTAAGGTTAACCTATTCCCTTTTGCCTTTCTGTTCTTCCCTTCCATTGTAACAGTTTTCCCTTGTCTCTTCTATATGAGATAATTTACCCCATTCTGTCTCTTCCCATCTCCTCTCATTATATTCCTCTCTCACCTCTCAATTTCACCTTTTAAGTATCATCCCTTGCTATTAAATTGGTCCTGTGCCCTCTGTCTATGTATACCTGTACACATATATATACACACTCACATATGAATTCATAAGCTATATACCCTCCTATATAGACATATCTATGTATGTATACATACATATACATTTATATTCCCTTCAACTATTTTCATACTGAGAAAAGTTTCATAAGTTATAATTATTGTTTTTCCATGTAGGAATGTAAATAGTTCAACTTTGATAAGTTCCTTATGATTTCTATTCCCTGTTTACCTTTTCAGGCTTCTCTTATTTATTTTATCTGAATGTCAAATTTTCTATTCAACTCTGGTTTTTTCATCAAGAATGCTTGAAAGTCCTCTATTCCACTGAATGATCATATTTTCCCCTGAAACATGATACTCAGTTTTGCTGGGTAGGTGGTTCTTGGTTTTAATCCCAGCTCCCCTGACCCTCAGAATATCATATTCCACGCCCTTTGATCCCTCAGTGTAGAAGCTGCCAGATCCTGTGTTATCCTGAATATTGTGTTTCCACCATATTAAAATTATTTCTTCTTGGCTAATTGTAATATTTTCTCCTTGATCTGGGAACTCCAGAACCTGGCTATAATATTCCTCGGAGTTTTCTTTTTGGGATATTTTTAAAGAGGTGATTGATGGATTCTTTCAACCTCTCTTTTGGCCTCTGGCTCTAAAAAATCAGGACAATTTTCCTTGAGAATTTCTTGAAGGATGATTTCTAGGTTCTTTTTTTGATCATGGTTTTCAGGTAGTCCAGTAATTTTTAAATTATCTCTTCTGGATCTATTTTCCAGGTCAGTGGTTTTCCCAATGAGATATTTCACATTGCCTTCAGTTTTTTCATTTGTTTGGATCTGTTTAATAGTATCTTGGCTTCTCATAAAGTCACTAGCTTCCATTTGCTCCATTCTAATTCTGAAGGAATGATTCTCTTCAGTGAGGTTTTGAAATTCTTTTTCCATCTGGCAAATTTCACTTTTTAAGACATTCTTCTCCTCATTGGCTTTTTGAGCCTCTTTTGCCATTTGAGTTAGCCTGTTTTTTCAGGTGTTATTTTCTTCAGTCAGGTTATTGACTCTCTTTTCATGATTTTCTTGCATCTTTCTCATTTCTCTTCCCAATTTTCTTCCACTTCTCTAATTTGATTTTCAAAATCTTTTTAAAGCTCCTCTATGGCCTATAATCAGTTGATATTTTTCTTGGAAACTTTTGGTGGAGGAGTTCTGACTTTGTTGTCTTCCTCCTGTTCCATGCTCTGATCCTTTTTGTCCCTAAAATAGGAGTCTAAGGTTGGATTGCTGTGCTTGCTTTGCTTGCTCATGTTGCCGTTTAATTACTTGACTTTTGAGCTTTTTGCCACAGTAGAACTCTGTTTTCAGAGAGGAGAGCTTTCTTCCAGACTGGGGTTTTTGCAGCTCATGGAGCTATTAGTTGGGTGCCCTCTCTGAAGCCTCCACTGTCTCTGGCACCTGTTCACATATCCCAGGGCCTCCACCCAAGACAGAGATCCAGATCGAAGCATGTTAAAAGCAAAAGTCTCCTGGTCCCCTACAATCTGCAGGTCAGGAGCTCCAAAGCAGCCCCAGGGTGGCAGCTGCTGTGCCTCTGCTGCTTCTCCCTCTGGGGGGCAGAGTCCAGACCACCCTCCCGGACCCTCTGTTCCCAAAGTCCACACTGACCTCTCACTTTTTCTTTGGCATTTATGGGTTGATAATTCTGCAAACCACCACAGCTACTGGTAATCCATTCTCCCAAAGTCCCTCCAGTGGCTGGCCATGGCTACCCTGGGGTTAAAACCAGGGTTAAAACCTGGTTAAAACCCCAGCTCACACAGGGCTGGTGCTCTGTTCCTAGCAAACTTCAATGGACCCTTCCTTCTGGCCTGCCAGGCTGCCTTCAGTAGGAGATTTGTTTCTCTCTGTAACTTTTTGGGTTCTATAGCTCTAAAGTTTGTTTAAAGTCATTTTTATAGGTATTTGAAGTAGTTATGGGGGGCCCACATGGAGTTTTCCTGCTTTTACACCACCATCTTGACTCCTGAGTATCCGTGTCTTATGGAGTATTAGAATATTCTCATATTCTCATTGCCTCACAGTATCTTGAATATAGTAGGCTTTTCATAAAATGTTTACTGAATTACATTTCATTGAAAGTGAAATTACACTACTACTATGTGACACTAATTATTAGGATTAGTATATTAAGTCTAATTAGTAGTAATTTTCAGTGTTTTAATTCTGGATTAAGAAAAAAAATTAAACTTTTTAAACCTGCCGACAATTTAGATATCATCATTTTAATGCTGTATATATTTTTTGAATTATCATTTTAGAGGAAGATTTTATTGGTAAATGTGGCAAACAAATGATTCTAAAGGTATCTCAAATTTTAGAATCGCTATTGAAATAAAACCAAGTCCAGCTAAAAGTGAGGAAAGGTTAAACAGCCTTAATAGGAAACCAGTTCTGAGTTAGTAAAAACTGAACTATTAGCTGCTCCTGAACTTAGCATTCTATGTTCTGCTTCCTTCCACCATGCCTCAAGTATACTTCCTCCCTCAACTGTCTTTTTGGAATCAAAATTCACTTCTAGTATCTCCTGAAGCCTTTCTTAATCCCCCTAGCTATTATGGAGGTGCTGTCTCCACAACTGCCTTGAGTCTTCTTATTTATGTCTGTGCTGTTTGTGTCCAGGTGTGTACTGGTAAATGTTTAACAATCAGACTTTCTGGAGGGTGGGGAGGGAAGAATGTGTGCACATGCACTTTAAAATGTAATCTGCATTATTAACACTTTCTTAAGTCTAGACAATCAACGAAATAAAAATTAAACCTTGTATTTTATTGAAGATGAATTTTCTGAGATGTAAATCCACACAGTGAAAATTTAAGAATCAGCTTTAAGCTAGTTCCAGTATCCCCTTTGTTGTATCATCAGTAAGTTATCAGCTCTTACGTTGTGGGGACTTGTGTTTTTTGTATTTTTATCCCACAAACCCCAAAATCTGGGGAAGGGTATAGTGCCTTATACATGGTAAGTATACTATTAAATGATTATAAGATATTACAGAAATTTTAAAAAATTAATTTCTCCTCAGAAAAAGGTGTCGTAGAACATATTATATTCTAAAGAAGATGGAATTCTAACAAGTACCTAAGACATTTTGCTATTCATTTATTAAAATGTTTATTAATAACTTCTCATAAACAGGTGACAGGTTCTTATCCTAGAATATTTTTTATTCTGAAGGAGATGGAATTTTAACAAGTACCTAAAACATGTCTTCATTCATTCATTAGATATTAATTAAAGCACTCTGGTAAGTGTTTGAGGAGAGAGAATAAATAAAGCAAGGTCATTACTCTTAGAAGTTTATTATCTGGTAGGGATGCTAAGATATGTACAAGGATGAATGTTATATATTATAGAGAGATTAAGCAAAATAGTATATGTCAAGTGTTATATGGACTTAAAAAGCATTCAATGAATGTAAGCTATGTATATAATTATTATTTATTTAAAATAAATTAAATGGAGTCACAGGATTTAGAACAGGAAGGAGACCTTGGAGGCCATCTTGCCTAACCCCATGTTTAATAGAGGAAAGAACTGTTGTCATACATATAGTAACTAGCAGACCCAGGGTAAGAACTCAGGCTCCAAATTTTGTGTGTTTTCCCACTGGATAACATTGCTATACCCCAATGCTGTGGTGCTTAATTCCAAAGACCTATTTCATAATTAATAGATTCCCAAATCACCCTCAAGCAGCTTTCTCTTTATTCTGAGGGACTAAGATTGGAGTTTGGATACCTTAAATTACACGTTAGAAGTGAAATTGTATTTCTTAATTCATATACTAAGGCAGAGATGAAAATGAGTAACTGTGGGTCAGTCCCACTGTTGACTACAAAATGAGAACCCTTCTACTCGCTGTTAGGCGCTAGGTTTAGATAGCACTTTGAAGGTGAGATGTTAGAGCTGGTGGAGGCTTTCAGTTTCCCACTGCAATGGATGCTCCCTTCCAGATGACTTCTTTCTGGTACAATGTCTGCCCTGGAATTCTTCAGTTCTTTCTAGATGTGTCTTTTTCCTGTTTTTCTGCTCTTCTTCCTGTGTGATTAAGGAGAAGGCATTATCTGCCACATTTCTCAGCCACAGCAATCATTGCTTCCCTAAAACTTCTCATTAAAAATCACAGCCGTCTGATTCTTTGCTTCTATGAGATGGCCTAGATCCAGTGGTTCACTGGGGGTGGCCTGGTTCTATATCAAATAGCTTGGGTAACTGAGCTTAACAGATGGTTGGTAAAACATTATAATCACTATTTCACTTTAGTTTTAAACCTTTAGGAAGGAGAGCTACTATTTCATGAGGCTCAAACAAAAGGGAAAAAAAACCCTTCAGAACAAGAGCTTCAGAACAGAATCCTCACAAGCCCAGCAGATTCACATTTACAGGCTTCAAATGCCAACTGTTAAAGGGTATTAGCTGCTGCTTGTTACCAATCGGCTTGAACCAAATTCAGAGAGTTCTGCTTATCTCTATTTTGTTTTTACATATGTCATCAAGGGGCATATTCAGGGGTGTGCTGAGGCCAGCTTAAACTGGCTCCTGAGCTGATTGTTAAATTTTATATATGTCAATAGGAGACATATTCAGGGCTGTGCTGAGGCCCACTTAAACTGACTCTTGAGCTGATTGTTAAATTTTTAGTGTGAGCATTTAAATACCAGAAACTGGCAAACTATAAATTAGGACTTGATTTATTGGTTTTTTTTTTTTGCTTGTCTGTTCCTAAAAAAGGATGGAGAAAATGTGAATAATGCTAATTACATTTACATGTCATGCACAGATTCCCTCCTTTGCCTCCAGAGCTGTTTAACACAGCTATTGTAGCTTCACGTGTAGACATAGTGTTACATACATAGCAAACAGCAATGTGTTGTCATGGATAGAAAGCTGACCTTGGCTTCAAGTTCCCTCCATGAAACATAGAGAGCTCTGTGACCCTGGGCAAATCATTTAATTTTTCAGTATTCTATGCAACTCTCTATGACTGGAAGTAGAAGAGAGGTTACAGAGTTGTTTTCTTACTTCGGTGTTCCAATCTTTATTACTTATTCGCTTTTAGGACCAGAGCACTAGAAGGGACCTTGGAGGCCATTGAACCACTTGTCCTGCCTCTCACACTTAACAGATAAAGAAACTGAGGTTCAGGAGGGTTAAGGGACTTGCCCAAGTTTACACAGATATTAGAGGCAGGATTTGAACACAGCCCCTCGGACACTACTCTACCATGGGAGACTTCTCATTTGTTGGCAGAATTTAGTAATATTTGCATACAAATATTAGTAAATTATCATTTTGACACCAAATAGAACATTATAGTTCAACAGGAAACTAAATGTTATTTCCATTTTAATAGACAAAACTGGGGGTCTTTTGCTTGGATACCAAGCAGTCAAATATGGTAAGGTAGAAAGCAATAAAATGCCCAGGTTGGACAGCTTAGTTGTGAAATGAAGCATGCCCAATCTGAGCTAGATAAATTGAGCTATAATGAATTTGAAATCAATCACCAATCAGAACAGTTTAGTTTCAGGATAAGAGTTCAAAAACCAGAGTAGATGAACACCCCTTACTTATTCCAGATCAAACCAGTCACCGAATGCCATCATTTCTACCACCACAATCTCCCTTACCTTTGTTCTTTCCGTTGCCACTATTATCACCCTAGTATGATGAAGGTCTGCACTTTATGCATAATTGCAACCCCAATTAGAGTAGTATAGACTTTCCCTACCTCTCTCTGCCACCCCAATCCCTACTATTGCTTTGGCATCTTAATTAATTTCCCTGACTCCCCTGTTTTCTATCCTCCAATTTATCCTTTATATGGCTCCAGAATAATCGTTCTTATACATAAATCTAGTCCATTTCTTTTCTATCTTCAAAAATCTTCTGTGGCTACCTATTACATACTAAATACATTTCAAATTCATTAACCTAAGCCTCCCATAGTTGGACACCATCCTTTCTAACCTTTAAATTGGATTACATTTTGTCCCAAGCATGATTCCTGAGCTTTCCCGACTCCATGCTTTTTACTCATCCTCTTCCCTATGTGTAGAATTCCCTACCTTGATCTCTTTGCCTGTTGAAATCTAAATCCTCTTTTAAAATTGATATCTCAAAATGTACCTTCTCAATGAAATATTCTCCAATTCTTTCCCTTCCTCTTTATACAGTAAAGACTCTCTCCTCCTTGGCCTTCAACTAGCACTTTGTTTTGTATTCTTTAATGTTCTTATTTTTAAAAAATTGTGGAATTTTCTCTGAATTCACAATTCCCTCCTATTATATTGTAATTTCCATGAGGTTAAGTGCCACTGGTCAGTCTAAACTATCTCCCTTAGCATCATCTTCTACTCATAGTAGTTACCTAAGAAATTAATTTTGAATTTTCATAGAGCCATTAATTTTGAACTATAGGGTATGTTAGAAGTCATCATTTAATTGAGGATCCAATGAATAGAAGTAGCCTGCCCAAGGCTGCACAGCTAGGAAATAGCTGAACCATTTTTTTTTGAGCCCAGGTTCTCTGACTCCAATCCCTTTTCCAATGAGGAAGATGCCAATTATGTGGTAGAATTCAAATGAAGATTAAGATTAAAATCAAAATTAACTTTCCACAGAGAGGCAATGGCCATATTAGCTTTCATTTTGTTGTACAACAGGTTTTCTTTTTCTTTCTCAACAAAGTTTAATCACCTTTTACTGAATAATTTTTCAGTTTGTGATGCTTTTCAGTAGGGGTCCCAGCTGTCCTTGAGAAGGGGTTCCTGTGCCAGAGTTATATGTATCTCTCAAAACACTGAAATGCTATCCAGATAGTGGAGGTGGTCATTGCTATGATTATTGTTGGGTGATTTGCACAATACTGGACAGGTCATAGCATCCGAAATTTCACCAGAGCCATTCTTTTGACTTAAGAGTTGCTCCCTGTTAAACTGGACAGTAGCATGTTATAACACATTAAGCCTTTTAAACCTAAGTGCAGTTTGATTTATCAAATTGCTTCCTAGCATGAAAGGAAATATGTATATTTTGACAAGAGGGGGAAAATTTCAGCTCAGAAGAGAAGACCTAGGTGGAATGTTGTGATGGAGGGCTTCTGGAAGCACAGGAGAGACAAGAGGGGAAAGGAACCAAGGACAAATTTGATCTAATGCATTGTTGCTTGTGACTAGCATGTGTTTATTCTAGAGACAGAATGGTATAGGGCAGTGGTATCAAACTCCAATAGAAATGAGGCCACTAAATGGTACACAAGGATCCCTATAGACTACATATTGATGTAGAAAACCACATATTACCATTATCTATGCAGTATTGCATTTTTATTTATTTTGTTAAATATCTCCCAAATCAATTTTAATCTGTTTTGGGGAATGTTGCAACCCCATGTTTGACACCTTTGGTATAGAGGATGGAGGCTAGACTCAAAATTATGAAGATCTGGGTTCAAATCCTATCTTAGCCATGTCATGTTAGGCAGGCCATGTAAACTCTTTTGGAATCATTTTCCTCATCTGTTAAATAAAGCTAATGATATCAATCCACAAGTGTTTATTAAGCACTTACTATGTGTCAACAAGGGATACAGAGGAAGGTAAAAACATGGTCCCTGTCCTTAAGAAGCTCACATTCTAATGGTACCTACTTTGCAGGATTATGGTAAGAACCTAATGAGATAATGTATATATATATAATGTACCTACCAAACTTTACAGACCTTTAAATGGTACATAAATAAATGTTGTCTGTCACTATGGATAGAAGGAGCATTTATTAAGTATTTACTAAATATGTCAAGCACTAAGCATTATCACTAGTACAGAGTCATTGCATACACAATAAATAAATGTGTCTTGCTTTAAAAAAAAATCGGTGATAGAATTTGTTGTAGCAAAAATTAAATGATCGTTAAGAAAGCTATCAGTTTTAAAAGCAATTAAGTTGTTGAGGCAAATGGCACCTGTGATTGGTAGCAGTCATGGTCTGACTCCTGACTTTGTCCCTTTAGTTGAAATAATTTCTTTGCCTGGACCCTGGATAAATTGATTTTTTTTGGCAAGTAAATCAATAGACTATGGATCCTTAAGTCAGTGTTTTCAAACTGTAAGAAAACATTAAATTTCAGTTATGTGGAAAATCATTAAGATTGCTGAACAATGGGTAAAATAATATATTTATTGTCTTGGTTTCCCTCGAGTTTAATTAGGGCAATCTAGTATGATTAACCACTATTCCCCCCTGCTTGGTGATGAAGAACTCTATTCATTAGCAAGCATCTCACAAGTATTTTTTAAAATAACTAACTAAAATAATTGTATTGCATTTCATAAAATGCAAAGAGTTATGTATTATTGACAATAATATGGATTCCAGCATCTTCCTTCTCAGATCAAAACTGTTGGTAATGCCATACAATGAAAGGTGTGTTACCCAGTGGCTGACCAATCAGAAACAAACCTAGAGAATGACATCTCTGATATCTCCCAATATTAACTTTTTATCTGAAAGCAAAAAAACAACCCAGTGTCAAAGTCTTACAAAGTAGTCCAACAACTGACAGGAAGTTTCTGGTGGTGAGATTATCTTGTCCCAGGGAACCCAGAATAGTGTCATATTCTCCTGGGAAATCACTAGCCTGTCACATTGTGATAAGCCTCTCTAGGAGCCATTTTCACTGTTATCTGTAAAACTTCAGCTCGATTGCTATCTTTCTTTCATTTGTTCATTCAACAAACATTTACTGAATACTTTTTTTGCACAAAGCATTGCAAGGTGCCACTACCTCACCTATCAATGTCAAGTGACTGGGTTTATAAATGCAACTTTGGAAGGTTGATTTTTCATGTTGTCTGCCTTTGTGTGTTGGAGACTGTTCTTAGGTTGTAGGAGATTGTGATGGGATGTGAAATGTTTTTCTATTTGCCCAAGTAGCCTGGGCTATTACATTTTCCTTTCATCATGTTCTCATCTAGATAAGAGCTCTCTTTATCTATTGTTGTTGTGAGGGATTTTTATAGCATTTTGCATCGTGGTACAGTCTAGCTTTTAGGAAAGAGAGTTTGGTGATTAATAATAGAGAGGCCACCTGGGGAAATAGGAATCAAATCTTAATTCAATGGAATTGTTGATCAGTTAATCATCTGTTAATTAGTTCATATTAGTTAACCAGTCCTCCATTCCTTCAACAAAGCTTTTAATATATTCTTTTTGTCTACTGCCTTCTGACAGTCAGTGTCATCAATGTTTTTCTTCACCCTTGAACTTGCATTTGGTCTTTATGTCATTGGCTGCATCCTACTCCCTATGCATGCCTCCAGTAGCAGAGTATGAAAGAAACAAACTGGATGAGAGGTCCAGAGATGTGGGTTTTAGAGCCAGCTCTGCTGTGTGATCTTATCTCACCTCTCTCAATCTATTTCTGTATCTCTAAAGTGAAAGGGATGGAATAATCTCTATGATTTCTTTTAGGTCTAAAACCTCTTATCTTTGACATTGATTTTTTTCTACCCTACTAAAAAGATATTGACAACAGGCAGATTAATCTATCTCTTACTCCTTTACTTTTTTTTTTTTAGGATAATGTCATGTGATAATATAAACTTGTATCATTTTTATAATAGGGCTTCATGGAATTCATGAATTTCATTCCCAAAGAGTCCTAAATAAATAACACAACACTTAAGTGGCCTTTAAAAATTTCAAGGTCTTTTTTACTAGCAACTCCTTTACTATATAGTCTGGTAAACATCTTGGTGAGTCATTCTTTTCTCTCTCTCTCTTTTTTAAGAGGGGTTTTAATCTTTCAAAGATCAGATCAAATTAGATATTTATGAACAACTTTTAGAACATCTTGCACACAGTGAATGCTTAATAAATGTTCCTTGAATTATGCCATAGAGTCATGTAGTGTCAAAGTTGGAAGGGACCTCATAGACCAGCTAGTCTAATTCCCTCATTTTATATACCAGAAATCTTATCTCCTAAACTGGAAACAGTTTTTGACATACGTATGTACACATATATTCCAGAAGAATGTAAGCTTATTGAGGGTAGGGACAATATGTCATCATGTCTTTGTGTGTCCCTAGTGCCTAGCACTGTGCCTTGCATGTAGTTGGCACAATGGATAGAGCATTCTGACCGGGATCAGGAAGCTCTGAGTTCAAATCTGGCCTCAGAAACTCAATAGTTGTATGACCCTAGGTAAGTCACATAGCCTTTGTTTGCCTCAGTTTCCTCATCTATAAAATGGGAATAATAATAGCACCAACCTCCCACATACCTCATAGCTCAAAATATAGCCCCTTCCAAGGTTGTTGTTGAGGATAAAATGAGATAATAATTGTAAAGATCCTGGCACATAGTGAGTGCTATATAAATGTTAGTTATTATTTTTATTATTAGTCTGTGTTTAATAAATGTTTGTTTATTAGATGTACTTATGTAATGGTACAGAACAGGAACCACTGTAGATGAACCTACTTTCTTCTCTCCCCACAAGTCTTTGTTTGGCCTGGAGAAATGGACAGAAGAGTCTAGTCATTCTGATTAGTCCTATTTTCAGAGAGTTAAAGTGTTTCTCCAAGGCCATGGTGTTGATGAAGAAGCCAGAAGTAGAACCCAATACCATAATTTATGTCTCATGCTGTAGCGTGGTAATCCCTCCTTTCCACCAGGACTGTGAGGTCTTTAGGGTGCTGTTCAGCCTTGCAGAGCTAAGTAAGCCGAGCAGGCAGGCAGCCATGGATTTAACTCCCAAGGTTGTATTGATCTGTTGATAAAATATTTCTAGTTCAGAACCATGACAGAAGTTTGAAAAACAGCCTCCAAAAATGTCATGTAAATTATTCCATAAGAAATTTTTCATTTTTTTTCACAAGGCACTTTATTGATGCTATCTGTTTTGCGTAGGAGAAGTGGATTGTCAGACAAGACAAAGAAGGCAAAACACCCTGTAAGTCAGGGAGATGGAAGGAAAAAAAACACAAGGAAAAACTCTCCAGGGCATCTTTTCATTACATCAAAGTTTAGAGTTACAAAACTTCTTTTTTGATTACAACTTTGTAATATTTGTTTATAATTTTTATGTTGCATAACTGTTGGGTTGGGTGGGTTTTTTAAAAAAATATTCCTATTTTTAATTCAAAGTACAGTGCCAGAACCCAAAAGAAAATTAAGTATGTTCAGCAAGTAAGAGCTAGCTTTCTGTGAACTGAGAGACCATGAATTCTGAATCAGAGGACATGGGTTTGAATCCTGCCTCTTCTGCTTAATCCTTTTGTGCTCTGGGCCTCAGTTTCCTCAAGTGAACTGGATGAAGAAATGACAAACCACTCAAGTAGCTTTGCTAAGAAAACCCAAACATGGTCAGAAAGAGTCAGACATGACTGAACAACAACAATACATGGTTTCAGCTCCTCAAAAGAATTGGTAATTGGAGCACTGGATCCAGAGTCAGGAAGATTGGAGTTTAAACCTGGTTTTACATACTTATTAGCTGTGTGACCCTGGGCAAGTCACTTAACCCCTAAGATGGGGAAACACTGGAGAAGAAAAGGGCAAACCGCTCCAGTATCTTTGCCAAGAAAACCACATGGACATCGAGTTGGACACAAATGAATGACTAAACAACAAGCAGGAACATTGCTAGATTTAGAATTAAAAGGTCTATGGTGAAATCTCACCTTTGCGATATACTCTTTGACTAGTTCTAAGTGCTCTGATCATATGAGCTCAGAGAAAGAGAAATATCAATATCCCTGCAGGTTGGCATAACTAAGCAAGGCTTCATGAAACAAGTAGAACTTAATTTGGACTCAAAATGATGGGCAGATGGAAAGAACGGGAAATGTCATTTCAGATGAGGGGCTTAGAGGGTTAGAGTTAAGACTTAGAGTTGGAAGTAAGTAATGCTTCTTCAAGAGGCTGTGGGTCAGGGTGGCTAGGTGGCACAGTGAATAGAGCACCGGCCCTGGAGTCAGGAGGACCTGAGTTCAAATCCGGCCTCAGACACTTAACATAAAAATTAGCCATGTGACCTTGGGCAAGTCACTTAACCCCAATTGCCCTCCAAAAAAGCAAAAAAAAAATGGAAACAAAAGAGGCTGTGGGTCTGACTCTAGTGGAGGTTTGGGTTTAGGGAGAATGGAAGAGAAAATTAAATACAAAGGGACAGATGATGTAAAGCCTTAAGTACCATTGTTATCCCAGCTAAGTAGTCCAGGAAGATGATCAATGAGGGTAAGAAGGGAGCAACTACTAACAATAGATGTAATGAAAACAACAGTTTCTGTCACATTCTGAGGATGCCCAGTGAGTGGCAGATAAAGACAAGACAAGGTTAAACCTATGGAAATCTATGGGATGGTGCTTCTTAGAGAATGGCCTAATCCTTGTCACCATCGCCAGTCATCCCAATCTATAACTTTCCATTGGACCTAGATGGCTCCAGAGGAGAAAGTGAGGCTGGTGACTTTATAAATCCAATTCATTTGCAAGTCATGTCATCACCTCCTGATGTCATGGTCCTTTTCGAGAATGAAGGACAAATAAAAACAACAACATTCCTTGTACTGTAATTCCAGGGAAGTTTCAGAAGCAGATCAGAGGGTGGTGGTGCAGTAAAGATGCAAGATCTACCAGTGAGAAGACAGCTTAAAGAAAGAAAAGACAAGAAGGCTGTGAATTTGGATTATTCAGGATACCTCTCTGTTGATAACAGTGGAATATGCTGATGTAAAATTTTTGCTTGTGGGAAGTAATCTACTCATTACAGATCAAAGGGCATTCATAAGAAAGGATGGGAAAACCTGTTTCTACAACTTCCCTTCTTGTAAGCAACATTTTTTTTTACAGAATGAGTTCAACAAGCACCTCATATAAATGAGGATCCAAGTTTTAGTAAATATGAATAGCAAAGGCACTATATTTGTGGTTCTTCCAGAGTTAACACGTATGAAATTAACATGTCTTTGTTAGAAAAAGAGGTGAAAAGGCAAGATAGGAAGACTTTTTCTACTGTCTCATTGATTGAGGAGAATGAAGTAGACTTTAAAATAACAGAAGTGCTCCAAGAGGAAAAGAAAGAAAATTGCTGATAAGAATAATTGGCATTTATGTAGTACTTTGAGGTTTACAAAGCACTTTATGTGTTATCTAATTTGATCCTTTCAATAACCCTGTTTGGTAGATGCTATTATTTCTCCCACTTTATAGCTGAGGTACCTGTGGCTGAGAACAGTTAAGTGATTTGCTCAGACTATGCAGTTAGTAGACACCTGAGACAGTATTTGAACTCACGTCTCCTTGACTCCAAATCTAATGCTATATCCTCTGTAGCACCTAGATTATTATAAAAAAAGGGAAAAAAGAAAGAAAAGAACATGAAGAGGCAAAGGGTAATCCAAATGCATGTCAAAAAATTGGAACTTAGAATATGACACAGAGAAAGGAGGAAAACAGATCACTGAACCTCTGGAACCAAACTGTAGGATTGAAGCTTTTCTATTAAGAATGTAAATAGAACATGGGAAAAGGAAGGAGCTTCCCATGGAATGAGAGATGAGAATCCGAAGATGCCAATGAGGAGAGAACATGTAGTAATAGCTATAGTTGTGAATTCTTTGTTGGAGGCTGTGCCATATGACATGAATTTAGAAGTGATATTCCTTCCCTGTAACCTATACCATGTGACCAAGAGCCTTCTGATGCTTGTCAAACTTGATGATTAATACCCACTTCTGGTGAGTCATGTGGAAAGAAATGATGCCACTAGAAGAAACCTAGAGAATTCTTCTAGGGATTATGAAGTCTTGGGTAAGAAACTAAAGACCCTAGGGAAACAGCTGGTGCTTTCATGATGGCTGCTGATTGAAGGTAGAAGCAACAGCTGGCCAAGAATCTAATGTTGTTGAACAGGGTTTGGATTTCTGGACCAGAGATGAAGACATGAAGAGCTGACAGTCTTGGATAGGGATGGAGTACATTTAATGAGGGCAAAGAAAAAATACAACACACAAATACATACATATACACACAAGTACATATACACGTGCATTCATATTTAGATATATAACATGTATACATATAATACATACATGCCTATAGACTTGCATATCTAATCAAAGGAGCTTTAAATTGAAACTAGAATAGGGAAAGGAGAAAATGTGTAATGTCTGGGCTTTTTTCACAGAAGTCCTTAAAGGGATAAGGTAAAGTCTTAGCTTGCTCCCACAGATGCACAGACTAAGATACATCAGAATTTCTGTCATTAGCAACTTGTGAATTGATCCCCAAATTCTGAGGTAGGGACCAGGTACTGTCCTATTTTTTGATTATATCAATAGTGAGAGAGTACAACCTTGCCCACAATTGCCTGCCTTCACCCAGCTTACCAGCAGGCCTGTGCACCAGCAAGCTCAGGGAGCCAAAAGGAAAGTCCTGGATCACCCACACTGAAGTCTTACTAGAGTCATTGTGACATCATATCTGCCTAATGGCACCATGGTTGGGTTCAATCTTTCACCCAGTGGCAAGAGTAAATTTCCTCCTTTTTTTTTTTTTCCATTACCTTTGTTAAATGTCACCTCAGCATATTGGAATAGTTGTTTCAATTACAAAGCATTTCTGTTGGTCACTTGGTTTTCCATAATTACCATACTCTTAAAACACCCACTTGCATCTACAAAGAATATTAGATATAATATAGGAAGAAGAAATGTAGTGGAGATGCTCAGTAATTTACAGGAGATGATATCCAGGAAGAGAGGATAGTGATAACATTTATGTTCTAAGATGTCTATACAGAGGTATCTAAAGTATATATAATAGCAAAATGAAGAGGAACATAATGGTAGGATGGAAATTTAACCTTAGACTTGATCGAATGTGACCTGTGACTTAATATAGAATTGGAATGGCAGGGTGGCTAGGTGGCACAGTGAGTAGAGCATCGGCCCTGGAGTCAGAAAGACCTGAGTTCAGATCTGGCCTCAGACACTTGAGGCACACACACACAAACAAACAAACAAACAAAAAACCTAGCCATGTGAGCTTGGGCAAGTCACTTAATCCCTATTGCCCTCCAAAAAGCAAAAAAAAAAAAAAAGAATTGGAATGGTAACCTTTCTTCTAAAAGATCGTATTTGATAAAAGGGGCAAGTAAGTAACCATTTGCATTAAGAAGATATACTATAGTATAGTAGGGGAAATTGTAGGGGAAAGGGAAAGTGCCAGTGTTTGGGGAATGATCAATGGAGGGAGAAACAAGACATGGTACAGGTGCTCTTAATGCTGATGGAATTGGAGATTATCAGCCCTTCAGTTATAAAGAGGAATTGAATAATGGATTCCAGAGGTAGGTCCTTAAGTAGTTTATATTAATGATGGGACATACTAGGTATCTACAAGTCCTTGAGTTTTCTCTCAGTTGAAAGCAAAGCAGCCAAGAATGACTTGACTTATTGATAATTTCATTCTTTGGGAGGTAGGGAAAGCAAGAAGTAAAATTACTATTCAGGACTGCATTTTTATCAGTAAAGGAGAACTGGTTACCAAAATCGATCTGATTAGAACTCTGGAAAGAAATATAGAATCATAATAGGTGGGTAAAGTATGATACCTAGCCTAGAATTTGGGTGGTCATTATCTGAGGTGGTCTCTTGGTTAGCTTTTTCCTTTTTTTCTTTCCTTTTCCTTCTTCACTGAAGGAGGCACCATGAAATATTTGTAAAAATAAAGTAAGAACTTTTATACATATTCACATTTATATTTTCCTTGGAAGCCTTTCACTGGTGGATGGATAGTTTATAAATAACCTAGGAGACTTGTGTATGAATGGTTGGAGGAGAGTGGGAGAGAGATAAAAGGACAATCTAAATAAATAATGCCAATCACCACTCTTTTCTTTGTGTGCCTACCCTTAACTACACATCCGTGAGCCCCTTTGGGGAAGATGAATCATTTATCAAGTTCAAGACATAGTATAAAGTTTACACAATAGATGTAATTGATTCTGAGCTTCTTTAGAATTTGAGGAGAATTCTTTAGGGGGAAAGTTGCTGCTCAGGAGCCATGGAAAGATGGGAACTGGAAGATCTAACAGCTCTGCTTTAACCCTTTGCCCTTCTCACTACCATGTTTTAACCCTTACCTCATCCCACCCCTGAATGTTTTGTCTAGATCTGATGGTAACTCTCTCACTCCTGCCTAAGAATGATTTGAATGCTAGTTCTTTGGGGGAAAAACAATAGCAACTTAGAAACTATTATGATTTTCATACTATAACTTGAACTAAAAGCCATGATGCATTTACACCTTAACAATCAGTTTTAGTTGCATGGTCCATGAACCAAATCATTACTGTGACATTACTTTATGGGAGGAACTGGTGAAAAGTGTTCAGACTGATGAATTTTTTAAAAAGGACTTGTAAGACCACTAAAGGAAAGAGACTATCTCTGAACAGTGACTTTAAAGAGAATTGTAGAGTAGGTTCCTCCTAAAATCTATTTGACTCATATCCCATAATTTATAGGCATGCTACTACTTGATAATTCCGCACCCCACCACAGTGCCTAATTGAGGTAGAAATGAAGTCACATTATTTGTTTCAGTCTCTCCAGACAAATGTGCCTTTATTTCCTGCCTTGGATGTATCAATACAAGCAAGTGGCATATTCTTTCTCAGATGCAGGATGGACCTTGTGAAAGAAAAAGAGTCCTCATTGCTTTTCATGATTGAAGGTATAAAGTTTGTGGTTTTCCAAGCTACCATTATCTGAAAACAACTGGAAATTTACTTAGGCAGGAGGTGTTGTGACTTGCTGAGATCCCCCCCTTCCCAAAGTAAAGGATCACAGTTGACAATCAGCCTCTCTGCAAATAAGGCAACTAAGTTGTCACAGCTGTATAATAACAAGATGAAGTTATAGCTGGGACTATCCCAGTCACTGTAAACGTTTGCAGGTTGCCAGCACCATCAGACTTAAACATTACACTGGGTATTTCTGTAGGTGAGAGGACATGAAAGAGCAGTTGTGTAGACCAGTGGACTATGAGTCAAAAGACTGTTTCTGGGCTCAATTCTGCTGTCCACTCTAATTCAATGATTTTTTTTTATTAAGTACCTATTGTTTGTCAGATGCAAGGAGCACAAAACAAGTGAAAATGTAGCCCCTACCCTCAAGCAACTTTCATTCCACTATGAGGATGACACCCCACATAAATGACTAAGTATATACATAATAGTTTGAGAAGGATAGAAATGCACAACCACCCATATTTGTACAAACATGGCTTTCCATAGCAGGTTGTACATGAGTGTAGTATTGAAGGAAACTAAGGATTCTGGGAGGTAGAGGTGAGAAGAGAGTACACTGCAGGCATGAGGGACAGCCTATGCAAAGGTACAGTGGTAGGAGATGAAGTATTGAGTTCAAGGAAGAACAAGTACACAAATTTGGCTGAAGCATAGAGTGTCCAAAGGAGTAATGAACAAAATGCCTTGAAAGATTGAGAGGAGAGGAGAGAGATAAAGAGGAAAGAAAGAAGAGAGAAGAGGAGGAGATGAAGGACAGAGAAGAGGAAAGAGAGAGAAGAGGAAGAGAGGAAGGAGATAGAAGTGGGGGAAGAAAAGGGAGAAAAAAAAGACAAGTTGGGGAAGGGGGGATGAATGATTCATCAGAAACATGCTTGTTCTGTATTAAAGGCACTAAAATGTGTTTGGGACTATCGCTGATCTTTGGAGATTATTGAAGTTACATGTTTATAATCCTATAGCATCCACCACATTGAATATGTGAATATTTTGTTTACAAAGGTTACAAATGTCAATAAAGAAATTTATGTAAATATACATATACACATACAAATATAATCCCTAGCTCTATGTATCTATGTATCCATGATCTATCAATCATCTATCTGATGAGCCTTGTAGTACATTTACCCTGTCCTGGAAAGGCAATAGTGGTAGTAAGGTACTAGACACTTTTTAGGTCACAGTAGCTTGGTATTTCTGGGTACAGAATGGTTTATGGGTTAAGGAAGGTCTCTCTCACCATTGGATTTGGAAGGGCTAGTCAGGACTCAAGGTGAGGGGTATGAGATCTACAACTTGGCACAAAGGAAAGCAGGAAAGATTAATTTAATTTGAACTTTCAGAGTCTTTGCTCAGTGATCACTTATGGAGCAGCTGAATTAAGGAATATCCCTGAAGACTAAGGGCTTTTAACCATGACTAGCTCAAAGCTACTTAGTTAGTCCTGCCCCTGGATTAGCTAAAGCACATTGTATTCTTTATAGGGGAAGAAGTCTTCAAGGACATTTCAAAGGAAATGTCTTCTGGTCAAAACTGGCATTTTCTGAGCTGTCTATATTGCTTAGAAGCATAGTTGAATCAAATCCTGGTGATGGTGGGGGATTGTAGAGGTGTATTCCACTTCAGGTCCATGGATGGGAGGTTGACTGTTCTCTAAAATATCAAAGTCCTCAGTCTTTTGTAGGGTTTGGGCCCCACAAATCCTGACTACTGGCATATCTCCTTCCCCAACTCTATAGGCCAAATTCCCAAAATGCTCCTTGGAAGCCCTGGAATTTCCTGATTGAGGTGCTCTGAGGACCACAACTGTTTTGACTTCATGACTTTTCCCACCACAAACAGGGTATCTGAAATTTTGAGTTCTTCATGTTGCTGAGCAACAACTGTTGTTGTTCTGTAAACCTGGGTATTTTGATTATAGCCTCTGAAGGCTGCTGGAAGTTAGGAATCCAAATGAAAGAATCAGTAGAACCAGCAGACTCCATTATAGCAAATTCCTGAGAAGCAAGTCATTGGTGAACACAGGGACTGGCTAGTTGGACAGCTCCAAGAGAAAGAAAATGGCATATAAAGTGCCAAAAGATTCTGGAGCTGTGGCTGTTCCTTGGGGACAACATAAATGGATCCCTATGATGATTAGATGAATTCCCAAAAGATGGTTCTCGTGCTTTTAAAAAATGGAAGAGCAAAAAAAGAATTAATTGGTTAAACAAAGAACTAGTTATCACTTAAAGCCAAATAGATGGAAATAACACAGAAAGTAGATAAAATGGCACATTTAAAAGAATTAAAATAAAACCAGTGAATGCTTTAAAGAGTGAAGTTAGAAAAGTGGAAGCATAATACATGATCCAGTTTTCAAATGGAAAAAAAAGATAGAAAACCTTTCTTAAACTATACCAGGAGTAAGAGGATGGGGGAGAGGGAAGCATATAGATCCTTTTGTTAAATGGCAGAGGAAGGTTGAGAATGAATGGCACCCCCAACTCCAGAGGCATTGTATATATGTAATGAAGCAAGGACTCACAGAGATAAGAAACCAGAAAAATAGAAAAAGATAAAGGAGGTTTACCTTTGTGATTGGGGTGACTAGAGTTAAGGGAAGCTAAGCCAGAAATACTTCACAGGGAAAGTGAATTTTGAACAAAGCATTAAAGGAGAGGAAAATTGTGAGCCAGCTGGCTTCTTGGTTTCTCTTCCTTCACCATTTAGTCTGTGTTCTGGCAACCGAAGTGAGAAGTTTTCAAGAGACAAGAAAGTATTCCCATTTTTAAAATACTGGACTGACTTACCAAGGGCTAGGTCAAGACCTTTGGCGGCATTTTACATGGGTTAAGTTTTCATCTCTTTGGGATAGTTGTTTCTTCCAGCTAAACAGCCTTTCAAGATCCCTTACATCTCTCTGATTCCAAGATTTTAATGGTATCTTTAACAGCTTGTCACATGTTTCTGGAGATGTTTTATACTCATTCTTACTGAGTAAGCCAAGAATCCTAAAGATGTCTTTGATTTTTCTCTTAAAGTGTGTTGGGACTTTGTAGGCCCTAGAGGGGAAGACCTCACCTATAAAGAACTCCACTGAGAGCCAGACCATAAGCACAGAAATCTGGGATTGGCCACAATAGATTTCACAAAGTCCATTGCTAGAATTCATTTAATTGATCAGGGCATCACAGAATGAAAGGAGTAGGGACATCTGAAGTCATCTAGTCCAAGCCCCCCTCTCATTTTACAAAGTAGGAAACTGAGGTCCAGGGAAGCTCTGACTGGCCCAAGGTCACACAGTCCTGCAGCCCTCTTGGTCTATTTATTTTAAAAGTGCTGGTACATTGTCAGCATTGAGAAGCAGCTGCTTATAGCTTGATAGCATAGACATCAGAAAAAGACTCATTTTTTTTAGAAAAGCAGACAAAAACTAAAAAATAACAATCTAGGTCTTTTTCATGGACATCATGCACCTCAAAGAGCCTAGAAAGCATAGTTGTATTGTATTATTGCTACTTGGAACATCTTCATTTATGAACTTACAAGATGTCCCAGGTTTGAGGTGCTCTATAGGTTTTTGTATGCACAATAAGTTAAGAATGTTATATTTAGTTCAATCTTTTTATCTTACAGATGAGGAAAGAGAAACCTAGAGAAGATAAGTGATTGCTCAAGGTCACAGAGATAGAAAGATCAGAGGCAAGATTTGAACACAGAATTGTCCTTTGATTTTTAGAGCTTTCCACAATGCCATGCAACTTGGCATTTTGGCCAAGATAAAGTATGTAGTGTTCCCTCATTTTTACCTGGAGTTCCATACTCCAATGAAATCACAATCCAAACTAAAGGACCAAATGTTATTTAAGTGTACAATAATGTATGCAGTGTGATTTTTGAAATATCTAAGGTGGTTAGATTTTAAAAACCCTGTTACTTACAAGGTACAGTCCCTCATTTATTGAGACAATCATTTAGGATGAAGTCAAACGACCCACCATGTGCCAGATTATATAGTTGTAGTCCTGTTGTATTTGTAACGAGATTTGATTCTATGAGATTATGTAGAATCATGAATAGTGTATGAAAAGGAGAAAATACTGTTGTTTAGGAATCTTCCACTCTTAGTTTTCTCTTTAATCAATAGCACAAGAAATTGTGTGTATAGTAAGATCACTCTCTTCTAGTCTAGTCCTACTGCAATCCTTCTCTGTAGTGTGGGAGCCCAGGGTTCTTCAAGGCTATCCCAGTGGAGCAAGTGCAAACTCCGGCACATCTTGCCAAGTGCTAAAATGACTAGTTTTGCCAGGTGACAGGCTTTGTCTCTGTAATTTAAGGACCAGCCCAACTAAGATTGGAAAGGCTTTTATCAACAGAATGTTGGCTATTAGATAATGAATTTTCTTGACTGCTGCCACTCATAAAGACCATCTACTGAGGCAGAGATGCCAAACATATGGACTTGTGGTTGAATGTGGCCCACAACAGTCCTGAGTATGGCCAAATCGTGTTAAAATGTTCTTATCTGATTTGAATGTGTTGATGTATTAATTAAAAAAAGAAATATATAAACATGGGTGGTTTTCTAAGTCAATATGTGGTCTACAAAGATCCTTATATATGGTTTAGTGAGCCCTGTTATTATTTACATTTGGCTCCACACCATACTAAAGCAGTGAACCATTAGATTCTGTAGGAGTATAGTATCCTCACCAGTGAAATCATAAATCTTTTGAGGTACTGAATTGTGATCTCTCTTAGGTGGCTCTTCAGATAGGTCAGTGGCTAGAAACTTGCCCAAGGAACTCTGTAATCTATTCATTTTTCAGTTCTTGGTCTTGGATATGAGAATTTTGGTCTAGGTTTGGATTAAACTGAAATCTATTTGGATGCAATTATTTTTTCCTAATTTTCACTTATTGTTAATGAACCATAGGTGTGTCAGGTTTGTGACTAAGGTGCTTATATTTCACAATGTCCCAGATGTAGTGGATTGATTACAAAATGAGTGAATTCTGTGCCCTGTGGGGTAATAGAAAGCCAAGCCTTTGCAAGGGGAGCTTTGATTTTTTTTCTTTTAATTGAGGAGATACTTAAACACCAGTGCATTGTGTTTTGGATTCTTCTCCCAGTTCTGTCATTTTCCATCACTCTGATTATGGAGTCATGTTATTTGTATCTTGTCATTCTCTCAGCAGTTTGTCATCTTATCAGATGTGCCATTCTATCAGATGTGCCTACTTACCAAATTTACAATGAACTTGGCTCCCCTCACCCAATTCCCAGTAAGCAGTTGTTGCTTTCTCTCTATTTTTTCTGTATCCTTTTCTTCTCTGCTTTTCCTCCTCCATTTTCAGTTCAATAGAAATGCCTGCAGTGAAAAAAATATTTTAAGGATAGTCTAATTTGACCTTTTGAAAACAAGCTTAATTTTAAATAAATATAATGATGTATACTTCCCTTTCCTTAGTCCTCAAAAATAAAAAAGAAAAGAATAAGCCTTAGAATTGGCTTTTAAAACCATGCACATTAATCATTTTCACTTGTCTAGAGAACTCCACCTCTTCAGTATTTTGGATGTCATTAGTCATAAGATTTTATATTTTCCTCTTCCCTATTTTATCCTCTTATATTTTCGGTACTAAAAAAATTCCTTGCTTTATTCTTATTTACATCTATTTTATCTTCCTTCTCAATAGGTTAACTTTCTAGTCCTATATTGAGTTATTAACCCAGCCATACATAAAAAGATGATGATGAATATATTATTTTGAAAGAAATCTTTTTTGTGAAGGTAATTCCAGAAATTTTACAAGTGTGGAAGGTGATCTGATAGAAGGCTGAGTCTTACAGTAGCAAGCCCCAGGTGAATCTCAGATAAACTGCTCATGGGAAATAACATGAATAGTTAGGAGATGAACATACTTCAAATATATAGACATGTAGTTAAGATAAAAGCTTTTTGCATTATTTTATATATTATATGTAAGTCAATATTTAATTATGCAAATAAAGAGGGGGTGTTTGGATTTGGAATCGACACAGTGAAGGATCCAAAAAAAGCAAATGTCATAGGAGGATCAGGTGATGGAATGGAGAATATTTAAACCGGAGGAGAATTAGGGGACATGAATAGCTGTCTTCAAGTATATGGAATTTAATAGTTATCTAGTTAAGCCCATGGCTGAAAAAGAATCCCTGTAACAACACATCTGACAACTGGTCTTCCAGACTCTGCTTGAAGACCCCCCCCCCCCCCACAATGAGGAGAAATCCATTACCTTGAAGTCAATTCATTTCACTTAGAAATGGTTTTCATTGTTAGGAAGTTATTCTTGACATCAAGCCTAAATTTTTCTCTTTGTGGCTTCCTTTCCTTGATTCTTGTTTTGTCTTTGGGGACCAAACAACTTTGCTAAGGAATTAATATAATAGTAAAGAGCTTAAGATACTGTCCCCTTTTGTCCCAGAAGGCAGAAGTATGAGCCATAGCTAGAAGGTGCTGAGAGGAAGGTGTCATTTCAGTGTAATGAAAAACTTGACCAAAAGTGAAGTGGGCTGCCTTGGAGAGCTTCCTACAGAATCACTATGACCACTTGATGATGATATTTTAGAGGGGATTCCTGTTTGGGTATGACTTGACCTACATGATTTCCAAAGTCTCTTATAATGTTAGGATTGTACTTGCAAGTCAACAGTGATAGATGGAAATCCAAAAGCTACACCATTCATCACAAATGTCCAACTCAAAAGGGGTTCATATTCACTTCATATGAAGCATTTCATGTATACAGCTGGAGCAGTTCAATTCACCAGGGTATTCAACAAATGCTTGTTGGTTGCCTGTTGAGTAAGAGGACTTTCTGACTTGATATTCCTCCATGTGTGAAAATAGACTTTGGGCATACTCATAAAAATCTTACTCTGTGTTTTTCCTGTAATTTCTTCTATGTGTGGAGCTTCCAGTAAGGAAAATCTTTCACTGATGTAGATGGATGTGTAACTTGTAGTCTTTGAGAATTGCCAAATGGCATTGAGAGGTTATGTGACTTACCCAGGCTCACAGAGACAGTGTAATAATGAGACAGAGTTGGGACTCAGCCTCGGTTCCTCTCTGAGGCAAGTTCACTATCCACTCTGCCCCAGCCATCTCTCATTTCATTGAAGTTAGCATAGTTAAAAAGCTCTGAAATAATTGCCTTCCAAATGGCATATGGCAGGTTGACAGCGATATTGCTATTGAAGATTAGCAATTCATGTTATGTTGAGTGGTAAGTATGAAACTGACTGATCTAAAGGTATAAAAATCTTAAGTCTGAATGCTTTTAAAGGCCTTGTATTTAGTGCAAATGATTTTTGATATTTTAAAAATATTGAGCACATGAACTCAATAGAGTGAACATGACAGTATAATGGATGAACTTTTCCTGAGTTGGTTCCTTGAACTTGAGAAGTTTACAGTTACACACACACACACACACACACACACACACACACACACAAACACACCCCATTCCCTCACTCTATTCTTCACCTTATGCCACTATAAAATAAACAAAAGATTAAGACAAATGGGCAAATATTTGCATGAGACAATAAGATACTAAGAATTCAGTGTCTTGCTTTCATGCTGAGTTGGACAGCAATAAAATGTACAGACTAGGAACAGCCAGGACTTGGGGTCAAGCTATAGCAGAAGAGGCCTAGGGAATATGGCAACAAGTTCATAGTCAAGTGGTCAAGTTCAGGGAGTTTAGCTAAGGCAGAATAAGGACATCAAATAAACTAGGTTCAAAAAGTCAAGGACTAGAGTCAGGGAGGTGAATTAAGGAGGTGAGGAATTGATGAGTCCTGCAGGAACAGATAGTCGTAAGTCCAGAACCTGGAGAGATGAAGCATCAAGAGTCAGGGACTTGAGAACCAAGGCAAAGTATCTGGACAATTAGGGATCAGAAACGAGGCAAGCGTTCTGGGCAACAAAGAGAGAAATCATGTGGTGCAGTGAATAGAGCACTGACCCCGGAGACCGGAGAACTGGAGTTCAAATCTGTTCTAAGACACTTAACACTTACTGGCTGTGGGACCTTGGGCAAGTCACTTAACCTCAACTGCCCTGCCTTTCCCCCTCCAAAAGGCAAAAAAAAGAGAGACATCACCAAGAATGGGCTTCATAATAAAACAAAGGACTTCTGAGAAAGGGACTTCTTAAATATTTTCTGGCGTGTGTGCATGTGTGCATGTGTTCATGTGTGCCTGTGTGTGTGCCTGTGTGTTTGTGTGTGTGTTTTGGGGGACTGAGGGGATATTTGCTCTGATACTTAAGGTAATTAAGCAGACATAGCTAGAGTGGAGTAAGGGTTAGGATTAAGGGTGAGTGTAGAGAGAGAGATAGTTCTATCTGTATTCTCTTAAGGTCCTATTTGAAAATTAATCATGCTTCATTTAAATACTATATCTTTGCTAGTTACCTCAAAACAATTTATTTAGCCTTAGCTAAGTGGAGCCCAGTGATCCAGAAATCCATTTTGTAGAATGTAATGTAGAAACTTGACGAAATGAAAATTCATTTCCTGTTAAGTGTCCCAAGTCTCCATCCCCCAAATTAGCTCACTAGCATGTCAACTTCCAAGCTTTTATTTCTGTGATTAAAGGCACTTATTAATTGACATTTGGTTTCTATATTCTGCAGTGAATTTGTGTTCCTGAGACAAATTATCAGCAACATTTGGAAACAGTTGATCCCATTAGATTAAACTACTGTATCAAGAAGGAATGCAAGTTATTACTTAGTTCGGAAATCACAAAAATAGGACAGCAATCCCCCAAATGTCACTTGAGGGATGTGGGAGTGCCAATTCTACAATTTCAAAGCATTAGCACTTCTGAGATTGACTGTGAGATCCTTTCCTCCTTGCACCCTCTTAAGTTGATAGCACTGTTGCTTTGGGGGGGAGAAAAGTTGCCCTTTAATGCAGCTATGACTTTCAGATGTTTTTTTGAGAGTAAACCTCTTTACTGTATTGATAAATTTCATTGCATTGTGTAGTACAGTTCTTGGAATAATTACTATAATTTGTTACTTGGCTGAGATCCCTCAGCACAGAGATCCCGTTTATTTGAGCAGCTGTCAAGGCACACCTATTGGTAAACTATCCTCTGAGGAGTATACTGCCCTCTTTGTGGGAAGTATATGTAAATTTTCTTTCTTTCTATCTATCTGTCTATCTGTCTATCTATCTATCTATCTATCTATCTATCTATCTATCTATCTATCTAATCTGCCTATACATATATATGTGTACACACATATACATACATACATGGATGTATATATGCATGCATATACTTCTAAAAGGAATTATTGAGTTGGAATCTCTGTGTCTGGATATGGGCATGATTACCACATTTAGCACCAGCTTTAGATTTCCTTTGGCACTTGCCTTAATATGTATTTCTTTTATGTCACCACAGCTGTGCTCCTACAGATACAGTTGGTGTGACACTGGAATTTATGTGTAATCCAGGGGCTACCTAGGCCTGGAAAAACTGTTGTGGAAAGAGCTCTGTTCAAAGATGATTCTCTCCAAAGAATTTTGAATTGTAAATAATATGGAAATGAAGCAAAGATTACCTCTATTTCCTATCAGAAAAATCAGTTACTTAATCGCATGGGCCTAATTCTTTTGAGAAGAGAAGAGGTGCCTTTGTTTTAATTACTTGGTGATAGCAAACACCTGTGCCACCTACTAGTAAGTCCTTATGCCCACTATGCATTATGATGCTGTTTGGTGGAAATGAAGTGCTTCTAATTAAAAAGATAATATATTTTAGTTCAATGTGTTTTCTCAATTTTATTTTCTATGTCTTGTATGCTTATCTCCTCTATAACCTTTATTCCTTTATCAGAACCCATCTTTGCCCCATCCCAATTCCTTCTGTATCTTAGAAGATACAATCGCATGAAATCACCTATTGGTTTCTGTTTCCTACTTCGCCATTTCAGGTGGCTCACTTCACTTCAGCATGCCAACTTTTTTTTTCTCCCTCAGAAATGCCATTCTGGGTTCATTTACCCCATTCCATTCATTCAGCTCAGCAATTACTCCTCCTGACATATCATTTCCCTGCAATAATATTATTTGGGATCCAATTCCCTTCTTTCATCTCCAAGAATTCTCCATCTCAAAACCCCTACCTCTCTCCTGCTGTTTCCGCTTTGGAAAGCATTTGTCAGACAGAATCTCTGGGACCTTTTGACACTTAAGGCTCATTTACACATTTTGAAACATCTGAAGTACAGCCACTTTTGAAAATGATTAGAACACAGTCCCATTAAAAAAAAAAAAAGAGAAAGAACAAAATGGGCTTGGACCCAGGCAGACTAGGTAATGAGATGTTTTAGGAAATATTAAATGTGTAATGTGCAAAGGTCCCTGTTACAATTTTAAAAAGTGCATTAGTAGGTTTTAGTTATCAGATTGTGACTGCTAAAATGTACCCACATATGCAGGAGAATGGGCCCCCAGGGCTTTAGCATTTCAGTGATGAAAAGAGGTTCTGTCTTAACCAAATATTACTGCACTGAGAAGGTACTTTATATTTTAAACTGCACTAGTTCAGCCTAATAATCAGATTGTTAGCCTGTCAAGAACAGAACAGCATTATGGATGGTGCTTGAGCCAAATCTTCTTCTCCAGATCAGTGGAAACAACTAAAAGAAGGAAAGCCTGTGTTCCATCTTCTCTCATGGTGTTTATGAATATGTCATATGTGGCCAGGTGTTCTTTAAGAGGACTCGTGACTATTTTTTAGACATTTTCCACCTCCTGGTTCCATGGTTTTGCATGAGTTGTCTGCAGTGCTTGGAATACTTTCTTATGCCTCTTGGTCTTGGTATTCATTGTTCCCTTCCATGTTCAGCCCAACAACTACCTTTTATATAAGGCTCTGGTTGATCCCCTCGGTTCCCCTTTCCCCCCAGATTACTTCATGTTTGTAGGAATTTTATATGTATTTTACCTCTCTACATGTTACTAGAGTAGAATGTAAGCTCCTTGAGGCAGGAATTGTTTCATTTTTGTCTCTGTATCCCTTTGGTATGCCTAGAACAATGACTAGCACATTGTAGGTAGGTTTTGAATAAAAGCTTGTTGAATTGAATTCAATTTTTTTAAAAAGAAAACTTGGCTTATGGTAGAAACTTAATCATTTTGATATTTTCAGCTTAAGGAACCAGGGTATTCAGCTTGAGAAACAGAAGAGTTAGCCTGGGTATGAGTGAGGGTGGTAAGGACATGATTTCTGTCCCAATCTTTCTGAAGGTCTTAGGCCTGCACAACATATGGCCCATGGGCCACCTGTGGCCCTCCAAAGGATTTCAAGTGGCCCGCCAAAAATGTAGAGGATGTTAAAGACAGTAAGGATGTAATGAGTGCTTTGTCTGTGTCCCACTTAACAAGTCTTCCACTAGTCACTATTGTGTCCCTCAGGTAACTTAGGGGTGGGTTGCCATTGTGCACTCGCATTTGTCACATGACCTATGGCAACCAACCACCGGCAACCTGTCTCTAGTCTGCAAGAAGCAAGAGTCCTTTTTTTTACTGTGTTTTCGGTTGTTGCTGGTGTTGAACAGGGACAAAGTGAGTGCAGCCATGCACCAACACAGCTCACGCCCGCTATGTGATGAGCGGCAACCACTCGAGGGCTTCTTCCCCTCCCTCGCTACAGCAGCCTGGGCGCCAACCCCCAAGTCACATGAGTGTCTGGCGCTCTCTCCAAGGTCAGATACTCAACTCAGTTCAGTATTTCTTTGTATTGTAAGCAGTTGCTGTGGTTATAACATTGAAGGTTTTGGGATGACTTTGTCAAATGGGTGATAAAAAGCAATGGAAGATCGAATCAGAACATAGAGTGTTTAATCTGAGTGGACAAATAGATACTTATTTACTTACATGAGAGACAAAACACTGTGCCTTGTTTTCTAAGAAGTAACCATTCTGAAGGAATACAATCTTCATTGCTACTTAGAATCAAAACATCCTGACTTAAGCAAATTGGACACCAATGAAAAACAAATTAAAGCGTCCAAATTGTTGGAAAATCTCAGTGGAGAACAATGATTTTTCAAGAAAGTAAACTCAGAAAATGAGACTGCTACTAAAGTCAGTTTTTTGGGTTTCTAAAGAAATTTCTGGGGGTGGCACAGTGAATAGAGCACCAGCTCTGGAGTCAGGAGGACCTGAGTTTAAATCCTGCCTCAGACATTTGACATACTAGCCGTGTGACTTTGGACAAGTCACTTAACCCCAATTGCCCTCCAAAAAACAAACAAAAAAAAATTTCTGCTGCTGAGAAGTCTTTTACTGAAGGTGAATTCATAAAGAAGTGTTTGCTGATTATAGTTTCTGGTTTATGCGGCAATAAAAAAGTGTTTTTGGGAAATAGTTTAATCATCAATTATACCTTTACTTGGAAAGTGAGCTGCTAAAAACCTATCTGCAGTCTGAAGAAGTTTTGACTATTTTAATTTTGACCCCAACCTACTGCCAAGTTGTGCAGGTCTGGTCTATCATGAGGAAGAGGGATTAATTAGCCTTGTCCCATTAGGTCCAGAGGCCAGAGAGAGAAACAATTGGCAGGAGTGCTAAGAGGCTCACTCCATATATTTCAATTTCAGTATAAAAAAAACTTGCCAGCAGTTTGACCTGTTCAAAAGAGGAAAAGGCTATTTTGTCTCCCACTATGTGCTCCTCATCACTAGACATCTTTAGATGGGGACCTTGTCTGGTGGGGATCATGTGTTGGTGGTAGTCACAGTGGAAAAGAAAATCTTAGTCTAGGCAAGCACCGTACTAGATCTGGAAGATCTTACAGACTCTGTGTTCTATGGAGTATTTTAGTAACTCTTTGGAGGGAATACTTAGGATTTGGGGTGAGGTGGGACTTTGGCATTCTTAGTCCCCCCACACCCCCATACATTGTTATCATATAATATGGTATGTTTTGTACATTTTTTGTTTGTTGCTGTTTTTAATTAGTGCATGACAGTGGAAAGGCAAAAAATGTAGTTCCCCTTTGCACCCAATTTATGTATTTCTCTTTCGTGATAAGGGCTGCCTTCCCAAATATGGCCAACCATGCCCAAAACACATGTGCCATTGATCATGTTTGGCTATATAGTTACAAATGCATCACCAGTTCTGGAGAAATAATTCAAAATATATCCTTTAGTAACAATTTTCTACATCCTACATAAGAATACAATAGCAAAATGGATCTAAATTCCAGCTACTAGAAAAACTGGTCTAGAATTTCTGGAGTTAGTTTGATATGAAAAATATACAGGAGACCTGGGCCCTAGCTCTGGCTCTAGATTGTATGACCTAGAACAATTTACTCGGCCTCTCTGGTCCTCAATTTCTTCATGTCTAAACTGAGGATATTGAACTATGATTTCTAAGATCCTTTTCAGCTCCAAAATTCCCTTGGTTCCTCTAAGATCACATTGCTTCTTGCTAGACCAGCTGTCTCTTTCAGGCCATAAGGGTACCATCACTGTAATGCCTAAATGGTACTTTGATACCAGAAATAATCAGCATCAGTCAATCAGTGGATATTTATTTGCTGACTCTTATGTGCTCATCATGGGTGGTCAAATGTAAAGTATAAAAATTGGCTCCTGCGCTTTTCAGTGCTTAAAAGGTCTGGAGTTGTCATGGGGAGTTAATTTGGGCACTGGAGAGAATCTGGTTTAATAGTTATTAAATGTTGCTGTAGTACTAGGAGTAAAAATTGATTCTTCACATAGGAGATTAAACCTAGAACATGACAGTAGAGCATGCCAGCCCCAAACACCAAACTGGCAAAATTCAGTCTTGACCAAGCTTGGTGGGCCCTGCATAGAGTGAAAAGAACATATCTATGGCCTGCTTGGGTCCTGGTGATCAACTGAGGTATTGTTCTTTTCTGTGGTTGAAATATCATCTTTGTGTTGTGAAATTTTAGCTGCTGTGATTCCCATCTGTGAGGTTTTAACCAGGGCCAGATTTCCCCACTTTTGTTTGTTTTATGCCCTTAATGAAACACTGTTGCTACACATCTGTGCTCCATGCATCTGGCGACTTTGGACCCTGAGTCATGGACAGAGGCAGATGGGACCTGGGTTAGGTATAGAAGGAAAGATTTTCTGTCCTTGTCACTGGGGAAGAGAAAGCAATGGGGAAATTGAATGAGTTACCCTAACTAGAAATAGGAGACCCTGTTAAAAATGGATATGAAGGCATAGCAAAAAGAATCAGAGAAATATTCAATGCCATTCCCTTCTAAGCCTCTGAGTCCTATTTTAATTTCTTCAGGAAACAGAGGGGCCATGTTTCTGGCTGATGAGAGTTTCCCTTACTGTGAAATGTTCCTTGATTTAAGAAGCAATGAAGTAGTACAGAAGGAATGTTGGATTGGGGATCATAGGCCATGGGTTCAAATAATGCTTACCACTTATAACTTGTGTGACATTAAGCAAGTTACTTAAGCTCTCTGAATCTGTCCTCTCATCTGTAAAAGAAAGTTGTGCTAGATGGTCTCCAAGGTCAACTTCTTATTCTGTAATTCTACTGTTAGGTGTTTAGCTATCACTGCTTTAGGGTTATAAATGGCATTAATGGTTCACAGTTGTTGGGTATCTCCTTTATGTCGGGCAAGAACAAGGGATTTAGATACTAGTGAAAATAGCACTTGGTTTGTGGGAATATTAACCACACTCTAAGAATGAGAGGTCCCTCTCCTGCCTCCCCATAATGTGAAATAATGATCTCCTATCTGCCAAGTTTCCTTTGTCTCCATAAGCTTCTATAATCTAATCAGAAATAGCTCCCCATGTTCTTTTTGATGGTGGGTCATGCTGGCTAATTAGTTCGTGGTTAGTGCTAATGAGCCCTGACCATAATTCCCTTTTATCCCAGTGCTTGCCAGAGAAATGTGAAAGCACAATTGGGGGTGGGGCATACTATGTTCATATTGTAACCACCTTGCTGGGACTAAATATTCAGGATTTAGACAGGGGAAGTATTATTGCCTTCATTTGTACCATTTATAACTATAAACAAGATATGGGAGTACAGTAAATAACAGGTGAGGCAGAAGACCCATCTTACTTTAAGTTGTTGGTTTATTTCCTCTGACATTTAAAGATATCACATTATAGAAAGTAAATTTTATACATTATATATTTTATACAGGGATGCACTATTAGGTCTTAACAAGAATCTCTGAATTGGAGAGACTGAGATCATTTCACAAATTGAGAAGTGAATAGAAGTGGAAATGATGTGTTTGTATTAAAAAAAAAACAACCTTGTAGACAAAACTCAATTTTGTTATTTACTACTGGTGTGAACCTGGGCAAATAATTTCTCTCTGGGCTTCAGTTTCCCGATTGGTTAAATGAGAAGTTTGGATGAAATGACTTCTAAATCTTTGATCCTGTAATTGGAGTATGAGCCAGCTTTCACATATTAGGTGGATGTCTCACCAGCATCAGTAGCCCCAGTAGCATCAGCAGCGGCAGCAGCACCACCTCCACCCTTGTTGTTATTATTATTATTATTATTACTACTACTACTACTACTACTACTACTACTACTACTATTTGCCTTTTCGTCTTTTCCCCTGGAATAAAGCTAGAAACAGTCTTGGGACAAGAAAAAACTTTGTTTTTTAATTTAAAAAATTCTTTAAGTCTCAGAATTCTACCTTCAAGGAGCCATTCCAAGTCTCTCTTAATATTAATGCCTTTCTTCTCAGATTATCTCCACTCTATCCTGTATATATCATGTTTTTATATCATTGCTTGCATGCTTTCTCCTCAATTAGATTGTTAGCTCCTTGAGGGCAGCAAACATTTTCTGCCTTTCTTTGTAACCCAAGTACTAAGCATAGTACCTAGCCCATTTTCTGTACTTAATAAATGCTTGTTGATTTGACTTGACCTGGGATTGGGGTTCAAGGTCAGAAAAAACAATTTTCTGCAAGTAATTAGGAAATGAGATAGGTATATGTTTATTAGAGAATTTAAAGATAAGAGCTTTTGTTACAAGTGATTTGGGTTCACAGAATTTATTTTCTTTTTTATTAATTAATTAATTATTATTTTTCAACATTCATTTCCACAAGATTTCGAGTTCCAAATTTTCTCTCCATCTCTCCCCTCCCCCCACCCAGAGGTGGCATGCATTCTGATTATTCCTGCCCCAAGTCTGCCCTCCCTTCTATCACGTCCCCCATCCCTTTCCTCCTTACTTTCTTATAGGACAAGATAGATTTCGGGGCAGCTAGGTGGCACAGTGAGTAGAGCACCAGCCCTGGAGTCAGGAGGATCTGAATTCAAATCCAACCTCAGACACACACACACACACACACACACACACACACACACACTCACACTAGCCATGTGACCTTGGGCAAGTCATTTAACCCCAATTGCCCTCCAACAAGCAAAAAAAAGTTCAAGATAGATTTCTATACCCCATTGCCTGTGTATCTTATTTCCCAGTTGCATGTTAAAACAATTTTTAACATTTGTTTTTAAGAATTTGAGTTTCAAATTCTCTCCCTTCTTCCTTCCCCACCACTCTCATGGAGAAAGCAAGCAATTCTATATAGGTTTTACATGTGTAGTTATGCAAAACATTTCTGTAATAGTCATGTTGTAAAAGACTAACTATAATTCCCTCCATCCTATCCCATGCCCCCCGACTTACTCTATTTTTTTCCTTTGATCCTGTCCCTTTTCAGAAGTGTTTGCTTCTGACCAACTCCTCCCCCAATATTTCCCCCTTATATCATACTCTCCACCTTATCCCATTCAGCTTTTCTTTCCCTTTGGGTAAGATACCCATTTGAGTGTGTATGTTATTCCCCCCTGAAGCCAAATCCAATGAAAGTAAGATTCACTCATTCCCTCTCACCTCCCTGCTCTTCCCCTCTATTGTGAAATCTTTTTCTTGCCTCTTTTATGTGAGATAATTTACCCCATTCTATCTCTCCCTTTCTTCTTCTCCCAATATATTCTTCTCTCACCCCTTAATTTTAATTTTTATATATCATCCCTTCATATTCAACTCACCCTGTGCCATCTATCACTCTATCATTCTATCTATCTATCTATCTATCTATCTATCTATCTATCTATCTATCTACTGATCTATATTCCCTCCTTATACTGAGAAAGATCTCATGAGTTACAAATATCATCTTTCCATGTAGGAATGTACACAGTTCAACTTTAATAAGTCCCTTATGATTTCTCTTTCCTGTTTACCTTTTCATGCTCCTCTTGATTCTTGTATTTGAAAGTCAAATTTTCTATTCAGCTATAGTCTTTTCAGCAAGAATGTTTGAAAGTCCTCTGCTTCATTGAAAATCCATTTTCCCCCCTGAAGTATTATACTCAGTTTTGCTGGGTAGGTGATTCTTGGCTTTAATCCTGACTCCTCTGACTTCTGGAATATCATATCCCAAACCCTTTAATCCCTTAATGTAGAAGCTGCTAGATTTTGTGTTATCCTGATTGTGTTTCCACAATACTCATATGGTTTCTTCCTGACTGCTTGTAATATTTTCTCCTTAACCTGGAAACTCTGGAATTTGACTATAATATTCCTAGGAGTTTTCTTTTAGGGATCTTTTTCAAGAGGTAATTAGTGAATCCTTTCAATTTCTATTTTGTCCTCTGGTGCTAGAATATAGGGCAGTTTTCCTTGACAATTTCTTGAAAGATGATGTATGAGCTCTTTTTTTTATCATGCTTTTTAATTTTTAAATAAAAAGTTAATAAAAGTAATAAAAGTTAAATAAAAGTAATTTTAAAATGATCCCTCCTGGATCTATTTTCCAGGTCATTGGTTTTTCCAGTGAGATATTTCACATTGTTTTCTATTTTTTCATTCTTTTCATTCTGTTTTATAATTTCTTGATTTCTCATAAAGTCATCAGTTTCTACTAGTTCCATTCTAATTTAGAAGGAATTATTTTCTTCAGTGAACTCTTGGACCTCCTTTTCCTTTTGGCCAATTCTGCTTTTTAAGACATTCTTCTCATTGACTTTTTGTATCTCTCTTGCCATTTGGTTTAGTCTATTTTTAGGGTATTATTTTCTTCAGTATTTTTGGGGTCTCCTTTAGCAAGCTGTTGACTCATTTTTCATGATTTTCATGCATCACTCTCATTTCTTTTCCCAATTTTTCTTCTACTTAAACCTTTTTGAGCTCTTCCATGGCTTACAAGCAATTCATATTTTTTGGAGGCTTTTGATGTAGGATCTTTGATTTTGTTGTCTTCTGTGTGTATGTTTTGATCTTCTTTGTAACCAAAGTAAGATTCTATAGTCTGAGGGATTTTTATGCTGTTTGCTTATTTTCCCAGCAAAATATGTGACTTTCTAACTCTTTGTCAATGTAGAACTCTGCTTCTAGTCGGGTGTGGGTGGGTATGGGTGTACTGTCCCAGGCTTCAGGGGTTTTGTACAGCTGTTTTCAGAACAAATTCTAGGGACTGGTAAATTTTCATCTCTTCTATGATGATATATTCAAAAGAGAGGTGTTTACTCTTCTCCTGGCCTGGGCTCTGTTCTGTGAGTGACCCCAAGGACTCTTTTCTACCTTGGAACTGTGAGAACATTTCCCTTTCCACTGCTGCCATAAACTCCACCACACGAGTCCTCTACCTCACCCCAGGATCACCACCCAGGATTACGATCCAGATCCAAGAAGGGCAAAGCAAGAAAATCCTGCCTCAGTTCTAGCAAAGAGATCCCTGCAATTACCCTCTTATCAGCTGCTTAGCCCCCATCATCTGTGGGTCAGGAGCTCCAGAAGCAGCCGCTGCTGCTGCCACTGCCTCCATGGACACCTACACCACCCCAGGACTGGGTCTGGACCACATCCTCTTTTACCCAGGTTCCGCAGAGTTTTCCCACTGCCCTTCTATGCTGTCTTAGGTTTTTATGGATTGAGAAGTCTGGAAATCACCACAGCTGCCAGTGATTCAGTCCTCTGAGATCTGCTCCAGCCTTCTCTGTGCTGAGGAGACCCATGCCGGACTGTACTCTGCTTCCACCCTGGTGAGATAGACCCTTCCTGTCGACCTTCTAGGCTATCTTGGGCTGGAGATATGTTTCACTCTGTCATTCTGTGGGTTCTGTAGCTCTAGAATTTGCTTAGGGTCATTTTTTTTACAGGTATTTGGAGGGGTTTGGGGAAGAGCTCAAGGAAAATCCCTGCTTTTACTCTGCCATTTTGGCTCCACTGGGTTCACAGAATTTAGAACTGAAAGGGGCATTAGAGACCACCTACTCCAACTCTTTTATGTAATGATTGAGAAATTGAAACTCTGAGAAGTGATGTGACTGAGTCCACAGTTAGAAAATGACAGAGCTGTGAATGACATTCAGATCCAAATGGAATGAAAGTCAGAGATTCAGCCACAGGAGTACAAGTCAGCAACCTACTTGTATTCCCTCCATTAATGGACAGGATTAGGGTCTGCATCTGGGATTAAATCTACAAAAGGGAGGGAGTATTAAGTGGCCCATCTGTGAATGATAAGGGAGTTTAGGAGGAAAGAGATCTATTGGTTCTTTTGGTTATGGCTATTCAATCAACTGTGAGTCCACATAATAGTACTATGCATTCCATTTGTCACCATATATTGACAAGGAAGTAATGAGAGGCTTTATGAAATGCTGTGTTGAAATCAAAATAAATTATGTTTACAGCCTCCATCCAATGTCTATCAAACTATTAATCTCATTATTAGAGGAAATGAAGTTAGTTTGGCATGACATGTTCTTCTAAAACTCACAGTGGCTCTTAGTGATCACTGAATTCTTTTCTAAATGTTCATAAACTATTTCTCTAAAAATATTTTCTGGAATTTTGCTGGTTATCATTGCCATAATCACCAGTTTGGGGGATTTGTTCTTTCCTTTTTATTATTTTGAATTATGATATTTGCTTGAGTTTGGTCTTCTGTCTTCTGGAACTTCGTCTTTACGTTTCTTTATGTTGATAGCTCAAAGATTACTTACAGTTTTGAGATTGTGTCTGAAAGTTTTGGACTTGTCCCATACCACAGAATCTCTCTTTTCTACATGGTACAACAATTTTACTCTATTCTTCCCATTTGTTCACACCTGGCTCCTTGATTGTTTCCTGGATAATCCTGGGTTAAATGCTGTTACAGCTACATGTCAATTAGTGATTACAGATAATCTGAAATTAGATTTAGTGTGAATTATAAAATGATAGGCTATTTCTAAAGGTGAGTCAGTACTCAGTTAATGAGATGAGTGGGAGCTATTTGAGAACTTCTAACACACCAATATGCTGTTAGTCTGTACTTGCCTATCATTAAGCATGGATACAATGCATTGCTTTGTATCAAATTACCCAAAATTGTGTTAATTTATTTTAAAAAGAACTCTTAGCAAATCAACAAAAAGAACAATACTTTAGATAGAAAGACTGTCAGTGCAAAAAAGAAGCGGCTTGTTGATATATTAGAACAAAGATTTTATGTAATTGAATGGCACAGATTGGTCCGTAGTAACTCTAAAAAAGGATGAGATATTGGAACGTCTGAATCTATTGTGCAAAATATTATGAAATATGCATGAAATGAAGTGAAATAAAGGAAAAGGCAAAGTTGCATCAGATTTTTACTGTTTGCAAATGACAAGAATCATTTATAATGATAGAAATGGAGCACCTTTTAGTTGTATACTTTGAAGCTTGTAATCAAAAATGCATTTCTTTTAGCAGAGCAGCCATTTACACAAATGCTTCAAGTATATTTAAGGCAGTGAAAGAAAATGGAAATGAAGTGGATAATGAAGAAACATTGCTGCAAGTGTTTATTTGTTCAATTGCTTTAAAAATCAAGTTCATTGCTTGTTAAAATCACCAGAGTGGTGGCCAGTGCAGATGAAGACAGACTAAAGAAAATAGTCAAAGAAAATGGACACACTGATCGACAGATTTTTAACATGGATGTAACAGACTTTAATCTGGAAAAGAATGCCTTCCAGAACTTACATTTCTAAGATCTTCAACTTGGACTGACAGTGCCTAAGAATAGCTTAACACTTTAATTGGCAGGTAATGCAGAAGGAGGCTTTAAATGAAAACCAGTGTTTATTCATCTTTCATGGAATCCCACCTCTCCGAGAGGCTACAATCATTAATTGCTTCCAGTGTTTTGGTACTAAGATAAGAAAGCATAGGTTTCTAAAGCTGTTTTTGAATACTAGTTTTTAAGTTATTTTAGTCCATTGTTGTTCAGTTGTTTCAGTCATGTCTAACATTTTGTGACCCCATTTCAGGTTTTCTTGGCAAAGAGAATGAAGGGGTTTGCCATTTTCTTCTCTAGCTCATTTTACAGATGAGGAAACTGAAGCAAACAGGGTTCAGTGATGTGCCCAGGGTCACACAGCTAGTAAGTATTTGAAGTCAGATTTGAACTCAGGAAGATGAGTTTTCCTCACTCCTGGCCTCGTGCTCTATCCAATGCATCACCTACCTGCCTGCTATTTTAGCCCAATTGTTGAAAAATATGGCACAGACCACAATATCTCATTTAAATGATTATTGATTTGAAGTAATGCTATACAATGGTCATCCAGCTACACTTGATTCTTTGTGTGAGAATGTGTGTGCAAATTTGCAGACATATGGATAAAACTCTCTGTACTTACTAACATATGTATGAAGATTTAAAGAAAGAGAAACCAGTTCAGTATATGCTGCTAATTTATTTCAAATGATAAAACTGTGTTTTCATCATTTTGTCAGTGTAGGCTTTTCTTTATGATACTTAGTAGTTTTAAAATTTTGCTTTGTATGGCTACTTTATTGTAATAAAGGAATCAGAAATACATTTTTCTTATTCTTTGCTCTTATATCCCATTAATAAACAGATAAAACTTATTTAAAAATCATCGCATATTTCTATTGGGCTAGAACCAATTACCATATTTTACATATAAATTTAAATGGTGTAAATGAAAAGAATTGTACCACTTGACTTCATTTTTCACACTAGCCAGGACCTATTTGTTTTTTCTCTGTGTATTGTTGATATCACCATCCCATAGTATCCTGATGTTCAAGGACACTGGTTGTATTCGTATTTTGTATCAGTCACTAGGCAAAGGGAACTACCACTCTTTGCTCACTTGATATAATTACAAGCATGACTTCCCAATTATGCTTGTGTGAATGCTTTTGTCAAGAATAACTTATAGCCCTTTATTACTTTTGAGTGATAGTCTTATTAAATGTACTGATTAAAAAGAGTACAGGCCCCATCATGACATTCATGTTGGAGGGAATCACTAGTTGTCAAATGAGATGACACTCTGAATGTGAATTCTCAAATAAGCCAGTCAAGGCATAATAAACAAGAGGGATTATGTTATTTTAAATTTTCTCTCTGTAGCTCTGTTAGACTCTCATAACCTAGATTTCAGGAGAATTTGTTCTTAAAATCATCTTTCTGCTTCTTCAAAAATTTTCCTTTAATCTCATGTCATGAATAATTTATTAATTAACAGAAAATGATGAAATACTTAGACTCTATATGTAATATACCCAGCTAGGGTCTCCAGTTTGCCAGGGTATCTAGAGTATGTTTGTGGAGTTAGCCTGTCTAGTTCATGGAATGAGGTCTGTGGGAGAATGTTTTGGCATGATTCCATGCCATATTAGGTGGGATGAATAGGGTGTTTCAGAAGTCTTAGACATCTTGAAGTGAAAATTTTTTAAATTTAATTTTTTAAAAAAATTAATTTATTTTTAGTTTTCAACATTCTCTTTTGTAAGATTTTGAGTTCTAAATTTCCCCTCTCTTTCCTGTTCCCCTCCCTAAGACAGCATATAATCTGATATAGGCTATTACATGTACAATCATATCAAAAATATTTCCACTTTAGTCATATTGTGAAAGAAGAATAAGAACAAAAGGGAAAAACGACAAGAAAGAAATAACAGAATAAAAAGAGAGAAAGTAGAATGCTTTGATCTGCATTCAGACTCCATACTTCTTTCTCTGTATGTGGATAGCATTTTCCATCGTGAGTTTTTTGGAGTTGTCTTAGATCATTGCATTGCTGCAAAGAGCTAAGTCCATCAAAGTTGGTCATTGCACGATGTTGCTATTGTACAATGTTCTCCTGGTTCTGCTCACTTCACTCAGCATTAGTTCATGTAAGTCCAGGTTTTTTAAGAGGTAGCATGCTGGAAAGAATGGAAAGAGTAGTGGGTTTTAAGTTAGAGGCCTAAGTTCAAATCTCACTTCTGACATTTACTACCCGTAACTTTGGGCAGATTGTTTAATCTTTCTGGGCCTCAGTTTCCTCACTGGTAAAATGGTAAGGGTGGGAGGGGTTAGATTAGATGAACTCTAAGACCCCTTTATACTCTGTGATCTCAAGGCCTGAATCCAGCCCAGACACCATAATGTCCCAATGGATTTTTCTCTGAGAAATGGGGAAAAGACTAGGACCCTATTGTTGTGAGTTCTTCTGTAACCTTCTCATAGTAAGGTGGAATTCTCAAATGACCTCTGGGTCTTGGGGAACCAGCAGAGTCACTTGGCCACAGTAGCTATGAGGGCCCCATGAGGGATTCTGGAGTAAGTCCAAGATTCCTTTTGCTGCCCTTTCCCACTGCTCTTTCACCAGGACGTCCCACTGAGTAAAGTTAGGGGGGGAAAGCCAGGATGGAAGCTTCCCCTGTCATCATCATCTCCTTTCCTGTCCTTGACATTGCATGATACTGACCATCCCCATCCTCAAAACCAACTTCCAAGTTTTAGTGCCAAGAAGGGGGAAAACCTACATCACTAAAAGCTTTTTATTTATGGTGTCTTAACCTCTTGTAATTCAGAGTAGTTAAAAGATGGCACTGCCATAAAACATGCTTTAACGAGGGACAGATTTGTGCCCAGTAGGCTTTTTCCCCCTCATTGGTTGCAAGGTTTTCATTTTCAGGTCTTCTGCCACCTCTGGTTTTGAGCAGGATCTGGGGAATAGATTCATGGCGGTGGAAACTGAGCTCTCATTAGCTATGCTAGGCTTGGTACTGCTTTTACAAGTCCAGCCAAATCAAAAGGGGGAAATTGCTTTCAGACCTGGTGATCCTGCATTTGCAGACCAGTTTGTATTTCCAAATTTCCTCAAGAAGCTTGGAACTATCAAACTAGGTCATCTAATCCAGCAATTTCAATAAAACTTCGAATCAACCCTGAAGACAATATTTTTACTATAAGCAATCAATTTCCGCTCCTGGAGTACATGCCATAAAGAACAAGCTGCGTTCTCTTTATGATGAGTACAGGCTTTTTGTTCTGGGTTTCAACCACCGACCAGCAGGATCTCGCTCATTATCTAAACGTCTTTGGCTTTTTGTATCTCCAAATTGTTATTTTTATCATTTAACATTTTGGGGAGCTTTTGGTGCTCATTTGATAAAAGCATAATTAGATGTGATTTAGTGAATTTATGGTTTAAACTAGATGAACAGGACTCTATCACTAAGAGGACAGAGAGAAAGAGGAATAAAAACTGGGTTGATAAATCTGGAAACTTTTAGTGCCTTCAAATCTGTCACCAATTGAATGTTGTATACTCATGACCTCCAGTTTAGAGAAAGAGATTTAAGGGGATCTGAGCTCTAACCTCATGAAAGGACCAGAAGAGCCCCCAGGTGTGGTATGACAGCCTGGAGCCCAATTTGGGAATCTTGGCTTCCACTCCGGCAGCCAGGAGTGGCTTTTCTGGCAGTCAGGAATTCTCAGTCTGAAGGAAATTTGAGCTTATCTACAATTCCCCACTAGTGAGAATTTCTTGACAGTAAAAGTATTAAGAGGCTGTTTTCCTTTGTCTTGGAAGGATTCTGTGTCTCTTGATATCTGAGCCAGTATTCTTGCAGTTGCTTTCCCAATTAAACTTTAGGGATCATTTGGATTAAAAAAGGTAGCTTGTAAATTTACTACAGGTATGGACTAAGCTCACTCACCAGTTCTAGGTGAGGAGCTGGTAACCTTAAAAGGTGGGTTCTTAACCTTCCTTACATCATAGACCTTTTTGTCAGTGAATTCTATGGATTCCTTTTCAGAATAGTGTTCTTAAATGCATAAAATAAGGTAAAGATGGTTACAAGGAAAACCAATTTTTTTTAAATGGAATTTTCAAAATATATACTTTTTAAAATTTTTAAACAAATACTTTATTAACTTCTGTTTTACATCATTCATTTCTGCCAGATTTTGAGTTACAATCATTTTCTCCCCCGTTTTTTCCCTACCCACCCTCCCAGAATAACAGTCCCGAAAGATATTGCTTCCTCCAATCTGATCTCTCCCCTATCGTCTCCCATACCCCCTTCGACTTTTCCATTAGAGGAAGGTGAATCTTTGTGTCCCAATGCCTGCACACCTTATCTCCCAATTACAGGCAAAAGAGGATTAATAATAGTATTTATATATATTTGAAACATTTAATCTTAAGACCTCGAATTTCAGATTCATTTCTTTCCTCCCTTGTCACCCATTCCCTCTGGGGAGATAAGTAATTCAGTATATGTTGTACATGTCTAGCTATGCACAACATTATCATACTAGATATATTGTACAAGGCTGCTTATAATTCCCTCCCACTCATCCCACCCCCCACCTGGTCCATTCCCTACATGATCCTGTCCCTCTTCTATAGTGGGTACTTCCAACCTCCCTCCCCCCAAGGATGCTCTCCCATCCATCATCCCTCCTCTCATCCCCCTTCCCCCTATTCTGCTGCAGGTTGAGATATCCCATTTAGTATGTATGTCATTCTCTCCCTGAACCAAATTCAATGAGAATGTGGTTTTGCCTTTTTGCCTTCCTATTCTTCCCCTCCCTTGCAACTACTTCCCCATGCTTCTTCTACATGAGATAGTTTACCCTACCCTGTCTCTCCCCATCTCCTCTTGCCACTTTTCTCTCTCACCTCATAATTTCACCCCTTGAGTATCCTCCCTTCCCAACAAATTCGACCTATGCCCTCTATCCATAAATAAGTGTAACCATATACACACACATTCACATATGTATTCATATGACCACACACCCTTCTTCCGTTATTTTCGTAGTGAGAAAGATATCATCAGTCACAGTTTTTGTTTTTCCATATCGGAATGTAAATAGTTCAACTTTGATAAGTTCCTTTTGATTTCTTTTCCCTGATTACCTTCTCAGGCATCTCTTGCTTCTTGTGTCTGGATGTCAAATTTTCTATTCAATTTTGTTTATTTCCTCAAGAATGCGTGAAAGTCCTCTATTCCACCGAATGACCATAGTTTCCCCTGAAACAAAATACTCAGTTTTGCTGGGTAGGTGACCCTTGGGTTCATTCCCAGTTCTTTTGCCCTCTGGAATATCATATTCCATGCCCTTCAATCCCTCAGTGTAGAAGCTGCCAGGTCCTGGGCTATTCTGATTGTGTTTCCACAATATTGAAATTGTTTCTTCCTGGCTGCTTGTAGTATTTTCTCCTTGATCTGGGGATTCTGGAACCTGGCTATAATATTTCTGGGAGTTTTCTTTTTGGGATCTTTTTCAGGAGGTGATCGGTGGATTCCTTCAACCTCTATTTTGCCCTCTGGATCTAAAACATCAGGGCAATTTTCCTTGAGAATTTCTTGAAGGGTGATTTCTAGGTTCTTTCTTTGATCATGGCTTTCGGGTGGTCCAATAATTTTTAAATTTTCTCTCCTGGATCTATTTTCCAGGTCAGTGGTTTTTCCCATGAGATATTTCACATTGCCTTCTGTTCTTGCATTTGTTTGGATCTGCTTAACAGCATCTTGATTTTTCATTAAGTCATTAGCTTCCATTTGCTTCAGTCTAACTCTGAAGGAATGAATCTCCTCAGTGAACTTTTGAGATTCTTTTTCCATCTGGCAAATTCAACTTTTTAAGGCATTCTTCTCCTCATTGCTCTTTTGGGCCTCCTCTGCCATTTGAGTTAGTCTGTTTTTTAAGGTGCTGTTTTCCTCAGTCAAGCTGTTGACCCTCATTTCGTACGTTTCCTGCATCCTTCTCATTTCTCTTTCCAATTTTTCCTCCACTTCTCTTATTTGATTTTTAAAGTCCTTCTTAAGGTCCTCTATGGCCTGCAACCCGCTCATGTTTTCCCCTGGGGCTTTTGGAGCAGGACTTCTGACTTCACAGTCCTTTTCCCCCTCTATGCCCCCAAAATAGGAGTCTAGGGTTGCATTTTTCTGTTTCCTTTGCCTTGGCATGTTGCCACTTAATTACTTGACTTTTGGGCTTGTTGCCACACTATGACTTTAAGGCCAGATAGAGGAATTTTCATCCCGAATGTGTGGGGGACAACTTCTGTTTCTGGTAGCTGGAAACTCACCCACGACCTTACCCCCAGATCACAATCCAGATCCAGGGAGGTTAAAGCAAGAGCGATTACCCCCGAAGACTGATCGCTGGATCTCCCTACAGTTCGCAGGCCAGGAGCTGGAGCTGCCTCTGAAAACTACAAAATGGCGTGTCTCCTCAGCAGCTTTTAGCCCCCAGGGGAGGAAGCCGACGCATTCCGCAAATACTGGTCCCAAAGTCCATAGGGCACTAACCTCTTACTTTTTCCTAGGCATGTCTATGTTGATAATTCTGGAATCGCCACAGCTGCTGGTGTTCTGGGGTCTCTCCAGCTGGCTGCTGGCCCTGCCGCCCTGGGGCTAAAACCGCGACTCAGGTGCTTGCCTGTGCTCAGCTCCCCACTTGGCTTGGCTCCCTGTGCTCTGCTCGCTGCACGCTGCTGGCTTCCAGAGTGCTGTGCTAGTTCTTCCTGCAGGGCTGCTGGGCTGTCCTCAGTGGGAGGTTAGCTTCTCTGTGTCGTTCTGTGGGTGCTGGGGCTCCAGAAGTTGTTCAGAGTCCTCTTTTACAGAGTTTGGAGGGAATCTGGGAGCAGAGTGTCTTGGATGAGTTGTTTCTACTCCGCCATCTTGGCACCCCCCCCCCCAAATATATACTTTTAAAGTTTACAGATTCCAGACTAAGAGCCACTGTTTTAGAGGTTTAAAAATGCCAGTTTATCATTTATCCATTTTGTTTGTTCTGTTTTGATAAGAAATACTTCCTTTAGTTTAAATGAGTGTCCAGGAAGAAAAGCTAAGATCTGAAGATTGTCTCTTTTGGGGGAGCAACAGTAATTAAAAGGCAAGGGAAAGAGGAGTGTATGAAAGAGATAGATAAAAAAGATGTTCTAAGACATTAAAGGAGATTTCCAAGAAGGTAGATGGTCATATCATAGGCTGCTGAGAGGAGGGGAAAGTTAAGAATTGTGAAGGGAGGAAGTTAGTGATTTTCTGTTTGGAATGATATTACATTTTAGTTAATTGAACTGATAGTGTAAATTGAAGCATTTCAAAAACACACATGGGTTTCCTGTTGAACATAGAGGAGTATTCTATGGTAACCCCAATTCAAACTTCTAGTTTGATTTATGAAAAAGGGAATAGGGAAAGGAAAAAAAATCAGCTGCTCAATAAAATCATGCCAAATATCCTACATGTGGGAGAACAACGATTTAACAAATATATCCAAGATAACATTTGCCAGATTGATTTTCCAAATGTACTGCTTTAATCATGTCATTCTGTTGCTAATAAAACCTTCAGTGGCTCCTACTGTCTATAGGATAAAATTCTCAGCTCTTCAGCTTGGCATTCAAAAGCATCTACTATCTGTCCCTAAATGATCTTTCCAGTTTCATTAATCACCTTCTTTAATATTTTCCTTTTCTTTTTTAAATTAAATGTTATGTTTATTTTTAATTTACATCATTCATTTCCACAAGATTTTGAGTTACAAATTTTCTCCCTGTCTGTCTTCTACCCACCATCCCAAAACAGCAATCTATCTGTATATACCCTCCCCCAACCTGCTCTCTCCTATATCTTCCCCCTTCAACTTTCCAGTAGGGCAAGATGGATCTCTTTAACCCAGTGCCTGTATATCTTATTTCCCAGCTACATATAACAACAACAACAATAATAATAATTATTATTATTATATATTTTAAACATTTGAATTTAAAACTTTGAATTCCAGATTCTTTCCCTTCCTCCCTCATCATCCACCATTAGTGGGAAGATAGGCAATTCAATATAGGTTGCACATGTGTAGCTATGCAAAACACTGTCATAGTGGATATATTGTGAAAGACTAATTCTATTTCCCTCCATCCTATCCCACCCCCCACTTGTTCTATTCTCTACTTTGACCTTGTCCCTTTTCAAAAGTGTGTGCTTCTAACTTCCCTCCCCCACAACCTGCCCTTCCCTCCATTATCCCCCCTTTTGTCCCCTTCCCCCTCTACGCTCCTGTAGGGTGAGATACCTATTTAGCTTGTATGTCATTTCCGCCTTAAGCCAAATTCAGTGAGAGTAAGGTTGACCCATTCCCTTTTGCCTTCCTGTTCTTCCCCTTCATTGCAGCAGTTTTCCCTTACCTCTTCTATATGAGATAATTTACCCCATTCTGTTTCTCCCCATCTCTTCTTATTATATTCCTCTCTTACCTCTCAATTTCACCTTTTAAGTATCGTCCCTTCCTATTCAATTGGTCCTGTGCCCTCTGTCTATGTATACCTGTACACATATATACACACTCACATACATATTCATACGCCATATACCCTCCTATATAGACATATATATGTATGTTTACATACATACATACATATACACACATTTATATTCCCTTCAACTATTCTCATACTGAGAAAAGTTTCATAAGTTATAATTATTGTTTTTCCATGTAGGAATGTAAATAGTTCAGCTTTGATAAGTTCCTTAAGATTTCTTTTCCCTGATTACCTTCTCATACTTCTCTTGCTTCTTGTATCTGAAAGTCAAATTTTCTATTCAGCTCTGTTTTTTTCATCAAGAATGCTTGAAAGTTCTCTATTTCATTGAATGACCATATTTTCCCCTGAAACATTATACTCAGTTTTGTTGGGTAGGTGATTCTTGGTTTTAAACTCAGATCCTATGGCCTCCAGAATATCATATTCCAAGCCCTTTGATCCCTCAATGTAGGAGCTGCCAGATCCTGTGTTATCCTGATTGTGTTTTCACAGTATTCAGATTGTTTCTTCTTGGATGCTTGTAAAATTTTCTCCTTGATCTGGGAATTCTGGAACCTGGCTATAATAATCCTGAGGGGTGTCTTTTTGTGATCTTTTTCAAGAGGTGATGAGTGGATTCTTTCAACCTCTCTTTTGCCCTCTGGGTCTAAAACATCAGGGCAATTTTCCTTGACAATTTCTTGAAGGATGATTTCTAGGTTCTTTCTTTGATCATGGCTTTCAGGTAGTTCAATAATTTTTAAATTATCTCTCTTAGATCTATTTTCTAGGTCAATCATTTTTCCAATGAGATATTTCACATTGCCTTCTATTTTTTTCATTTGTTTGTATCAGTTTAATAGTATCTTGATTTCTCATAAAGTCACTAGCTTCCATTTGCTCCAATCTAATTCTGAAGGAATTATTTCCTTCAGTGAGCTTTTGAGATTCTTTTTCCATCAAGAAAATTTGGCTTTTTAAGGCATTCTTCTCCTCATTGGCCTTTTGATCCTCTTTTGCCTATTGATTTAGTCTCTTTGTTAAGGTGTTATTTTCTTCAGTCAGGTTGTTGACTCATTTTTCATGATTTTCTTGCATCATTCTCATTTCTCTTCCCATTTTTTCCTCCACTTCTCTTATTTGGTTTTCAAAATCCTTCTTAAGCTCCTCTATGGCCCGTAACCAATTCATATTTTTCTTGGAAGTTTTTGGTGGAGGAGTTCTGACTTTGTTGTCTTCTGTTCCATGCTTTGATACTTTTTCTCCCCAAAATAGGAATCTAAAGTTGGATTGCTGTGCTTGCTTTGCTTTCTTTGCTTTCTCATATTCCTAGTGAATTACTTGACTTTTGAGCTTTTTGCCACAGTAGAACTCTGCTTCCAGAGAGGAGAGCTTTGTCCCAAGTCACTGGAGTTTTCTCAGCTGCTGGAGCTATTAGTTGGCTATCCCCTCTGAAGCCCCCACAGGCTCTGGCACCTGGTCACACACCCCAGGACTTCTACTTTAGACAGCAATCCAGATCCAAGCAGGTTAAAATGATTACCCCTTATACTGGTTGGTTGGTCCCCCTACAATGTGCAGGCCAAGAGCTCTGAAGTACCCACACAGCAGCAGCCACTGCACCTCAGCCACTTTTCACTCCAGGGGCAGAGGCCAGACTTCACTCTCAGACTCCCTGTTCCTAAAATCTACATTGACCTCTCACTTTTTCTTTGGCATTTATGGGTTGAAAATTCTGGAAACTGCCATAGCTGCTGTTGATCTACTCTCCCAACTTCCTTCTAGCTATGACTGGTCAGGCAGCCCTGAGGCTAAAGCCATGGGCTCAGGTGGGGCTGGGCTTGGCTCCCAGTACAAGTTGATGGACCCTTCCTGTCTGCATGCTGGACTGTTTTCAGTGGGAGGCTTGTTTCTCTCTGTTACTTTGTGGGTTTTGTAACCCTAAAGTTTGTTTAGAGTCATTTTTGTAGGTATTTGAGGTGGTTATGTGGGGAGTACAGGGAGTTTTCCTGCTTCTATGCAGCCATCTTGGCTCCACCTAATATTTTTTCTTGCCTTTTTTTTCCTTTCTGGAGGAGGGAAGGCAGGGCAGTTGGGATTAAGTGACTTGCCCAAGGTCACACAGCTATTAAGTGTTAAGTATTTGAGGCTGGATTTGAACTCAGGCCCTTCTGACTCCAGGGCCAGTGCTCTATTCACTATGCCACCTAGCTACCCCAATTCTTCTTTAATATTAACATGCATCTTTAATGAAATGTGTTTATATACATGTGTTTATATCCCCCATCCCCCACCCAAATGCTTCCTAAATATTATAGCCCCAGTGCTATTGTGTAAACTATTGCCCCTGTGTGGAGTGCATTTTCCCTTGTTGCCTACCAAAATTCTACCCATCCTTCAAAACTGAATTGAATTCCCATTTCCTTCATGAACCCTTTTCTTACCCTTAGTGTCCAAAAGGGATCTTTCTTTCCCTTGAATTCCTAGAACCCTACCCATCTGTGGCACCCATTTATCAACAATGTGCTTCTGTGTAGAAGGCTCTTTTTTGTAGTCTTGAAATATTATTTAAATTTTATAGAATTATCAATGCCCAAGTTAAGTATAAAGGACATATGAAGAAAGATACTATCTATGTCTAGAGAAAGAACTGATTAATAAAAGTATGTATAGAATAATTTTACATATGTATACCTTTTTGTGTCTAATGGAAGTCATATCTAGGGTGGGGTGGGAAGGGAAGAAAGAAATTTACACGATAACTTTATTATAAATTTTAAAGTAATAGCAAGTTGTACATAATAGATTTGCTGTTTCATGTGCAGTCATTTTTTTTTATTATATTGTGTTATGGAAATGCTTGTTTTATTCCATAAATTAAAAGACAAAAATAGAAAGAGAAATTTTATAGAATTCTAGAATTTCAGAATTGAAGGAGACACTAGAGAGCAAGTAATTCAACATCCCCTCCCAAAGAGGTCTGTGAATTTCCTATCTACAAACCTCCTAACCAGCGGTCATCCAGCCTCTAATGGAACACTTCCAGTGACAATAAGCTCAGTACCCAATGAGACAAGTTGTTTCATCCTGGGACAGACCTAATTGTTAGAAAGTCCTTTGTACTGAGTTAAAGTTTTCCTCTGTATACATTCTACCTGGTTCCCTTAGTCCTGGTTCTGCACTCTTGAGAATAAGTGAAGGACCTCTTCCATATGATAGCCCTTCAAGTGTTTGAATAAAGTGATTTGATCTTCCTTTGCCTTTTCTTCAGTTCATTAAGTAGTTCCTCCAATAATCTAATTTGTAGTCTCCAATTGCCTTCATTTGTTTGTTCCCTAGCTTGCTGATATCCCTTTTGAAATATAATTTGTATAGTTGAATACAATACTGCAGATGTTGTCTGATCAGTACAGAATATTGTTTTCAGACATTTTTAATCAATATATTTTATTGGTGTAAAAATTTTGTGATTACCATATAATATTATTTACTCATATTAAGCTTATAGTCAACTAACACTTGAAAGGATGGGGGTCTTCCACCTTCTCCCCACTTCCACAAAAAAATTATCCTTGATAATACACTCTGATCTCAGTCTGTCTAAGATATTTTGTGATTCAGTTCTGTCAATGCAACATTTAGCCAACCCTCATACTTTTTGTGGTATAGAAAGAAATGATAGTATTACATCTATGTTTTCATACAAATCATTAATGAAATTATTGACTAGGGCTTCATAAGTGAATTTATAGGGATTATCATTCAACCCTCTGTTCATTCCCCTAGACACATCATTATCCAGTCTACATTTTTCTATTTTATCTGAAGAAATTATCTTCTCTTATCGCTGAGAGATTTTCTTAATTGTCTGACTGAAATTCATTTAAAGTGTACTAATACAACATCTCTATCAGCTAACTAACTAGTTCAATAATTGCCTTCATTTGTCAACAAAGTAAATCAATGCTTTGGCATCATTTGTTCCTAGTGAACCCATGTTAATTCCTAATGATCACCATTGCATTTCTTTAGTGCTCACAAACTATTCATTTAATAATCTATTCTAGAACTTTTCTAGGGATGGATAACTCATCAGTACATGTTTTTCAGGATCCTCCTTCCTTTCCCCTTTCATAGAACAGGACAGCTACCTATCTAAAATCTTTAGTTTTTCTCATATTTCCCATGATTGTTCAAAAAAATTTATTTTAGATTAAATCTACAAGTCACCCTATTTATTCTAATTTGTACTTGTATAAAAAAATCATTTAGAGCATTTAGTTGCTTTCTATCTCCTCTCTTATTTTTTATTTTATTTTTATTTTTTGCTTTTTTTGGAGAGGCAATTGGGGTTGTGACTTGCCCAAGGTCACATGGCTAATAAGTGTTAAGTGTCTGGGGCCAGATTTGAACTCAGTTTCTCCTGACTCCAGGTCCAGTGCTTTATTCACTGCACCACCTACCCACCCCACTCCTCTCTTATTTTGGGCTGCAGTTCCTTCTTCAACAAGTTTTTCAGGCTTTTAAGGGGGGCCATATCTACATTATTGTTTGATTGGTATTCCAGAAACAATTTTGTAATTAAGTCAGTCTCTTTTCTCTTTGTTATATTTCAACATTGTATATTTCTCCTTAAATAGTAAGTCTATTTTTTTCTTTTCTCTGCCCCAAATGTGTTTTCTCTCAAACGTTTTAGTTTATTCTCAGCTTATTTTGGTGTCTTCCTTTCTGACACTTTTCTTACTGGCTTGTGAGTACTTTTGTGTTGGACCTTTGTCATGGAAAACAGAAATCATTTAGAGAGCTCCCTATGCAGCTTCATTGGTCATTTTAGAAATTTGCATCTAGTTGCTTTCTTTCTATCTCCTCTCTTATTTTGGCCTGAAATTCCCTCTTCAACATGTGTATCAGCCTTTTGTGGTTATATATCTGTATCTATATCATTGGATCAGTCATAATTTTCTTTTTTTGATAATTTTTTTTTGAGAACTGCAGTTCCTCTTGAATTATATTCCATTTTAGGGTCTTAGATCATGGAGCCATGTCTATAATTTTTCTCAAGTGGTTTTTTTTAAACCTTCTTTCATGAACTTGAGATTATACACCTCTCTATGCTTAACATTTGGGAGAACTCAATCAAATCACATTCAGATTTACAAAAGCTATGTCATTGCTTAGATCCTCCTTCTACTTTAGAATAAGGCCCACAGCAGCATTTCTACTTGTGAAATACTTTCTAAGAGGTGACATTGTCAAAAAGTCAATTTAGCTGGTTTTACCTATCTTTTAGCAAATTGAGACTTACTGTAGATTGTCAGCAGGTCATAAAGCAACAAATCCAGCAGATATCTAGATAGTTGAAGCAGAGCTAGGTAGTGTCTTTTCCCCTCTTTCTTCATCCTTTCTAGTTTTTGTATTTATCTTTTCAAAGATTTATCTTCTTGCTACCTCCCTTTATTTCTTTGCAAAGGTAATGGATTATGGGTGTGGAATACTGCATACAATGGATGCTTTCTGAATTGTGATTAGTTTTGCTGAAGTGTTCCCTGGCTCCCCTTTTTATTATTTATTTCTAGGGTATCTTTTTCTTGGATGGCAATAGGGAGGGATACATTGAGAAATGTGGGTGATATAAAAACAGAAGATAACAAAGTGTGTGTATGTGTATGTTTTCTTCCTAACTACATTGTAAGTTCTTTGAGGGTAAAGACCTACTTTAATTGCTTTATAGCCATCATAATGCTTAATAGTCATATTAAGCATTCAGTAAGCATTTATTGATTTGAATATAATTTCATTTAAATAGATAGTACTTTGTTATATGTGTGTGTGTGTATTTGTTAACATTATATATTATATGTAAAGATACATACACATATGTATATATTTTCCACCCCCTCCCCATAGTTATCATTCTGGTGACTATATCTGCCTATTCGCTTTTCTCATATCCCCTATCATCTTATAGTTTCCCATCTTTTCCCAATCCACCTTGGCATTTGGATCCCCTTTCTTCTTTAGTGTTTCTGCACATGTTTTCTTTCCTCTCCTTTCTTGCCAGCTATCTCTTTTCCACAGTGCTTAATTCATTCACTCTCTGTCTCTTGAGCCTGCCTTTCCCCATTCTCCCTCCTCTTATCTACCTCTTCCTTCCTTGTCTCCGTTGTCTGCTTTTCTCTACCAAGGACACTTTAATAGGCTCTGTGCTGACTCCCCCTTCCAGCTGCTCTCTCTAACAGTCATATGTCTACTCTACATTCAAAAGGAACTTTGCTTATGCTTTTGAAATGCTTCAGTTTATAATTTAGACTTGATTAGCTTCTGTGTTATATCCTCACAAATAGAAAATAATAATTGACTCAGCCCCAAATTAAAACATTTCCACTACTGTAATAAGTTAATTACTGAAACAATGCAGAAAATGCATGCTATAATCACACACATACAACATTGTCAGTAATGACATTTTAAAGACCAAGGACATTCTATACTAAACAGCTAGAATAGTGTTTATTGAGCACATTCCTTTTCAAGAAATAGAATTCTTGTGAATTCAATTCAGTTCAACAAACGTTCATTAGGTGCTTGCTGTGTTGTGTGAGGTGCTGAAAGAATGACAAGTATAATAAAGAACTGGCCTTCTTTTCACAAAGCTTACATTCTAGGAGAGGAATTTGACCCTCAAACCCAAACAACTATTATAGAAGAAGTGACCATGATAAGTTCAGAAGCAAAGTGATATAGTAGGATTGAGAAGAAGGTAATTTCTAACTGGGAGGGGGTGGGGCAGAAGGGGGAAGATCAGAGAAGGCTTCATCTAGGAAATGGAATTGAATTAGATTTTGAAAAGGGAGAAGGTTTTCAACAGACAGAAATTATAGGGAGTGGGAGGGATGGGATGCCAAAAAATAGAGTATGAACAGAAGCATGAAGGCAACTGAGCATGGGATGTGTCTATTGGGTCATTTTTCAGTGCTGTCCAACTCTGTGTGCCCCCATTTAAGGTTTCCTTGGTAAAGATACTAGAGTGGCTTTCCATTTCCTTCTACAACTCGTTTTACAGGTGAGGAAGCTGAGGCAAACATGACTTGCCTAAGGGCACACAGCTAGTAAGCGTCTGTGTCCTCACACAGATAAGTCTTCTTGACTCCAGGCCTGACTATCTGCTGAGCCAAAAAGATGTCTCTAGAGGGCACCAAATGGTCCGGTTTAGGAGGGATGCAGAATTTGAGGGAACAACGTGAGACAAGACTGAGGATATAACACAGAAGCTAATCAAATCTGAATTATTGACAGATAAAAGAGCCTAGATGTTATTAAGTAGGAAATAGGGAATCATTGAAGAACTTTCAAGTAGAAGAATGACATGCTAAGAACTATGAATAAGGAAGATCAATACCACAGGGTCCTGAAGGATGAATTGGAGGAGGGAAAGAAAGTATGGGGGCAGGGAGACCTCTTAAGGGATAATATTGTAATAATGTATATGGTTGGAAAAAGAGTCTGTTATATATACAATGTACAATGCCTCAACATCTCCATCCCTTGACATTTCACACATTCTGGAATGCTGGCAGCAACTGTCCTGGAGAAGTGGAAATATGGATGATGAGACATCATCTTCCTAACCTCTAGTTTCTTTTCTGAAGCACTGCATCCCTGCCCTTACCATTAGCTGGGAGAAGATAATATTCAGAAAAAAAAATGATTCAAGACTCAACCCTTTAAAGAATTGTAGCCAGAGGTCCCTGATATGTTGGTCGCCTGAATTGTATTCTATTACTGCTCTTCAACTTTCTTTTTTTTTTAATAGAGAGAGAGAGACTTAGCATTTGAATGGAGGTTTTCTAAATTTTGCCAACCTTGCTTCTAACTGCATGATTAGCCATGCACTGAGGAAGACTGGGATTTCTAGAATTTCTAATGTTCTCTATCTCATTTGACTTTCTGCCCATTTACATACATAGTAATTCTCAATCTTCACTTAAGGGACTAATAAATTTGATTGCATGCTGGAGAACTATGGAATGCAGAAAATAAGGGGACAAAATTTGTCTTTTTTTCCAACTTTTCAGATTCAAAAATTAAAAAAAATCATCTGGTATTTTAGTTTATATCTTGGTCCATTATTTCTTAAACTTGTTTTAAAAGATGGTCATACTTTCAACTTATGAGAACCTCAGTTGCCTCATTTATAAAATGGGAATAGTAACACTTTTTATACTACCTACCTCATGAGATTGTGAAAAGTTTTTAAAAACCCTAAAAGTCATGGAGTGATTGCTTAGTATTTCTAGAATTTTAATTTAAAGTTTGAAGTCTTATCCTCCAGAAATGATCACCATTGAAATCTTAAGAAAGTTAAAAATAGGTAAACTGTGTGGTAAGGACTGGCATCATTTAGCTCAAGAATGTTTCCCTACCCTATTGTGTTGTGAGTTCCTAGGCACATATGCAGAATATGCTGGTCACTATAACTCCTGTCAAAGTGTAACATTCTGTTTATTAGAAAAATGTTTTATCACTGAACATCTTTCTGTTCTGAATTTCAGTTTACATGTTTAGCCTGAAGATTTCATTAATCAATTGTGTGACTTATTATATTTCCCTTCATAAAACATAGTGCATGAAGTACATTAGGGGTGTCCACACATTGAGTTTTACAGCCAGATAAATCTCTGCTTGGGTATTGTTGTCTTCATAAGTCTTCTGCAGGAAAATTCATGGACTCAGAATTTTTGAGGTAGAAAGAGCTTAAATTTATCAGCTGGTCCCACCCTTCTCAAAATAAACTACTTAAAAAATCTTTCCATTAATTTTACCTGAGTCCTCTGATGACAAGAGATAAAAGGAAAAAAACCACATTCCTTCCAGAATATCCTGGGAAGCCTTAGTGTGCTTGTGTCTTAGTAAGACAGGGAAAATTGGGAGAAAACAGCTGTAGTGAACCACCTCTCCTTTAAAAATATTGACATGTGACTCTATGATATGTGGCACTGCTTTATTTGTAGGTGAAAAATGGAAATCAGAAGAGATATGGCCATTAATATGCTGAGCCATCCCTTTGCATGCAACATCTCTCCTCTAATCTAGTGCAACTCAACAGCCCTGATTCAATAGATTATCCTGGAAGATGAAATTATCACAAAACATATACACATTCACAGTGGAGGAATAGTGCAGACACAAAGGAAACTCAGAAGCACATCATCAGTTTATAATATAAGACTCTGGAGATGTAAATACTGATATGATAGGAATTTAAGAAAGGTTTTAAGGATAAATATAAATAGTCTCCAATTTTTAATTGGTAAATACTTGTTATGTATGCTAGGTTGTTTTTTTTTTTTGTATGCTAGTTTTTTTGAAACTTAGATCATTTTGTTCCACAGCAATAGTGTTACATATTGTTTTTTGAAAGTGAGATATTAGATCCTCTGTACCTTTTAGGTGTGTAAAACTGTACTTTGCTGTAGAAAATCATCTGTGAAGAGCTTCCTGCTTCCAGCTTTTATTTTTATCAGGGATACGTTCAACAAGTACTTAGACGATTCCCATAAAATTTTAAAGAGATAAGAAAGCAGGCCTGGGGATAGTAGATGGCATCTCCTTGAGTACTTGTTTTGGATTTTTGGTAAGAGTTGTCATTGTTCAGTCATTTCAATAGTTTTCAACTTTTCATGACCCCATTTGGGATTTCCTTCCAAAGATACTGGAGTGGTTTGCCATTTCCTTCTCCAGTTCATTTTACAGATGAGGAAACTGAGGCAAACAGGGCTAAGTGACCTTCCCAACACATGTCATGATGATCAGTGAATTTAATGCAGAGGTGGTCACAATGGAGGCCAGTGAAAGCTATGTGAAAATAGTGTTTGGCATTAAGAAAGAAGCGAAGCACATATCAAGCAAGCAAACTGAAGCAGCAAGGCACTTGGATATTAAAATATTACTGGGAATAGTTTGATAACATTAAAGAAAAGGCATTAACATCTGCTTTTGCACCTTTAGTACCATGGGACTTTTCCATCTTATTTGCAGCTGAAACCTTCTATATGTGTGGTCTCCCTTATTACAATCTTGGCACAGTGGATAGAATGCTGGGCCTAGAGGCAGAAAGACCCGAGTTAAAATTCTGCTTCAGACACTTACTAGCTATGTAACCTTGGACACTTAACCCTGTCTGCTTCAATTTCCTAAACTAAAATTAACTGGAGAAAGAAATGGCAAAGTGCTCCAGTATCTTTACCCAGAAAACCCCAAATGGGGTTGCAAAGAGTCAGACATGACTGAACAACAACAAAATAGAATCTTGCTTGTCTATTTGGAAACCCTAGTGATTTATGAATAGTAAGTGATAATAATTGCTTTACTCATCCATTCAGTCATTTATTCCAAACTTCCCTATCACCATCAAGGGTACCACCATTCTGTTAGTCATCAAGCCATATAGCCTCGCTATCATTCTCAGCTCCTCATTCATACTCAACCTAAATATCCAATCTTTTGTTAAATCTTGTCATTTCTAAGTGTTGCAGTCTCTCTCATTTACATCTCTTCCCTATGCACAATAATACCACCCAGTACAGGCCCTCACACTTACAATGTAGCAATAGCCTTCTAGTTGGTCTCCTTGTCTCAGGTTTTCATTTTTCTTCCCACTCCAATATATCCTTCATTCAGCTGCTGAAGGGATTTTCCTAAAGAGCAAGTATGACCATGTCACCCCTCTAATCAGTGAGCTCTAATGACTCACTCTTACTTCCAGCACCTAGTAGAAAGTCCTCTCCTTAACAACTGGCCTCAGTGTTCCTTTTCAGTCTTCTTACATATTATTTCCCTCTATATCCTCTACAGTCTAGCAACATCTTCATCTTCCATGTTGTTTCATAGTCTGTCTCCAGCTCCTGGAATACTCTGCCTCTTCACCTCCATCTTCTGGCTTTCCTAGCTTCCTTTAAGTCACGGCTCAAATCTTGCCTTTTAAAAAAGGTTTTTCTGGTCTTCCCCACTCCATGCCTTTTCTTTGAGCCTACTTTTTCATTTATGCTGTATATATCATATATATATATATATATACATACATATATATGTATATATATATATATATATATATATATAGTTATTTGTGTGCTCTATTAGAATGTAAGCTCCTTGAGGACAGGAATCTTATTTTTATCTTCCTTTCATCCTTAGCACAGTGTCTGGCACACAGTATATACTTAAATGCCTGCTGATTGATAGAGTAATTGAGAAAATGGATTTGGTTGAGTTTCTCCAATGGTGCATCAATTTGTTGGTCCCTGGACAAAGAACACACATTAAGACTGCCAAGAGTTAAATGAATACTTATAGATGGTATAAGAACAGCATTGCCACCTTGATACCATCACAGAAGAAATACAAAATGTCCAAGGACTGAGGGCATTGTTTGGCATTTTAATCCATTTTGTTGACTTCCATGAACAGAAATTCCCTTTTGATCATCTTTGGAAACATGTATGTAAAAAATACATAGAAATGTGAAAATACCCCAGTTTTCTGGAGTATATAGAGGGGAGGATTGAATGGAATAGAAGGTTGGTATTAGCATGTAAAGTGATAAAATTTCTGGTGCCTATAAAGACCTAATTTAAACTATACTCTGAATTTTGGCTGCCCAGGAACACATTTCCCATTTATAATTCTGTTTCTATGGAAGCAAATGCCCCCTATAATGTTCTTGTGCCTAATGCTTTTTTGTGGAAGCAATTAACCATGTTAGTTGGGCAAAGCCTATAGCTAATATAAAGACAGACTATTAAGCATAGAAACCTTGTATATGGTAGGCATTCAAAACTTCTACAATAACATGAGATGTCAAATAGGTCTGATATATTAGAGACATTTTTGGTGTCATACAATGCAACTCCCTTCAGATCAATTTTACTTGTTTGTTTTTCCCATAATTATTAGCTTTGCCCATATTTTTCTAGCCTCATTGATATGTATGTTGAAATAAAGACTCCTTCTCCTTTCCCTGGCCAAATCATGCTTTGACAAAACATTCTGAGTTCTGAAATTAGAGCAGCTGCATGCCTGGGATCTTCATCAAAATGGCGGGAGAGCCGGATGTATCCAAGCAATAGTTTTTGCACCAAGACCATTCTATCCTTTCGTACCCACATGTACACAGCTGTATGTTTAAAACAGTGCAGCTGTGATATGATGCCTAATGGGAAAAGGTATGAAACTGTACATTTTACAGTCAATTTATAATTATGAAGACTTCATGGTTGCATAATCCATTTTTCCCCTGTATAGTGTGTGTACAATTCCTGTTTATCACCTTAAGACCATCTGTGGCATGGAATTCATAATCCAATTCCTAAACTCCAGCATTTGCTGATTATATGACTAAGGTTCCTTTAATAGATGTCAAACCTGCAGTACATAATTGAATTTTGTGAGCTTCTTTGGGGTCACTCAGAGGTAGAGCACAGGTCAGCATTCTTAGCTCTTGACCTTGCCCTCTGGTGCCTGGCCCAGGCAGCCCTCCTATCCTCAGACTTTGTTTTGCCAAGAGCCTTCAAAACACCCCTTCCCCCTTGGATTCTGAGCACGGATTCCTGAATGAATCCTTCCTACTCCTTCTCTCTCCTCTGGGAAGACCAGTGCACATAAATTAAGCTTATCTGTTTTGCTTTTCAAAACATATACAGTTGCTGTAAAAATAAAAGATAAAAGCCAAAACAGACCCTGGATTTATGATGGTGTTTTTCCCATTGGAGAATAAGGTGCTTAGACATTAATCTCTTTAAAAACTAAACACACAACTGCCCCCCACCTTCCAACACAGCCCTAGAATTCATAATCATTTATAGTCAGTATCCTGTGGGAATTGGGTGGGGGGGAGATTACTGTAAGGAGTCAGAAAGTGCTTAATGATGGCACAATAATAATTGGATTTAACATAGCTTTAAACAGAAGTTTGGTGTTATTTTTTACCTCATTAGTGCATTTAAAACAACAACAACAACAACCCTTTATCCTTTCCATCCTTTGGAAATACGAGGCAATATGACCCTTCCTTTGGCAGGGATTGTGATCAGAGATAAATATGCCAGGATTGAGTTCTTGCTCAGCAGACAGAAAAAGAAGAGCAACTCAGAAAATGACTTTGAGCATCTTCTGAACCCTGTATATGAGCAATCATCAGGGGTCTATGCTTTTCTGCCCCAAGGGTACATAAAATTTTCTAGAGGTGACTTCCCCAGCTGACAGGTTTCCCAGAGGCATTAGGATCTGGGACAGGGCAGATACTGAGATCCTGGAGCCACGCCGATACAATACTGGACTTTAGAGCCAAGAAGTCCTGGGCTCAAAGCCTGCCTCTAGTATAAATTTGCTGTGTTGACCTTGCATAAGTCATTTACTATCTCATCTTCCTCATCTATAAAATGGGGACAATAAAAATACCTGTGGCTCCCACCTCATAGGATTATTGTGAGGCTCAAATGAATCTTGCTTTGCAAGCTTTAAAGGTGTCTATAAATGCCAGTCGTTTCTGCTGGGCTTGTTTTTTTTTACAGATGAGGTTGATTGATGATGTTGAATCTTGGCTCGGTAAAGAGTAACTCCCCCTCCAGATAGAAGCTGAAGATGACCGTGGTCTGGAAGAGAGGCTCAAAACATAAAAACAGAAGGTTGATGGCTAGATGGGCAGTACAACCTTGACTTCCTCTTTCTCTCTAGCAGGGGATGGACTTGAAGAGACTCCATGCAATTAGCTTTCCTTCTCATTCTTCACTGACAAGAATGGTACTGATGAAATGTGAGTTTAGGTTGTTAAAGGGATGAGGGAAATAGAGAGCTTGGAAGATGCAATATTGGAGAATAGGACTCTCCCAGAAAGGAGCTAAGAGGTCAAAGGGCTTTAGGAAAGAAGGGGAGCCAGGGGAGAAGTACAGACAAGCAGGGGATAGGGTCAGCAGACCAAAGACAATCTTTATTTATTTTGAAAATTTGTCTAGTGCCATGCCTTTTCCAGCTCTTCTACTGCCCTCTTTTTCATCCCCCCGCCCACCATGGATTGTTCAGGACTTCTGGTGAGACTTTTCCAGGGTTGCTTATCTACCTTCAGTGCCCACCTTCACCCATCTCTCACCGGTAGCTACAAGAAGCTGTAGTATGTGCAGTAGCCAAACCCCAATAAACTTTTTCAGCAGACCAACTAAACCAGGTTGAGGGTAACCGAGGGGTCTCAAATCCATTTGTGAGTTGGGGGATATCTACCCCAATCATATGAAGATTTTCCCCTGTGGAATGAGGGCATGAGAATAATTTGTTCCAGCAGTCATGAAGGCAGCGTAAGCAGGGTCAGTGGGGCAGCACTTAGAACTTGGTCAGGCATTGAAGACCTCCAGGTCATCCACTACATCTTGGGCCATCACCAATTGTCTTGACTTTTGTCCTGTGCCTGGATTTCAATGATTCAGGAAGAAAGAGTGAGGCTGAAAACTTTGAGCAATTCTGCCTCACTTAAATCCAATTCATGGGCAAGTCAAGACATTACTTGTGATGTCCACCACCAACAAAAATTCACACGCCCCAGCCCTTCCCAAGAGTCATCTGTCTTTTGAGAGCCTCTAGGAAGTTCAAAGACAGTGCGTCCCTTTGGAAAAGAAGAGGATCCCTCAGAGCTCCCTGCTACCCCATATTCCTTATGGATCCTGGAAGGACCAAGGGGGAGGAGAAAGTGGCATATGCCTCTTATTTGCTAAGGTTTCTTCCTCCCTGCATTGTGGAGGGGAGCTCCAGCTAATTCCACTAAGGGATTGCTTTCTATCCTTTGAAATTGTCCCTCACTTGCTTTAGTCAGCCAGTCAGTAAGCATTTATTGAGTGCCTACTATGTGCCAAGCCCTGTGCTAAGGGCTGGGAAGACAAAGAAAGGTAAAAGACAATCCTTGCCCTTGAGGACTTCAGAGAGTCAACTTCAAAATAAAACAGAAAAACTGAGAGAGACTTAGCAGGGCCAGAGCCAGTGTTAAGATGCATCTTTATGTTTAAGCGACGCTGTAACTTAGAGAACATTAATTTCATTTTCAGTATCAGATGCAAAATTTCCATAATTGATCAATGATTTTTTTAATAGTTAAAGTCATCTGTATGTAATTCAAAACATCAAAGCTTTAGAGTTGGAAGGACCCTTAGAAGCCGTCTAATCCAAACCACTTTTCATTGATTAAGATAGCAAAGCTCAGACAGATTGTCATGTGCTCCCAGGCAGTAAATTTCAAGGGAGGATATGCAGCCTGGTCATATTAAGCCCCGCACTCTCCCTGAGATGCCACACTGATTCTCCAGTTTTCAGACTTTGATATAAGCACCAGTTTTAAGGAAGTCAAAGGAAGCAGGGAGCTAACCAAGAAAGTGGGACAATTGGCTGCAGTATTCATTTTGTTGCCTTAAACAAGGCTCCTTCTTCTGCTCTTAATTGACATCTTTGATTAATCCTTAAAGATTTTGTCTCTTCCTGGATATATTGTTCTTTACAAATAAAAACTCTCCCATCAATTCCCTAGAAATTTAGCTAGATCTCTTCTATCTTGTCTGTTTTCCTCTATGGCTACTATACTAGTCAAGAAAATTCAATAAATATAATTTAGTTATTTTAGAAAGAACTTGATAAAATTTCTTGCACGATCCTGGTGGAAAAGGAGAGATGTAGGCTAAATGAGAGTAGAGATGGGAGGATTTCAGACTGTTTGTTTGGATGCAAGAACAGTCCTTATTTGTTTGATGTCAGTTTGTCAAGTGGTCTCCAGTGGAGAGTCTCAGGATTTGTGATTGTCCCTTTGCTATTTACTGTGGGGACTTTTTCCAGCATATATATATATATATTTTTTTTTTTTTTTCTCCACATAAAAGGAATGGATAGCAGGTTTGTCAAACTGACAGATGATACAAAGCTGGGAAGATGGCTAACACACTAAATGACAGTCAGGATCTCCAAAAGGTGGAGGCAGCTAAGTGTTTCAGTTGATACAATGCCGCATTTGGAGTCAAAGTGACCTGTGTTCAAATCTAGCCTCAGAGTCCCCCAGCTGCGTGACCCTGTTCAAGTCACTTAACCTCTATTTACTTCAATTTCCTTATCCATAAAATGAGGAAAATTATAATGCTTATAGAGTTGTTGTGTGAAGCAAATGAAGTACCATTATATATTACTGCTAGTTATTATATATTACATATGTATATCTAGATAAATGTATTATATACAATCTTATAATAAATTATGATATATGATAAATTTAATATGCTATACATAATATAAATGAAATATTAGCTAAATGTAAACATAAATAATATATACATTACAGTTCTATAATAAATATATTATATAATTAAATATGATATAATTGCTAGTTATTATTATTGTGTTGATAAGTGAAGAACACTGTATCAAATCCAAGAATATGAAACTTGATATGGGTAGGTACATGGAAAGTCTTATACCTGAATTCAAAAAGTGTAACATGAGGTATGTATTGCCTAACAGCAGTTTGAAAGAAGTTGGGATTTTGGTAGTCTACAAATTCAGTGTTAGATATAGCAGCCTTCAAGAAACCTAATGTGGTGGGGTTCATTAAGAAGAGTACAGCTTCCAGGTTCTGGACCTTTCCCTGGTCAGATCACATATTCAGCACTGTGTCCAACACAGGGTCCTATGTTTTAGAAACTACATTGATAAGCTGGGAGCTTGGGAGAGGGCAACCAGGATGGCAAATGGCTGGCGGTCTTTGCCAAATGAAAACCATTTGAAGGAACTGGGGATATTAATCTGGAAGAAGGAAGGCTCAGAGTGACATGATAGCTCTTTTCTTTTTTTGGGGGGAGGGCAGTTGGGGTTAAGTGACTTGTCCAAGGTCACATGGCTAGTTTTTGTGTTACTTGTCCGAAGTCATATTTGAACTCAGGTCCTCCTGGCTCCAGGGCCCATACTCTATTCACTGCACCACCTAGCTGCCCCATAATAGCTCTTTTCAAAAGATTGAAAAGTTGTCTCTTAGAAGATGTCCCAGAGGGCAAAATCAACAGCAGTGGTAGAAGTTAGAAAGAACTCAATTTAGATTGAAAAAGAAGACTTTCTAACATTTGGAGCAATCTATAAGTGGAATGGCTACCTTTGGAGGGTTGTGGGGTCTTCTTCATCTAGGTTATTGAAGTAAAGACTGGATCACCTCTTACCATATATGTTGAAGGGGGATTTCTTGCTTGAATATGACTTGGACTATCTAACTCTGAAATTCTAAGATTTGATAATTTTTTCAAAATAACTTTCTGTTGCTTCTTTGAATCAGTTAACTTATCTCTGATGTTCACTCCTGAGTACGCATATTTCATACTTTCTGATTTCCGTAACCATCTAAATTTCCTTTCCTTCAATCTAAAAAAAGCCCCAAACCCCAAACCTTTCTTTCTTGAATTCCACAATCATACTATAGAAATAGTATGAAAACTATGGAAACAGTGGAAATAATATTTTTGAGTTATAGGACCAGGTTTCAAATCCTTCTCCATCACTTCCTATCCCCATGACCTTGAGCAAGGGATTTAACTTCTGGAGAGAAGCTGGACCAGTTAACTCTTCAGGTCACCTTGGCTCCAAATCTGTGATCTTATGCTGTTGCTATCTGCCTTTAAGTTAATTTCTGCATCTCTGGGCTAGGAGAGGCTGCAGCCAATTGTCCCACTTTCTTGGTTAACTCCCTGCTTCCTTTGACTTCCTTAAAACTGGTGCTTGATTACACCAGTTTGCAAAATTATTTGTGATTCTACCTTTATTTCCTTCGAGTATTACAATTTCCTCTTTAAGCTGGTTTCTCCATTTCACTTGAAATATCAATCTGTCCAAGTTGTAATGTCCTATTTCCTTCCTCAGGCAAGACAGTGGGACCCTACTTACTCCCTTCATGGTAGCCGAGTGTCTTTTTTAACAGTTTAGTATAAAATGTAGTTAATTATCCCACATGCCTCATAGTTTTATGGTTCTCTCTCCCTGTTTCCTTTTGTATTTCTTAAGCTTTCTATATCCTCTTCCACCTTTACCCCTCCCACTCACTTACACTAAATTCATGTTTTATCATCTCTAATAGCCTGCCCACATACTCTAGCTTGCTTCTTCACTTTGTGCAAATTCTATCATCCCACCTCATTTTCTTGGCTTCTGACTGTCTATAATGAGACAATGAAGTGTAATGAAATTCTTAGAACCTCCATTTTATTACTCTCATTTGTTCTCTCTAGAATTTGGTTCCAGTATCTGCTACACTATATAACTTTAGAGCAAGCAGGTGTTCTTAACCTGTTTGTGTGTGTCCTGGATCCCTTGGTTAGCTTGGTGAAGCCTTTGTACCTCTTCTCAGAATCAATTTTTCAAATGTGTAAAGTACTTGGGATTACAAAGAAAACAAATTATATTGAAATAAAGATGTCATTTTTCCCCATCTAAGTTTTTTTTTGGCAGCTAGGTGGTACAGTGGATAGAGTACCAAAAACCTGGAGTCAGAAAGACTTGAGTTCAAATTTGGCTTCAGACACTTACTGTGTGACCCTGGGCTTAACATTGTTTGCTTCAGTTTTTTCATATGTAAATGAGCTGAAGAAGAAAATGGCAAACTATTCCAGTGTCTCTGCCAAGAAAATCCCAAGTGGGATCAGTAAGAGTCAGACATGACTGAGAAATGACTAACTACAAGAAGTTTGTGGAACCCTTGAAATCTATTAGCCAACCCCTTTGGCGGGGTTAATGGTACTTCATTGTAAAAAAAACATGGTCAGCAGCATCTTTATATTAAGTAATTTTAATTCATAATTTTCAATAAGGCATTAATTTTATTAAGGGTCCAATCCCTAAAATAAAGGTTAAGAACCCTGAGTTTAGAGATGACCTTTCATAAATATTTGTGAAATGTGTTCTGCAATAGCCTCCAGAGAACTCAGACTGAAGTAAAGTTTTGGGTCAGGAAAGAGTCATTCATAAGGCTAATACCCTCTTGGGAATCTAGATGAGGCAGGGGTGGGACTTAAGGCAGACTCCTAGGGAGAAGGGGATGGGATGGAAACAGGGTGGGGGAACAGGGGAAAGAACTGGAGGAGAAGGGGAGGGGGTGGGACTGAAATTGGCCACTGCCATGCTGCCTACAACAGAGAGAGAAAAATGTGCCCTTGGTAGGAACTCTTTCTGATAGACAGAATTAATGTAGCTGTGATGGTGAGGATTCAAGGCTCTTCGTTCCCTTCCTCTTAGGTCTTGCATCCCCCTGAGGTTTCTGGTGAGTTTAAGCAGGTACCCAGAAGTACTCTGACTGGTGTCTCTTCACTGAGGGCAGCCCTTTTATATGTACATCTGAGTCCATTGGGTAGACACTGGGGCAGATCTGTTACCTAGGGGAAGTGCCCTTAGACTCAACTGTCAGTCAGGAAGCATTTATTTAGTGCCCACTGTGTGCTAAGCACTGAGGATACAGAGAAAGGCAAAAGGCAGGTCTTTGAGCCACTCACAACCTAAGAAGAGAGACAACTTAGAAAAATCTACATACAAACAAGCTATAAATAGAAAAAATAGGAAGTAATAACAGAGGGAAGGAACTGGAATTAAGAGGGATTGGGAAAGGCTTCCTGAGGAAGTGGGACTTTAGCTAGAAAACCAGGGAAGCCAGGAAGCGGAAATGAGGAAAATATTCCAAGCATGGGTGACAGCCATTGAAAATGCCCTGACTGGACAGATGAATATCTTGTGGAGTGTCCAATGCTTCCAACTAAAGCTCTTCCCTTACCCCAATATCAGTGGCCAGCACAGGGTCTTGGCACAAATAATTCATTAGATTCTGGTAGCTGATAATATCTTGCAATGTGTTGAATGGTGCTTCACTGTAAAAGCAGGGTCAGCAGCATCTTTATATTAGGTAATTTTTATTCACTATCTAAAATAAGGCATTTCTCTTAGAGTTGAAATCAATCAATCATGGGATCATAGGTTATAGATTTAGTTCTGGGAATTACTTTGGAGGCCATGGAGTCCAACCCTCCATTTTTTAGATGAGGAAATTGAGGCTCCAAGAGGTTAAGTATTTTCCCCAGGGTCACATAGCTTATGTCTCAGTCGGGTCTTGAACCTAGGTCTTCTAAACTCCAAGTTCAGGATTCTATACACTATCACTTGTTTAGTCATGTTAGACTTTTCACGACCCCATTTGGGGTTTTCTTGGCAAAGATACTAGAGTGGTTTGCCATTTCCTTCTCCAGCTTATTATTATTATTTTTTTTTGGAGGGCAATTGGGGTTAAGTAACCTGCCCAAGGTCACACGGCTAGATTTTTTTGTTTGTGTGTGCGTTAAGTGTCTGAGGCCGGATCCGAACTCAGGTCCTTCTGACTCCAGGGCCGACACTCTACTCACTGCTCCACCTAGCCACTGCTCCAGCTTATTTTTATAGATGAGGAAACTAAGGCAAAAAGGGTAAAGTGACTTGCCCAGGGTCACACAGCTAGTAAGTACCTGAGGCCAGATTTTGTACTTATGAGCATGAGCCTTACTCCCAGCTTAGCTCTCTACTCCCGATGCCACCTAGCTGCCCCCCACTACTGCATGCTGTCCCTTTCAATCAATCAATCAGCATGTAATGAGCATTAAATGAGGCTGCATATGTAAAGTGATTTGCAAATTTAAAATTTTTGTATAAATGCATTACTATGTTAGGTACAGAAACAATCCCTAATATTCTCAAGGAGTTTACATTTTCATTGTGGGTGGGTGAGAGGTAAAAAAAAGTCTCTCTGTAGAGGAAAATATAAGTAAAAACAAAGCAGTTTAGGAGGGAGGGGCCATAGCAATTGGCAGGCATATGGGGGTGTGTGGTCCAATAATAAAGATTGGAGGTTCAAAAGTTGTACCTTACAAGGAGAGAAGGATTTTGAGAGGTGGAGATGAGGAAAGAATACATTCCTGACATGAGATATGGTCCATGTAAAGGCACAGAGGTGCCACATGTGAGGAACCAAGAGGAAACCAGTTTGGCTGGATCACAGAGAGTATGTATATGTGATACGCACTGAGTTTGGAAAGCTAGGGTGAGGTCAGGTTGTGAATGACTTTGAAAGCTAAACCTACCACGAGGTAAGAGGGAAACTAGTGGGGTCTTTTGAGTAAGGGAGTGAGTTGGCAACATGAAATAATGATAGGTAGCAGCTTTTTCCCCCTAATCTCCTGACTGCTATAAAAGTATACATAGAGATGGATGGTGTGATAAAATTCTGTGCAACGTTTGCTTTTGTAAATTGTCTCTTTACATACTGAATCCCTCACTCAAATGTGAGCCCCTTGACAAAAGTAGGGGCTGCTTTTCATTTTGTCTCTTTAGCCTTAGTGCCTAGCACAGAGTTAACTTTTGGTAAATGCTTGTTCAATGGAAAAAACAAACAAATTTTCTTGTTGAGACTAGCTGGAGGGAAAACCAGTCTCAATTGGTGAGGCCAGGGTTATTGTACACCTTGAAAAACATTTATTTATTCAGTAAATATTTAACAAGTGTTTTTTTTTTGTTTGTTTTTTTGCTTAAGACCTGACCTAACAGAGCTTATATATAGCCCATTAGAGGAAGATGGCATCTGTACCAAAAAAAAAAATAGAACTAATGTGTATTGGAAAGGAAAATACAACAAGAAAGGCAGAAGAGGGTTAGCTGTAGCTGGGTGGTGCAAAGGTAGGAGGCCTAGACTTGGAGCCACAAGAGACTTCAGCTGAAATCCTGCCTCAGACATTTATTAACTCTCTGAGCCTGGGATGTCATTTAATCTCTTTGTCTCCTCATCTATAAAATGGGGGCAGTAATAGCACCTTCCTCATGGGGTTATTGTGAGGATCAAATGTGATATCATTTAGGGAACATTGCAAATCTTGAAGCATTATACAAGGGCTGTTATTATTATTATTAGTTCACTGGAGAGATCTATTTATTTTCAATGACATGACAAATTGAGGTTGGCTTAATTGTCATAAATTCGATGTAATTCAATTCAGCAAGCACTGTGCTGAGCACTTAGAATATAAGAACAAAAATGAACACAGTCCTTGGCCACAAGGAGTTTGAATTCTATTGGGAGAAGCAACAGGTACAGCGCTAAGCAAATATCTGTCAATAGAAGTTCCCGAACTTAATTGGCCTACTGCCCCCTTTTAAAAAAAATAGCCCCTCCTTGGAAATCTACTTTTTTTTTAATCCTTTAACCCAAATATGTTCCTCACAAAATATGTAAAAGTGAACTTTGTTTTAATGTTTTTTGAAAATGAATGGAGGGCCCTTCCCCCCACTGTATTTAAGACAACCAGGAAGCAAACCATAAAAGGTTTGAAGATGTATGGGGGCAAAAATTCACAAGAAAAACATTTGTTGAGAATGGATTTACTGAAAGTCATTGTGCCAGATGCAAACTATTCTAGTCCTCATAGAGTAAGACCAGGCATCTGATTTGTACATTAATTCCAAGCTTGACCATTGACACTTGGATGCCTTTAGATAACTTGCAAACCTATTTGTGTCTTCTTGTGTCTGTCCAGGAGATGGGTATGGCAATGCAGTGATTAAATAGACAACATTTAGTCTCGTGGACAGATGAATGGTATTGCCCTCATAAGCTAGGCATCTTCCTAGGATAACAGATCAAAAAGCTAAATAACAGCAATTTGAAAGTTATTCTACCTCCCCAGAGTATTTTACTTTGAGGTAGAAATCCCGTGGCGTGAGCATACAGCTGTAGAGTACAAGCTGCTGGGATTTAACAAGCCTAAACCACTTTCTTAGTTGCAGACCTCTGGAAAATCTTGCGGAATGAATTGTCTACATTGAGGAACCAAACTCCCCAGTAGCCAGTTTAGGATCCAGTCTCTCTGTTGCCAAAAAAACCTGACAATAATGGACACTTACTTAGCTATTCAGTTTAAGCCCTTGGAGCATTAGCAGCTTCACATCCAAGTAGAGAATATTGGCTTTGCATGTAATCCTCAGAGAGAATAATTAAATTAAATGGAGGACAACTATTCTTTAGGACTTGTTATGTGTATTTTAATTAGTTTATTCTTTGGAACTGGTTTTGAAGGAAAGAACTGAAAAATATATTCATTCTTTTACTAGGGAAAAATTCAAAATCAAAGACCATTGCTACCTTAGAGGAGCTTACTTTATAAAGAGGAAGAAAACGAACATGGGGGAATGGTGGCTAAAGAAAGGCACTCTGGACCTGAAAATTACTGGGATGTGCTTCCAAAGGACTATTGGGAAGTATGTACACATTCCATCCAGGAACAACGGAAGAATTCATTTGACCCTGGTTCATGATTTTAGAATTGAAGGTGGTGGGAAGAAAGAGTTGTGGTATAAATAGTTCCTATTTAAACTTTATTTTGACTCAGAGTATATAAATATGATTCATTTACAGTACTTCACTTATCTAGCACTAAGACTTGTCACAACTTCAGATACCTGGAATATAGTGTGTTTTACTATAAATTAGGAAGGAAGGACTGTTGAGCTGAGCTGTATGGGAAAAAACAGAAGATGTTCCTAATAATTCACTGTCTCACTGATCCCACACTCTTCTCTCTTTCCCTCTCTCTCCTCTCCCCCTTTCTCCCTCTTAGCTGTAGCCATCTAATAAAAGACAAAGTCCAGGCCTATGTTTCTAAACTGTTTCTCATCCTGGAAGACTAATTTTCTTATCACTTTCTTTCCTTAATTCTTTTTTTTAATTTGTGTCTTCTTATACAAAATGACTAATATAGAAATGTTTTGCATAATTGCACCTGTATAAAGTATACGGGATTGCTTACTATCAGGGAGAAGAGAGGGAGGGGAGGGAGGGATAAAATTAGGAGTTCAAAATTTCAGAAAGTTTAAAAAATTATTTTGATATGTAATTGGGGAAAATATTATTATAAAAAGAAATCTGTGTGATTCCTCTGTCTGGTAGAACAATATATTTCTGAAAAGTCCCATTCCTTGAGCTGTTGTGAGACAGCCAGGTGGCACAGTGAATAGAAAGATGGAGCTATTGTCAGGAAGACCCAAGTTCCAATTCTGCCTCAGACACTTGCTAGATGTGACCCTGGGCAAGTTACTTAGCCTCTGCCTGCCTCAGTTTCCTTATCTATAAAATAAGTGATTATGAAGCTAAAAGGAAATGATTTTGTATAGCTTTGCAAACCTTAAAATTCTATATAAATGGTGGCTATTATTAGTGTGTGTGTCTGTCTATGTTCTCTTCTGTTAAGCAGCTATGTATTGCAAGCTTCAGGATGTCTTAAGGCACCACATTTGGCCAAGGGCTTGGAGAATAGTGCTGTTCTGTCAAAAGGGAAGTCAACGGCAGAACTGTCTTACTCTTTCCCCATTCTGTTGGTCATACCTGTGAAGGAGGTTGTGGAACCCAAAAGGGGGGAAAATTTCTTATCAAAAAATGGATGTCACAATGTCAGTGTTTTGCTTCATAGGAAAGAAAGAGCGACCTTCAGTACCTCATCCAATGTGTATAAAATAAAACTGCGTATAAGACATAGGAGATGAAAGCAGAACAGTAGAAGCTATACCTAAAAACCCTAAAAATACAGTTGTCACTTCACATAAAAGCCAATAAACTTTAGTGAATCCCGGAAGTCTCTCTGAAGTGCAGCAAAAATTAATGATTAATAATCAAAATGATGACCCTGTCATAAAAGAAAAGGTTAAAATTCTTGTCAATGTATTCTGTTTTTAAAAGCATAGAAACATTCAACACATGTTCAGAAGACTTTCGTTATAACAACAACAACAAAACCCTGTTGTTTGGATACTTAGTATTATATGATCATAAAAAATAGAACTGGAAGGGACTTCTGAGGCCAATCAGTTCATATCCCTCATTTTACAGATAAGGAAACTGAGGCTCAGGGAAACAATGGGGTAGGATTTGATTACTTGAAAATTTTGCCTTTGTGTTCTACCTGTTTCTAAGCCCTGGATGTGCAGTAACATCTTACCTAGCACACAAAAAAGGCTACTTATGGGGTGGCTAGGTGATGCAGTGAATAGATCACTGGCCCTGGAGTCAGGAGGACCTGAGTTCAAATGTGGCCTCAGACACTTAACATTTACTAGCCATATAACCTTGGGCAAGTCACTTAACCCTAATTACCCTTCCTTCCCCCTTCCAAAAAAAAAAAGCAAAAAGGAAAGGCTACTTATTGCATGTAAATGAAAGCTAGTAAAGAAGATGTGCCATCTTAACTTTGGATAGGAAATGGAAAGGTTAGGAACACTCAGTCCATAGGGTGGCTATGTAGCGCAGTGAGTAAGAGCACTGGCCCCGGCGTCAGGATGACCCGGGATCCGTCCCAGCCTCAGAAAATGAGCACCCACACATAAACAATGACTGGCTGTGTAACCTTGATCAAGTTACTTAACCCCAATTGCTTAAAAAAACACAAAACACTCAATCCAATGGCTACCACATCCGGCTCTACCTTAATGGCAGACTCCAAATTGTAGAGAAGGTGCTGGCCTGCAGTTTTGGAGAAAATTTCCTTACTTAGGAGTTTGATATATCAATGAAATCACTGGTTGGCCCAGGACTTGTCTCTCTGTTAGTATTCATCGATCTATATTCCAAATAAATAAATGTAAATAAAATCTTTGGGCAGCTAGGTGACATGGTGGATAGAGTGCTTGACCTAGAGTCAGGAAGATTCATCTTCCTGTGTTAAACTCCAGCTTCAGATACTTACTAGCTGTGTGACCTTGGGCAAGTCACTGAACCCTGTTTGCCTCAGTTTCCTCATCTGTAAAATTATCTGGTAAAAGAAAAGGCAAATTACTCTAGTGTCTTTGCCAAGAAAACTCCAAATGGGGCTACAAAGAGTCAGGCATGAGTGAAGTGAGTGAACAGAAACAACAAATGAAGCTTTTAGGATAATGAATATCTTACCTTTGTTTTTTGATGCATTTCTTTTTAAATTTTAATTCCCACTCCCTCCCATTTTTTCCATTTAAAGCCATTTAATACACTAAGAAAGATGTCTAGTTTAACTACCCTACAATTATACTGTATTTGTGGATATTTATAAAAGTATATGATTATTATGAGTGGAATGTTCAGATGAAAATAAAACAAATTATTTTTTTAATTTTGACTTACCACACAAAACTACTAATGCTTATAGCTTGGAGATATTCTCTTTTCATCAATTCTCTTCCCCTCCCCCATCATATCCCTTTTCCCCCCTGCTATTTTATCTTGCCCTGAAGTTATAATGCTGATTTCCTCCCCCTAACATTAAAGTCATTGGACTATAGCAACCTCTTGTTGTAAATATAGGATTTGTCCTTTAAATAAGCAAGCAAATAGAGGTACAGGACAAAAATAAATCTAAGACATTTCCAGCATTAGTAAAAATAACATGGCTAGTTGAAAAGAAAATGACCTCACTAAAATTTTAATTTATAGAAGTTGTACATGTTCTAATATTACTCAAATAGCAGTTACTAAGAATACCTATCAAGAGAAGCCAGGCCTATAAAAAAGCAGATAAAAATGTAATGATATTTGTGACCTTAGATACATTTTTTGAAGGGTTTAATCTATTCATTACTCAGCTAGGTGTTACATGCAATGAGAACTTGGGTATCAGTAAAGGTTTAAATTGAAATAATATGGCCTTCTTTCCAGCTCACTCCTTTTTTGGATAAAATTGTTATGCCAAATTCTGACCATTTGATGTAACAAAAGCAGGATGGAAGACTGTTATGTGACCATTTTTACTAGTCAGTCTAATTTTTCACTATCTTTTATTAAGATTCCCAGACCTTAGGGGGTGTTCTGGAAAATGTTTAACAAGGAGTTCTCTGGAAAAAAAAAGTTATACTTTTAAGTTTAATCTGTATTATTAATATTTTTCCATCATTTTCTTAAGTCTAGAGACCAAGAGGATTACTAAATTATAGCTCAAGAGTCAAATTACAAGGGCCAAATCAAACCAGCCTTTTTTTCATATAGCACTTAGCTAAGAAAACTATTCTCAGTAGAGAAAACAACAAAACAATAAATGGAGCCCTCATTCTTAGTGTTTGCTCATTCCCATTGCTTACACTAAAAATTTAATAATCAGCTCTCTCAAGCTGGTAGGAGCCAACTCTGGCACACCCACTGATCAGGATTGAGGCAAAACCAACATTTTTTTTCACGTGGGCAAGACTTCCCCAATATTGACTGTTTGAACTACATAAATCATATATTTGTTTGGACAAATATGCCAAGTGAAAGGGCAAAAAATTGGCAAAGTGAATGAAAATAAGTGGTGTAGAGAGTAGAATGTTATGACTGGCATCAGGAAGACCTAAATTCAATTCTCATCTTAAACTCTTACTAGCCGTGTGACCCTGGGCAATTGCCTCAGTTTCCTCATCTGTAAAGTGGGAATAATAATAGTGCCTACCTCCTGGAGTTGTTGGGAGGATTAAATTAAATTAAATTAAATTAAATATCTTAATTAAATTAAGATATAATCTTAAAGTTCTTAGCCTGATGCCTGGCACATAGTAAATGCTATATAAATATTACTGGAGTGTGATATTTATTCTGTTGCTTATCTTGTGGGTTTTCCCTTTGGAGTATAGATCTCAACATTCCTTCCTACCATGCCTCTTCATCTCTTAGGATTTTTATCCTTGTCCTAAACATAAATCATCCAGCATTACAAAATCATTCACTAGGGACTTATTTGTTGTTATGTGCTGAGTTCCACTGAAGTTCTACTCATTAGAATGTAAGCTACCTGAGGGCAGGCACTGTTTTTGTGTTTTTCCCTTTGGTTGAATCCTGAAGGCTTATCATAGTATCCTCATACATCATAAATGTTTGATAAATGCTTATAGATTGATCGACTGAGGCTTAGCATAGTGTGTGAGAGCAGCACAGCGAGTATAGAATGGAACCCTGCATTCTGGAAGGTTTTACTAGTGCAGGATGAAATCCAGCATTGGATCATCTAACATGGTATGCCCATATCAAAGAAAGTGCTGTGCACTATGAGCAAAGCAGAATTGTAGTGGTAGCTAAAAAAAAAAAAGCACAAGGTGCACAGATTTAGAGACATCTCCCTCCCAAATGGTCATATGACCTGTGCCTGACCTGTGGTAGAACCTTCTGAGGTTGTTTTTGTCTGATTAGACACAACTAGATAGACTCTACATTGACCTTGACATAGTGGTGTAATTTTGCTTCTCTTTAAGCATGAAGAACAAAGACCATCGACACCACTGCCACCACCACCACCAACAACAACCAGTGCAGCATGAAATTTATAAAGGTTTCAAGTGTAGTCCAGACATGATGTAGTGGAATGAGTGCTAGATTTGGAATCTGAGATAAATGAATGAATGGATGGATAGATAGATAGATGAATGGATGGAAGAAAGTATGGATGGATTGAGTGAGCATTTATTAAGTGCTTACTACATACTAGCCACCATGTTATAAGCACTGGAAATATAAGCACAAACAAGGCAGTCACTGCCCTCAAGGAACTTACATTTTATTGGTGGGAGACAAGAAATACAGGGGAACTAAAGTCACCTTGATGGTATGATGTGGATATGGCTGGGAAGTGGCATTGAATCCTAGTTGCAGGAAAGATAAAGGAAAACTCAGCTATCAGAGCCTATCTTCTCAGAAATAGAGATCAAAATTCCAGTGGGAGGTAGAGGAGGATGATAGTTTAGGAGGAGGAGAGAGCTGGGAAGCAGACATCAGTTCCAATCTCAACTCTTCTACTTACTACTTGTGTGGTCTTGGGCAGTTCACTTGCCCCTTTGGACCTCAGTTTCTCATTCTGGGGTTGACTAGATGACCTCTAAGTTTCCTAATTGTGATATAGCTATTTTGTTTTATGACTGATTTCTGAGGACCTTATTAAGTTTGCAGGGGCTGATCTTCAAGGTACCTGTAGGTTGATGAGTCTTTGGGGGTTTTGCTTTGCCCACAGTCACTCCTGAAGACTGTCGTCTATGTGGAGGAGTTGTGATTTCCTGAGTTCAAATCTAGTCTCAGACACTTACTAGCTGTGTGACTCTGGTTAAGTCATTTAACCCTGTTTGCCTCAGTTTACTCATCTGTAAAAGGAACTGGAGAAGGAAATGGCAAACCACTTTAGTATCTGTGCCAAGAAAACCCCAAATGGGGTCACAAAGAGGTGGAAATGACTGAAAATGACTGAACAATGACTACCTATATCTAGGGCTTTCATATCCCTATTACAAGATATCTTCTGACTTTTCCATGATTTCCTTTCCAATTTGTCAAAATTTCCCTATCTTCTGATGTGTAGTGTCAATACTGTGAATTCCCCTGTACCCTGAAAATTTTTCCAGGTCCATAGCACATATGTGAAACAAGAGGAGTGTGGTTATTGTTTTTCAAAATGAATGATCTAAGCTATTGGAAAATCAATAATAAAATATTTCCATATTGAAATATTGATTGTGACATAAAAATCTTATTGATTTTGCAGAGCTAAAACACATCAAGATTCAAGAGTGTATGATTTCTTCCTTTCAGACTAGCAATTAAAAATGATAAATCTGGTTTTAATTTGAAGGTGTTACATTATTCATGATTCTGCTGTTCAGACTAATCTACACAACAACCTTTCAAATACTTGAAGACAGAACTCATGTCTGTAAGTCTTTAAGACTCCAGAAAAAAAACAAAAACAAACTCCCAATTCCATCCACTCAATTTTATGACCTGGTGTCCAGGACCCTTGCAATCTTGGTCACTGGATAAATTTGTGCTTGTTAATGGTTCCTCTGGACAAACTTATACTTGTTAATGTCCTTAATAAAATGGAATACCCTGAACTGTGAAGGAGGGCTGTCATTATTCTCCTCTGGTGGCTATGCTTAGGTCCTATTACCATTTGGCTTTGTCTAAGGTCTAACCATGTTTATCTCATGACACATTGTTCTCTTATATTAATTTGGCAGTCCACTAAAACCCCAAGATCTTTATTGCATAGTTTTGTAGCCATATGTTGCCATCTTCCTCTTATAAAGTTGATATTTTGCAACCAAAGGTTTTTGCTTTTGTTTTTTTCATCAACCAGTTGTGTCTGACTCTTCATGCCCCCATTTGGGGTTTTCTTGGCAGAGATACTGGAGTGGTTTGCCATTTCCTTCTCCTGCTCAGAGGCAAGCAGGCTTAAGTGCTTTGCCCAGGGTCACACAGCTAGTAACTTTCTGAGCCCAAATTTGAATTCATGTCCTTCTGACTCCAGGGCTAGCATTCTAACCACTTGTGCCACCTAGCTACCCCAAATTTTATCCTATTAAATTAAACTGATTGTCTCAAGGGGCTAAGATTCTTGTAGAGTCTGTGTCTGTTATCTGATACAAGTATCCTACCCGTGTCATCTGTAAATTAGAGAATCATGCCTACTGTACCATTTTTTTTGTCTTTTTGTTTTCCCTCCTTCCCTACCTGTGTTCAGCATACCATCATCTCTAATCTCCCAGGTTCATAACATTGTGGTTATGTCCTTCACCCTGTCCAACTCATTTTTATTAACAAATTTTTGTCTAACCATGTTACTTCCCATTAATTAATCCTTCTCTAACTTCCCAAAGGAATTAAACAAAACTGTCTATTATACCCATTGATATATTTACCTTCCCATTTTTTGTAGATTACTGTTGGTCAACAGTAAGGAAAGATGTATTTCTAGTAAGTTGAAGCAAATATCATCCATTGTATTTGGTTTGAATTTTAATATATTTTAATGTTGTGTCCATTTATATTATTTTAGTTATCCTGCATATTTTCTTTTGTTTCTACTTTATTTTGCTCTTCATTAGTTCATACAAATATTCCTGTGTTTTTTTTCATTTTCTACACAACGTTATTCTTTATTACACAATCATATTCTGTTACATTTAATACTCCAGAATTTGCTCAGCCATTCTCTAATCATTGGAATATGATTTGATTCCAATTTTTTGCTATAATATTTTTGTGTATGTAACACCATTATTTCTATCATTGACTACCTTTTGGTGTAAACTCAATGGTAGGTTTATTGACTGGGTCAAAGTATATGAATGGTTTTTAGTAACTTTTTTTTACATAAGTTCAAGTTGTTTTCTAGAAATATCAGGCTGATTCTTAGCTCTCTCAACAGTGAATTAGTGTGCTAGGATTGTCATAAACCCTCCAACATTTCCCTTTTTTTTAACTTTTCCCATCCTTTTACAATCTCTGACAACTTAAGTGTGAGGTGATACATCGGAATTGTTTTCATGCTCATTTCTTGTGTACTAGCCCCTTATCCATGTCAGTGATAAAATCTTAAGTAGCTTGGGGCCAAGCAAAGATCTGTTAGGATCATAGATTCATGAATGGAGAGCTATTTAGCTATGCTAATGTCTGAGAACCTTGGTTCCTGATATAGAGGAGAAATGCATCATAGTTTAGAAAAGGAAAAAATATATGATGCCATGTTAATATCTTACTGTTCTTTGAGAGGGATAAGGATGTAGTGCACTTAGGAAAATCCTTTAACAAGATTCTTCATCAAAGACTATTAAAAGGTTGCATCATCATGGGATTGAAGTAAATGTTTTCTTTTAGATTTGTGGTATGCTTAAAACTAAGAAGTCACATTTATGGAGCATTTAAAGTATAACAAATGCTTTCCTTATGACAGCCCTGTAAGGTATGTAGTGCAATAGTTATTCTTTTTAGTTTTCCTATGCCCTCACCTCCCTATCTCCCAATTCTGCCAAATCCAACTTTTTCATATGTTTCTGTTACATCTATCTTCTTCTTCATCCCACCACCACTTTTTGCCATCTATTATCACTTGTCTGGAGTATAGAAATAATCTCCTTGTATTCCTCCTCTAATGTCTTCCCTTTCCAATCCATATTTCACAAAGTCTGTTGATTTTTTTTTATACCACTCCTCTGTTCAAAATCCCTCAATGGTATTCTTGCATTTATCAAATAAAATCTGTATTGCTAAGTCAGCCATTCAAGGCTCCCCAGAATCTGACTATATATCCTACTCTTCCCACCATAGCTCACACCACTTTCCTTTGTGTACTTTTCATACTAGTCAAACTGGATGACTTGAATGTCCCCCATTAAAAATCTCTAACTTTGTAACTTTCATATTATCTCATATGCCACTACCAGGTTAATGGGCTTATATACTGCTTTAATCACATTTTTTACTGAAAGATCAGGTGGCAGAGGAAAGAGACAAAAGGATCACAGTTCTGAAGGGGAAGGGGCCTTAAAAAGGTGAAACTGACAGGCCCTGGCAAAAGTTTGAATAGGGGGAGGGCAGGGAGACAGTGAGGATTCCAAGTCAATATAGAGATGGTAATTAAATCAATGGGAATTGAGGATATCACTCCAAGTGATACATGATATAGTGTATAGGGAGAAGAGCAGGCCCAGGATAGAACTCTGTGGGACACTTCCAGGTAGAGGGCATGATCTGGATGAGGATCCAGCAAAGGAGACAGAGAAGGAACCAGGAGAAAGGCATTTCCCAAAGACCCAGAGAGGAGAAAGTATCAAGGAGGAGATTGTGATTGGAAGTGTTAAAGGTTACAGAGAGGATAAGGAGAATGGAGATTGAGAAAATATCACTGGATTTGGCAACTAAGAGATTATTGGTAACTGGAGGAAGTAGTTTCAGTGGAATGATAAAGTTAGAAACTGAATTGTAATGGGTCAGAAAGAAAGTGAGTGGAGAGGAGAGAAAGTTGCAGACATTTATTGTTAGCCTTTTAAGGAGTTTAGTTACAAAGGACAGAAGAGAAATAGAATAATAGCTGGGATGGAAGGATCAAGTGAGAGTTTTTTCAGGATAGGGGAGACCTAGGTATGTTTCTAGACAGCAGGAAATGAGCTAGTGGAGAGAGAAGGATTGAAAATGAACGAAAGAATGGGAATTACAAAGGGGTATTCTGCTGGAGGAGACAGATGGAATGAGATTATTTGAATGGGAATGCCCTCCTTCACAATTCAGGCTATCCCATTTTATTAAGGACATTAACAAGGATGAGTCTATCCAGAGTGACCAAGATTGCAAGAGTCCTGGATACCAAATGATACAAAGATTAAGTGGATGGAATCAAGTGACTTTCCTGGAGTCTTGAAGACTTACAGACATAAGTTCTGTCTTCAAGTATTTGAAAGGTTGTTGTGTGAATTGGTTTTGATAAAGAGCAAGATCACTTTATCATGTGAGACAGGGGTTAAAGCAGCAGAAGGCATATTAGTTATACAAAATAAAGAAGTGGGAAGAAGAGAGAGTTCATGGCAAATAACCCCAGTTTCTTTTATTATAAGGCAAGGTTCCCAGTTGAGAGACTGGGAGCAGAGGGAGGAAGAGGGAAGTTTTAGAGGGTAAGAAAAGGTTTGGAATAGTTGCTGTGAAGATTGGGTTAGTGAATTGATGAGGAAAAATAGTAGGATTGCCTAGCAGCAGTAAGAGCCCAGTTGAGGTTGTGCAACATAAATTTGTAGTGGACCCAGTCAGAAAGGTTGTATGATTTTATCCATCTTTCTTCAATAACAAATGTATAGGAGTAAAGGTGATGAATAGTGGGAGTAATCTGAGGCTGTGAGACCTGTCAGGATACAACTGGTGAAATGATAAGAGTATTAGGGATTCAAGAGAGGACGGTATAGAGTTGAAAGGGTTTGCCAAACAGGTCAAGATGGGGAAAAGAAGAGAGAAGGGTTAGTGCAAGGTTTATGGCCTAGGAGAAAATTGAGGGATCAAGAGATTAAAGGTCATGATGTTGTAGACAGAGCTGGGTTTGGTAAGGGAAGGCAGAGGGAGAGGTAAAAAGCCAATAGAGTATGATCAGATGGGGAGATTTCAGAATTCCTGAAAACAAAGGTGATACATTTGTGGGTTGATGGCAAGATCAAGTGAATGGCCATCTTTTTTGTGTGACTGGGAATGGGGTGGATGAGTAGGTTATAGGAACTGAATGGTTAGGGTGTTTAAGGGATAATTAATATATAAGTTGAAGTCCTCTAGCATGAAGGCAGGAGTTGGGGGGGAGGGGTTGGAGAGAAAAATTATGAGCCATATGCTGAACTCATTGATGAAGGAAGGAGATTAACCTGGAGGTCTGTAGACAACAAGTACCAGGATTTTGATTGGGTAGAAGATGTGCATTGTACTGAAGAGAGGCTTTTGAGTGATAAAAATAGAGTGAGAACCTGGAAGTGTCAATGAGGAGTAAAGTCTGTTCTAACCATCTACTTTGACCAGTGAGCCATGAAAAATGAGTAAAAATACAGCTAATGGTGGAAGGGGTGGTCAGGAAGTCTGTGTCTTCAGGGGGAGCCAAGTTTCAGTAATGGCTAGTAGATGGAAAGAGTGGGAGATGAAAGATTCAGCATGAAGGGAAATTTGTTGCTTATGGAACAGGAATTGCAGTGGGTACAGTAGAAGGGTTGGATGGAATTTGACTGGATGGTATTTGGGATGGGAGGGTAAAGGAGGATGGGAATAAGAAATTGGGGGGTGGAGGATGGGGTTTGGATGATACCCTGCAGGGGTTCAGAATCACTAGGTTGTGTAGAGTCTGACATGGTGTGAGAATGTTTGTCATTTAGTGGAAGGGACAACTCCTTTTTCTGGAGGAGACTAGAGATTGGGTTGGAGACAAATAAGTATGAAATGGGAAGCACATGGTTAAATTGTCAGGTGAGAGACCTGGGTTTGAATCCCCCAGCTGACCCTTACAATGGGTAGAATCATAAGGAAACCACTTAACCTATTTGAGAGTTGTTTTCTTATAAATTATAATGACAATGGTAATTTCAAGAATTGTCTTACAAAAAGTCATTTAACCCATTTGTGAATTGGTTTCTTGTGCATGGGTGTTAACAACAATTGCTATAACTTTCTTATACAATGATACAATATAGTGCAGTGGATGGAATGTTTGCCTTGGAGCCAGGTAGATCTGGATTCACATCCTATCTCAGGCATTTGCTCACCATGGGCAAGTTATTAAGGTCTCTGGATCTCAGTTTTTCATCTTTAAACTGGGGATAATAATAGCACATGCATTTTAGAGTGGTTGAGAGGATCAAATGAAATAATACTTATAAAGTTCTTTATACGCCTTAAAATGCTATAAAAATGGAAGTTATCTTGTAATGTTATAAGTATAAATGAAATATGTCTCGTATGTATACATGCTTATAAAGTGCTTTGTAAGCCTTAAAGCATTATAGAAACTTTAAAGCACTATAGAGAGATAAGCCATTATTATTCTCTCTCCACTCTTCAGAGCCTTTGATAGCTCCCCATTGATTATTGAATAAAGTCCAAATTTCTTGGCCCAGCCTTTAATGCCTTCTACAACCTGGTTCCAAACTACCTTTCCATAGTAATCTCACACTGCTTCGTTTTATGTATCCTGGGCTCTAGCCCAACTTGGCAACTTATCTGCCATTCCCTAAACATACCCCAGCCCTGTTTCCTGGATCTATCTTGCCTTTCCTTAGTTATGGAATGTTGGAATGTTCTCCCTCCTATCTTTGCCTTTTGATATTCTGTGCATCCTTCAAAGCCCAGCTTGAAAGTCACCTATTCAACAACAACCTTTTATGGTTTCTGAAGGAAGTAATCTTTTCTTCCTCTAAACTATTCTATCCTTTTGTTTTGGTCTGGGCACACTATTCCTATGATTTTCCAAGCTAAATAACTACCTCCTTTTTTGCATGTGTTTTCTCCCCTTTTACAGTGGAAACTTCTGGGGGCAAAGATAATCTTTACTTTTTGTTTTTTTATCCTCCCCACACCCCTAGGGCAGCACCATCCTTGGCAATCAGTCAGTAAATGTGCCTTCATTAAGCATTTGTTATGTGCTAGGCAGTGCTAAGTGCCTGAGTAAATAAAAATGCATTAAGCACTTAATAAATGCTTCATTCATTCATTCTACTTTCTATCATGCTTATTTGTGTGCCTTCTTTATCACTACAACTAGATTATGAAGGACTTATGGAGAGGGTCTGTGTCTTACTTATTCCTGTTTTGACAGCAGCATACCTTACTCAGAACCTAGGTGCTTTATAAATGTTTCTTGAATTTGTGGAGTATATGTGGTACTTTCTGACCTAAACAGACTTCTCTCCAGTCCTTTTGTTTACTGTGAGACAGTAAAGTTGTCAAGTTCTTATTTACTAGATGATTTGTCAACCTTGTATCAAATAAGAATAATAAAAGGCATTTTTACTAATACTGTCATTTGAAGGAGTTGTAGAAACTAAGCTTTTTTTCTTTGAGAGCAGAGATGAAAATTTGCCTTGTTTCTGTCAACTAGACAGATAATCTGTGGGCAGTAAAAGGAGTAACATTTGATCATCCTGCCATTCAGTTTCTGGTTTCTTTTGCAGGTAAAAGCATCAGATGCTGACACAGGCCAGTATGGCCATATCGAATACTTTCTTTACGATGGATTCCACAGCTCTGAAAAATCTCAAGCGTTTCAGATTGACCCACATTCTGGCCACATCTGTGTGTCTCAAGATATTGACAGGGAACGAGATCCAGTCACCTATGATTTGTTGGTGAAAGCTGAGGATGGGGTAAGTCTTGCTGGAGGTTTTGGCTGTCCTGGAAACGTGCTTTTCAAGATTTTTGTGATTCTGTGTGGAAATAAAATTTCCATGGCAAGCTATGCAGTGGAATCTAAGGCAACAAAATTCCTGTCATGAGATTAGGGAGGATTTTGTGATAGGCTGTCTGGACCTCAATTCAACAGCTAATCTGAGTAAATCAGGTGAATAGGGATACTCACCCCTATGCATTATTCAGATTGATTGTCTGGCTGGAACAAAATGAATTCAGTAAGTACCTGGCCCTTTTCCACTCCAAATTTGTAGTCTTGGCATTTGTGCATAAAAGGCTGGGTTAAAGTATGGATAATGTATAATGTCTTTTCAAATGTTTTTGGAGGAGCTACTGTTAGACTTGAAATGGAATAGTTAATAAAGGTATGTATAAATGCCCAAGCAAATATTCATAAAATTAGCTTAAATTTTAAAAAAAGAATTCATGAAACATGTATTTATAAAATGAAGGACATATGACAACTTGAAGCAGTCTGGCACTGCTATGCTACTCATTATTAGGTGGAGGGAAGAAGTACCTTAAGTATTGTATCCATTGAGTGGTTATTCTTTCCTTCAGTAAACATTTATTGGAATTTACTGTGGGGCCAGCACTGTATACTTTGATGTCTGGAAGGAGCTAATATAGAATCATTGCACTTGCCCTTGAGAGATTTACCAACTGCTTGAGGAGAAAAAAGAAATCCATACATTAAGAAAAACCACAAAGCATCATGAAAAGAAAACAAAAACACTGGATTTGGAAACTGAGGGCCTGAGTTCAAATCTAAGTTCTTTCAGTTAATAGTTCTCAAAGTATGGTCCTCAAATCTTTGGATGTCCTTAAGACTTTTTCAGAACTTCAAGGTCAAAATAATATTTGTAATAATAATTGTTATTCAGTCACATCTGACTCTTCATGATCCTGTGGACCATAGCATGCTGACACTATCCATGGGGTTTTCTTGGCAAAGATACTAGAATGGTTTGCCTTTCTCTTCTACAGTGGATTAAGAGAAACAGAGGTTAAGTGACTTGCTTGTTAAGTGACACAGTTAGTGAATGATTCTGGATTTGAACTCAGGTCTTCCTGTCTGAGCCATCTAGTTGCCCTGTGTCCCCCTCCTATTTCATCTCTAAATTGAGTTGGATTAGGTGACCTCCTACCCAAAATGTATGATTCTAGGAGCCTAGGAAATAAGTGTAAGATACTGTGGTAAAAATTATGTCTATCAAACAAAGGAATGAAAAATTACTTACTAAGTAATTATTATGGGCCAAACACTGGGACACAAATAGAAATGAAAGATAATCTCTTACCCTTAAGTAATTTACAAGCTAATAGGGAGAGATCACACATTTAGAGAGTGGGTGGGGGGGAGCAATGTGTTGGAATATTTTGATTTCAAAATTTATAAGACTGAAAATTAGATTGACACACCTAGTTTCCAGGAGCAATGACAGAAATAATTTGTTTCTGTTTCTGTACTATAAATGGGTGGGGACAGGTGCAACTAGTGAAGGGATATCCAGGGAGGACAGTGAAGCAGAGATATAGCCCTGACCAAGATGTAGTGGGTTATTGAAGGAATGGAGTGGGATTGTGGGTAGGTCGGTGGGTGAAGGAATGTCAGGAGTTCTGGTATTGGCAGAGTTAATTCTTCTAGGGCTTGGTTTTTTTGTCTCTAAACTTGTGAGGGAGTGGATGGGGTGTGAAGTTTCAGTCTCCCTTCTCATCCCAATACTGGAAAATCTCTTTCTTGTTTTTGAAATGCAGGATCTCATCTCTTTCCTCTACACTTTCAGCCCAGAATTTACTTCCACATAAATAGTTTGTTGATAAACACAAGTTCTCCCACAAAGGAGGGGACTTCTTAAACTTGTGGTCTATTGGACTCTCTAAAGCAGCAAGATCTCTGCCTCTGTCTCTGTCTCTGTCTTACTCCTCTCTCTCTCTCTCTCTCTCTCTCTCTCTCTCTCTCTCTCTCTCTCTCTCTCTCTCTCTCTCTGTTCTCTTGTCTCTCCAAGAGGGGTGATTATAGAGGGTTTGTGAAGAAAAGGTTGACACAGTTTTTACCACAACTTGAGGAAATTAACGAGAATAGATTGAGAGAGGGGAAGAAGGTTCAGAGTATGATGGCATGAATGAAAAGATGAGGTCAGAATTAATAGGGAAGCTGGCCATCAATTTTATTTAACTGAAGTTAAAAGGTGATTTTGGTGGACAGCTGTTACAAATACCATTCCGTCTTCAAAATTTTCTTCCACTCCTGACTTGTCCCTTTCAAAAAATGAAGAGATTTGTGAACTTAGTGACAACCATTCAGATAATGGGTCACAAATGTCTGTGTTAAAATATTAAATGTAAGGATATTAATTATTGTTTTAAAAATTTACTAAAATAACTAGAAGACTATCTGGGCAAGATGGAGAAAGGAGGAGCTTGCCTCAGGGCGTTTTGTGAATCCCTGGAAAGAGATATTATAAAACAAGGTCATGTCTAGTCTGGGCAAACGAGCAGACTCACGTGGGTCAGTTCCCACCTTCCATTCACAAATTATAATTGTGAAGCACTGAAGGGTCTAGAATGAAAAAAATGAAGGAATATTAATACAAGTGGAAGGCAGGGCATGGAGCTTCAAGGAAAGTGGTAGAATAAAGTCAGGACTAAGGATGAAGACAGGGATCCAAGGTAGCAGCTGTGAAGTGGAGGGGAAAGAAGGGGCTTTCTGTGATAACCTAAAATGGGATAAAGAAGGAAGAACCAATTATCTGTAATGATGAGAGCAGGAATTGTGTCAGAGGCAGAAGAAAAGGACCAGAATTCCTAGAGCAGGAAGAAACCAGGGGAAGACTTACCGAAGTGAGGAGAGAGGTGGCCCTGAACTCAATGTTCTTTGGACTAGGAGGTAGAAAGGGTACCTGGTACCCAAATAAGAAAAGACCACATTCCTTCAGAGACTGCTATATGGTGGTAGTTAGACTTGGGACTTGTGGGTAGAACTGGGATGGAATTAGCTAGATCTGTTACACCAAGGGCTATGAGCTGGGGAATGGGCCTGGGAGGGACTAAAAGATAAATGGTTTTTACAAGGTTTAGACCTGGAAAGAATTGTTTTGTGCTTTAAACCTGTGCATATAGAATGGTCCTCATGCACTTGGGATACTTCTCAACTGTACGTAGTTTGTACTCTGCAATTCTTTCAGAAGCTGCTGGTGGTGCAGTGGTTAGCACACCTGCCCTGGACTTAAGAAGACTTGGGTTCAAATCCACCCTCAGACACTAACTGTATGACCCTGGGCAAGTCACTGAATTCTGTTTGCCTCCATTTCCTCATCTGTAAAATAAGCTGGAGAAGAACTTGACAAACCACTCCAGTATCTTTGCCAAGAAAACTCCAAATACGATTACAAAAAGCCAGACATGAGTGAAACAAATGAACAATAAATTCTTTCATAATGTAATTGTAGCAACTAGGTGGCAAAGTAGATAGAGTGCTAACCCTGCTGTCAAAAAGACCTGAATTCAAATATGGCCTTAGACACTTATTAGCTGTTTGACCCTGGACAAGTCACTTGTCCTTGGTTTCTTTATCTGTAAATTGGGAATAATAATAGCACCTACCTCCTGGGGTTATTGTGAGAATCAGAGGATATAAACAATTCTAAAGCACTTGTCCTAGTGCCTGACTCCGGTCAGAACTCGGATCTTCCTGCCTTCAGACCCAAGGCCGTACCTTGTACCACTCTACCACCTTAACATCATTCAACCTTTCTGAATTTGTTTCTTTATCTGCAAAATGAGGATAATAATACTTGTAGTACAGGACAATTTAGAGAATCAAATGAAAGAGTGTATGTGAAATGGTCGGTGAATCTTAAAGCCAATAGAAATGCCTGCTGTTGTATTACATAAGACTAGGTGTCATGCTATTTTTTGATATAATAGAGAAGTAAATTAAAGTGGAATAAGTTGTTGATGGGCCTTGAGTTCAGCTTCATTATGTTGGAGGGGAGACAGAGGCATGATGACAACAGTGACCTCAGTAGACTCATCTGACAGCGGCTGAGAAGAAAGACTATGCCTGTCAAGGGTAAGAAATGTGGTGTTGTGGAGCAGGAAGGGCATCCATCAAGTGGAGTCCCATGAGCAAACAGAACTAGTCCTGGGACTAGTTCTCGTCAATATCTTTATTGATGGCCTGGTCAGATGAATTGGATATGTTTATCAAATATCCAGATAATGGTAAATCAGCCAAATAGCTCATGCTGCAGAAAAGAACAGAAAAAAAAATCTTTTTTTTTAATGACCTTGGAAAATGAAAGACTGGTGCTTACAAATGCAGAATGTAATTCAATTCAACATAGGTTCAAGGTGGTAGAGAAGAGATAGAATAAAGCAACACTACAACAGCACAATTGCAGAATGGGAAGGAAGAAACCAGGCATAGTTTTAGCAAACAAAGACCTTCTTTAAAGGGAGATTTGGGTGTAGTTTATGCAGCGAAATGAAGGAATTATCAACAAATCACCTTTATGGGGAGGAAAAACTCACATTATTAACTATATACTGTGGGATTTGCAGAAAAGACCATGAGCTATACAGGTCAGGAAACCCAGACACATATTAGAATAGCATACTTTGATTTTTTTTCCTATTACAAAACAACATGGAGAAAATTGAAGAAGTTCTAAGTTCTAAAGAAACAAAGACATTGGGCAGGCAGTCCTACAAAACTTTTTTTTTCTATAAGAAAAAGAAGTTGAATCATTTCACTGGGAAGAGAGGAAGTTAAAGGGGGAGAATTAATTCCCCTCTTCAAGTATATATAGAGGGTTTTTTATGAAAAGGCAGTTATCAGTTGTTTTATTTTTTATTTTTATGGGCAACTGAAGAAAAGAGATTAAACGAAAGGAGAGGTTCCAGTTGGACATACTATATTTCACTGCAAAATCCTTACAGATTTTATGCCAAATTTTTTGTAAAAAAGTGGGGTGCAACCATTATGTGAAGCTTTTAAAAATTGTGCCATTGTTATTTAAAAATCAGTTATTAATAAACTGTCTTTGGTCCAAGATTAGGATGCATGGAGTACTCAAGAATATACATTAAAATTGGGAAGATGCAAGTCTTACCATATAATGTGACTTACTTATGACAGCTTTGCCTGTGCACTGACTTCCCTTGTGCCTACAGCTCTTCTTGGAGTTGAGTGATAATACTGTTAGTACTGCAGCTCTCTAAACAAACTATTCAAGTTAGCATCAGAAATATACTAACACTAACAATGCATGTGCATTGAGAATTCTAGACTCACAGCTCTCAATGTGTGAGAGATAAATGCATATCTAAGAGCCACTGGTGAATACATTGCTGCTCTGTTTACCTTTTAAGTGGTGTGGCTAACAGAATTATACCATGTGATAATTAGGTGATAAAAATAATTTTTTGAACTGAAAAAAACAGTGTGATGATTATTCAGTGACAATGATTATGTGGTGAAATACAAGCTTTAAATTTTTTTTTATTCATTTTGAACTTAGATACAAAAGGACAAAAGAACATTTTCATGTACACAGCACAACATAAAAAGAGGATTCAATATAAAGCCATGAATTTCAATTTTATGCTGTTTGCTTTTTTTTAAGTCTATAATAAATACTACACATTATTTTCAAAGCTACCCTACTGTGTATGCTTCCTTCTAAGTTTTCTTTTGTTCTCTGCTATGCACTTTTTTCTTCCTCCCTTCCTAGAAAAGGCTTACCATTACACACACACACACACACACACACACACACACACACACACACACACACACACACTCACACACACACACTGTATTAACAAACACATTGGTAGACAGGGTGGGCTGCAAGCATAGGTTCTTTGATCTGCTTTTCTAAAGGAAAGGCAGCTTTAAAGGGGTTAGCAATCTTATTTTAATTAACAGACAGATAAATACAGATAAGCAGAAAGAAGTGAGTATCCAAGAAAGAATCCAACAGACAGAGCTCTAACTGTCTGAATAAAGTAATACAACCACCTATATACACACATGCACCACCAGACTGGGAAAGCACCAACATCTGAGTAGTGGGGGGAGGGGAACTCTTAATAAAGGGCTACTTGGAGTCCCATCCAGGGAATCAAAATGTCCTTCTCATGAGTGAACCCCTAAAGCAAAATCTCACCTCAAATTATATATACACTCTTGATTAATAGGCTCAGAGCCAGAAGGCATCACAACCCACTGACTCAGTGCCTAATTAGCTTAGTACCAAAAGGTGTGAAAGCCTTCCTACAAGCAAGCCTCCTCTTAAGCAAGGTCCTTGTTAGTCAAGTCTCTCCCCCAATGGCCTCTATGTGACTCAGGATGTATCATAGCTGTGAATGAAATATTTGAGTACCTTTAGACCTGGGAGCACGGCTCTTATTCTGAGGGAAAAGGGGACATGTGTGGTCACATAGGCCTATTAATGAACAGGGATCTCCGTATTCCATTAACATTGCACACATGCACACACACACGCACACACACGTTTATGTATATATACACGTATGCAAAACCATACTTCACATACTTTTATTTATCAGTTCTTTCTGTGGATGTGGATAGCAATTTCCTTCATTAGTCCTTTGTAGTTGTTTTGAGTTTTTATAATACTCAAAATGATTTAGTCATTCAAAGTTGTTCTTAGGACAATATTGCTATTACTGTGTACAATGTTCTCTTGCTTCTGCTCATTTCACTATATAATCATTGTAATATATTGTCATAGTCCTCTGGCTGGTTTTTATTTAGGATTTTTGCATTCATATTCATTACTGAAATTGGTCTATAATTTTCTTTTTATGTTTTTACTAACCATATGCCTTTAATACCATAATGCTAAAAAGTAAAATAATAATAAAAAGTATCATATTCTGATCCCTAACTATGGATATTACCAAGGTTCTGTCCTAGACCTTCTCTTATCCCTATAGAGAACTCTCTCCCTATTACTGTGAGTTTAACTATCATTTGTATGCAGATGGTTACCAGATCTCTAGAAGTAGACTGTCTCTTGGCTCAGCTTCTGTTCTGCATCTTCAATTTGTTAATGGTTATTTCTAACTGGACATGCCGGAGACATCTTATACTCTTCATGTCCCAAACTAAGCTCATTATTTTTTGCCTAAACCCTCTCCTTTTCCAAACTTCCTTATTTATTTAAAAAAACACCATCATCTTTTTGAAGAGGTTTGGGGTGCTGGGACCCTAAGAATGCCAAGGCAGAGTTGCCTGGAATGAATTAATATACTGAAGTCATCCCTTAGTCAATTGGCAAGGTTTATTGTGACACCAATAGAAGTGGGCAAGGGTTCTCAGGGAACCTGCAACTTAATGGGGGTGAATCTAAGCTTATATAGAAAAGGGGCAGAGAAAGGAACGTTAAGGATGCTCATTAGGTAATACAAAGGGTCCAGGTATCTTTTAGAACAGACCTCAATGATCTATGAATGGGAAAATTCAGGGAGTCAGCAGAGATGATTTTGTTGATACCAGACATTGAGGAAGAAAAGACAGCTTTTTGTTTAGTTGCCAGAGGCATGGATCTGGGCAAGTCATTGGGCCAGCTTTTATCTGAGGACTTACAGGGCCAACTTTGTGCCTGTAACAGGGTGGGGGTGGGTGACTGGGTTGCTTAGACATGGTCTTAGGGTTTTGGGGGGTCCTACCACGCCATTATTTTCAGTCTCCAAGATTCATAACCTTGGCATTATCCTGAACTCTCACCCCATAGATATAATCCATTGCCAGATCTAGACATTTCTAACTTCCCAACATCTTTCTCATCTGACCCCTCCTCTCCAATCACACAACTGCTTATTAATTTAAGCCATCTTCACATCTTTCCCGAATTACTGTAACAACCTCCTAATTGGCCTCCCTGCCTAAAGTCTCTGCCTATGCCAGTTCATCTTCTGCACTGTTGCTGCCTCATTAATTTTCCTGAAGCCCAAATATAATCATGTGACTTTTCTGCCCAATCAACTCCAGTGGCTTCCTGTTACTTCGAAGATAAAATAAAAACTAGTTTTTAAATCCTTAGAAGTTAAACCACAACCTTTCTAGTCTCATTGACTCTTTTAAAAATTACTCATTTATTTATTGATTTTAAATCAAATGCTTTATTAACTTCTAGTTTACACCATTCATTCCCACCAGATTTTGAGTTACAAATTTTCTCCCTGTTTTTCCCCTACCCACCACCCCAAAATAGTGATCCCACTGAATGTCCCTTCCTCCAATCTGCTCTCTCCCATATCTTCTCCCATACCCCCTCCGACTTTCTAGTAGGGCACAGTGGATCTTTATGCCCCGGTGCCTGTATATCTTATTTCCCAGTTATATAAAATAATATTAATAACTATATATATATATATTAAACATTTAATTTTAAAACTTTGAATTCCAGATTCATTCACTTCCTCCCTTGTCACCAACTCTTACTGGGAAGATAAGCAATTCAGTATAGGTTGTACATGTGTAGCTATGCAAAACATTTCCATAGTGGATATGTTGTGAAAGACTGACTATATTTCCCTCCCTCCTATCCCACCTCCCACTTGTTCTATTCTCTACTTTTATCTTGTCCCTTTTCAAAAGAGGGTGCTTCCAACTTCACTCCCCACAGCGTGCCCTCCCTTCAATCATCACCTCTCTCATCCCCTTCCCCCCTACTCTCCTGTAGAGTGAGATACCCTATTTAGTCTGTATGTCATTCCCTCCCTAAGCCAAACTCAATGAGAATAAGGTTGACCCATTCCCTTTTGCCTTCCTGTTCTTCCCCTCCCTTGTAACCATTTTCCCTTGCCTCCTCTACATGAGATAGTTTTCCCCATTCTGTCTCTCCCCATCTCCTCTCATTATATTCCTCTCTCACCTCTTAATTTCACTTTTTAAGTATCATCCCTTCCTATTAAATTGGTCCTGTGCCCTCTATCTATGTATACCTGTAAACATATATACACACATTCACATATTTATTCATATGCCCATATACCCTTCTATATAGACATATACGTATATATATATTTCCTTCAAATATTCTCATATTGAGAAAAGTTTCATCAGTTACAATTACCATTTTCCATGTAGGAATGTAAATAATTCAACTTTGATAAGTTCCTTATGATTTCTTTTCCCTGTTTACCTTCTCATGATTCTCTTGCTTCTTGTATCTGAATATTAAATTTTCTATTCAACTGGTTTTTTTCATCAAGAATGCTTGAAAGCCCTCTATTCCACTGAATGACCATATATCCCCCTGAAATGTGATACTCAGTTTTTCTGAGTAGGTGATTCTTGGTTTTAATCCCAGCTTCTTTGCCCTCTGGAATATCATATTCTAAGCCCTTTGATCCCTCAGTGGAGAAGCTGCCAGATCCTGTGTTATCCTGATTGTTTTTCCACAATATTCAAACTGTTTCTTCCTGGTTGCTTGTAATATTTTCTCCTTGATCTGAGAATTCTGGAACCTGGCTATACTATTCCTAGGAGTTTTCTTTTTGGGATCTTTTTCAGGAGGTGATCAGTGGATTCTTTCAATCGCCATTTTGCCCTCTGGTTCTAAAACATCAGGGCAATTTTCCTTGAGAATTTCTTGAAGGATGATTTCTAGGTTCTTTTTTTGATCATGGATTTCAGGTAGTCCAATAATTTTTAAATGATCTCTTCTGGATCTATTTTCCAGGTCAGTGGTTTTTCCAATGAGATATTTCACATTGCCTTCTATTTTTTAATTTGTTTGGATCTGTTTAATAGTATCTTGGTTTCTCATAAAGTCACTAGCTTCCATTTGCTCCAGTCTAATTCTGAAGGAATAATTCTCTTCAGTGAGCTTTTGTGATTCTTTTTCTATCTGGCAAATTCGGATTTTTAAGGCATTCTTCTCATTGGCTTTTTGAGCCTCTTTTGCCTTGTGTCTTAGTCTATTTTTTAAGGTATTATTTTCTTCAGTCAGGTTGTTGACTCTCATTTCATAATTTTCTTGCATCATTCTCATTTCTTTTCTCAATTTTTCTCCCCTTCTCTTATTTGCTTTTCAAAATCCTTCCTAAGGTCCCGTATGGCCTGTAACCAGCTTGTATTTTTCTTGGAAGCTTTTGGTGCAGGAGTTCTGACTTCACTGTCTTCCTCCTGTTCCATGCTTTGATTCTTTTTGTCTCCAAGATAGGAGTGTAAAGTTGGGTTGTTCTATTTGTTTTGCTTCCTTTGCCTGCTCATGTTGCCACTCAATTACTTGACTTTTGGGCTTTTTGCCACAGTAGGACTCTGCCATCAGAGAAGAGAGCTTCATGACAAACATTGAGGTTTTCTCAGCTGCCAAAAGTATTAGTTGGGTACCCTCTCTGAAAGCCTCCACATGCTCTGTCAATCTGGTTGCACACCCCAGGACCTCTACCCTAGACCACAATCCAGATCCAAGCAGCTTAAAGCAAGAGCTATTACCACTCAGACTGGTTGCTTGGTCTCCCTACACTCTGCAGGCCAGGAGCTGAAGCAGCCATGTGGCTGTGGCTGCATGGCCATGGTGCCTCAACAACTTCTTGTCCCAGGGGCAAAAGCCAACCACACTCCCAACTACTGGATCCCAAAGTCCACACTGCACTGACCTCTCACTTTGTCCTTAGCATCTCTGTGTTGATAATTCTGGAAACTCCCACAGCTGCTGGTGATCTGAAGTCCCTCCAGCTAGTGGCTGGTCAGGCTGCTTTGGGGCTAAGACTGGCTTGCACAGCGCTGGGCTTGGCTCCCAGAGAGCTGTGCTGGCTGCTTCCTGCCAGCCTGCTGGGCTGCTCTCAGAGGGTGTTTAGCTTCTCTAAGTCATTTTGTGGGTTCTATAGCTCCGACGTTTCTTCAGAGTCACCTTTCATATGAATTGGGGGAGATGGAAGCCACAGCCCTGCGAAAGTCTTGTTTCTACTTTGCCATCCAGTTCCATTGACTATTACTTCCTTCTCGTATCCTACAAACCATCCAAACTGACCTCTCTGCTCCTCACTCAGAACACATCATCTCCCACCTCCATGCTCTTACCCTGGCTGTCCCACATGCCTGCAATAAATTACCTCCTTACCTCTGCCTCATTGTGTCCCTCTTCCTTTAAGGTTCAGTTCATTATTTTTCCTCCCTTACGCTCCTCTCTTCCTAACTTGTATATCATTGTCCTGTGAACCACCATACTCTCAGTCACTCACATTCGTGACCTGGGTGCCATTTTCAACTCCTCACTCTCATCTTCCAATACAATCATTTATCAGTTCTTGTGTCTTATAACATCTCTTGTATATGCCCCCTTCTCTACAACCACCCTGGGGCCTCTCATCACCTCACATGTGGACTACCACAGTAGCCTACCAGTGGGTCTACCTGCCTCAACTCTTTCCATTTCAGTCCATCAGATGTCAAACTGATGTTCCAAAAACACACATGGGACCATATCAATCCCCACCTTACCCCATTCAATAAATTCCAGAGATTCTAACTCCCTATCACCTCCAGCATCAAATGCAAAATCCCTTATTTGGCTTTTAAAACCCTCCATAACATGAACCTTTCCTGTCTTTCCAGTTTTCTTACACTTTACTTGCCTCCATGTACCCTGCAATCTAGTAATACTGGTCTTCTTCCTCTTCCTCAAATAAGACACTGTCTCCTGTCTTTGGGTGTTTTCACTGGTGGTCCTCCATTCCTGGAACTCTCTCCCTCTTCATCTTTGCCTCCTGGCTTCCCTGCCTTCAAGTCCCAGTAAAGTTCATCCTTCTGCAAAAAAAGCCTTTACCAGGTCTTTCAAATGCCATTGCCTTTCCTCTGAGATTGTCCCCCATTTATTCTGTCTATATCTTGCTCATACACAGTTGTTTGCATGTTTTCTCCCTTATGGGAGCTTCTTGAGATCAGGGACTGATTTCTGCCTTTCCTTGTATTTCCAGCACTTAGCAGAGTGTCTGCCAATACTAAGTGCTTAATAAATGCCTGTTGATTGACTAGTGACCATATGACCAACCATGAAGCCTTTCCTGAACAGATAGCTTCTAGTTTCCTTTCTCCTGAACCACCTTGCATTTATTTTTGTATCCATTTTTATTTATTCACTTTATATGTATTCAGTATATATATTTCAATATATGCACATGTTGTCTCCTCCTTTAGAATGTAAGCTCTTTGAGTAAGGACTGTTTCATTTTGTTTTTCGGATTTTTATCCCCAATGCCCAGTGCAGTACCTAGCACATAGTAAACACTCAATAAATACTTGATTGATTGATTAATGGAAAGAACATTGGATTTAAGTCAGAAGAGTTTGGTGTGCGTTTCAGTGGGACTTATTAGCTGTGTGATTTTGGCTAGGTTATGCAATGTCTCCAAACAACCTTTCCCTATAAAATAGGAAAAGTAATACTCACACTACTCCATTCATAGAGTCTTTGTGAGGAATGTGCTTTGTAGATTATAAAACATGATGATATAAGCCTACGCTACTGTTACTCCAAGGAAGTGGTGGACTTTATGGAAGAGAGCAGACAAGGCAAGGAGGAGGCTGAAATAGCCTTTTGGAGCCCTTTCCAGCACTGTTATCTTCTGATTTTCTGTGCTTTCCAAGAAACAAAAGGGGATTAGAATGTGCCCAAATGTAGCAGCCAATCCGTATATAAAAAGTCTCAAGTTGTGTTGCAGTGTAAATTAACTTAGGAGGTAAAAGGGGCAATCTTGAACAGCAACATGCTTTTCTGTAATTTCTAAAAGATGGGTTTTTTGCTGCTAACTTTCCTTTTTTGCTGTTGAGCACACCTTAATTTGATGCATAGCAGCCCCTGTACTAAGCTGATGGTCTGCCTACCCAGTTGAGCTGAGAGATCCCAGAACTCATCTGCTGCTGATTTTTATCTTGTAGCAATAACTCTTTAAGTGAAGCAGATGAATCTCCTTAAGATCTATACATAGCTATAACTAAGGCAGGGTGACTGGACCTTTGTACCAGAGCACTGAGTTTAGAAAGCCCTTATAGTTCTTTAGCAGTATAGTACAGCAGAACTTAATACTCAATTAGCAAGAACAATTGGTCAAAGTAGGAAGCTTGGAGATGACCTCCCCAGGGGCTGCATGCACCAGTTGAGGTCTTCTTTACTCTAGCCTTCTCTCCACCAATGGAAATTTCTCCAGCAGTTACCTCTATCCACAGGGGTCAGGATACAGCCTTATATTTGATTCGAGTCTGTTTCCTGTCACTTCCCCTGAGCACAGTTTGTGCTACCTTAGGCACAAAATCTCTTGCTTATGGTTTTAGATATCTCTGGCAGGTTCAAAAGAGTCATGTAACAGACAGGACACAAATACCACTTCATATTCTTAGGAAAATACTGCAGACATGGGCCATAGTTGTGATATCCTGTAACTTCCCAAAAAAAGTAATCAAGCTTCAGTCATTCCCTATATCTTCCCTTGTAAAAGATTCAACAGTCTCCTTGATTGGTCTTCCACTCCTTTAGTTGATTAGGATGTCTTTACCAGAAACTTTTTAAAGTACATTTGGTTATTTGTAGTCTTTCCCTGGTGAAGGAGGAGGAGGGGTTCCATGATTAAAAGAACTTTGGGTCATGTGTTGGTCTTTTTGTTTTGCATTTCTATTAGCAATAGCATTTTACATAAACTTCTTTGAATAAAGATGCTTAAAAGATCCCAAGGATCTGAAAGCTTTACCGGACAAGTTGAGTATAAATAGAGAATTTTAGATAGCAAGGATAGACCTTTTTCTAAAAACACAAGTCCCATTACAATAGCAAGTAATATTGTGATTTATGTTTTCAATTCATTTTCTTGGGATACATGTTCACCTAGGCAGCTAGGTGGTGCAGATAGGTGAATAGAGTGCCAGTCCTGGAGTAGGAAGGACCTGAGTTCAAAGCTGACCTCAGACACTTGCTAGCTGTGTGACCCTGGGCAAATCACTTAATCCTGTTTGCCTCAGTTTCCTCATCTATAAAATGAGCTAGAGAAGGAAATGGCAAACCACTCCAGTATCTTTGCCAGGAAAACCCCAATGGGGTCACAGAGAGTTGGATATGCCTGAAATGACACCAACAAAAATGTGTCCATTAAACTAGTTTTTTGGATGCTTTTTAAGGGAACAAAATAGTAGAAAGAGCACAAGACTTAAAAATCAGTGGGACTTAGTCAAATTCTCAGTTCTGCTACATACTAGCCATGCGGCCTCAGGAAAGTGAGTTGACCTCTCTGTGTCTTAGTTTTATTTTTTCTATAAAATGTAGAGTTTGGATTACATGACCTTTAAGGTCCCTTTCAGCTATAAATCTATGATGATGATCAAATGGAAATATAGTAGATGTTTCTCTATTGTGAAAGTACTTTTGCTGGTCAATTGCAGATCTATGGCAGAGAGAATTATTGACATGCTGTAATTGGTTTAGTTCCTTAATTGAGGTTTCACATGTCATGAACCACTGTCTGTAAATACCCAATCATTCCAGCACAAAGACTGTATCAATGTGCCTCTGAAGACTTGTCCTGTCCCTAATTTTTAGGGAGAAAGTCTTCCTTTTGTCAAAGGAATTTTGATTCAAGATTTAGAGTGCAGCTTGTGAAACAACTGCAGGACTGAAAAGGGGGTGGGTAGAGAAGCTCTTGGAGCTGACTTGTGCCCTGAACATGTGCCTGTGGAGCTCAGGGCTGAGACAGCTTTCCTGCCTGCACTGCTGAGTTAACACATTTTGTTTCTAAGGACTTGAATGATGATGGACTACACATAATATGAGGAAGATATGAGAAGAGAATAATACTAATGAATCAATACAGGCAGTAAGGAGAGGTGTATTTGGGGGAAATGAAAGGAGAAGCCAATGAAAGCAAAGAGAAAGAGAAGGAGATTTAGAGAAAAGGGTTTTCCCAGGCGAACTGTGGAGATATATTTTGGAAAACATCTTGAACACTAGTGTTTTCTGTTTAATCCAATCCCCCGGTCCTATTGTATGATTTTTGAGCATGCCTTCACCTCCTGCATGTGAGATAAAGTGGCAGCAGGAAAGCAAAATGATTTTACAGGAACCACAGTGGAGTAGAAAGGGAGCAGCTGCCATCGCGTATTTTGAGCTCAAAGCCCATAATGAAGAAAAACCCTACATACTCTTTCTCTCTCTCTTTTCTTCTCTCTCCCTCTTCCTCTCTTGTCTATTCTCTCTTTCTGTCTCTCTGTCTCTCTGTCTCTCTTTTGCATGTGTACACACACACACACATACATACACACACACCATGAGAAGCACAATAGTGACAGAGTAAAATTGAATGATCTTCAGAAAGGTGGTGATGATGGTGATGGTTATCACCAAAACACATGAAGAAGGGAAGCAGCAAAACCACCTAGGTCACATGGCATATTTTACAAGAAGAAATTGGTTTATTGACAGACAGCATCTATTGCAAGTATAGGCAAGAAAGCACTTTGCACAATTCTTTATAAGCTCTTCTGTACACCAAATAATAGAGGAATGGGGAAAACTATGTTGTTGTATTTAAATAGGCTTTCTGGGGCTTCTATTAAAGTTTCTTCTCTCATTTTAAAATCTATTTCCTAGTGCTCTGATCCCCTCCCCAAATACTAGAATCATACTATCTAGGCTCAGTTAATTTTACAATTTTATTCTGTAACTATAAACTAAATTATTTTATAAGATCTAGTTTATGAAATCATCACCACTTTTATCACATTTATGCAAAATCCTTCAATTTTGCTCCATTCCTACTATGCCTCTCATGTTGTATGTATGTGTATGTATTTGCGAATATGGATATATGTGTTTGTATGTACATGTAGAATTATTCTTTGTCATGGACCTTGAGCTTAAAATATCAGATGTAAAGATGAATGACAATCACATAGGTTCAGGGACACTAAGTCAATGGAATATTTTGTTGTAGAATTAGACTCATATAGTTCAAGTTGGGAAGAACCTTAGCCTTCTAGTTCAATCTCATCCTACAGATTAGAAAACTGAGGTCCAGACTTGATAAACTGACTTGTTCAAGGTCACATAAATGGCAATTGGCCCAAAACATGATTTGAACTCAAATCTCCTTGTTCTCTCTTCCCATATGGCCTCCCTATGGGCAGCAGTGAAACATTATTTGACAGACATCTTAACAGAATAGAAGCTGAGCCTTTAGAAGTTTTGGAACCTTTAGGCCCACCTTGCTACTTTAATTACAGAATTACAGAATTTGAGAGTTATAAGAAACTTTACTGGCCATCTAGTCTGCCCTATAGATGAAAGGAATATATCAGTTGAACTAAATGTCTGATAACATACCACTATAACATTCCCTACAGGTGGTCATCCATTTTCTGCTTGAAGATCTTCAAAGGGTGATGGGGGGAAGAGTGGGGACTGGGTGGAGGTGTATGGGAATGGGAATTATATCACCTTTTGAGGAATCCTACTCCATTAAGCTAGGACTGAGGTAGGCATAGAATACCAGCAGTCTCCTTGGAAAATCTCTTCTGAGTTTGAGTCAGGTCCCAGTCTGGGTAACATTGGCAAATATGATACCCATACTAGGACAAGAGGGGCCTATTCAAGGCTCATTTAGGGTAAGCCTGCAAAGAAATATAGGGAAGAAAGAAGAAAAACATGTTCTCAGGCTCTGGTGATATATTTCCTCCAAAGAGAATGTTAGTAGCAGGCTCCAGAATCAACCTTTCCACACAGGAGTCCTTTATGCCAAGCCCAACTAGGACTCAGAGCTGTTGATTGAGAGATGGTTGACTCTTCAGCCTTTTTCTCAACTTACTGATCCTGGGAGATTTAATATCCAATATAGGATTGATGTTGCTAGTCTCTGGATGCTCAGAAAAGCCTAACTATGGCTCCTAAATACTGAACTGAAGTTCAGAAGCCCCATAGTGCCCCAAAGAAGGGGCAACAGAGATAAAAGGAAAGCAAGAGTAATTTGTCAGAATTTATTTTGGTGGTTTTCAGACTTCTCAACTCATAAACTCCAAAGAGAAAGTAAAAGGTCAGGCGGGAACTCTGTTGAAAGAGGGGGACAGAAGAGCTCAGTTCAGTCCCTGCCCCCAGGGTGAGAGGTGGTGGACCTGCAGCTCTGAATCTACTGCCATGTGGCTACCTCCAGAGCTCCTGGCCTGCAGATCGTAGGGGGACCAAATGACCATTCAGAGGTTACTCACTCTTGCTTTGACCTGCTTGGATCCGGATTGAGGTCTTGGGTGGTGGTCCTGGGGTGTGTGGCCAGTGTGCCAGAGCTTGTGAGAGCTGCAGAGAGGGTGCCCTCCTAATAACTCTGGCAGCCATGAAAACTTCCAGCAAGTTGGGACAAAGCTCTCTCCATTCTGAAAGCAGAGTTCTACTATGGCAAAGAGCTCAAAAGTCAAGTAATTAACTGGCAACATGAGCAAGCAGAGGAAATGCAATCTGACCATAGATTCCTTTTTGGGGGACAAAAAGGATCAAAGCTTGGAATGGGAGGAAGACAAAAAAGTCAGAACTCCTGCATCAAAATCTCCCAAGAAAAATATGAACTGATGACAGGTCATGGAAGAGCTCAAGAAGGATTTTGAAAATCAAGTAAGAGAAATGGAGAAAAAATGAGGAAGAGAAATAAGAATGATATAAGAAAATCATGAAACAGCCTGACTGAAGAAAATACACCTTAAAAATAGACTAACTCAAATGTCAAGAGAGGCCCAAATAGTCAACAAGGAGTAGAATGCCTTAAAAAGTCAAATTTGCCAGATGGAAAAGGAATTTCAAAAACTCACTGAAGAGAATAATGCCTTCAAATTAGATTGGAGCAAATGGAAGCTAATGACTTTGTGAGAAATCAAGACATTATAAAATAGATCCAAAAATGAAAAAATAGAAGGCAGTGTGAGATATCTCATTGGAAAAAACCACTGACCTGGAAAATAGATCCAGGAGAGATAATTTAAAAATTATTGGACTACCTGAAAGCCATGATAAAAAAATAGCCTAGACACCATCTTTCAAGCAATTCTCAAGCAAAATTGCCCTGATATTCTAGAACCAGAGGGCAAAGTAGAAATTGAAAGAATTCACTGATCACTTCTTGAAAAAGATCCCAAAAAGAAAACTCCTAGGAATATTATAGTCAAATTCCAGAGTTCCGAGGTCAAGGAGAAAATACTGCAAGTAGTCAGGAAGAAACAATTTGAGTATTGTGGAAACACAATCAGGATAACACAAGCCCTAGCAGCTTCCACATTAAGGGATCAAAGGATTTGGAATATGATATTCTGGAAGTCCATGGAGCTAGCACTAAAACCAAGAATCCTAACTACCTAGAAAAACTGAATATAATGCTTCAGGGGAAAATATGGTCATTCAATGAAATAGATAATTGCTAAGCATGCATGATGAAAAAACCAGAAATGAACAGAAAATTTGACTTTCAAATACAAGAAGCATGAGAAGGTAAACAGGAAAAAGAAATCATAAGGAACTTATTAAAGTTGAACTATTCATATCCCTACATGGAAAAATGAAAGTTGTAACTCATAAGACTTTTCTCAGTAGTATGAGGATAGTTGAAGGAAATATATGTGTGTGTGTGTGTGTGTGTATATACATACACATATATATGTATACATACATATATATGTATGTAGGAGGGTTATGTGTATATACATATATATGTATGTGTGTGTGCATATGTATGTACATGTATATATAGACAGAGGGCACAGGATGAGTTGAATATGAAGGGATGATATTTAAAAAAATAAAATTAAGAGATGAGAGAGAAATATATTGGGAGGAGAAAGGAAGAGATAGATTAGGGTAAATTATCTCATATAAAAGAGGCAAGAGAAAACTGTTACAAAGGCGGGAAAAAGTAGGAAGGTGAAAGGGAATGGGCAACCTTACTCTCATTGAATTTGGCTTAAGGAGGGAATAACATATGCACTCAATTGGATATCTTACCCTACAGGAAAAGAGGGGGGAAGGGGATAAGAGGGGGGTGATAGAAAGGAGGGCAGATTACGGGAGAGGGTAGTTAGAAGTAAACACTTTTGAAAAGGGACAGGGTCAAAGGAGAAAATAGAATAAGTGGGGGGCAGGATAGGATGGAGGGAATTACAGTCAGTCTTTCACAGTATATCTACTATGGAAATGTTTTGTGTAGCTACACATGTACAACCTATACTGAATTACTTATCTTCCCAGTGGGGATGGGTGAGGAAGGAAGAGGGGAAAAAATCTGGAACTCAAAGTTTTAAAAACAAATGTTTTAAAAAATTGTTTTTTTACATGCAACTGGGAAATAAGATATACAGGTACTGGGGTATAGAAATCCATCTCACTCTATTAGAAAGTAAGCAGGGGATGGGGGAGGATATAAGAGAGAACAGGTTAGGGGAAGGGGTATTCTGTAGGCTTGATATTTTGGTGTCTGGGGTAGTGGAAAGACGGGGAGAAAAATTTGTAACTCAAAATCTTGTGGAAATGAATGTTGGAAACTAAAAATAAATAAATTGGGAAAAAGAAGTAAAATGTTAAATAAGATGACCTTTGAAAAGATAATTGAGTGAACTTGAAATATAACATTACAAATGTTAATATAGCATATAAAAAATTTCCCCATGGACCAACTAAAGCAACTAATTCACGTTGAAACAGATACTTGGACATATGTAATTTTGAACCTAATAGTATGCAATTATAGAATGCACCTTTAAGACATGCCCAATAAACTCAATTAAGAATGAAATTTGGAAGGCATGAAAGAATCTTTTTTTCTTATTAAGTCAAGTCTAGAGCATCACACCATGTGAACCAATCTGCTCTGGCATTTTTATGGATGCATTTGTAACATAGATCCTTTTTCTTCATGCAAATAAGCAATGGTCCCTGAAACCATAAAGAAAGTCAGCAGTAGGTGAAAGTCTAATTACATAGATGCCAGGAAAAACATACTAATTACATTTAATATGAATATGCCTTTGCTTTTCACATTGACTTGCTGGTATTAAATACACGTAGTCTCATTTTCATCCGCTACATGAGTCTTCTGTGCATAGACCCCCTGCTTACTTCAAAGGAAACATATTAAAGGAGAGTGATGGTACTAGGGTGAAAATGAAGTTCATTGTGTTTGGAAAACTTGTCCCCTTGAAGCATTTCTTCCATAAAGATGGATACTATTGCTTTTGCTTTGAATTTCTCATTCACAAGGTGATTGAGCTCACAGTTCTTGATGGTTTTTGAGCACTGGATATTTGGTTTGCAACTTTGCAGTTTGTATTTTAAAGTTTTTGATTATTTAAAAAAATGATACATTTTGTTTTGATTCTAGGGCCAGTCAAGCAAACCTCCCTATAAGTTTTACTCCTCCAAAAACAATTGATTAATTGTTCATAGAAAGAAGGGTTATATCTTTTTACTTTATTTTAAAAAATGTTTTCAGATTTTTTGGGGGGAGAAAACTGATGAATACCAAAAAAAGAAGGTTTCAATATATATAGAGAACAGAAAAACAGAAAGGAAATATTGTATATGAAACTGTGCATCTCATTGTATAAATTGATTTTAAAATATGCATGTATATATAAATATGTGTGAATGTATATATACATGTATAGATGTATATATACATACACACATACACATATTACAAAGTCAGCATGTTTTTTCTAAAAGTTATCTCCACGTGTCTGGGTTCCCTTCCATACCTCCATCTTCTCTGTGCAATTAAAAAATTCTTCATTGACTCTTTTTCATTTCAATTATCATTTTCATTTTCATTCATTTGACTGGTATTACTATCACTAGTCTTCCTCTTCCCAGGAGTTACATGCCTCCCAAAAAATAATTTTTAAAAGCTACCTTTTGTATTTGTGTTCTGGCCCTTGTGTCTAAAACAAAAAATAAAACAAAACTAACAACAAACAAAAACCCAACTACTTCCCTTTTAACAAGTTATCCTAGGCAAGCTAAAAAAATTCTGTCCTTGATCTGGATGCTACTGGGGACTTCTTGTTCCCTTGAGATCTGCCGAATTGGAGCTTATTAGTGTGATCTTCATTCTCCCTGAAACTTCCCCAGTCAAGCTTCATCGGAGCTCAGGCTGACTTTCTTGGTGGTAAGCCTCGTTATAAGATCCCTTTACCTTCTTGTGCTCGTGACTTGTGGAAAATCTTTTTGTACATTTCTGGGATAGATGACATAGCTTACTCTTATATGATTAGACTTGGTGGTCTTGAGACTGCCTTAAGGAAGGAAGTAGCTTATAGAATCTAAGTATGGAAAATAATAACAATAATATTTTAACATTAGTACAGCTGTGTGCCCTAAAATCAAATCTTTCCAAAAGTCAGTTCATTTTTCTCCTTGTACCTTTGTGTGTCCTGAACCCTAATTTCCAAAGAAGCCAGCTCCAGACAGTCACTAAAATCAGAGTCTAAGTTTCCCACTCTCAACAGGACACTTTGGAACACAGCCTCCCTTATAAAGGGAGCACGCAGGCCTGTTGGAATAAGTCTTCCTAGATGAATAAATCCAAGTCTCTGTGCTCCCCAACATAGCATCACCCTTATGCGAGCTTTACTCTGTATTAGTGTGTCCTAATTAGTGTGTTCAGGTCCTCTTCTCCTTCTCCCTTTTCACTCTTCTCTCACTTGTCCCATAAAGCTTAGCATGGAACTGATTCCCATTGTTTTACATATTATTTCCCCCATTCAAATTCACTGACTCATCATGTCTAGCTGGCCTAGGGATCTTCTCTCAGACGTAGATTGGGTTTCCAGACAAGGACTTATCCTACTGACAGCTGCACCTATGCTGAAGGTGGGGAGGGGAAGACACAGATCATTAGGGGAACCCTACATCAGCCCAGGAAGGACTCCCTTATGATAGAGGACTGTAACAAAATGCTTATGTTTCTATTTTAATTTCTAGTTCTTTTTTTTTTAATGTGGTGAACTTTTTAGATCATTGCAGAAATGTATGTGAGAGCCGGGCTGCTTTGTGCTCTTTCAAGGCATTATCTTACCAAAATTAAGTGGCCAAAATTACATCTTTTAACTTTGACAGCATGGTACTAAGTTCTATTTTCTCTCCAAGTCTAAGTAGGAAAATACAATTGTTTTAGGAATTCCATTTCAGAATGCTGGTGGTATTTGTAGCTAATTTATTTTTTATTGGAAAATTAAATTTCCAGTTGCACTCATAACTAGATTAATTATCTTATTCAAATAGCTGACCTTGGTTACCATTGTCTATGTTGAAAATTAAATACATAATCATGTAGTATCACAATAGATATAATAAATGAATCATAAATAAATATATAATCATATAATATAATGGATTTTTTCAGTCACAGATTCACCCTTCAATATGGTTAGCAAACAAGGTGAAAAAAGCAAAGTTAAATTTTAATGAAATTAGGTGTTTATGCATCACATCTCTAGTTCTTGATTTTAAAACTTACTGAGAGTATAGCATCATGAAAATATAATAGCAATAGTATCTTCCAGTTACTTGGAAAGCATTACATAATGGGTAGAAGTCACAAAGAGGGCTTGATCTGAGTTAGGGAAAATTTCCTAACAATTAGAGCTATCTCTAAATAGAATGTGTTGCTCTTAAAGATAATGGTTTTCTCAATCAGGGACCTGCCCACTAATTGAATGAAAGAAAAATTATTTTTTAAGCACTTACTACATACAGGGTATTTCACTAAGTGCTGGGGATACAGATAAGAGAAAAGTAAGACAGTCTCTACTCTCAAGGAATATATAATCTGATAGGGGACTCAGCACTTATGGAAGGTGCCAGCTTTAAATGAAATGGAAAGGTCCCATGGTCCTTAGGGTGCAGTAGCAAAATAGATGATAATGCCTCTTCTTGAATGTTATTTCTACTGATAAAATGACATCACTTTTTGATGTTGAGCCATTGGACAGTGCCAAGAGCTTATAGGTAGTGTTTTCTTTGCTCTTGTTGGTTGAAGGAAAGGACTGTCAAAGAAAAATCAGGATTTAAGAAGTGCATAGCCAGTTTAGGGCATGTTTCTAGAGAGTGGTTCAGCATGTAAAATATTCTTGGCTTTGGATCAAGTTTGTTTATGGGGGCTGGGAAGAATGAAGAAATCTTTTACATATAAACTGTTGCCTAACTCTGCCTCTCCTATCCTATACTTGTGAAGTTGATTTTGTAAAAACCAAGTGGGGGTCTTAATTTAATTTAATTTTATTACTGTTTAATTTATTTTATTAGACTTAGCCCATTATTCTAATCCATCAAGGATTTTCTTGGGTCCTAACTCTGCCAATACATTAAGTCTTCCTCCAAGCTTTGTATTATCTTCAAATTTGATAAGTGTATTATACATGTCCTCACTTAAATTAATGATAAAAATATTGAATATATTAGGATGAGAAAAAATAGGCCCTTGGAAGACTCTGGACTTGGAATTAAGAAGGCATGAATTCAAATTCTGTTTAGATGGTTACAAGTTTTGTGACCTTGGGAAACCTGCCTAATTAATATTGAGAAGATTAGGCCACAGGAGGATTATTTTAAGAATCTGTGAATATTTAACCTAGAGAGCAAGAAACAATTAATCTGAAATAATCTGAAACATTGTTCATGTGCAAGAGTAGTTAATGTTATTCCAGTCAGCCCTTGGGACTGAAGGAAGACAATTAATTTTGGGGGTAGAAGTTTCAGAGAGGAAGAGTTAGGCTAGGTATAAGGGGGAAAAGAAGTCCAATTATTATAGGTGTTCATTGGCCTGCCTTAGGAGATATTGGGTACCCCCCACTGAAGATCTTCTAGCAATAGACGAATGAGGACATATCTGGCATATTATTGAGGCTGTTCAAATTCATTGATGGGTTGGATTTCATGTCCCCTACAGCCTCTTCCAACTCTGAGATTTTATGATTCTGAGAATATATTTGAGATGATTGCTTAGTTAAATATCCTGCCAAGCTTTCTTTAAACTGGATTAAACAGACAGACAATGAAATGGGTCCAGAATTGTAAAGGATGAGGAGAGCAGGCTGGATAACTTTTGGGAAACTGCAAAGTTCTTTTATTGATCCCAGGCTTCCTATGAAAAAATAAAAGTCCATATTTTCATCCTACATTTTGCCAGTGTTGCTACATGGCAGCATGATGTGGAACACAACTGCCTCCAAAGAACTGAAAATCAGTAGAGGACAGTGTCAGTTGGTTCAAGTTATCTGTGTGAATGTACTAGAAGGTGTGTATTCGATTACTGGTTTGTCCCTAATCTGAGAAGAATCACAATTAGGTGGGTAAATAGGTGAGGTGATTTTAGATTTGGAGAAAGATACTTATTTTCAAAAAGGAGAAGAGGAAAAATACCTTACTCTATATTCAGTGAGCTTCAGTTCTTTGCAATAGTCTACAATGGATAATTAAAAGAATTTTGCTTGAACATCCTAAAGAGGAGAGATAATCACTAAGAGGCAACATAGGTTCATTAAGAACAAGTACTTGTCAGGTTTGCCTTGCTTCCTTTTTTAGACTAATAGAGCAGAGAGATACTGTGGAAATTAATTAAAGAAGGCATTTGGCAAAATCACTCATGATACTATTGTAGACAAGATGGAGAAATTTTGATTCTTAGGTGGATTTGAAATTAATTGGCTGGCTTGACCCAAAGAGTGTCCATCGGTTGATCGGTGTCAACTTGAAGACTGATTTCTGATGGGGTACCGTAAAGCACTGTCCTTGGCCATGCTTGGTTCAATGTTGTGACCAGTAACTTATATAAAAATGTAGATGACATGTTTATTAAGTATGTAGACAATTTGGAACGTGGAGATATCATTAATAATTTGTTGACAATGAGAACACAAAATTACCTCAACAGGCTGCAATAGTAGTCTGAAGAGAACAAAATGAAATTTAATAGGGAAAATTCTACATTTCGGTCCAAATAAATCAATTACACAAGTCCAAAATGGCGGAGACATACCCAGTAAAAAGTTTATTTGAAAACAAGTTGGGGTGGCTAGGTGGTACAGTGAATAGAGCACTGGCCCTGGAGTCAGGAGGACAGGAGTTCAAATTCAGCCTCAGACACTACACAAAAACTAGCTGCGTGGCATTGGGCAAGTCACTTAACCCCAATTGCCCTACCTTTCCCCTCCAAAAAGCAAAAAAAAAGAAAAGAAAAAAAGAAAAGAAAAAGAAAACAAGGTAAGGATTTTCATGAACTAAGTTCCATAATAGTCATCATTGTGATATGGCAACCCAAAAAGCTAATACCCTTTTAGGCTATGGTAACAGAAAGAAGCCATATTGGTAATACTTTTAATTTTACTCTGATTTGGTCAGATAATGCTAGATTATGTGCCTTTCTGGGGGTCCCATTTAAGAAAAAAATCTGATAAACTGAAAGAGGATGAATAGAATGGTAAAAGGACTGGAATTCACACTGCTTTATAAGAATCAGTAGAAACAACTCCAGGAACTGGCTAGCCTAGGGAAGAGAAGAGAAAATGAGGAAACAAATAAAAGTCTTCCCCGGTTTGAAGAGTTAGTGTGCTAAAGAGGAATTGGACATAATTTTGTTTAGATCTATGAATGATGAATTAATGGATAGAAGTTGCAGAGAGGTCAAAACTGGCTCATGATGAGGGAAAGAAAAAACTGGGTTGTTAGAGTTGTTTGAACATGGAATGGGGTAACACTCTTCTCATCATCAGAAGTCTTCAGAGCCTAGGTGACAGGCAGCTGGGGTTGTTATACATAAGATTCTTGACTTGGAAAGAAGTTATATTAGGTGATATCTGAATGCCCTTCCTTTCCCCAAGTTCCAGGATTCATATTATATAAACTCAAAACATTTCAAAGCTAGAAGAGACTCTCAGGGTCATCAAGTTCAAATCCATCATTTTATAGGTGAAGAATTAAAGCCTAGAGAAGTTAAAATGACTCTCAGTGTCAGTACCAGAATGGAGGTTAGGAAAAAAAGTCTCCTGCCTCCCTAATCAAGTATCCTTTCCCTTTTCCCCTTCCTTACTATTTCCCCAAAATTTATGCAGAAAAATATTCATATAAATAGAACATTTTCTATCAGTCTTCTTGTTGGGCTTTCTTCCCTTCTAAAGGCTATAGCACTTCCCCCAGTTCTCCTATGTTATTTGCATGATATTGATTTTGAAGAAAGTATCTTTTCTTAAAGAGGAACAAATACTTATCACATAACCCCAGAGTGTTAGAGTTGGAAAGGGTCTGAGAGACGGTCTCTTCCAACCCGTCATTTTATAAATTAGGAAAAAGAGTTCTAGAGTCATTGTCCTAGATCAAATGGAGAGGGGGAATGGGCATGAATGGCAGAACTGTGAATCAAACCCAAATCTTTTGACTGAGTCTTCCTTCTTTCTACTTTCCCATACTTAAAGCAACAGTTTTGCTCAAATAGCTCTGAAACCCAGACATTGAGTATAAGTCTGATGTTTTATAGACTGAGCTATGTTTTTGACTTCTTCTTGGAAAAGAAACAGAAAAAAGAGGCAAAATAAACTCATGCAGTTCAGTCTTATGGGCACCCATCCTGTAGCAAAAGTATAGAAGAGCAGCCCAGTTTTGTCAGTTACTAGGTCAGCCTCATTGGGAATATTTTGTAAAGCCCACTCTTTTGGTGGAGCCAAGATAGCAGAGTGAAAGCAGGGACTTCCTTGAGCTCTCCCCCAAACCCTGCCAGATATCTGTAAAAATGACTCTAAACAAATTCTAGAGTAGCAGAACCCTCAAAATGGCAGAGTGAAACAAATTTCCAGCCCAAGACAACCTGAAAGGTCCATAGAAAAGTCTGTTGCACCAATTTGAGAGAAGAATGCCATCCAGCCCATGCACAAACAGCACAAATGGGACCAGAGCAGGCCTTAGGTACTGCATCACTCACAGCTGTGGTGGTTTCCAGACTTCTCAACCCAGAAACACCAAAGACCACTTAGAAGGTCAATAGGAAAGGTCTGTGGGACTTGGGTGAGAAAGGAGTGTGGTCTAGCCCCAGTGTGGTGGCAGTGACTGCTCCCAGAGCTCTCATCCTATAGATGGTGGTGTGATCGAATGGCTAATTAGAGAGTGATTGCAGGGATCTTTTTGCTGGTGCTGAGGCAGGATTCTCTTGCTTTGCCTGTGCCTGAATGTGGGTCGAAGTCCTGGATGGTAGTCCTGGGGCAAGGAGGAGTGCTGTCATGGCAGAGTTTGTGACAGTGGTGGAATTATCCTCACAGTTCAGAAAAGAGTGCTTATGATTGCTCATAGACCAGAGCACAGACCAAGAGAGGAGTAAATACCTCTCCTTTGATTATATCACCTTAGAATAACTAAAATTTTACAGGTCCTAGAAATATCTCTGAAAAGAGTTGTGCAAAATCCCTAAAGCTTGTGACAGTGCACTCTCCACTCTGAAGCAGAGTCCTACCTTAACAAAAAGCTAAAAAGTCAAGCAATTGATTTGGAAAATGAACAAACAGTGGGAAAAAACCAGACTTACTTTGGTGACAAGGAAGATTAAAACATACAAGATAATGAAGTCAAAGCTCCTACATTCAAAGTCTCTAAGAAAAACATGAATTGGTCTTAGGCCATGGAAAAGCTCAAAAAAAGTTTTGAAAATAAAGTAAGAGAAAAAAGTTTTCTTTTGAAAATAAAGTAAGAGAAAGGGAGAAATTCGGTAAAGAAATGAGAGTGATGCAAGAACATCATGAAAAATAAATCAACAGTTTGCTAAAGGAGACCCAAAGAAATACTGAAGAAAATAACACCTTAAAAATAGACTAACTCAAATGGCAAAAGAGGTCCAATGAGGTCCAATAAGAATGCCTTAAAATAGAATTGGTCAAATGGAAAAGGAGGTCCAAAAGCTCACTGAAGAAAATAATTACTTAAAAATTAGAATGGAGCAATTAGATACTAATGACTCTATGAGAAATCAAGTAATGATAAAACAAAGCTAAAAGAATGAAAAAATAGAAAACAATGTGAAATATCTCATCAGAAATAACAACTGATCTGGAAAATAGATCCAGGACAGGGAATTTAAAGCTTATTGGACTACCTGAAAGCCATGATGAGAAAAAGAGCCTCAACAACATTTTTCAAAAAATTATCAAGGAAAACTGCCGTGATATCTCTAGAACCAGAGGGTAAAATAGAAATCAAAAGAATCCACCCAAAAGAGGTCCCAAAAGGAAAATGCCTAGGAATATTGCAGCCAAAAACCCACTCTTTCTTCCTCAACACTAGACTGCAATACTGTGGCCCCATCTTCAACACTAGGAAAATGTATCAAATTATGACTTGTTAGCTGCATGATGCAATGGGGAAGGAAGGTAGGATGTAACATCAACACAAATAAATAAATACTTACTTAAAGTAAATACTTAAGGAGGGAGAGACTACTTAATGCAACATCAATACAAATAAGTAAATACTTAAATGCTTAAGGAGGGAGAGACTACTTAGCAACTAGGGATGTCAGGAAAGGTTTCCTATAGTAGGTATTATGAGAAATTGAGCCATGAAGGAAGCCATAGTATTTTAAGAAGTGGCGATGAGAAGGGAGTACATTCCAGATATGGACAACAGTAGCTTCATATAAGTGGGCAGCTGGGTGATACAGAAGATAGAATACTGGGACTCAGGTCAGGAACACGCATTTTCAAATCTGACTTCAGAAAATTACTAGCTGTGTGACTGTGGGCAAATCACTTAACTCTGTTTGCCTCAGTTTCCTCATCTGTAAAATGAGCTAGAGAAGAAAATGACAAACAACCTCAGTATCTCTGCCAAGAAGACCCCAAATGGGGTTCATGAACGGTTAGACATGACTGAAAAATGGCTGAACAATAACAATAAAGTTGCATATGAAGTTATGAAAATTGCAAAGAACTATTGAGCTATGTAAGCTAACCTGAGGGTTCAGAGTTGGGAAGGATGATAAACATCCTCATTTTAAAGATGAGGAAACTTCTCAATATTGACTCTGAAGAATCAGTGTGATATAATGGATGGAGTCCTGGAATTGGAAACAAGAATACATGGGTTGAAATCCTGCCTCAGGAATTTATAGACCATGCTAACTCTCTCAGACTCAATTTCTTCACCTGTACAATAAGGATAATCATTCTTCCTCTATGTACTCCTTATATGATTTCTGGCAGAATAAAATAGGAATATACATATATATATATATATATATATATGTACACACACACACACACACACACACACATATATATATACACATATATACATACACACACATATACACATATATAACTTTCTAAAAATCAGTTATTTGGGGGTTCAAGGAGTGGTTCCCAAAATTATTGAATGATTATGAGGTAAAAACAAAGGTTATTGATAAAACTTCCTTTATATTTGTGTATGTATACATACATACATACATATACATATATACACACACACATATATATATACATACATATATACACACACACATGTGTATATATATATATTTCACCCCAATGGGAATAGCACATAGCTCAAGCCATTGCACATAGTAGATAATAGATAATAGCTATATGTTGACTTTTGGGGGAAAAAAATCTAACCAGAACAAGTGTTATTAAGGAGATAAGCAGGACCCAAGAAAATATTAGTGCTGAGTTGTCTTGTCTTCTCCATTATGGTGTATCAAGGAAAAGAGTTGTTCTTTTTAGTCTGTCTTCATGTAATTCCCATGAAATAAATGGGAATTTGGCCATCATATAGCTAGGCAGCATTTCTTTTCCTTTTATTAATTAGACCTTAATTTAGATTTGTATTTTGTTGATTCTTCTCTTTTCTTTAAAATAAACAAAAAAACATACCTAACAGGAATCACTTTGAATCATTGAAGTTTTCCTAATTGCTCCTTTTTCTTGGTTTGTATTCTGTTCAAACTGAATAACAGCCCTGAGAGATTACATGTTTTATATATAAAAATTAAATCAAGTTCCCAGGCAGTGAAGTTGCATATCATGTTTCATTTTAGATTTTCTCAGACAAATTTTTTCTCTCAATCCCCAAAAGGAGGAGCTTACAACAGAAACCCTAACAGACTCTCCTGAGTAATTTAAGAATACTAAAAGTGAATGGTATGATTGTGCTAAAGAAGATGAGAGAGATTTTCAAAACCCCCTTACATTTTTGTTCTCCTTGGAGGGAAGAAAATGCCAGTATTCCTACATTTTTAAAAGAAAGATTTAAGAAATACATTGTTAGCTTAAAATTTTTAGACAAATAGAATTCTTTTGAAAACTAAGAGCGTTACCTACCTACAACCTCAGCTGAGAGACAATTTATTAAGTATTAAAGAATCTCCTAGTTCAATAAGACAACCTTATTTCCTCTCTGTTGTCTTGTGAAAGGGTTTAAGGTTAGGACTCCAGTGGAAAAAAATTAAGATGTAATTGCCTTTTGATCTCTGCCAACAAAGTTTGTGCAGACAGTTCTTGATTCCAAATAAGTTGTCTTCTTAAAAGTTTGTAAGTTGTTTTGTTGTTTGGAAACCCTGGAGCGCTATATTCTCTATAGAATCAGTCGTGATAGGGGTGATATGGCTCCCGGGCTAGCCCATAAGACTCCTTAATATAGAATAATGCTGCAATAAAGTAAGTATCTGAGTTCTGGATCCTGGGACCATGTAACCATGTGCTGGGGTAGGAGGAAGAAGAATTCCTTCTCCTGTGACAAATTTACTAGGGTATATAGTCAGGCAAGAGCTATATAGATGGTTTGCAAGGAAATATCCACCCTAGATCTGTTTGAGTATTTTCCTGTATGTATAGTCATCCATTAGCAAATTCTGAAATGGTTAAAGTTTGTTGCTGATATTGGCCTACAACTTTTGCTGCCCTTAGCCCCCATCTTCTAGAGACCCTTTCTAAGAACTCGTTTTCTCCTGCTGCCTAAAATTACCCCGTCTTACTTTTCCCCCTATTTTGGTTTTGTTCTTTTCAAAAATAGTCATTTTCTAATATACTGAGATCACCTAGTCCAAAAGACACATTAAATTGTCGTTTTTATTTTTTGACAGGAAAACAGAAAAAATGACCAACAAAGCAGCTGTACTTGACAGTGCATGCTATATTCTCCACTTGTAGCCCTCCTCCCATGATTCATTCCATCATATATTCTCTAGAATATGTAGAATATAGTTCACTGCACTTAATGTAGGTTCAACTATGTTTTAGTGTTACTTTCTTTTGTTTTACTACATAGGTTATAAATAATAGTAGCTAGCATTTATACAGTTTTCTAAAGTTTGCAAAATGCTTCATAAATACTATATAATTTTATTCTCACCACAGCCCTGGAATATATTATACTCATTTTATAGATGAAAATGCTGAGGCAAAAAGAAGTTAAATCACTTGGAGGGTCACATTGCTAGTAAGTGTCTCCAGTGTGATTTGAACTTAGTTCTGAAGTCAGATCCAGGCACTTTATCCTTTGAATCAACCAACTGCCTCATTTGTAAATCATTTTCTTGATTCCTGCCTCAGCTATCTCAAAAAGCAATTTTAAAAATTCAAAGTATTGTGGTTTGAGACTGAGATTCATAACTTTTTTAATAAATTTGTTCCATTGTTTATGCACAAGCTCTATCCACAAAGAGCAACACATTGACAGGTAGGAGACGAGGTATATCGATACACAGAGGTGTCAGAAAGGCTTGTCTTCCTTACATACAGTTGGGTGACTGTGGATAGGAACCTAACCTTTCTGACCTATGATTTCCTATTCAAAATGGGAATGATAATTCCTACCCGCCTTGTTTAGGGCCATGCTGCAAGGATCAGCTGTGACAGTTTATGTGCCAAGGATTTGAAAACCAAAGCACCGTATCGATGTAATGAGGCTTTCTTTTCCTACTTGGCTCAGCACCGTAGAGCAATGGCCACTGAGCGGCATTTCTCAAGGTCTCCATTTGCCTCTGTCAGATTCAATAGAGCTAATATAATATATTTTGTTTGTCACTTGCAAATGGCTTTCATTTGTGAGCCTGTAAGAAAGGCACATTGAACAGTTTGCAGTCCTTGTTAATTACAAAGATGGTTCTCTTTTAACAGGCCCAGCCTAGGACCTGAGGCAAGCCACTAACCCCCCACATTTCAGTTATAGAACAGGAATAATCATACCTACAAGGGAAGCTAGTTGAATTAAGAAGTTAATGTTTATAAAGCACTGAAACTCCTTGGGTAAGAGGCACTATATAAATGCAAATTAGTATTGTAATTAAGTAATGCTTGAATTGTGTTGCTGTGTGAACGAACTTTGCTCAGATATTAAGGTATGGGATATTGTTTGCTAGGTGGCACAGTGGTTGGAGAGCTGAGCCTGGACTCATCTTCCAGAATTCAAATCTGGCTTCAGATACCTACTGACTTGGTGACCCAGGGCAAGTTGCCCCACCTTCCTCATCTGTAAAAATGAGCAGGAGAAAGAAATGGCAAACCACTCTAGTATCTCTGTCCAAGAAAACTCCAGATGGGGTCATGATGAGTTGAACACAACTGAAATTAGTGAACAATACTGTTAAAATATGCAACAGAAGAATAATCAACTGGCCCAAACAGTACTTCCTTAAAAGTGATAAGAAGTATCATTTTCACCAATAAATTTGTTTAACCTATTGAAACTCTGATTTTCATAGAATTTTAAGAGTTGGAAGGGACAACACCCCCTCACCCCTCCCTCTCTATTCTCACAGACACCACCCTGGTGCAGGCCTTATCACCTCTTGTCTAGACTATTGCCATAGGGTGGGGAACCCTGTGTCCTTTAGTCCACATGTGATCCTCTAGGTCCTCAAGTGCCACCCTTTGACTGAGTCCAAATTTTTCAGAACAAATCCTTTTCTCAAGGGGATTTGTTCCATATATTTGGATTCAGTCAAAGGGTGGCACTTGAGGACCTAGAGTGGCCTCAAGGACACCAGCTTCTCACCCCTGGATAGCCTTCTAATTGATCTCCTTGCCTCTAGTCTTCTAATCCATTCTCCACATGTGATTCACCAATGTGATTTTGCTGAAGCACAGGTTTGACCTTGTCATTCTCCTTCCCAAAAAACTCCAGAGGCTCCCTAGCTGCCCATTATATATCTACATATATATTCACAGAGGGAAGAAAGGAGGGAAGGAGGAAAGGGGAGGGAGGGAGGGAGAGAGAGAGAGAGAGAAGAGAGAGAGAGAAAGAGAGAGAGAGAGAGAGAGAGAGAGAGAGAGAGAGAGAGAGAGAGAGAGAGAGAGAGAGAGAGATTGATTTTGTGAAGGTAGAAACAGATTTGACAGGGAACTCACTAGAATAGTACCTGATGATGCATGGAAAGTGCTTAATAAATACTTTATCTAAATGCTTTATCATTATCTATCTAACTCATAAAGTAGTACATTCAGTTTTCAGAGAAATTTCATTTTTTGGAAGATTCTTTCTTCTTTGAGCTCAAATCTGTCACACACACCCCCACCCCGCCCTTTTTCACCTTCCAAACACAGCGCTTCCTGAAACATGCAGAGTAAATCAACTTTCTTTTCCTAATAGCAACCCTTCAAATATTTGAAGATGAATGTCATGTTTCTGTAAGATTTTTCTTCAGACACAGTATTACTAATTCCTTTTAATTTCTGGTTAGTGCCTGGCGCAGGGGCAAAACTGCCCAAGGAGATACTTGTCCATACAAAGAAAGTCTTGGCTATTGATGAGCCATAGATTACATAGAGTACACTTTTTTTTTTTTTTGCTTATAAATCCCCTCCCGCCCAAATGCCCAAAGTAATGTACTTTTGTCTCTATCATTCTGCTTGTTCTGTCCGTCTCCCACTTAAAAAACTGGCTCTCTCACCTCCAGGATCAAATATAAAATTCTCCATTTGACTCCTAAAAATCTTCATAGTCTGATCCCAACCCAGCTCTCCAATTACACCTTATTTGGTGTATTACTCTTTTCTGCAGGTTATCTCCACCCATTAGACTGCGAGCTCCTTGAAGGCAGGAACTATTTTTGCCTTTCTCTGTATCCCTAGCACTAAGCACTATTAAGCACTTACTTAATAAATGCCTGCTACTTGACATCACCTATCATTCTTGTCTACTCTTTGCAGTCTAACTTCTCACCCTGCTACTCTGTTGAAACAGCTTCCTAAAAGGTCTCCAATGACTCCTCCTAATTTCAAAATTAAGTGCCTTGTTGGTCATATGACTTGGCCTAATGACCAGATCTTAAGAAGAAGAAGCTTAATAGTCACCATACCCTATTGAACTGGAGCTGAGATGGTTGGTTCATAGCCCTGAAGATAAAAAGCCTGGAAGCATTTCCTAGTAAAGACCACAAGATTAGCTGAGGGAAAAATTCAGTGAAGCGCAGAGAAGCCCACGAAAGAATGTGAGATGAATAGTAGCAAAGTTGTTGCATTCAGTAGGGTAGCAGTAGAGACACAAATCAATGCCCAAGTACAGATCCAAGAGAGATGCAATGTTCAGTGGGGAGCGGACCCAGAAAAGAACAGTATGATGACATGCCCAGAAGATATTGATAGCCATACAGCAGAGATGTCGAACATGCCAGGACTGGCTGCATGTAGCCCATGGTGCAGCCAGAACTAGGTTAAAATATTATTGGGAAATATTAAACAGAATAAATTAAAATATAACAAAACATGGGTAATGTTAATTTGTGGTTTTATAAGTCAATAAATAGCCTGAAGGGATCTCATGGATGGTTTAGTGGACCCCGTTTCTATTTGAGTTTGACACCATTGACCTCCAATGTCAGAGATATGAAGTGTTACTTCACATATCTATCCCCACCAAACACGTTCTCTAAATGTGTGACTTTCCCTATGCAGGATCCCTGTATGTGTCCACTCTTTCCAAAGATGGCATGTGTCCATGAGTACACACTCCAGGTTATTGGAGAGAGTGTCTCGTTGCTTCTTTTCAATATTCTATCACAATAAATGAATTTGATTAAAAAAAGAAGTTATTTTGATGTGGTTTGTTTTTACATCACATATTACTGTAGTAAATCTCTCTTTAAAAAATGGCAGAAATCTATTTTTTCTTCTTCTTCTCTCCTATTCCATTGGGAAAAGAAAGAAAAAAAGACATTTCTTCTACCAAATATCTGTAGTCAAGAAAAATATAGATTTTCTCAGTGACTATTCTCTCTCTCTCTCTCTCTCTCTCTCTCTCTCTCTCTCTCTCTCTCTTCCCCCCGCCTTGTGTGGACTTTGCGCTAAAGACATTAGTTTTTGTTGTTGTTTTTCAGTTGTGTCTGGTTCTTCATGACTTCATTTTGGGGTTTTCTTGGCAAAGATACTGGAGTAGTTTGCTATTTCCTTCTCCAGCTTATTTTACAGATGAAGAAATTGAGATAAACAGGATTAAATGACTTGCCTAGGATCATACAACTAGTAAGAGTCTGAAGCCAGATTTAAATTCATGAAGATGAGTCTTTCTGATATGTATGTATATATACATACATATTATACACACATCCATATACATATATACAGAAATATGTATGTATATATATATATATATATGTATGGATGGATGTTTGCATATATGTTTTTTTGCATCCTAAATCTACTACTTTAAACTAATCAAGTCTTCTGCCAGATGCCTGAAAGTTAATATTGCCATGGGATGGGTGAACAATGGTTTTTAAGTGCATGTCAATGCATAGAGTTGACTTTCTGGCAGCTTTTATGGAACTCCCAGTCATGAGAAGAGGATGCCACAAGTATGATATTATTTTTGTCATAAGTGTTTGTATACATGTCACATTTTCCTATTATATTGCAAGTTATGTAAGGGCAGGACCTGTGTCTTAACTAAACTTTGTGTCTTCCCCAGCACTGATCACTAGGCTTTGTACACAGATACTTGGGTTGTGTGTGTTAATGGAAGGAAGTTCACTTAACCTACAAATCAAAGCCTTTGTTTAGGGATTGGAGAGGCATCAATAGGCACTCTACACAAATCTTAGCCTTTCTTCACTTAAGGTGTAGTCTTCTCTGCTCCTCCCAACTGCCTTTCTCCACCCTATCCCTGGTGAATTTAACCATCCTTTCCATTCACCTTCTTGGAGGAGAAAAAAAGAAAGGATAGGAATAAGAGAGTAGACCAGAAGAAGGGAATTCAGAGGAAAGAAAAGGAACTTTGGGTGGAATTCTAGAACAGATTTTAATCTTAGGAGTAGAATGCGATTTAACTTCCCCAAAGAGCATGAGATTGCTGTTTCCTCTTCCATCCACCACACTTCATTGACAGCCTTTTGGAATACAGTGGTGGCCATGCCTTCCCTGCCTCTACGGCATTCCTGATCTTCCAGAGCAGGGGAGTGGGGGATTGCCAGGAGTGCTGATGACAGCAGCTGCAGCTGTCACCCCATCAGCCACCTCCGTCTGAGATTCTGCACTTTGTAATCAGCTTTGCCCTTGAACTTCATTGCTCTGGGAAGCTGAAAATTGTGGCTGTTTCCAGAGGAGTATTTAGCAACCTTTCTCAAACTGTGATCCACCGAGCACCCCCAGGGCAAGAGTCGTTCTCTTCCCAACCCTAGTAGAGTCAGACATCTGTTCATCCACACTCTGCCTCCCCCTCTCCACTCCCCACATATATCTTATACATACAAACATGCCAATCACCTTCTTTACTCTTCCTGCCAAGGTTATTATTCCCTCCTCCTCTCCCTACTCCCCTAGGTTTAAAAAAAATTAGGAAGAGGAATGACTCAGTTTAAAAATCCTGGCTGTTGTAGCCTAGCATGATCAAAGCAAAGTGCCAACATCTATTAGCTCGAAATGGAAAGCTTCGCTTTAATGTAGCCCCATACCCTGTACCTAAGAGAAGGGGAAAATACAATCAGTGAGTGTGCTGGTGGGGGAGGGAGAATGGGGAATGGAACAAGAGGAGACGCCATCTATTGTTAGTGTGGCTACTTCCCAGTGCCCTTCCTCAGCCCCTTGAAGGAAGCTACTCTCACATAACACCCTTTTCTATTGTTTCTAAGCCTGAGCAATTGCTTTTTGTGGTTTGGGATGGGGGGAGGTAATTAATGAGAAGGGCCACATGGTGTGGAAAGAAGGTTCTTCTATAGCTTTCTGAGAGACAAGTTTGGCATTTTAAGAAGCCTCATTGACTTTTCCAGGCCACCAGAGGGAATATTTACTGCAGAAAAGCAGAAATATATTAAACAGTCCCCCAATGGTCTGAAAGACTAGAATTGGCCCTACTCTTAGGCTTGATAGGCAATTTACTATTTTGTGTGATGTCAGTTAATGGCCTCCCATCAGTCTATCAGCAAACATTATTAAGTGCTTCCTATGTGCAATGTGCCAAAAGCCAGGGATACAATGAAATGCCAAATGAAGTCCCTGCCTTCAGGGAGCTCAAATTCTAGTAGGAGAAACAACATGTAAGTAACTAGGTACATAGAAGTTATATACAGAGTAGATCAAAGGTAATTTAAGAGAGGAAGGCATTAGCAACCTGGAGGGCTGGGAACAGCTAAGGCCTCTTATAGAGCAGCTAGGTGGCCTAGTAGATAGAGTACCAGGCTTGAAGTCAGGAAGACTCATCTTAGTGAGTTCATACAGGGTCTCAGACACTTACTAGCTCTATAGGACTAAGGTTGCAAGTGTAGGTAACTGGGAAGATGATCGTGCCCTCAACACAGTAATAAGGACTTTTGGAAGGGAAGAGAGTTTGGGAGGAAAGACAATCAATTCTATTTTGAATGTGTTGAGACTGAGACTCCTACGGGACATCCAAGTCTAACAGGTATTGGAAATGAGTAACTGAAGCTCAAGAGAGAGACTGAGGCACTAGATTGGATGTACAGATATAGAATCATCTGTCTAGATAGGACAAATGAGAGTTGCTGAGATCACCAAGTGAGAGTGGAGAGGACTTGGGACAGAGCATTAGAGGAACCTTCTACCCTAAAAAAAAGAAATCCAGGGGCAGCTAGGTAGCACAGTGAATAGAGGACTGGCCCTGGAGTCAGGAGGACCTGAGTTCAAATCCAGCCTCAGACACCTAACACTTAATAGCCATGTGACCTTGGGCAAATCACTTAACCCCAATTGCCCTGCCTTCTTCCCTCCAAAAAAAGACAAAAAACAAACAAAACCCTACACTAGTTTATATGATAGTGCCTGAAGTCCCTTCATAGATTTATTCTTTTGGACTAAGACATCAAATCATATGTTTAAAATGCATAGTCACTACTTCAATTTCTCCAGAAGAACTGTTAAGAGCAAGCTCTCTTTAAAACTTGATGCCTGCATTTTTCCATTAAAACTGTTAAAGGTTATTTAACTAAGGATCTTCATGGTATTGGACAATACATGATACTTGATGGGCAGAAATAATCCCACTAAAATAAATTTCCTCAAATGAGAGATGAAAAGATATATTTACTAATAGCAAATACATAGGCTTTGGGGACATAGCTAGTTTAGTTATACACATATAAGAGACAAATCCATCACCAATGGTGTCTAACACTTGAGAATATGATAATTAAGAATAATCATAAAAGCATTCTTGTAAATAGAATACGGTTATATTACTTGTCCTAGACCCGGGCAGTCTATCTTACAATGATAGATCTAGAAGTAGAAACAACTTCAAAGGGCATCTAATTCAACTCTGTTACTTTACAAATGAGGAAACTGAGGCTCAGGGAGGTTAAATGATTTGCCCCAATCATACATACACTAAGTGACATAGGCAGAATTTGGATACAGGTCCTCTGACTCCATATACATTACTCTTTCCACTGTACCAGGTCATTCAGTGGCTTTCAGCTCCTAATCCATTAGAAAGCTGGGAAAGTTGTGTCTTGGTTCTTCTCTGATCAAAAGAGCACTTGCTGTCACTTTCTGCTCTGCCTACCAGGAAGAAAGAAGGGAAAAATGAAGAGAACAAGACCTCAAAAGCCTGGTTTGCATTCAAGCTCCATCTGTTTATTTGATCTAGATTCTGGACCTAGAGTCTCTACCCCTTCTCTTTAGTACCTCCTTGAAGGTTGGAGGCAACATTACATCTTCATCATTTCCAACTCTATACTAGTCAAAAGTTAATGAAGATTTTTCCCTCTTTCCTTCTCCCCTACACTCCTTTTATTGAATCAGATAATTTTGAAACAGTGATTGTTCCTTGATAATAGCAAAAAACTATGGTTTAATCCTTCCACATGCCTCATCAGGACCCCATTTTTTTTTTGATTGTAGCACAGTGAGATATTCTCCCTCCCCTTCCCCAATTCAAACAACTACAAGGTCACTTGGTGTCAGATGGTGATTATGATATCACCAAGGATGGCTAATCAATCAGGACCCTAACATTAGACTCTTAGCAATCATTAACACCCTATCTTGAAGTAATTTATCCTATTAGCAGAAAGGCATTTAGACCCTGAGGGAATGAGATTTAGGATGATTGAATTTTGATGAGGCAAGAGAAGAGGGCTAGATTTGGAGCCTGAATAATAATATAGAGAGAATAGGCCTGGCCAGGTGGTGGTGAAGGGAACCTTGACAATTAAAATTAGAGAGAAATAGTAGATAGGGCACTGAATTTAGCAGTAGAAAGATCTGGGCTCAGTTTCTACTTCTGATCATAACTTAGCAAAAAAACAAAACAAACCAACAACAAGAAGGACATTAGGTGAGTCACTTAATCTCTCTTGGGCCTCAGTTGCATCTTTTTAAAAATAAAGTGGTTAACTTTTATGCTGGTGAAAATGAATAAATGCCATATACCTTGAACAAACACACAAACAAAAAGAGGTGATTAGACTTAACCAACTCAAGGTCACTTCCTGAATTAAAATCTACTTATTAGTACCATTGGGAGGGGTGTGTGTGTGTGTGTGTGTGTGTGTGTGTGTGTGTGTGTATGTGACAGAGGCAAGAAAGAGAGAGAGATCTGAAATCAGGGAGAAAGATCTACCCAGAAATAAGATGTGAGAACAGAGAAGACAAACTTCCTAGGTTTCCTCAACATTGCCTATTTAAAGGTATAATACTCTAACAAAAATACCAAGTGTACTTGAATCATTTAGTAGTTATTAATTAAGTCCTTAGTATATTCCAGGTGAAAAAAAAGGGGGCAAAAAAGAAAAAAAAAAGAAAAATGATTTCTCCTCTTGAGAAGCATGCATTCTAAAAGAGGAGATAGTATGGATATGAATTTTACATACAAAATACATTCAGACTAGATTCAAGGTAACCTTAGAGAAAAAGGCATGAGCAACTGGGAGGAGTCCTTTAGGCATTGGGGCTATCACTTAAGATATAATATGTATCAAGGTAATATTATCTGTATAATCTGCTTAGTGCTTTAATAAACAGATAAAGTATTATACAATGTTACTAAAAATTGGTGTTTTAAGTTTCAAAGTACTGTAATTTAGGGTTTGTTTGTTTTTTGATTGTTTAAGAATTCCATTCTGGTTTAAGTCTGTGGGTTATCCTGCCATCCATCATTTAGCAGAGCTGTGTTTTAAATAGTTTCTCATTTATCCAACAGGGTGGACTAAGTGCCCAAGCTTTTGTTCGAGTGGAGTTGAAGGATGTAAATGATAATCAACCTGTTTTTAACCCGACCTCCTACATGACGAGCATCAGTGGTCACACACAGCCGGGCACAGAGATTCTCAACGTTGTTGCTACTGACAGGGATGCTGGAGTATATGGAGTGGTGGCCTATGAGCTCATTCCAGGAGACTTCTCCTCTCTCTTCACAGTTGACTCTGCCACAGGTATGTGAGAAGTTTAGGCAGGTCTAGAATCAATCTTATGATGATTTCTTTTGAAAGCAATGGCTTCTATGTAAGAGTGAGAGTACACGAACCAGAAAATTAGATTGGATTGTTTGGAAAAGAAGGAGCTATTTCTTACAAAAAATGATATCCTGATATAAAGAATTAGATGACATGTAATTAATGCTCAGGAAAGATGAGCAAAAAAAGCTATTTTGCCAGTAGACAACCTCTAAATGAAGTATGCCTCTATTATTTTTTGTCCAATCTGTAAATTAAAATACTGTTTCTGGGAAGATTGTCTTGTTTATTAAACTGTTCATTTATTAACATTCTGTACTTGGAAGCATCAATTTCAGGTAGTAATAAATAATATCAATGAAAATAAGCCTGGGCCAGCCTCAGAAGAACTGGATCCTAATTGGCTATGAAACCATGAATGGGTCACTTAGTTTCTTTGAGTCTGATTTTCCTCATCTGTAAAAATGAAGACAATGAATTAGATGATCTCTAAAGCTTTTTTCCAGATTAAAAAAAACAAAAACAAAAAAAACAAACTGCTATTCTAAAGGACACCAGGTATAGGCTAACTTTTGTCTCAAAGGCATCTCTCTGTCTATAGAACCATCGGTTTCTGTAATGCACCACCTTCCTCTGTTTATTGCTAGTAGAAAGATTTTTAAATACCTTAGAAAATAGGGAAATATTGAAATTCCAAGTATCTACTTTAGTAACCACTTACATGATTAGGTATTAAGTGAGCCAAGGAAAGGCTTCTAGAGTTGACAAGAATAGAATCTCTCTAGATGATTCATGAAAGGACATGGAATAGAGAAGCAGGATGTGCAAATGGGGAGTGTGGTCTACACAGTCAGAGGGGCTTGTTGTGCTGGTGGACTTGGCTTCAATGTTCTGTTAGGAGGAAGGGCTTAAAGGACAGTGAGGGATACAATAGAAAAGAAACTCAAGGGGAAGTGATTGTGGAGTTAAAACAAAAGACAGCAATAAATTAAAAGAAAGAAAAGAAGTAAATGACATACCCATGAACTGTATTGATGAGAAGATATAAATCAATTGCATTCTGCACTGGGTAGGGGAGTGAAAAGAAGGGAATAAGCATTTTTATTGCATCTACTAGGAGCCAGGCCCAGTGCTAAGCACTTTACAACAAACCTGTAAGGTAGGTAGGTGTTATTATTATACTCATTTTACGGTTAAGGAAACTGAGGCAAACAGTAAGGGAGTAAGTGATTTTCCCAGGCTCACACAGCTGGTAAGCATCTAAAGTCATATATGACCTCAGATCTTCCTGACTTCAGGCCTAGAGCTCTACCCATTGTACCTCTGAGTTTTCTCAACAGAAACCAGAGACAGAGAATCCAGGTTCAGTTATTAGCTCAGCTCCTCATTTCCTGTATAACACTGGGTGAGTCATTTAACTTCCTTGGGTCTCTGTGTCCTTACTTATAAAATTAGTGAGTCCTACTAGAGCTTTTGGGGTCCCTTCCAGCCCTAACTCTATGATCTTATGGTAAGTCAACTATTTCCTTACCCCACTCTTGGGAAAGTACTTATCTCTGGACCTCAGTTTCCTTCTAAATGAAAGGATTTATTAGATGCCCTCTAAGGTTTAGAATGATGATACACCAAAGTATCAAGGTATACAATATTAAGATATGCTTGGAGGGAGTAAAAGTTTTAATAAAAAGAAACTGAATTTGTATTTTTTTCTGTCAATTCCTTTTGAATGTTTGACCTTTGCAAAGAAAGGGTGGGATGTGTGCTTATAATGACTAGGAATTATGGAATCCCATGATTCTAGAGCTATTGCTTTGCTAAAAACATCTGTTTGGGACCATGTCTCAAGATGGAGTACAGCAGCTATTGCTCTGAGCATGGCAACATTCTATTACTACAGAGGGCAGAAAGCTAAGAATACTGTGTTCATTTTAGATTAGTCAGACTTTGAGGCAGGTAAACTGTTCATAACTCAAGTTCGTGCTTTCTCAACCTTCCCTTTTGTCATTCATACCCCATCTTCCCAGAAAGTCCCAGGGGACTGAGATTAACTCGCTTTTTTAACCTATGTAGTTTACTTCATGTGGTTTAGCAATCTTCAGCTCTTGTGTGGTACTGTCCAGGGGATTAGATGTTTACTCTGGCAGTCATCTGAAAGCAAATCTTTCCTTGCTCAAAAACAATGCCAATGACGTAGCCCCTGAAACATTCCAAAGAACAGAAGAAACTAATCTTTTTAGGAAGTCAGACTGCTTATCTTGGCTTTTTCATAATTTACTTTAACCATGGACCTTAACTCTCTGTCAAATCAGACCCTCTAGGGCATGGTAGTTGCCAAAAAAATATAGGTCAATCAATAATCAGGGAATACAATCTCTAAAAGCATTTAGCTGAAGGTTTCTAAACAACATCACAGATGCTTCCCTCAGCTCCCTCTGTTGGACATTGGAGATGAATAGGCTACATTGTATTTTTATAGAAAGGGCCCTGGGTTGGTCTGATGGTCCACAGTTAGCCATACACTCCCAGTTCTGGCATTCGGTATGAGGTAAATGCCTTGGCTTAATCACTGGGAACACTTGACATGGTCATTATCTCATGCAAGTATCATGGTCTTTTTATAAAGCAAGAACCAAATTCGTAATGGAAGTAGCCCTAGGTCATTATTGCTGGCATTTTTTGATGTGGGAGCATTTGGGTTGAAGACACTATTCTCAACCTTATAACACTTAGAATCTGGTTGTACTTAATCAGGGCTCATGAGTAATTCATGAAGTCTGGTAATACTTTAATATAACCTTTAGTTACAGAATATCAAACAACATCATGAATAGTTATTGTTCTTTATTTTTTTTTAGGGTAGAAAAGAGAATCTACTACACAGGCAATTTGCCAAATTTGGACTAGTTGTATGCTAAAGGTTTACTTGTAAATTGGTTATTTGAAGTTATGAGCACAACTGAGACAGTTTGGTAGAATGGAAAAAAAATCAGTCAACTAATCTGGAGTCTGGCTAAATCCTTGCTCTGGCTGCTTCCTGGGCCATGTGATCATCCAAAAGTTGCTTAGCTTCTCTGAGTCCTTGACTAATTTTTTTTTTAAAAAGTGAGAAGCACTGTGAAAGAATGAATAGAAGGCCAGTTTGAGTCAGAAAGACCTGGGTTCAAGTCTTATCTCTGATACAGACTGACTGCATGATTTTGGGTGAGTGACTTCTTGATATAATAGGCAGCTCTCTAAGACTTAAGTTTCAGAAAAACTACCAATGATCTCCTTGGCCTATTAAAACTCCTCTCTCTCTTTATGTTTACACACACATATATAAATACATATATATATATATATATATATATATATATATATATATATATATATACATGTGTACACATGCAAATATGTATGTGTGTGTAGAGAGAGGGAGCTGCCTGTGATACTAAGAGGCTAAATATATATATATATATATATATATATATATATATATATATATATAAAACCTTTTTAAATACATATATATTTAACCACATATTCACACACATATATTTATAAATATGTGTGTGTGTGTGTGTGTGTGTGTGTGTGTGTGTATATATATATATATATATATATATGTCCTTTAGCCAACAGTATTACTTCATTTATATTTCTCAGATGAAAGATGGTGCTTTTATTTACAACATGCTAAGAGCAAAAATAATTATGTACATAATAATATGTGTGATAGAAACCCCAGACTAGGAAATAAATGGCAGTAACATTTAACAGGTTCTACAACAACTATTTACCCTTGGGCTGCACTGATAAAGTCAAAACCGCCTGAGAGCAACTTCACCCTTTCCTGTTTTGTCTCTCAAAATTTCAAAGCCTCAAATGTTCTGAACATCAACAATCACGTCTCTCTTGCTTCCCTCCTTTCTCAGAGTAGGAAGCCTCACAGTGTGCTAAAACTACTGTCTCTCTTTCTCTCTGGTTCTTGATCCTTCTTGTCCCACCAACCCTAGACCTGGCTCAGCAGTCATCCTCTTTTTCCTGTGAATCTGCACTGTCTTCTTCACTAACTCTTTTACATTTGGCTACAGACCTGCTTGGGGGGGGGGGGGGGCAAGCCAAGCAAGAAGCATTTGTTAAGAGATTGTGCTAGGTGCTAGGAAGACAAAGTCAAAAATGAAATGGTCCCTTACTTCCCTTGATCTTGCTATTTCATCTTGTTATTGCTCCATGTGTCCCCTCAATGCCACCACCAAGCTTTTATTAAAAAAGGCTATATTTTGTTCTTCTACTTCCTCACTAACCATTATTTCCTCCTCCATTTTGTCCTTTGTTTTGATGTCAGACTAATATTCCTTATTCATAGGTCTGATCATAGCTGTTGTCTGCTCAAAGATCTGGATGTTTTTCTCTTGCTCCCTAAGTAAAATTCAGACTCCTTTTTTATGACCTGACATTCAAGGTCCTGTATAAAATAGTACCTGCCACCTCCTCCCATACTACTTCTCTCCTATGCTCTAGTCAAATTATGCTGTTTTCTGCCCTTCTCTATATTGTGCTCTTGCTTCCTTTCCTGCTTTTGATTATACAGCAGTTCCTATTGCCTGCAAGGTCCTCCCACTTTGTTTTTGCCTTGTGAATTCCTATCCCATCTTTAAAACCAAACTCAAATTCTGCCTTTGCCAAGAAGCCTTTGCCAACCAACTCCATCCTTCACCTTGAAACTTCCTAAAGACTTTGTTTCTGCCTCCTTAATGCATAAGCATGTATAACTTTTTGGGTTACAGTAACTTGTATACGTTTCTCTTTCTAGACTCTAAGTCCCATGAGGGTAGGGGCTACATTTTATACAAACTTTATATTTTCCTTAGCAACTAGAATAGTAGTAACTCTTTTCATAGAATTAGCTTAGTGCTTAAGCAAATGTTTATTGAGTTTCTTATTGAGTGTGGGCAACTTCCAAGGGCCCCATGAATGTAGAAATAATGAGGGTATATAATTATTAGCTGTGTGGTCCTGACCTCATTTCATGTCCCTCAGCCACAGTGTTTTCTCCTGTATAAAATTATAGGGTTTGACTCAATGGCCTCTACGGTCCTTTCTAGTTCTAGATGTATGATCATGTGGTTCTAAATAAGGGATAAAGAATTTGATTTTTAAGCTCTATATACATTCTAAGCAAATGGCGTGGTGAAGTGGAAAGGTAGTGATGGAATGTCAGCAGCTGGGAGAGGGGAAACAGGAGATTTGATAGTGTCAGGTTAGAAGGAGAATAGCTGTGTAGATAAAGAGTGGAAATGGGAAACCTTTGGGATTGGCAGTTTCCTTCTTGTCCTAGCTTCCTGTTGTCCATTTTGATTGCTTCTTTTCTTAACTTGCTTCCAACACAAAATGCTCCCTATCGGGGGTAGAAAGGATGAGAAGCAATAGAAATGGGGATAAGGCATGGTGGTAAGGTAACCACTTTCACTTGAACAGGCTTCCTCCTTTCTCTTAGGAAGTGCTTCTCATATTACAGCCACCTTGCCTTTGCCTTAGGGAGACATAGGCACAGAGGAAAAACTTCTTAGGTAACCGGACTCCCTATGCTGCTCAGCTGTGACAAGAGGTCTCACCTAGCTTTTTTCTTTCTCTCCTTCCTTCTCTCTTTCTCTACAGTCACAATGTAAATGCCAAGTGGGGAACACCAACCCAGAAGCCTGTGCCCTTTCCACTTTTAGCTACTGTTACTAGGCAATCTCAGAATGGGAGAGAGGCTGCTATCCTAACAGGTGCATCGTTCCCATACCGTAACCACCCTGCTTCCCTGATTGTGGTAACAAGGAGGAGCTGATGGGAGGATGTGTGTTGAGGTGGAAAACTTTTCTTCTACTACTCCCTTTCTTTTATCTTTGCCACTGGTCCGATTCCACAATTTAGAGATCCTACTCCTGGCCAGGGCAGGGTGGGAGGGCCTGCTGGCTAAGAGCAGGGAAAAAGAGTCTAGTGGTGGGTTTACAGTAGGAAAAGAAGGAAGGGACAACAAAGAGTCCCAGTCTTGATCAGCTGGGGTGAATGTTCATGTAAAAAGAAGGTGTTGAATCATACACCAAGATAAAGTCCAAATGGGCACATGATTTAGTTATAAAGGCTGATACTACAAGCAAAGTAGGAGAGTGAGGAATAGTTTACCTATCAGATTTATGGAGAAGAGAAAAATTTATGACCAAACAAGAGATAAAGAATATTATGAAATGTGAAATGGATAATTTTGATTGCATTGAATTAAAAAGGTTTTAAACAAACAAAGCCAATGCAACCAAGATTAGATGAGAAGCAGAAAGCTGGGAAACAATTTTTATGGCCAGTGTCTCTGATAAAAGTCTCATTTTAAAAATATATAGAAAACTGAGTCAAATTTATAAGAATACAAATCATTCCCCAATTGATAAATGGCAAAGGATATGACCAGGCAGTTTTTAGAGGAAGAAATTAAAGCTCTCTATAATCATGTGAAAAATGCTCTAATAACTATTGATAAGAGAAAAATGAATTAAAACAATTCTGAGGTACCACTTCACACCTATCAAATTGGTTAATATGAAAGAAAAGGAAAATGATAAATGTTGGAGAAGATGTGGGGAAATCGGAACATTAACACATTGTTGATGGAGTTGTGAACTGATCCAACCATTCTAGAGAGCAATTTGAAACTATGCCCAAAGGGCTATAAAACTGTGCATACCCTTTGATCCAGCAATACCACTGCTAGGCCTGTATCCCAAAGAAATTACAAAAATGAGAAAAGGTCCCACATGTACAAAAATATTTATAGTAGCTCTTTTTGTGTTGGCCAAGAATTGGAAATTGAGGGTATGTCCATCAATTGGGGAATAGCTGAACAAGTTGTAGTATATGAATTTAATGGAATACTATTGTGATATAAGAAATAGTGAGCAGGTTGAGTTCAGAAAAACCTGGAAAGACTTATATGAACTGATGCTGAGTGAAGTGAGTAGAACCAGAAGAACATTATACATAGTAACAGCCATATTATGTGATGAATAACTTTGATAAACTTAGCTCTTCTCAGCAATGCAAGGATCAAAGACAACTCCAAAAGACTCATAATGGAAAATGCTATCCACATCCAGAGAAAGAACTATGGAGTCTGAATGCAGAAGGAAGTATATGTACTATTTGCTCTTTCTCCTTTTTGTTTTCTGTCTCTTATTTCTCATGAAATAAGTTCCTCCCATTGGTTCTAATCCATTTTTATGACATGATTGCCATGAAAATATGTTGAACATGAATGTATATGTAGAGCCTATATCAGATTGTATGCTATCTTGGGGAGAAGAAAGGGGAAGGAGGGGGAGAAAATTTTAAACTTGAAATCGTATGGAAATGAATATTGAAAACTAAAAATAAATAATTTTTAAAGAAGGTATTGTGGGATGGAATCTGCCTGTTTGCTACATTATGCATCTGACATTAGTAAAAGTTTGCATTTCTAATGACTGCTATAAGTATTTTGATTGTTTCTTCAGAAGATAAATCAAAACATTCAGTTTCTAATATTTAGAAACAGACCACCTGGTTTCTGCTTTTTCTTATCCTTTTTTTTCCCTCTCAGCAATAATTGTTTTTTTGGTCATATTGTGATTGTGGAAAGTGAGAAGAAAAAGTTAAAACTCAAATCAGTTTATTTTGCAGCATTAGTAAAGGGCTTAGTAGGAGAATAGGTAAAGATATTATAGACAATTGGGTTTCTCAGTTATCTATGAGTTTCTTGTACTCAAGAGTTTTTTCTGCTGTTACCTTAAGTAATTAAGAAGTGGATATATTGCTGTACTTATTTTAAAGAAAATTAAAGCCAGGCACATACAGAATGCATGGACAATTTATTTTATTTTACTAGAAAGTTCTTTTGCTGTCTTTTTTAAAAATACCATATATGCTTTCTGAAAAACCCAACTGTCCCTTATAATAAAGAAAAACAATTAAGCAAAACCAACCTACACAGTGACCCCTTCTAGCAGTGTATGCCTCATTTAGCATCTGTATTCCTAATTTCCCTACCAAGAGGAGGTAGTGGCTTTTCCTAAATCTTTGGGAACCAATACTGGTCATTACCATTGTTATTTTCTTTTATTTTAATTAGCTTGTACAAAGCTATATTTGCTGAAAAAGTATAGCAAGTACTATAGTATAGCAACATCTCACATTGGGAGCGTACTCTCCCCTCTCTAAACCTTGGAACTTGGGGATAGTGAGTTCAAACTTAACGAGGTTACTAAAACAACCAAAACCAAAACAAAACCCTCTCCCTAACCCCTCTGGGGAATGACTTCCTAGTTTAGGAATCTTAATGGTGATTTGGGTCCTTCCATTAAGGCATATACATTCACGCAAGATCAGAAAGGCTAAATATGACAAAGGTGGAAAAAAGAGGTGCCATCATGTGTTCATGGACATATGGCAGCCTGGTAGGGAAAGGGTTCCTCCATCTGATAGCTCACAGCAGTTCTTGCCTCTCTCATAACCAGGGAAAAGTGAATCATTGGCTTTAATTTTAGTTCAGCTGCCTTATAGGAGTGCTTTCATTTACATCATAGTGGTTTTATGATGATGAATTTATAGTTGGAAAGGGCCTTAGAAGTGATCATTACCTTTTCTTTGACAAATAAGGAAACTGAGACTGAGAGTTTGCATGACTTTCCCAAGGTCACACAGGCAAATGACAGAGCCAGAATTTAAACCCAGACCCTCTAAGTTCAAAATCAATAATCTTGATTATTTATACTATTCTCTTGGTATTTGGGTAACTTGTAAAAGTGGGAGTAGCTCCTCAATTTAATAACTGGAATGGAAACCATTCTTAAAGCTGAATTAAGTTAAGTGATTCCCACTGTTGCCAATCAGGGTTATTCTATTTAGTTTCTTCAGTGTACTTTTTTTTCTGTAATAGTGACTGCTCATCTAATTGATTAGACTTATATTAAACTATAGCTCAATGGGCTAAATCCTTGACTCTTTGAGGTAAATAAAATCTAAGGACTGAGGATAAGCTTGATGGTGCTTTCATTTCCATCACTACTACCCATGTCCTGCCATCTAATCAACAGGTGATAGGTACTGTTAGTTGTGGAAGATAGAATCTTGATCCTGAAGGGGCTTAAATTCTAATGGGAAGAGGAGAAAACAAGAACACATATAAAATATAAAGGAAATAGAGAGTGGATCTATGTTTTCATTGGTATTGGGAACTTACCAGTGAGGAAACTCCCTTCACCAGTGAAACTTATGGTTTATAAAACTTATGGACTTGGAAAATAACCTACAATGTAAGTATCAAACTCCAGAGTATTGCTGGAACCAGATTAAAATGTAACTGAGAAATGTTTAACAAACTAAATAAGAATAACATACAGTAATGTTAATTTATGATTTTCTAAATCTATAAGCAGTCTGTGGGGATTGGTTTTTCTTTGAATTTGACGCCACTGGAAGACCAATGAAAAGCTTGATTTGCCCCATAGCATCTAGCTAGCATGTGTTAGAAGTGGAATTTGAACTGAGGTTCTTCTTGGCTTCAAGGTCAGCTCTCTACCATACTTTCACAGAGGCAGCTGGGGGAATTGTTGATAAAGCACTTGGACTTGGAGTCAGAAAGACTTTGGTTGGAATGCTGCTTCAGATACTTAGTAGGTATGGGATCCTAAGCACATCATTTGACTTCTCTTAGTATCAGTTTCCTCATCTGCAAAATGGGGATAATAAAAGCAACCATCTCACGGAGTTGTAGTGAGGCTTAAATATATGTACATATTTTTCGTAAATCTTAAATTGCTATAGAATGTTAACTATAAAGAAATCAAATCCAAAATAGTTGAATACACACACACACACACACACACACACACACACACTAATGGGGAGGGCATCAGGAAAAGCTTCATTCCACTTAGAATCATTGCTACATTGATCTGGGGATGTATTAACAACTCTTGGTCTGGTCCCAGTGATGTGCTTTTTGTCCTCCTGTTCTCCCCTCTGTGTGTGGCATAAAGGGAGACATTTGAGACCAAGTTCTCTTAAGACAAAGGCTCCAGGCATCACTTCTGGGTTCTAATGGAGCATATTTGCGTGAGGGGAAATTCTGGACTTTGCTCTTGTTCTCCAGATCCATCACCTTGGCAGATGGCCATATGGTCTGAATTTAGATGGAATACCATAATTCCTTCCTCTGCCATTCTCCACTAGTAGCATATAATGCCAGCTGCATAAACCAGAACCACATGTACCACCCTCCTTCTCAGAACTGAAATCACTCATATGGAACAATTCTCTGGAAATTTATGGAGAGTAGTTCCATGACATTTTTCTGTCCTTGATAATAATTCTGAACCTCCAAGGGCCCAGGAGGTAAATGAAGGTAAGGACTAAGGACCGAGCATATAAATGCCCTTTTCTGCCTCCCACTTTTGAGGGAGCATAGTGAAGAAAGGGCTGGAATTAGAGCCAGGACATACCTGCTTTGGGTCTAATCCTTACTAGCTCTCTGGATCTCAGTTTCTTCATTTGTAAAAATCAGGATAATACCCCACAGGACTCTTGTAGAAAAAGTCCTCTGTAAATGTGGGTAGCTCTTATTTGCCCCTTGCTGTAGAGAGCACCTCAAGGGCCACTGACAATTTTCTGGTCCCCAGATTAAGAGAAGAAGCACCCCTGGGTAGATGCAGAGAATGGTATAGGGGTGCAGAGGGGGCAGCGCTTCACTGATTCTTCCACAGAGTGAGTCAGTTTGGGACATCCTGAGCTGGAAAAACATACCAGAAAGTTTGCTGCTATAAACATACATACATACATACTCTATCTATCTATCTATCTATCTATCTATCTATCTATCTATCTATGCATTTATATATGTGTGAATCCATATATATTGATTTACAGGCATTTATATGCATATGTACATATGTGTGTTTATGTGAGAACATGCACACAAACATGTTTGCACTGAAGGGATTCCACCTCTCATCCTTGGACTGTTGGACTACAGTAATTCCTACATATAAACTTTTAATGGACCAGTGGAGAGGGGGGAGCAGACAGATCTCAGACACTAAGAACTTTTGAGCCATCACTAAATTTAATCCAATATGCTTTTATTAAGTGCCTGTTGTATGCTTGGGGACTGTGATATGTTCTGGGGATACAAAGACCAAAGTCAAACAAGCTTGGCTCCCAAGGAACTTGCATCCTTATGGAGAAAACATATAATGCGGTTAAGAAAATATAAAATATCAGCAACATTTTCTCCCAGGTTACGCTATTGTTCCCTTACAGAGTCCTGTATTTATTTATTTTAATGTTCTTTGAAGCAAGCTACTATTTCCAGTGGAGCTGGCAAACCCAGTTCTCTGAAGGCTAGAGATCTTTTGACCCTGCTTGTTTGTACTATGACCAAGACTCAAGCAATTGGCTCCTTGAAGAAAAAACAAGAGTCCTTTGACTCATTGTGTGCATGTTCAGATGAGGCCTGAGACAGAGGAGGCTAGAGGGGGTGGGGCCCTGGGGTGGTTGCTTTCCTCCTTTGGGTTTATTTTCCCGTTTCTGTTTCTGGTTTTCTAAGTTTGTTGTTGGTTCCAAGAAAATTGTTGGAAAATATGTTTAGGCACCAGGAGAGGGAGATGTTGAATTGGGCCTTCATTTTTCTTTTTCCTCAGTTAGTTGGGTTCCTTTGATGTGGGCACAAGGCAAACCACACTATTTAGAGTTTTAAAAAGAGGAAACATGAGAGGCATATTTATTATTAGCTCTATTTTTTAAAGTACTACTAATACCATTATGGGCTAGATGTCATTTTAAACTCTCCACCATTTGGAACATACCCTTTAGTAGTTTCAAAAGGACCATTCTTTGGCTTTTGAGATTGTGCTGTTCAATTTGACAAAATTTTCTTGACTATTAGGGTCTTTATTTGCTTCCAATACAGACCATTTTAAGGGGACGACTTCACCACACATTTTTGACATTTGGGTCTGGTTGTCACCCCACCATCTCCAGCTCCTTCCATAAGAAATTCCTTTAGCTTTCTTTTTCTAGCAACAGCATCTGTGATAGCAAAAAACATCCATAGTGTGGCTAGCCAGTACAAAGGAACAAAGAGAGAGTTCATATTGGCAGGCCTATTGTCTGCTCTTTGTTTACTCACATTATAATGGATACCACATCTCAAATTAGAGGTGCAGCATATTTACAGACACAGAATGATAGGTAATTAAAACTACCAGCATGACACCAGACAGGCAAAAGTAATGCTTAGAAGCTTAGTAGCAGCTTTTAAATACATTTTTTTAGTAGAGGGGAGGATGATGTGGCTTAACTTTTTATATATATCTATGACAGAATATATTACTGCTTAATTTTTATAGTAGATTTAGTCATGATAGTTTAATGACTTAATTTTACACCAAGAATGTGTCCTGCCCAATGATGTACACATAGCTTTTACCATCCTATCTATATTTAGGAAGTTCTGCTGTTGAATACATTTTTCCTGCAAGTCAGAGACTATACATTGAAAAATAAAACTAGGCTATTTCATTTGTGTTGTACTTGTTGTGTAAATCAAATATATGTTATAGAAGGTATCCATAGGCTTTTCAGTATGCCTTTGGGATAAGTATGAAAGTATAACAAAATTAATGATAATTATTATGTCCCATATAAGATCTGAGAATTTTATTCCAGTTCCTATTGCTGATGACTTAGGTCCTCAAAACTTGGCTATGTCTCCTTTTCAGTGTTCTTGGGGGTGAGTATCAAGGGTTGTCTTCTCTAATGCCATTGGGTCAAGTCCCCATATGTGTGGGAAAGGTGCTTTCATATCCTCAAACAGGCTTAAGGAATATATGGAAAGGAGTATTTGCTAAAGTAATACGGTAGATATACTTGGTACAAAACATCTCTTTTCCCTGCCCCAAAGTCTATGATCCACCCTCACACAAATAAATATGGAGTCCAGGGGAAAGCAGGCCCAAACTTAGAAAGCACATGTGGTAAAAAGGGTATATCATAGTTCCTAGTTTCTAAAAGTCTTTTCATCCCATTCATGGGGTACTCAAAGAGTTCCCCTTAAGCACTGTGATTCTGGACCCATCTATCCTTTACTCCTGATGTGTACACTGGAGCCAGCTGATCTGGAGATGTGACTAGAACACATGGGAGAAATCGTAATGTCCAAAATCCAATGTTTGGACCTTCTGAAGCTTACAAAGTCCTCCCTTCGGTGGGAGGAGGGGGATGAATGTGGCCTTTCCTTCCATCCCAAGCAATTCCTTCTCACTATGTTGATGAATGTATACTTAGCCCAAGCTTTTGAATGACTCTGGTTCCTTAGCTTATAAATTGATAGATTACCTCTGGGACTTGGCCAAATTTCCCTGGTCTGTCTCAGTATGATTTTTGTTCAACATTCTACAGCTTGATGGACATTTCTGACACTTAGCCTAAGGCCTAAGAGTGAGAGTGATTGACTGGACATCTTATCACTTTAAGAGAGATGGACCTGAGTAAATCAGTTATCCCATCCTTAAATTATATTAACACGAGGGGTCATCTTTGGAATCGAGGAGATCTGGGTTCATGTCTTGCCATAGGTAAGTTATTTAATCTCCCTGATCCTTTAGGGCTACTGGCCTGTAAGTGATAGAGGGGTTCTGAAAAGAATGTAAGGTATAGAGGGGTAGAGAAAATTAGGTGCTTTATATACCTTAACATGCCAAATTGGTTATTATTAAGATAATAATGTAGGTAATACATTGTTCTCCATTTGGAGATTAGATAACATTATATTTATTTTGTAAATTTCATTTATTTATTTATTTTAGTTTTCAGCATTCACTTCTATAAGATTTTGAATTCTAAATTTTCTCCCCTTCCCTTTGCTGCCCCCTCCCAAAGATGGAGTGCAATTTGATATAGGCAATACACATACAGGTACATTAATATAATAATACCAAGGTAACAATAGCTTCAGTTTCCAGAAAGAGGAAAGCATGAGATTTTTTAAAAAAATTATAAATGCAATGAATTTTATCATAAACTTAGTGATTAATTAACCAATCAATTAGCAAGCATTTATTAAGCACTTATTTTGGGCCAGTTACTATTTTAAGTTCTAGGGATACAAAGAAAGTCAAATGATCCCACCTTCAAGGAGCTAACATTCTAATGGGGGAGAGAGCATATAAATTAAAAGGTACATATATGATATATGGCAAGTAACCTTAAAGGGGAGGGCTCTAGTAGCTGGGTATGATTGGGTGGGAACCAGGAAAAAGATCTTGTAGAAAGTATCATTTGAGTTGAGTCTTGGAGAAAGACAAGGTATTCCAAGAAGTAGACAGAGGCAAGGATACTCCAGGTTTATGGAAAAGCCAGTGCAAAGGTGAGGGACATCAAGGTAGCCAGTATGGATGGATCACTGAGTGTTTGAAGGGCAAGAGAATGTATGAATACTGAATATTTAGGAAGGGTCCAGGCTGAAGAGTGTTAAGTGTCAAAGATAAGACTTTATATTTTTGAGGAATTTAGGGAACCACTAGGATCTGCTGAATAAGGAGTAAATGACCTAACTCAAGCTTTGAGAGAATTGCTTTGGCAGCCATGTGGAAGATGGATCAGAGTGGGGAGAGACTTATGGCAAGGAGACCCACCAGCAGGCTACTGCAGTAGTCCAGGTGAGAGGTGCTGAGTGGTGACAGTGGTGAGAAGAAAGCAAATACTAGAGATGTTACAAAGGTAGAATTCCAACTAATTTGCTGAAGTTCTCTTTCTCCCTTTGTCACAGAAAAGGCAGATTTTCTGGCCCCTTCTAGGATGCTTAGCTTTAATAATAATCCTCATGTAAAACTTTTTTTTTACATTGAGGTTTCCCCCCTCCCCACCCTTCTTTTCAACATTCCATGCCCATATGGCGGCAGTGATGACCTACAGCTAGGGCATTTCCTGATTGTAAATTACCAACTGGTTCAAGGGAGCCTCATCTTCTCCAGATGGTCATTAACAGCCAGAACATGCCTGCCACTGAAAATCACTATTGCTTAATTAATAGATGTACCTAACAATATCTCTTTTCCTATTTCAGGTGTCATGCTGTTGTAACTCAGAACAAGTCTTTGCCTCTAGGTTGTTATTTTAGCTGAATCAGTTTTAAAAGGACTTTATCACAGCAGCTTCCTGTCTCTAAAGTAATAGGAAAAAAGACAAGATGAATAGCATAGGTAAATATTATCACACATTGCCGTCTATAATATCTAACTCAGAGCACATGATGAGGTGAACATAAACGAATCAATGTCTTCTCAAATTAATCTGGATATCTTCTTTCCCCCCAGTGAAAGTAGTTCCTGTTTCCCATGGTTCATGGTAATTTGTTACTGTAGTTCAATTGTAAATTAAATGGAAAATGTCGCCTATCCATATATAACTGCCACACTTTCAACAGTCTTAAAATGTGACATAAATAAGTTAACATTTTGATAGGAAAAAGAGACAGCCACTTACTGTGTAAAGACATGACAACATTTCGTTGAAACCAGGCTACTCCATTCATATATGCCCTGGTCCCTAAAACTGTTCAGGGAATCAAGAGTGTATTGTTTTATGTGCCAGGAAAGTCAGTTTTCTAGGGGCTGTTCATATGCAAATGCTACAAAGAGTGTTGTTTGACTTGGCTGATTGAGGAATGTTCATTCAAAGGGATTTGCTAGCTGTTTCATGGTCTCCAGTACTAGGGCTTATAATTGACTTTGAAGGCAGATAAGTAAATCATTGGCACAGGAGATCGTTGGCACATGAGGGCAACAACTCCACTTTTGTATAATTTCTCAAGTCCATTTCAGCCCATTCTCCTTCTCCCAGTCATTTTGCCATCAATTTTCAGTGGACTTCTCTGTAGGCACAGTGGAAAAGGTACAAGGTGAAAGGCATGATGAATTTCAGTGAGAGGACTCAGGTTTTGCTTTTTAGTGTCTCTGTGACCTTGGCAAGGCCTAATGGAGGCCTCTCTGGCCTCAGTGTCCTCATGTATAAAGTGAGGGGGTTGGACTGAATGACCTCTGAGGTCCCCGCCAAGCTTTAAATCTAAGATACTTTGAGACATACCATCAAAATCCTTCTTCCCCAAGACACCAAATAGTAGTAAAATTTACTTCATATGGCCAGGAGATGAGGCATAAGTCATAAGGGGACAATATTTATTCACCAGGGACACTGATCTTGGTTCTCTCTCCATCATTTTAGCTCCAAAGATACTCTACTTTTGTCAAATGTATGTCTGGAAACCAGGTCTTCAATGTTTAAGGCCTTCTCCTTTTCTACCAACTTAATGCTTCAAATGGATTGAGAGTACATTTTGTCCAAGAAAATGGCACGCAGTTGGATGGTCAGGCTAATAAAAGCTAATGTCTGGAATATACACACACATACATATAAACACAGCATATATAAATGTATATATAAAATATACACACATATACATATCCATACACAATAAGTACATATACACATATATTTATCATTTTAAGATTTGCCAAATGATTTATGTGTATTATCCCATTTGATCTTTACAAAAAACCCTATGAAGTAAATGTTATACTGTTATCTCCAATTTACAGTTGAGGCAACTGAGGCAATCAGATGTTAAATCACTTGCCCAGGGTCACCGAGCAAACAAGGCAGGATTTGTACTGACTCCATCTATACATGTATCTTGGCTTGGGGATTGAAGGTAGCCATTGATCTGACCTCAGGACTGAATAGAAGGAAGATAATGTACTGAGTTGCATTTTGGGAACTGTGAAGTACATTTAATGATTCCGTTCTACTCCTTGACACTCCCCTGCATTTGAGAAAAAAAGGAAAAGAGCATTTCCTGCTTCTCATTCTTTGCTAGTGCTGTTCAATCTTCACTGTAAGTCCAATAAGTCAGGATCATTAAATATCTAGTGCCACAGAAAGCAAGATATTCTAGCACTGAAAATGTCTATTTATATGAAACTCACCTGCCCACATCTGCATCAGTCCCTGGGTGACTGTCTTACCCATCCCCAGTCCCTGCTCTGCCCTGTCACTTTTCTGTTTGTTTTTTTTGGAGGGCAATTGGGGTTAAGTAACTTGCCCAAGGTCACACAGCTAGGTTTTTGTTTGTGTGTTAAGTGTCTGAGGCCGGATCCGAACTCAGGTCCTTCTGACTCCAGGGCCGGCGCTCTACTCACTGCGCCACCTAGCCGCCCCTAATGCCCCTTGCCCTGTCACTTTTCTGCCTCTTTTTTCCCCCTTTGCCATCTAAGAGCATACCTCTCTATTGACTGATCATAGATTTAGGGATGAAACTTGCAGGTCACCTGAGCCTCTCTTCTTTTATGTATGAGGAAACTGGGACCCAGAAATGTTAAGTGAGTTGTTCAGTTGAAGAATTATAAGGTATTATCAAGCAGTAGGGGGCAAAGTATGAGGCCTAGAGTCAAGAAGACCTAAGTTCAAATGTAGTCTCAGATACCTACTAGCTCTGTGACCCTAGGCAAATCACTTTATCTTGTTTGCCTCAGTTTCCTCATGTGTAAAATGAGCTGGAGGAGGAAATGGCCAATCACTCCAATATCTTTGCCAAGAAAACCCAAAATGGGGTCAAGAAGAACCAGGCATGATTGAAACAACTCAAGAGCAACAAATCAAGTCACCTGGCATTTGGACGTCTCCAAATCTACTACATCAGACTGACCTAATAAAATCTAGATAGGTGAGAGTGGCCAGTATTACAATGACCTGAGCAGACAGGATAGCAGTAGGATCATTAATCTGTGAGTAGCCTATAAAATAGAATTAAAGAATATGCCACACTCCCTGGACCTAATACTTTGGTTACATGTAAATTTTTGGACCATATACACACGCGGTCTTAGATCAAAAGGAAAATGAGCACACGGGCCATTGACCAGACCCAGATTTTCAACACTGCACTCTGTGAGCATTTATTTAAAAAGGTGTTTTCTATGCTGCTCTTGAACCTTTTGCTTCACCATTAATTGTAAGGTAATTAATAGCAATGAGGATTTTGAGGAAAACAGTCCAGTGTATTGGAAAAGCAGATAATTCAATAAACATTTATTAAGCTCCTGCTTTGTGCCAGGCACTGTACAAAGCCCTGAGAATACAAATAAGAATAAAGGAAAGACAGTAGTTGTTCTCCAGAAGTTACCATCTAATGAAGGAAGATAACAAAAGGAAGCTGAAGATTGGGGGTCAAGAGTGTATGGATTTAAACAGCCTGTATTCCATAACTCTGGAGATTATTGAGGAGAATGTACATTATAAACATGTTAATGTGACTGTCTTTATAATATATGACAATAGATGAAAGTATGAATTGTTCTCTTCCTTCTTCCCTCCTTCCTCTTTCTCCTCTTTTCCTGTAGAGAGGTAGTGTGATGTAGGAGACAAAGAGAGCTGACCTCAGATCCAGGAAAACCTGGGTTCAAGTCCTACTTTTGACACCTCTGGCTGTCACTTAACTTCTAAAGACAATTTGCTTAACCCTCAATGTCTCTAGGCAGCTAAGTGACTGAGAAGTTGCCAGCATGCATTAGTAGAGGGATTTTCCTCAACAGAGTTCACTATACCAGTGAAATCACTGATACAGCCTCTATCCATATCCCTATCATCATCATCATCACCACCACCGTTATCCCACATCTGAATCCAGATGTGGAAAGGTGACCTTGTTTGTGCTCATGGCAGTAGAATATTGCTTCCCCTACTGACTCCAGTCTCTTAGACATCACGGATGGGGATTTCTTGTACCTGTAATTATCTGGAAAGGTATCAACTAAGAGGCAGGTTTCTTTTTCTCCTCTTTCCCTCCCTCCATCCTTTCAATGATACCTACTCACATATGTGTGTGGCTTCTCCTCTTTCTCTAAACACCCCTTTTCTTCCTACCTGCCTGTGACATTTCTAATCTGTGCTCACCCCATCCCTGCCCAAGATCTTTTCTATAGACCACCTGATGCGTCTTCCTTCCCTGGCTATCACAGGAAAACATGGAGTTAAATGAGGCGACTCCCTCTCATCAGGGGACCACTTTCAAATTGGTTAGACAGGGTGGTCTTGAACAGCCAGAGACTTGGTGAAGATTCCAGACCTCCAACAATAAGGGAAAAAGGCAGAGTCCCTGAGTAATACATTTCTATATCTCTAAGCACCATTAATCAACACTTGAGGTACATAAACATTATACACTTAGCTCCTACATCTTAAAGTATGTATAGAAAACTTTAGAAATTCAATTTGGCTTTTTTCTGTTCCAATTATGAGCATTGCTGCAGCAGTTCTCTGTTATTTTTCATTGCAAATGTACAATGTTTCAGTAGCATTATGGGTTAAATAGGCTTTTGTGGGTTGGCCTGGAAACCTAACAACCGTTTATAACATTGTTTCCATGGAAAAATGCATTCTGAGTTCCAAACAACTTACTTACAAATGAATTTTTGGAATCAGGCCCATTTGTGAGTTAGGGACTGGCTGTATTTGTCTTCTTCTGGTCCTAAAGTACACGTCTAACGTTGTGAAGATCTGAATGGGTACTGTAGGTTAAACATCATTGACCATTTCAGTGAAGGAGAAAGGAGCAGATACGGTTTCCCACCCTTGTCAGGCATTAGATTGTTGGCCTGGTACCAAGATTGAAAGATGCATATTTTCCCTGTGAGCAGAGCTTCTCCTGCTATTGGCTTGCAGCCAGGAGGGGACATCAGCATTACAGAACACAGAGAATCTGGTGACAGCAACTTGCAGTCTTGCTGGATTATCTGCGAATGACGGTGATGTTGGTAGTATGTGAAGGCTGGTTGAGTGATGCATGGTACCTGAGAATCAGCTGCCTAACTCTTTTATGAAAGAGAAAGTCAGGGGAAAGTATGTCTCATTCAATGGAATATTTGAATACCTAGTTGCTTCTAGATTCAGAATCTTGCAGAGACAAGAGCTCATAGCTCATTTAAATTTTGTACAACATTTTCGTGGTTGCAGGCATTGGGAGTCCAGCTTTCCCCTCATTCGGATAGCTCAAATTGCCAAGTGGGAGTGAATTCCACAGATAGATTATATGCTTTATCAAGTATGGGTAGGTTTGTAATCTATAGACAGGGTTAAAAATAGGGACTGGACTTTTGTAGAGGAAAGTTCCAAGTAAAGAAACTTCCTTTATCACTGCAGATAAGGGCCTTTTCTGCCACTGTATTAGAGAGCTTCCTAGAGCAGAAAGAAGTTAAGTGACCCACCCAGGGTCACACAGCTATTGTGTCAGTGGTGGGTCTTGAAGCTATATCTCATTGCTTTCATGCCCAGCTCTAATCATAGAAAAGTTGAGCATGCCGTTAAGAGACAAGAACCAGAGACCCTGCTAGTCATCAGTCTTTCTCAGTTAAGATTTTGAGGTCCTATCATATAGTAACTTCAAAAGTCTTGATTAAAGGGTTGCATCTTATGGGGGCACTCTTCAAAATAGAGAAATAAGAAAAGTCTGAAGGGATGAGGAAGTTGTTCTCTAGCATTTCAAAAGGTGGGTGTGATTTTATAGGGGAGATGTTGAATTTCTATCTACTTCAGTTCATCTTCAAAGGTGAGAAAGATGCTGCTTTTCCCCTTTGGGAGCATCACTGGTAGGATTTCCATTTCACTCATCTCACCAGTTGCTTGTATCACATCATCCAAATGTTCTCTTATCCTTGTGGGAATTCAATTAAATTTAGTAAACATTTATTTAAATGCCTACTCTCTGCCCTTTCTGGATTGTTGGGTATGCAAAAACAAGAAAAGGAGAAATATTTCCTGCCTTTCAAGGGCTTCCCGACTGAATGGGGCAGCTCCATTAAGATCATTGTCTTTGATTCTTCAGTGCCTACTGTAGTATAAAGGCAAATCTGCCTGTTTGTGTTTGACTCTTCATGACCTCATTTGGGGTTTTCTTGGCAGAAATACTGGGGTGATTTACTATTTCCTTCTCTAGCTCATTTTACAGATGGGGAAACTGAGGCAAGCAGGTTGCCCAGGGTCACACAGCTATAAGTGTCTGAGGTCAGATTTGAACTCAGATGAGTCTTTCTGACTCCAGGCCAGGCACTCTTGTCCATTGTGCCACTGAGTTGCCCTGTAAAGGCAAGTAATAAGTGCTTAGTAAGGATTTGTTGCTGAATTTTAATTTTGAATTCTGAATTAAAAGCTTAATCAGTAATTCTGCCTAACTTTCATAGTGTGGTTTATAACCTGTGTGACCTTGAGCAGGTACTTAACCTCACCTACCCCATTTTCCCCTCTGTGAAATAAGAGTTTAGCCTATATGACCTATTAGGTCTCTTCCAGCTTTAAATCTTTGATCCAGGTGGGGAAATTCCCTGCAACAAAACAAATGCAACCTACCTATGACTTAGAAGGTAAATTCAGAATTACTTATGCCAGAGTTTCTTAAACTTTTTCCACTCACGACCATAAACCCAAGAAATCTTTATGTACCCCCAGGTATATAAAACACATATACACATCAAACATTTGCTGGTGGTAAACCATAAAGAAATGTAGTTTAAAACAATTCTTTAGTATTCATATTTTACTATTTATTAAAGCTGAAAGCAAATTTGCATACTAATGAGATGTATACACTTCTTTATTTTCACATAAAGCATTAAATCTTGGCAGAATAATTGGTACTGCAGGTATGTAGAACATCTTTAACGTTTTTCAGAGTTCATAGATATTTTGAATTTATATTCATCAATGCTGAGAAGTTTTCTTCCCATACATATGTAGTACATAATGGCAGAAGTGTTTATAGGACAATTTCAGAAATTGCTGGAAATTGTCCTAATCCCAAACCAAAATTCATTTAATGATCTTGTATGTACAGTGAAAAACACTTCAATTCATAACATACACTGGTCTTGAATCCGAGTCGAGGTGTTTTTAGCAGCGATCGTTGGCATTGAATGTCGTGAGGGCATGTGCAGTGCAAAGTGCACATGTTACATGTTCAGAACCAAGGCTGCCATGAAGTCGCATGAGACAACACGGGTAAGATCTGCCAGAAACACCTAAGATTCATTACACATTTGATTTTGAATTAATTTTTGGTCATTGACTGTTTGGAATCCTTTTACTACTGCCAAATTTTTAACAACCCCCACATTCAATTATGTGGCCCCATTTGGAGTCATGAACTGCAATTTAAGAAGCGCTGACTTATACCACGTGGAGGTAAAGTGACTTGGCCAGGGTCACTCTGCTAATGTCTGAATAATGTCCAGATTTGGACTCAAGACTTTCTACTGTCCAAGTACTCTATTCACTCTGATGTTTCTCTGGCCAGAATGAAGACATGTGCACAGTAATACCAATGGCTAAGGGAATTATTGTTAGGAGATCTGGGGAGAAGGACTGACAGACTAGGGCTTCTGTGGGCAGTTTGAGTTAAGTTCTCTCCTTAGCTCTTGCTGATCCGGGAGATAGAAAGCAGTGGGAGGGTGGAGTCAATTATAATTCTTCAGGGTTATTTAGGAGCACCATGAAATCAGCAGATTGCTTATTATTCGAGGGCACTGATTGGGACCAGCTTGTCTTGGTGTGGGGAGTGTTTGAGCTTTCTAGGAAAGTCTAGGAAAGTGGTTATGATGAACATAAAGTGAGAAGACTTGGTGTCTAGTGCCCAAGAAACTGAAAGTCATTGAAACTTAGAGACAATCGGGCTAATTAGCATTGGGCTTCCTCCCTTTCTGTTGTCACTCACTGCAGCATACAGGGGGCATTTGTAGATGGGCTGTAGATGGACTGACTATTCTTGTACTCTATTGGCCACCAGTAGAGGAAAAATGGGTGGTGACATAAAGAGCCCACATTGATTTAGTCCTTGCTATAGAGTTTGCAAAGTGTTTTATATACATTATCTCACTGGAGTCTCACGGCAGCACAATATAGTAGGTACTGATCAATCAACAATTAAATAAATGCTTATTGAGTATCTACTGTTTGCTAGGCATAGTACTTACTGTAGATCTTACTGCTAGTTGTTTTTACTTTAGATGTGTTACTATCAGCATTTCACAGCTAGGGAAACTGAGTCACAGAAAAGGCAAGTGACTATGTTCAGTGTCACATGAGAGAGGAGGGATCTGAATGAAGTCTTTCTGATTCCAAGTCCAATATTTAACCTATTATGCCACACTGCCTCTTCATACTGCTATCTTTAAGATCAGGTTCCATCAGGTCCTGCTGTGAGGTTAGGCTCAGGCTTGAGAGTATATGTTGGGGATAAAGTTATCATAGAGAAAGAAGAGAAATATGATAATATTTATTTACACAGGACTTTGCAATTTGCAAACTACATTCTTCACAACAATCCTGGGAGCTATATGACATTTATTATTCTAATGTTATACATTAGGAAATGCAGTGAAAGAGATTAAGCAGCTTGTCCATGGTCATGGGCTAGCAAGTTTCCAAGCCGGGTCTCAAAACCAAGTCTTCTGATCTTGAATCCTTTGTTTAGTCCATTGCATATATCATATTGTATCACCTCTAGTTAAATGAGACCTACTTTTATCTTAATGAAGTCATAGAGATGCATAATAATGAAATACTTTTTTATTCTTTTGGAACTGGAGTCTCATCCATGAGCCATAATCCATATTCAGTGATGTAGAGTGCCACCCCTCCATGCCTTCTCTTCCTGTGTAATCTTTATCTGTGCCTGTATATAAATCTGTTATCATGGATCCATTCAACATACTGAAGGCCTTTCTATTCTTGTTTTGTTTTTGGGTTTTTTGTTTTGGTTTTTGGAGGGCAATTGGAGTTAAGTAACTTACCCAAGGTCAAACAGCTAGTTTTTGTAGTAAGTGTCTGAGGCTGGATTTGAACTCAGGTCCTCCTGACTCTAGGGCTGGTGCTCTATTCACTGCTCCACCTAGCTGCCCAAGCCTTTTTACTCTTAAAAAAAATCAAGGGGTACCAAAATATATACCATTCTCAGAATAGGACCAATCTGTCTTCCTCTCTAATCACACATATCCTCAATGATATTTTTAAAAGACTTGTTAAGCATAAAAAGATAACTGGAAATGTTATAGAACCTACTTAAGACTTCCATGTATCCTTCAGTTTTTCTTTGGGTTATTTGTAATGTGTTTCTGAAACTGTACACTAATTAGGTCTGTAAGTTTCTATTAGTAATGAATAAAATAATTAACTCATTCGGAGATATTTAAATTATGTGGGGGAAAGGGCTCACTAAGGTCCACTGAGTAAATTCTTGCCTCACTGTGTTGGTGGCATTTACATTAGTCATTTAATAAATGGAATTAGCAAAGAAATAAGTGTTACAAATAAACAAACAAACACCTCCTCCCCACAGGTCATGGTGGATTTTGATGATGATCCACTTGAGAGAAACAAAAAAGGAACTGCAATGCAATTAAAGGAATTAAAATGTAATTAAAATTCAGTTGTGCTATTGCTTTATGCAAATGTCATTCATGAAAAAAGAGTAGGTTGAAGATTCTAGGTCCCTTCCTGAGATGGAAATATAACTCATCCTGAAGGTGGAGTGGAAACTTGGGGCTGGGAGAGGAAAGGTGGGGTTCAGTGGTAATTGAAAGAGGAAGGTAGTAAAGGAATGGCAGGGGCTCTGGAGATTTTTAGGGGAAAAGTAGGGTTAGAGACAGAAAAGAGACCCTAGGTTGTAATGATCAAGATGGATTCTGCTTAAAGAATGCAATTCAGGACCTGGGTGTCCAGAGCTGAAGGAAAGCAGACCCAAAGGGGTCAAGGGTCAAGGAATAGGAGTTGCGTACTTAGGTGACTGTGATATGTATGTGTATGTGCATGTGTATGTGCATGTGTATGTGTATGTGTATGTGCATGTGCATGTGCATGTGCATGTGCATGTGTATGTGTATGTGTATGTGTATGTGTATGTGTATGTGTATGTGTATAAGTATTTCCCTCTTCTCTCTCTTTCTTTCTCTCTTTTTCTCTGATTCTCTCTGTGTCTCTGTCTCTGTCTCTACCTCTTGTCTCTCTCTCTCTCTCTGTCTCTCTCAGCTATCACCTCCTATAGGATGCCTCTCCTAATGTTTCTCTCCAATCCATTCAACCCGTGCCACCTCAATGATACCTCTACTTTCTCTATAAATGTTTCCTTGAGTTTATATTGTACACGTTTTAATATGTGTAATAGTTATATATGTATATATAGTTATATATGTAATGTTTATATATGTACATCTGCAACAGAATATCAAGTTTTGGAATTATTTAATTTTGGTCTTTTTATACTCAGTGACCATCACACGTGTGTGTGTAGTACATAGACACACACTTAATACATTCCTGGTCTCTAACAGGGATGCAGGGTGGATAAAGAGGACTCTGCCCAGATCTGGGCTTAAGAATACATTTGGACCAATAAATAAGACAAGTGCCTCCTATCCCCACCCCATTCGCCCCCAGCCCTCCAAAGTTCAAGACAGGCAGAAGATCAGAAAAAAGAAGAGTAACAAGGACAAGATTGCTCAGGGCTTTCAACCTGTGCCAAGCTACCCAAGTAACCTCAAAGTCTGAACTCGTGATTTATTTCAACTGTGTATAGTTTGTATGCTAAGGTTCCCTCACACTGTAGTAAAGATTGATTATCTACTTGAATGGACTCTGAGTGTGTTTTACTGCTGCTGACAGAGTGAGGCTGGAGAAGATAAAGTGGGGAAAAAGTCGGGGGCCCTTGGGAGAGCCTGATTAAGAGAGCCTTCTGTTTGGGAGCTATGTATGGTAGTGCCCTGTTTCATCTGTGTAGATACTCATGGAAATTTCTAGTAAGAGAAGGGCTCTTAACCTTCCTTGTATGCCATGGACCCCTTGGCCAGACTGCTGAAGCTGTGGACCCTTCTCAGAATAATGCTTTTAAATGCATGAAAGAAAATCCATAAGCTTGTAAAAGAAACAATTACATTAAAAAGTTGTCAAAATATTTAAAAGTACATTAAACATTTTTCATGGACCCCTAGTTAAGAATCACTGCCATAGGTTGAAACCCAGGCATTTTAAAATAATTGAGTAAGCAATAAGTACATTTAGTCATAGGTAGTTTGACACATTCTCATACCTTATTTTAGACAACTTTCTAATTAAATTTTGATTACTATTGCTGAGGATGCTGTTTTTCACATGCTTTTTCTGTTCTTAATTTTGTCACTGTTGTTGAACGCAGAGCTGTAAGTAATAATATTTACAAGAGATGGTTGAAGTGAGTTGGTGCTAGGGAAGGGGTGGTCACTGTGAGCCTCAAATACATTGGGTGGAGGAGCTACCATGACGAAAGGACCTCAGGGAAGGAATGGCCTGGCATTAGCTTAACCAGTGCAGCTCAGGGGATGGCCCATTTGCCCTGTGTTGGCCAAGGCTCTGATTAACTCTAGGAGAAGCATATAAAAGTGTAGGGGATAAGGAGGAGCAGAGAGGCCAAGCCCAAATATCTCACTGTGCTTGGCACCTTTGCTAGGCCAACAGAGACTTGTAAAGCCATGATCTGGGTGGGGGTGGGGCACCTCCCATAATTTTTGAGAGGGAATTTTGCCTAACATTTATTTAATACTTTGAATGAATGATATAATGGATGACATGTGTGTGTGTGTGTGTGTGTGTGTGTGTATGTAAGGGTATAATGAAAAAGTATTTATATAGCATTTACATTGTACACAGGTCTACTGAGAGACTGATTCTTCTTGGCTCAGTGGCCAGTCTTCTCTGACTTATCTTTGACTTAGCCCCCTCCCCAAGACTGGAAGTAGGTGGAGTGGGACAAAGTGGCACATCCAATCCAACCTGAAACTTTTGCTTGTACATGTCTTTAATCAAGGGACCCACTGGAAAGGGCTGCAGCAGATATGTTACATGTGGCCCTAGATAGAGTCCATTTCTAGGTATGCTCCATTCAGTGTTTTCTAGCCAGAGTTGGGCAGGGCTTGGGAGTCTAGAGAGTATTCTCCTGTTTACCCTTATTGCATTTGCTTTTGACTATACTGTCTAGGTCTCCCAAACATATTACTAGAGCAATAGGTTAGCCTTCTATTATTTTCACAGGAATTGTTTCAGTTTTTGAAATCTTTGTAGCCCCAGTCCTAGCATTGCATCTGGCTTATAGTAGGTGTTTTATAAATGCTTGGAGATGATCTAATATATGTCCTAATATTAGTACATCACTAAGGTATTGTCCATAGGGTAAGCAGGACAATTTCTTTAATAAGACACCAGAACACACCAGACTTGATAATAAAAGATGAGTACAAAGACTATAAATATACTTATTATGGTCCTCAGTTCCTTAAGGAGCATACAGAGGGTAACATGACAGCTGGTATTAAGGCTAAGGTCCCTCATGAACCCTCATGCCTAAACCCTGGCTCTAGAGATTACTTGTTGTTCCCTAAGGGAGAAACTGACCCATTCAATCAGATCTGAGTTCTTGCCCCCCGTGCCAAAGGATATTTCCTTCTGCCTAGGAACAGCTTAATAACCTAAGTAAGCCATGAACTTGCCTATTGTTTGTCTTAATAGTTTGGTTCACCAGTCAGGGTAGTTTTGGGTATGTTAGAATAGACTAGTTGGTCCATGGGTATTGATTGACCCAGAGTGGTGATTTCAATATCTATCTCCATATGGTTATCTAAAAGCCTAGTTACCATTTTCTATACTTTATATGGATTTATAAAGTAATTTATTATGCAGTTAGCTTGAAACAAGAAAACAAAATGAACATATGATGATTTATACTTAATTAATTGTTGGAGAAGGAAATGACAACCCCCTCCAGTAGCTTTGCTAAAATAAAAAACAAAAACAAGCCCCCATACCCAAATGGGGTCACGGGGAATGAGACACAACTGAAATGACTAAGCAACCAAAGACTCAGACCTGGTTAAGTGGCAAAGATCCTCTCTGAGATAACCCCTGAGCATCCTGCAGCAAGGGGTCGGGGATTGAGATCTCTTTCCCTCTTCCATCATAGGCTCATAGATTTTGAATTGGAAGGGACCTGAGTGAGAACCCTCTAGTTCATCTCTTTCATTGTCTGTCCTAGGATGGAGGCATAGAGAGGTTATATGATTTGTCTGAGGTCACGCAGTTATTTAAATGTAGCTCTTCTTCCTCCAGAGCTAGCACTCCTACCACTAAACCACGCTGCCTCCCTAACATGGCCTCCCATTTACTCATTTAGAATTTGCTTTCATTATTGTCAGTCTTTTTCCCTTTTATGGTGGATCAGGTTCATGGAAAGAGTGTTTAATTTGAATGTGGACATTTTTTGATCAATGAAAGCATTCTTTGAATATGTACGTTGTCTAAGAGAGGCAGAGTGGGTGGCATAGTGTTTAAAGGTCTAATTTTGGGGTCAAGGACTACCTTTGATCTCCACAGGCAAGTATTCCAACCTCTCAGCCCCTCATGCTATTTCTAAGATTGTAATTTACCAATGAGTTTTTCTTGATGGAGAAAATTTCCATACTGGGAGTTGCCCCTACCACCCCCACCCAAACACACTCACCAAAAGGATCTTATTTCAGGTCAATAAATAGTCTCCTTGAGAGAATGTTTTGTATACATGATGCATAAATCCTAGTATATTTATTAAAAAACAATAAAATGAGAAGAAGGGTTTATTTTCTATATCGTCACACAGAGTAATCATGTGTTTTGTCTGGGGTCACCATGGTTAGTCAAGGGCAGACTTGGAACGAGACTCCAAGTTCTTCAACACCATTGGAAATGAGGTAGTGGGAGCTCGACAAAATGGGGCAATTGTGGCAAGAAGGGAAACAAACAAACAAACAAAAGATTTGTTTCGTAGGTTTCTCCTCTTGTCTTTGAAGGAAGTCAAAGGTTTGTGGCTCTTTGGCAGTGAAGTAATCTGGCATATGATCAAAGCCAAAGAAATTCAGAGCAAATAGTGATAGATTCAGTCAATCAACATTTATTAATCAGTCACTACTTCTAGGCACTGAGCTAAGTACAAAAAGAGGCAAAAGATAGTCCCTGCCCTCAAGGAGCTTATGATTAATGGAGGAGATAGCAGGCAAACAAATATATACTAAGCAAGTTAAATAAAGGAAGTATTTTACAGGGAGAAGGCATTGGGATTCAGAGGAATCGGGGAAGGTTTCCTGCATTTTATGGGCAGGCATGCCTTGTATGATAGAGTTCAAGTTGAAGCTAGTAGTTCATCAGTAGAGTAGCAGTGGCCAACAATTTGATCCCTAATCACTGTACTAGCTACACAGAAAGAAAGCAATCCATTTTAGGATATCCTTAGAGTAATTTCTTAGAAAGTTAGCTGAGTCTAAGACTTATCAAATATATGTAAGGGAATTTTTCCCCTGCCAAAAAACTAGTCGAATTTTATGATCCAAGAAGGAATTTCCTTGCCTATGGCAGAATTATGAAGTAAGATAAAAGTACAAACCTAGTAATCAGGGATAGCGTCTGAGCTTCTGATTTCATTGGTAAAGTAAACTCCTATGTGAGGAAGATCCCTCTCTGCAATTCATAGTCCTAGAGAGTTGTTGAGAGCACCAAGGAATTAGACTTGCTCTTTCCTGAATATGAAGAAAAAGAATATCATATTTAAAACAATGTTACATGTGTTCTATTATTCTCTAAATTCTTTATATGTATGTATGTAAATGTACTATCTATATACTTTCTAGGTATGCTATTTGTGGTTAATGAAATTTGATGTTTGCAGTAATTTCTTTAAAAACAACAACTGGGTTTCAGAGCTATGGCCAGAAGTATAACTCCGTATTGTACTGTTCTTTCTATGAAAAATTGAGATGCAAGAAAGGGTGCCTTACCAAGGATCCAAAATCCTGCCTTGAATGGGAGGAAGGTAGCCTTGAGTTGAAACAGGTTCTGAAGGCAGTGGTGAGTAAGGGACATGGACAAATCAAAGGAAGAATGTCCATGAATCGGTTTAGCTCTCCCTCCCTCTAGAGCCTTGAGTATACACTGTCTTTTAAGGATGTAAAACCTTTTTTTTTCTTTTCTCAGAACTCACTAGGAAGTTAACGTATACTGAGTTATTTAAAAGAAGTTGGCAATACAGCTCAATTCAACAGACTTTTGTTAAATGCTGAAATCATAGTGGTAGGTGCTGGGAATGGAAAGATGAAAACCAGAACAACTGCTGTCCTCAAGAAGATTACTCTCTTGGGAAGCTAATGGGAGGAAAGGGGTTAGATGTGCAAGCACAGAGTTCTGATGTAAGATTAGTTGGAATCAAAGAAAATGGCTGTAAAAACTCTTAAGACATTTGAGAAGGGCAAAGGTCACTTTTTGCTATAGACATGGGAAAGTTTCATAGAGAAGATAGCACTTGATTCAGACCTAGAAATGGACTATGAGAATTTTCAATTGTGAAATCAAATCACGGATTTGATTTCTTTTTAAATAAAATTCATTTTATTCCATCATACTGCACTAAAAATTATGCCCCTTCTAGAATAATGATAATAAGTAGCATTTATAGAGCACTTTAAAACTGATGAAGTGCTTTACAAATATCTCTCAGTTTATCCTTGCAACAAACCTGTGAAGTAAGTGTTATTATAGTCCTTGTTTTTCAGATGAGGAAACTGAGGCCAAGAAAATCTTAAGTGACATGCTCAGAGTCACAGAGCTAGTAAGTGTTTGAGGCAGGATTGGAACTCAAGTCTTCCAGATTTAAGTCCACCAGCATTGTGTCATGACAAAAGGTCTGGATACACTTTAGAAACCTCTCATTTCTTTGACTTGGTGCCCTCACCTAGATCGGGCCTGGCATTGTCAGTATCTGACACTCCTGCCAAGGGTAGGTACTTGTTTGCCTTATAAACACTTAGGCTTACAAGGCTCAAAACATAAACCACTTATATTTACAAATTACCAAACAGAGATAGGATTAACATCTGATCCTATTGTGACTCAGACTGTGCAGTGAGCAGCCTTTCCCCCAGAAACCTATAAAGTCCACATGACTTAGGAAAAAAAGTTATCTTTGGGTCCTCATTTTTTAACCTCATTTTGGGTCGTGGTAAATAATTGTTTCAGTTCTTATTGCTAGTAATGTGTTGTCTGCTTTCATCAATACCCTGCCTGTTGGATCTTTGAAATCAAGGGAATGCATTCTCTCTTCTCAATACTTTATCCCTCCATCCCATATCCCCTTGAGGCATCTGAGTGAGACATGTAAATTATCCTGGGGTTACTTCAGGAAAGATCTACAAAGAGGGAGTCAGCTGCTTTCTGTGGAGGGCTTGAAGGAGAGGGAGATTTTGTAGTCTTTGCTACAGAGTCCTACTTAAATCATCCCTAGAAGATGAAAGTGCACTATTTTATATTTTCAAATCTCTAAAGAAGTAAACTATATATTCTTCCTTAGAAATGCATTCTCATAAGTCTTGGTTGTCAGAAGTTTTTCTATATATCTAACTGGAATTTTTTATAATGGAATTTCTATCTCTGCCTGTGACTTTGACCGAGTCTTCCTCATCTGTAAAATAAAGGGGATGGATTATAAGATTTCTCAGGTCTTTCCTTGCTCCAAATCTGATGGTCCACATCCGTGACTGGGAGAGTAACTTGTCCCTCTTCTGAATTGCCACACCCTTTTATACATCTCTTACTGACATTTCACAAATTTATCTTGTATGTTCACTATTGGCTTACCGGTCTTACCTCCCCTGTGAGCTTCTTTGGGGCAGGGAACATATGGCATTCTTTTTCTCCCTCACGGTATCTTGAACACAGTTGGCATTCAGTAAAGTATTGAGTCAATATATCACATTAATTAATAATGAAGTTTAAACTAATTTTCTTTCATTCTTAGTGCATTTTGTTTTATTTGGCTAATGTGAAATGCTATAAAAGTTATTATGGAAGGATAGATAGATGAGTAAGCTGAAACTTTAGCCCTTAGGAACTAGAAGTCCATAGGAAGAGGTAGAATCCATACAGATGTAATTGTAGTTCAATAGATAAAGGATAATAAGAGGTAGAGTCATTCTCTGAGAGTCCAAAGAAGGGAGAGGTCACTTTTGGCTGGGAAAGTGGGAGGACTTGATATATTTCTAGCATAAGTCCTTTTCCGTCCTCTAACCCTGCCTCCACCCTGGTGTAGGCCCTCATGACCTCATACTGGGACTATTTCAATAACCAGCTGGTTGGTCTGGCTACCTCAAGCTTCTCTTCACTCCAGTACATCCCTCATTCAGCTGTCAAACGGATCTCCCTAAAGTATAGGCCTGACCATATTAACCTTCCTATTTAATATATTACAGTGATAGGGACAGTAGGTACCTATCACCTCCAAAATCAAATGTAAAACCCTTTGTCTGGCTTCTAAAGCTCTTCATGATATGCCTGGCTGGCCTTTCCAGTCTTTTTTACCTTAATTTCTCTCCCATGTACTCTGAGAGAAACTTTGGCCTCCTTGCCATTTCTCAAACAAAACACCCCATTTCCTGACTCCAAACATTTTCTGTGGCTGTCCCTCTATGCTTTTCTTCATCATGTCTCCCTCCTGATTTCTCCGGCTTACTTCAAGCCCCAATAGTTTGAACATAGTTGTTTGTATGTTGTCTTCCCCGTTAAGCTGTGAGCTCTTTGAGAGCAGTGATTACATTTTTCTTGTCCTTGTATCTCTAACACTTAACATAAGTAGGTGATCGATTAAAGTGTATGGACTAATTGATTGACTAAAGAAGGTAGCATTTCTATTTGTCTTTGAAAGATGTGTAAAATTTCAGAAGGCAAAGATTTTGAAGGAAAGATACTGCTACCTCCCCCATCTCTCATCATCAACTGTGGGGGTCTTTAGGGCAAATAACTAACCCTTCCTGAGCCTCAGTTTCTTCAGAGGTCTATGCCAGCTCTAAATCCATCTCTGTGATCCTGTGACATTCCAGGCAGAGGAAACAATGTGCATAAAAACACTGACGTAGGAAATATTTAGGAAATGACAATAAGTCTGGTCTGACTAGAGCATAAGGTTCAGCAAGGCAGCATTGTGGGAGATGAAATAGGTTGCCTCAAGTTGAGGAGGACCTCTGGTTCTAAGGAGTCATAGATTTTCATTATTTTAGAGCTGGAAGGGACCCCAGGGATAATCTAATGATCCCACCAACTAATTTTGCTGATGAGGAAATTGACTTGATTTATAGGAAATAAGGAATAATTAGGGATGGGAGAGGGACAGAGTACTGAAAAGGCCAGTAACATGAGAATTGTTCCTTCATTGAGATTAATTTGATATCAGTGTGAAGAATATGCTGGGAAAAAATACCATGGTCATGGGGACCAGAAAGAAGGATACTGCTGTGATAGATCAGAGGAGAAGATGTGAAGACTTGAACTTGAGTATTAACAATAGGAATGAAAGGGTGGCTTGGAAAGGCATTTATCTGAGCAAACTAGGCATCAAAAATAGTATTCCCAATTCTGAGCTCATGTAATCTGAATTGGAATCATCATGAAAATGCTAGACTATCTCTACCCTATTATGCTTTCCATTGAATTGTAGACTTTGGTCAGGCAGTATATAATAGTAAGATGGGTACGCTAGTCACTATGATGCCCTCTGGACACAAATTCAGCATTTGTAGAGTTTTAAAAAGTTGACTTCTCTCATTCACTACCACATAATTCATTGGGTGAATCTGGCTGATTTTCCCCTGCTTGCCTCTGAACCTCTAGCTATCAGTCAGTTGTCTGATTCAATATGCTAATTTATGTGTTGCCAATGTCAGACTTTTATAGGAATGATTTTGATTATATTTTAGCAGAACCAGACTTCCTGGTTTAACCTGGCATACATTTTACATATCTTAGATATTTTCCATATGGTGTTTGCTTCTTTAAAAGACAGGAGAGAAATGTAATCTTTAGAGAATAGTTCACATCGAAAAGTGCAGTGTGGAAAGCTGTATGTATCTAAAAAAGTATACACACATGTGTATATTATGCATATATATGTGGACACACATGTATACACATATATGTTGACATATATTTTGGGGAAAGTCTGTATAAAGCAGCTATAGTGAATGGGATGATAACACTGATGATATTGCAGGTTACTTAATTATGCATTAAATCTCAGCATGGAGCAGACCAATGATTCATTCATATCGATACCTTTTCTTTAGGATAGTAGATGCCTCAGGTCATTCTGTAATAAGGTCATAGTTTCTCTCCATAATGTCAATCTCAGAAGAAAGGGAATGTGCCCTAAATATTCCTTATTTCTTTTTATAAGACATATTTTTCTCTTTTGTGAATTTATTCAAGCCTCCCTTAAACTTAGTTATAATTTCTTCTAACATTTCTTCTAAAATGTGACCAGAAACATGGCCATCATTCTCTTTGCTTTCAATGGTCCTCCTCTTCATATCCTTTCCATTCCATTCAAACTGGCCTTATACACCATATTCCATCACTCATCTCTATACTTTTACACAACTGAAAGGTGCTCCTTCCTCATGCAACTGGTATAATTTCTTTGTTCCTTCAAAATATAACTCATCTTGCCACCTTCACCATGGGAGCTTTCTTGATTGCCACCCTCCCCCTCCACCCCAGCCCTAGTGATTAGCCTTCTCTCCTTTTTGAAATTACTTTGTATTTACTGAAATGAGTAAATGTGCTTATGGTATCACACCCTCACCTCCAGTAGAATGTTTGTTTCTTGAGGGCAGAGAATATTTCATTTTTGTCATTGTATTCATAATGCTGAGCACAATGCCTTGTACCCAGTAAACTTTGAATCATTTTTGGTGAGTTGAAAATTGAAGAGTTCTCCTAAGGTGACAAAGGAAATTTGCAGTGACTTTTGACCTTAACCCCCCTCTCTCTACCAATTATCCATGATTCAAAGACCTATGTGCTTTCTCTCCCTCTACCACCTCATTTATCTTAAGGTAAATTAGATGTCCCCTCTTAACCTCCTTTCCTCTCTCCTCACCAGAATGGGTGGCAAAATATGGTCCTTAAATCTTTGAAAAAGTATCACGAAAAGTGAGATTCCTTGTAGTTTATGACATGATAAAGAACAGACTTGTATTCCTGTAGAGCCTCTTTCTGCCTCAGATGCTAATTCTCCTCACTAGACAAAATACATCTTTGAATTTCAGTTTCTTCATCTGACAGCATTTTAAAACCATTCACCCCCTGTTAATTTCATAAAGACAGTTTGTGAGGATTAATACGTTAATGGGCACAACATGATTTGAAAGCCTTGAGGGGAAGGTGCTGAGTAAGTACTTATTTTTATTATGATTACACTCAAACCTGGCCAGGGGTCTATTTATAACAGGTAAGAGCCAAGGTATATTCTGGGCTCCACAGAGAATCTCTTTCCTTCTTTGTTTCCCCCCAGTAGGGGTTACTGAGCTCCTGTTCCCCATGACATATATTCCAAGGTGTTGTTATGGTTACATAATAAGCACAAGAAAATCATCTCAATAAGATAGGTGCCCTATGATTACTGATAAAACAACAAACCCAAGTCATCATTTGGTTTTACAGGAGACAAAAACAGAAAATGAGATTCATGGTCTGCAGCAGTGTTAAAGTTGAATGAATGACATTGCCAATCTCTCCTTTGAAACTATATTCTTTTTTTTTAAATTAAATTTTATGTTTATTTTTAGTTTACATCATTCATTTCCACAAGATTTTGAGTTACAAATTTTCTCCCTGTCTTTCCCCTACCACCACCCCAAAACAGTGATCCTGCTGTATACTCCCTCCCCCAATCTTCTCTCTCCTATATCCTCCTCCATTCCCCTCCGACTTTTCGGTAGGGCAAGATGGATCTCCTTACCCCAGTGCCTGTATATCTTATTTCCCAGTGGCATGTAAAAACATTATATATATATATATATATATATATATATATATATATATATATATATATATATATATATATATATATAAATTTATATATATGTTTATATGTATAAATATATATATATTTAAACATTTGATTTTAAAATTTGAATTCCAGATTCATTTTCTTCCTCCCTTGTCACACACCCTTACTGGGAAGATAGGCAATTCAATATAGGTTGTACATATGTAGCTACATAAAATATTTCCATAGTGGATATATTGTGAAAGACTGACTATATTTCCCTCCATCCTATCCTGCCCCCCACTTGTTCTATTCTCTACTTTGACCCTGTCCCTTTTCAAAAGTGTGTGCTTCTAACTTCCCTTCCTCCCCAACCTGCCCTCCCCTCCATCATCCCCCCTCTCATCCCCTTCCCCCTACTCTCCTGTAGGATGAGATACCCTATTTAGTGTGTCATTCCCTCCCTAAACCAAATTCAATTAGAGTAAGGTTGACCCATTCCCTTTTGTCTTCCTGTTCTTCCCCTCCACTGGAACAGTATTCCTTTACCTCTTCTATATGAGATAATTTACCACAATCTGTCTCTCCCCATCTCCTCTCATTATATTCCTTTCTCACCTCTCAATTTCACCTTTAAGTATCATCCCTTCCTATTTGTCCCGTGCCCTCTATCTAGGTATACCTGTACACATATATACACACACTCACATATGCATTCATATGCCCATATACCCTCTTATATAGAAATATATACATTTCTATTCCCTTCAACTATTCTCATACTGAGAAAAGTTTCATAAGTTACAATGATTGTTTTTCCATGTAGGAATGTAAATAGTTCAACTCTGATAAGTTCCTTATGAGTTCTTTTCCCTGTTTACCTTCTCATGCTTCGCTTCCTTCTTGTATCTGAATGTCAAATTTTCTATTCAACTTTGGTTTTTTCTTCAAGAATAATTGAAAGTCCTCTATTTCATTGAATGACCATATTTTCCCCTGAAACATGATACTCAGATTTTCTGGGTAGGTGATTCTTGGTTTTAATCCCAGCATCTTTAACCTCCAGAATATCATATTCCTTGAAACTATTTTCTTATTTCTAGTCCCAAGACCAGCCCATGTTCCCATGTCAAGGACCAAAACATTCTGGTGTTCTATAGTTTCAGATTTCTCACATGAAAGATACCACCAAATTCATCAAAGAAGGATGTCCTTGATAGATCACGGTCAGAACTTAAAAACAAACCCACCTAGTCAAGAAGTTATGGAAAAAGAACTGATGTGCAAGATTAAAAACGATAAGCATGGCAGCCAGATGGATGGAAAACAAACTTGGGGTTAAGAATGCACATCCAGCCTTTGCCATCTGCCTACTGTCTGAGTCTGGGGTCAAGTCCTCTCTGTAAACCAGTCACAGAGTACACAGAGCAGAAGTGTGCCCTTGGCTTTGGGCCACTACTTCATCTGAAAGAGCAATGCTAAAAATAGAACATTCAGTCTGTTTCATTCATGGATATTTATTTGTTCTAACCACTCTATATATGAAGTAAAAAGTGCATAGCAAACTGTTGAGCCAATAGCTATATATAAGAAAAATTAAGACCTTCATGTTTTGATTAGTAAAGCTTATGGTAATTTATGTCTTTTCCTTTTCAGAGAACAATTTATTTTCTTCTATATATAGTGCCTATACACATAGATCATGAGTATTAATGGGTGAAGTCATATGTACTAAGTATAATTTGGAAAATATTAAAAAGATGCTTTTAATGCTACTGTTTACTTTTCATTTTGACCATTGGGGAACATTTGTTTCTCAGGAAAAAAAAATCCTTTTTCTAACAGGCTTTAGGAAATTGATTGCTATTAATCAAGGAATATGATTCATGTACCTCAGAGAATATAGGTTTTCAATATAATCTGCATTTGGGGGGGATAAAAATCAAAATATGTCAGATGAAGATCAAAGAAAATGGTGGCAAGGTACTAAAAAGAGAAGAATTTCATTCACTGGGATCCACACAATTCACAGAATTGTTATGAATTCTTAGAATTTTGATCAATAATTCCAATGCCATCATTTTCCAAGTGAGCAAATCTAGGTCCCAAGATCAAATAGGTAGGAAGCTATAGAGTTCACACTTGAATCTAAGGTCTGGCAGTGCTTTTCCATAGGATCATAGATGTAGGATTGGAAAAGACCTTAGACCATGATCTAGTGAAGTCTAGTCATCTCATTTTAGAGGTAAGCAATGTCAGCCAGATAGCCAAGGGCAAAGCTGTGAGTTGAATCCAGGTACTCTGAATCCAAATCCAGTACACTTTCCACTATACTCCAAAATGTCATTCTCTTTTATGTTGTTGTTGACATTAGTGTTTGTAGTGAGGAAAAAGCCTTTTTTATTGGGAGCAAGAGTGGAGTTGGGGACTGGAAAGAAAGCCAAATGCAGACCCTGGCATTTGAGCTGAGTTTGAATCTTTTTAAAGCCAAAGCCATGGGAATTTTATATTCTTAATACAGTGTCTTAAATTCCATAGGACTGAAGTCAAGAAGAGGGAGCTAATGTAAGATGGACAATGGAAGAGTTCCATGGGACCATGGGGAGCTTTTAAAAGGCTTGGGAAATTTGTCCCCAAAGTGAGACTTTCTGTCTAGAAAGAGTTGTCATAGTGAGGCAGTTTCTTACTGACTTTCATAGAGTGACAAACACTGAAGTGCTTAATGTTCCAGTTATAAGTAGAGGACTCATTTGCTTCTAGGTATTCTACTAAAAAGAAATTACCATTGGATTTCAATTACATTCAGTTCAATGGAAGTATGTGCTTACTGGTGACTTTAGGCTTAAGAACAGGGCTGTCATTCTCCAATTTCCCCAATTATAGGGCTGGCCTTAGGAAAAATTGTGAAAGGGACAGGGTTTGTCTCTATTCTTCCTCCTCAGCATCTTCCCTGACTCCCCCCTCCAAAAAGAGGAGGTCCACACAGACACATCAACTATATTTAGCATTGGACAATTATTGATTTAAAATGGAAAGAGGGGGCGGCTAGGTGGCGCAGTGAGTAGAGGGCTGGCCCTGGAGTCAGAAGGACCTGAGTTCGGATCCGGCCTCAGACACTTAACCCACACAAACAAAAACCTAGCCTTGTGACCTTGGGCAAGTTACTTAACCCCAATTGCCCTCCAAAAAGCGGAAAAAAAAATGGAAAGAGACTTTAAAGGTCATCTAGTCCAATCCTTTCATTTCTTTCTTTCTTTCTTTCTTTAAAGCAATTGGGGTTAAGTAACTTGCTCAAGGTTACACGGCTAGTCATTATTTATGCGTGGGTGCTCATTTTCTGAGGCCGGATCTGATCTCGGGTCATCCCAACTCCGAGGCCGGGCGCTCTTACTCACTGCGCCACCTAGCCGCCCCTTTAGGGCAATTGGGGTTAAGTAACTTGCCCAAGGTTACACGGCTAGGTTTTTGTTTGTGTGGATTAAGTGTCGGAGGCCCGCTCCGAACTCAGGTCCTTCTGACTCCAGGGCCAGCGCTCTATTCATTGCGCCACCTAGCAGCCCCTCAATCTTTTCATTTCACAGGTGAGAAAAGTGAGGCTCAAGGAAGTTAGTAAATTGCCCAAGGCTATGCAGATAGTAATGGTTAAGACAAAGATCTGAACCTAGATTCCCTGACTCTAGAACTATACAACTCTTGGGGTGACACCTGCCTTCAGTGCAGTCAGTCCTCAGGTCCCTGCTCCAACTGGTTCATGGGTGGGTCACAGACTATAGACAGACCTGTGATCTGGAGCAATCTACTCAGCCAAGATGGCTTTTAAACACTGAAATGAATGACCTTTATATAAGGTCACAGGTAAAACTTTGGATTGCTTTAGTCACCTGTCTCAAGTGCTGCAAAAGATTTTTATTGCATTGTAATTGCTATCATAGATCATTTGACAATAGTGCTTTTGAAATCCATTTGACAAAGACTGATAATTCCTGAATAGATAGATCTCTACAATCCACAAGATGGCTGGGGGACCTTGAATACATATACACACACAACATGCATATATGTAATATTTACATATATGTATGTATATAGTAATATACATCATATATTACACACATATATATATATATACACACAAATATACATGTATATGTGTGCATATAAGTAAAGATGCTTAGGGGATATGTGTGTATGTGCATATAGATCTATATCAGATAGAAATCTGATAGGAATGACTATAGATGTATATTTATCTATACATATACACTTCTTATATACACATCATGTATATATGCATACATATACATAATACACCCTAAGCAACTTATAAAGCATCCCATAAGGATGTGTAGGGGGTAGTATGTATGTATATATAATATATATCTATATCAGACAAGAATGATATAGGAACAATTATAAATCTGTATCTATCTATACATACATTTTTAGCCAGACGTGTGTGTGTATGCATGTATACACATATTCATATAAAAAATTTAAAACCTTGCCTCTTAGGTGCCTGCCCCAGTGATAGTTGCCCATGCTAACCTCCTGTCCCCTTGGATTGTCTTTTGTACCCTCAGCGAGTTCCTATTCAGAATCTTAAGAATTTGGTATCCTTAGGAGCCTTCCCTCTATGTGGCAAATAGATAGAAATTAGCCATATCAACTCAACTATGTTAATGGCTTTAAACATTGCAATTTGTTTTTCATTATCCAACTTCTTTGTTGAACTAACTGTAGACAAAGTGGTTAAGTTAACAAATTGTCCCACACACCTGCAATTAAAAATATTGTCCATTTTCCCTGAAAAGTCTTAAGGAGTTAAAACAAATTTAGAATCAAGAGATCTGTTTTTGAATCTTGCCACCCCAGCCAGTAAGATGTGTGACTTTGGGCGTTATCTCCAATGCCCAGGTTTCTTAAAAAATGGGGATAATAATATTTCCATTTACATAAGGGTTGTTGTGAAGAATGTACTATATTAACCTTAAAACACTATAGAAATAACAACTCTCCCTTGTATCACTAAGTAGAGAAACTATGATGCCTACCATGATTTTTTGTCCTAAAATTTGCCTCTGGTTGTTTTTCCCTGGTAGAAATTGGAATAGTGCATAGAGCATTGAGTTTGGATCCAAAAGACCCAAATTTAAATCTCCACCTTGTAGATCCTGGACAAGACCTTTAACCCTTCTCAGCCTCTGTTTGCCCATCTTTAAAATGGGGGTAATAATAGTACCTGTGGCACAGGAAATAGGAAGGTACCTCAGAGGCCATGAAGTTCAGCCTTCTCATTTGATGGATGAAGAAACTGAGACCCAGGGAGCTTATGTGACTTGCCTGAGGTCACACAGGTATGAACCTAGGTCCTCTCACTCTAGGGCCAGTATTCTTTCCACTGAACCATGCCATCTCTTCTTTCATCAGCTTAAAGTCTTATACCTTCCACTAATTGGAATGCCTCAATTTTTTTTTTTTGCCTTATTCATATACCAGCCAACCTTGCCCTTTTCTTTAAAACATATTCCCATTTAAATAAGTCAACTTAATACAAAATTTCTAGTACCATATAGTTCCAGAGACTAAACATTAGTAAAAGTATAGCTTTTCTTTTGAAATACAATACAGTTTATCGTCTTCCACCTACTGAAACAAAAGTCTTTAATTAGATATTTCAGATTTTTCCAAGCCGTTTGCCAGACACACAAAAAAAGCTTTGTTGATCTTAGGCATTTTCCAGCCATCTTCTGCTTGCCACCAGTGGAACAACGCCATTCCATGACAAAGAAAAGAAAATTTGCAAATGAAGTCCTTTCCTTAGTAATAATGATTAACTTGTGTGGAGTTTGGTGGCAAATTGATCTGGTGAGAGAATAGTTATCCAGAAACAACACTTTCCTTTGCCAGAACTTAATGAATACTCCTGCCTGGGGTTTAACCTCCCCCCACATTTCACAGATGAGAGAGCTCAGACAAGGAGATGTAAGAGTGACCAGCTTGGGGGCCACACAGTGAGTTGGTCAGTGGGATTTCTAACCTTGTAAGAAGGTTTGGCTAGAATTTGGTAGATGGGATTAACAAGGTTCTTGTTTATTTCAAATTGACCAGCTTCTCTTTATGGAGTCCGTTTTTTTTTTTTTGGCTGGGGAGCTTATATACTGAGGATATCTTCCCTTGGTTTGGGGCTGTCAGAAGTTTGGCTTCAACTTCTGAGCTCTTTGTGAAAGGAGAGATGGGTCTATTGGGTAACACATGTGGCCTTTTCAAGCAACACCTAGTGAGAGACAGAGGGGAGGGATGTGCCCAGTGTTGTCAAATTCTTTATGTGCTATCACTGGCTAGGAGGAATTTGAAAAAAACCAAACAAAACACACACACACACACACACACACACACACACACACACACACACTGTCTGTCTCCCCCACCCCTCCTCTCCACCTTCCACTATTAAAGCACTTTCCTTTTGGCAAGCAGGGGCTCTCCTTGCTACATGAGTCCTCCTTGGAATTTTTAAACTAACATGTCCTACCTGCTAACTTTCCTTTTGGTAATGGGAACCATCACCCCGGAATGGTGTGAGAACTGGAACCTGGCCCAGCCTTGACTCTTTGTTGCTTTCTTCTCCCTCTTGCCAAATCAGGGAGAACTTGAACCTTGATTAGCAAGGCTAACTTTTGTGGGGTGGTGAATATGAGGTGGCTTGGACCAAAAACTTGCACTGTTTTTAACTGATAGTCTAGGATAATCCAGGTATTCATTTGATTGAGGCTTTTTATTGGCAACATTTTACCAATGATTCATTTTTCTTAGGCTATTGAATGTTCAAAGCATTACCATTATTCATTTTATCTCCCAAAAGCTTTGAAGAATTTATCTACCATTCTTTCTTTTTTCTTTTCTTTTTTTGTTCTGCAATTCACTTTTGTTTGTTTATTTGTTATTCCTTCCACATGTCTAAGTTCATAGTGTTCAAACTAGAAAGGAGATTAGGAATCATTTAGTCCATGCACTAATTTTTCAGAAGAGGAAACTAAGGCCAAAGAGGACCCAGGAGAACAAGAATTTGAACTTGAGTCCTCTGCCTTCGGAACTATACACCTCCTGTTGTCCCCTCTTTCACCTTTTTTCCCCCTCTTGCAGTCAGCTTAGAATGCTTGTTTATCCCAACTTTGCAGGTTCATGTGTTAGAACGAGGCCCCTAAGGAGCTTTGCTTGCTTATTGTTACACTCTTCATTGATATTCATTACTGAAGCTTTTAAACATAGCATAAATTCTATTTTTAGAGAGGTGTCTCTTGCAGTTGCTTTTAAGGCTGAAAATCAAAAGGCCTAATCTAAACCTTCTTTGGCTGGTATGTGTTCTTGCTTTCTATGCAGCTGAAGGTAAGGAGGCCTGCTGTGTTGCCCTTTGTCCTTTGTTCATCTTGTCCATACAGCTAACATTTTAAGAAAAGGATTCTAGGTTTCTGAAAAATCACTATTTCTGCCTTCATTGGAGGAAATGCTCTTATAATTTTGGCAAATGTGTCTTCGTTTTTTGTGGGGGGAGCTTTTTAGAGGAAATCAATGAGAGGGTAGTATAGTTATCTTTACAAACTGATAATTGTTGAGAAGTATCCACAGTGTACCATGTCATATCTTTTCTGGAAAGCCTCTAGTATTCCTCATTACCTAAATAATATTAATTCCTAACTACTTAACTGGAAATCCAAGGCCATCCCTATCCTAACCTTAACCTGTACCTTTTTTAGGCTTATCTCCCTAAATTAGGGGTTCTTTCTTATTAAAGCAATTGGGGTTGTTACTTGCTCAAGGTTACAAGGCCAATCATTTCTGTGTGGGTCCTGTCTATAAATTAGGAGTTCTTAACTGTTTTTGCATTGAGAACCCAGTTAGATGGACCAATTATATATATTTTTTCCCATCCAAGTTCATGAATCCTCTGAAATCTATCCACAGCTCCCCCCAGGGTCTATGGACCCCAGACAGTGGTAAGCTGATAAATGTTTAACAACTGATTCTCTGTGTCACAGCTAGAGTTAAGTCTCCTGGGTCCCTGCCTTGCATTCTTCATTTTATTAGGCAATTCAGAGAATATCCTCATTTCAGAATATCCTCTACCACTAGTAGACTGGTGGTATCAAACTCAAATAGAAACAGGATCCACTAAACTACGCATAAAGTTCCTGCAGGCCACATATTAACTTAAAATACATATTTATGTATTTCTTTTTTATTAGTACATCAATCATTAAAATCAGATAGAACTACATTTTTATCTGGCATAGGAGGCACCTGGGGGTGTCATGGGCTCCCACAGACACATATTTGGAAACTCTGGTGTAGACCACCCCATTGCTTTACCTAGCAGGTGATGGATGGGATGGTCTCCTCTTTGTGTCATATTCAGTCTTTGTCTAAAACTCTATGTAAAGTTCAAATCCCTTGTGCTTTGGGGGACCTGGGATTGGAGCATGCATCTTGCTGAGTGTCCAAGAAGCTAGCCTGCCCATGACCCCAGGGTCAGTGTGTGGGAAAGGTGCTCAACCCACTGACTTCTGTTCTCTCATGGCTGCCATTCCTGGGGAGCATAACCACTCACTCCCCTTTTGTCTTTCATATATACATCTTATTTTCCTCACTAGACTATGAAATTTTTTGAGGGAAGAAATATGCTTTTTTACAGGATAAGAAGCAGTGTGGTGCAAGAATTGGGTTCAGATTCCACCTTAGATACTTACTTGCTGTGTAACCTTAGGGAAGTCTCTTAATTCCCCAAGACTCAGTTTCCTCATCTATACAATGAGGTCATTGAACTTGATGACCTTGAAGGTTTCTTCCAGCTCAAAATCTCTGATACTTTAGCCCTCTCAGTTCAAAATGTTGTGAATGGAACATAGCAGTCACACTCATTTAATGTTTTTGACCATTATAAAAGAGATTATATTTCTACCCTCAAGGAATTCCAAGGAATAGACAGCAGTTAAATACAAAAGAAATGCCCCAGCCCACCCCAGATTCTATTCTGTGCTCTTGTTATTGTACATTATGATACTGGACAAGTCATTGCTTCAGAATCAACATACACATATCAAATAGCTAATATGTTCCGCACTTGGTGTGTGAGAACAAGGGTTGGCTTGGCAGATGGACAATACGTCATGATACAGGAAAAGCATTATGGCATGATTCCTGCCTTTAAAGAATCTACAGTTTAGTAGGGGAAGCAAAAAGGGAAACATGAAATAACTCCAGAACAATAAAGTGCCTGAGTGGATAATATTAGAGTTGAGAGCCAAATGTGGGCTAGTGTGGGTAGAGAAGGCTTCACTAAGAATGTGAGGCTTGAGATGAACCTTCAAATATTAGCAGGATTTGACTGATCAGAGAGGAGGGAGAAAGCAGGCAGGGCAAGGGACTAGCAGGAGAGAGTGACTGAGGTACCCTACTCCCCTCACAAATGGTTCTTTTTATTTCCTATTTCCAATAGATCTGTGAAGTTGCTGATGCTGGTACTTCCTCCAGTGGTGTGGTTTGTGATCACAGACCCACAAGAGCATAGATATAGATTTGAAAGGCTCTTCAGGGTCTGTCAAGGCCAACCTACTCCTTTTGCAGTTGAGGAAATGATCGACAGGGAGGCTTAGAGTTGTCCAAGATAACATAATGCATCATATATGTAGGATTTGAACTCAAATCCTCTGACTCCTCACCCAATATATCCATGCTTTTTCTTTGTGGAAGATTCTTGTCCACGTTTTCCTATAAATCCTCCAGATAAGATCTACCCATACTGGTGGCATCCTTTTAAGATTCTTAAGATTCCAGGAGGATGTGTGCATCACTCCCCTGTCTATTTGTTGTTTCTTATTCCAGTTACATCACTCACACATCTGAGGGACTATTGCCAAGTTGGAACAGATTTCAATGATGATTCAAATCTGAGGATCACTGCTGATGAGAGTAGGCTGGGTTCTGATTTGATTAATTAATATTCAGAACAGACCTCAACCTGTTGTAGGGTTAGGGGAAAAAAGTGCATAAGTCTTAGGTCTTGGTAAACCTACCTGAGGTTCTCTTTTCTAGGGTAAACATGATTTAAACTTTGGGGCTTAGAAGTAGAGTCCCTTTGCTGTACCCTGACCTAGATTGTCATCCTTAAGAAGTGTTGTTTGGGTCAGCCTAATAAGCAAAAAGACAAAATCAGCCTAAAGCCAGATGTGTTTGCTTGTTGTGCTATTCATTGTATTTACCCACAATCCAGTAGTGTTTAGAGTGGTGATGTGAAATAGAAATGGAGGGCATTAAATGTACATAAGGTCATATACTGACTTAGAAAAAAATGTATATAAATATATGTATACATATATTTATATGTTTACACATATACATATATTTATGTGCATATATACAGATGTTTTTTATTAATATATCAGCACATAAAATTAAATAGGAACTATGTTTTAATCTGTTTTGTATCACACTTGGAAGTGGTATGGGCCACATTTAACCCTGCAGGTATTGCTTTGACCCAACTTGTTTGCTTGTTGTTGTTATTAGTCTTTCATTCTTAAAGAGGACCGATGACATCAGGAGGGTGATGTCTTGACTTGCAAGTGAATTAGATTTAGGTGAGGCAGGGTTGTGCAAAGTCATCAGCCTCGATCCTCCAGTCATTGGAGTCTAATGGCAAGATATAGGTCAGGATGACTGATGATGGCCCGGGATGCAGTGGGAGACCCTCCCATCTTCCTTAGAGCACTCCTGAATGGTGTTTTCTATTGACCATCTCCCTATATAGTCAGTAGGTGGTAAAGGTTAGGCTGCAACAGAATGTTTTACTTTCCTTGAGAGAGTTATGGCACCTCCATAGATGCCTAATTTCTATATACCTCTCTCCTGCTCCTCCTTTCTCACCTGGCATCTGGCAATTCAATTGCAAAGAATACGAGATTCCTCTATGGTACTCTTTGGATACAGATTATAATCATTGGTCAAGGTTTTTATTAATTGATTCTCATTTTCCCTTCCTCAGGGATTATTTATTTAATATCAACTCTTAGTCACTTGGAATCTACTAGTGTGTTTTTGACTGTCTCTGCCCGAGACGGTGGTGGGCTCACATCTGTAACTAATGCAGACATCACCATCCACATCCTCCAGACTGCTCTGGCACCTGCCATTTTTGAAAGGTCCAGATATGTCTTCTCCATTCATGAAGACATGCCTGAAGACAGCCCTGTTGGAACTGTGAAGGCAAGAGAGCCTTTAAGTAAGTGGTCATTTTTCCTGTTGCATTTAGAGGTTTCATAGTTAGAGGTTTTCTGTTTGGCCCTGCATCATAAAGCTATGAGACTATTCTCCCCTCCTAACCATATTTCCTCACCTTACTGAATACACTTTCCCAAAAAGGGGGACAGAAAATGAGAAATTAAACTTTTACTTTAACTTATTTCATTCCTTCCTGTGTTTTACTTTACATTTTTATCCTTCTGTAAGTAGAAGAGAAGTATGAGATTGTTTTGGGGTTTTGTGAGTAGAAAGAACCAGTGATCTTCTGAATATTCACCCTTTTATCTAATACAAGAAAAATGAAAGAATAAAAAAAAACACTGGTTTGGTCTTTGACTCTTCATCATATGTTTCAGGGAAAAACCAAACATTCCCAGAATGACCCAACTGTGTTCAGTTTTATGTGGTAAACAGGACATGTTGTGGCGAGACTCCAAGGCCATGAGCAAGAAAATATTAAGGGTTTAGGAAGGAGGAACAGATTGTGTTATATTCTTCACAGATGTCATTTAGAATAGCAGTCGAATCTTTCTGCTTATCAGAAGTATCTCTTTAATTTTATTACTTTCAATGATTGCTTTGCTCTCCCTCCTTTTCTTTCCCTCAGATTCCCTGGAGACAGTATCTTATAGGATTTCTTCTGGGGATCCCTATGGGAGTTTCACTATTGATTCTAAGTTTGGTGTCATTCGTACCCGGAAGCAGCTGGATCATGAAACACAGCCCAGATTTATCCTCACAATTCAGTCACAATTGGGCAGCTCTCCTGTCTATGGTAGCACCCAAGTCAACATCACTGTGATAGATGTCAATGACAATCCTCCCATTTTTCAAACAGCTTCTGATGAGGTGAGGTTGTTACAGAATACACTGCCTGGTACAGCCTTATATATTGCTCATGCAGAAGACAAAGACAGTGGCCAGAATGGATTTGTCCAATATACCATCGAAAATCAGAGGTCAAGTGTCTTCACCATTGATTCCGATACTGGTGTCATATACCTCAGTGGGCCCCTTGGGCAAGAAATGCAGCAGAGTTGGACTCTGCACATCAGGGCTAAGGACCTAGGAGTTCCCCCCTTAACATCTCTGTTGCTGTTGACAGTGTCTGTTGAAAAACCAGACTTGAAGCCTCCTTTGGCTTTTGAACACTTAGTCTATCAGATAGAAATAAGTGAATTTCTTTCACCAACAACCCAGATACTCCAAGTCCAGGCCTTCTCACTAGAGCCACATCATGAGACATCTCATATTGTATACTCACTGGAACCCAGCACAGACTCTGCTGCATTTGGCATTGATGCTTCTAAAGGTTGGATTTCTTTGCAGAGGCAGCTGAACTATGAAACATCCCAAATATACCATTTCAAAGTATTTGCCTGGAGCCTGGAGGACAGGTTGAGGCAAAATGTGAGTACGGCCATAACGGTTCATGTTCTAGATGAAAATGACAATTGTCCAACCTTTTTGCATGATGTCCTTTTTTTGCAAGTTGAAGAGAACCCTACACCCCAAGGGGTAATAGGAACAGTTGTAGCGACTGACAGAGACTCTGGAAAAAATGGACAGTTGTCATATTTCCTTTTGTCTGATGGAAAATTCTTCAAGATAAATCCCAACACAGGTAGGATTCTGATGTCTTGCTTCTTTTCTCTTAGCATTAACAAATGTCATATTTTGGTAAGTTCCTTATGGATAAAAATTGTTTCACTTTTTGCATTGGTAGTCTTATTTCCTTGTGTGGTACCCAGGATATAGAAAGTGTTCAATAATGCCTTTTGATTGCTTGATTGATTAGAAAGAGCACCATGTATATACGTATGATTATAACAGGGGTCCAGAAAGCAACATATATTGTTCTACTATCCTGTGAATTTAGGAAGTCAGAATTGAATGGCAATTTAGCAATTATGCTGTCTAAACTGGAAGCACTCACTTGTACTTCACAGTCAAAGATTACAACACTGTTATTCACACAGGCTTTCCAGTTTATGTGGATAGCATTTGATTCAAGTGGTGATAACATTTTTCACCTGAATTAGAGGCAAGACAGAAACCAATCTGGTGAGGCCCCACGTACAAGCTCTAGGATTGTAGGTAGAGCTGGAAGGCACCTTACAGAGATTATCTTGTTCAATGTTCAGCCCACTCTATCCATACAGAAACAGAAGCCAAGGGTAGTTAAGTGATTTACTCAGTGTTTTTAAGTTTCTAGTCTTTGCTTCCCTTTCCTCTTCCCCACTATTTAGTATTCTTTCAGTAAATCTTTTGCAAAATGTCAAAAAAATCCTGATCCACCACACATGATCCTCATCAGTGTCAAGGTTTAGGAAATAAATCCATTGACCAGATGTCAAAATAACCCTAGGGATGGATGTCTCTATTCATGCCCTTTTAGGAAAACACACACACACACACATTCACAAACACTAAGGTGATAGTCCTTGGGGTGGGGATGGGAAGGCACATATTTCTGATCCTCTGAAGTCCCTTTCCATGCCTTCCAGTATTCAATTATGTTATTATTTAAAGTCATTTGTTCATAATTTGCCAAATGAAACATGTGTGGCAATCCATGAAACCATATACATGTTTCATCTTGCAAATAATGAATTATCATGTACATAGTTTATGAACTCTGTATGAAAATTGCATTCCTAAGGTCCCTTCCAGCACCCAATACTATGAATCTTTATACCAAGAAATTAAATTGACTTACATCATATAACTGTCAGATGGCAGGACAGATTTCTAGACCTTTTGTTTCTCTCAGTATTTTTAGAGATAAAAATACACAGTATTTTTAGAGATAAAAATACACAGTATTTTTAGAGATAAAAATACACCTCTGTTAACTCTTTTCTCTCCCACATCTCTGAAAAAGGTCCTTAATCCCCAACATTGAGAGTATGCCAGTAAAATTTCACTTAGTTTAGTTTGACAAAGGCAGCAAAAGGGAATTGCTTTTAAAAGTAGTTTGAGTAAGGGCACACAGCAGCCTGTGGCTGCCATCTTAGGTTCCATTCTTTGGTAGATCAATTAGAACAAAACTCTGGCGATAAAGTTCTCCAAGGGCATAGTGGTAGAAACTAGTCCTAATCTGCAATGAAGAAAGCAGCATAGACTAAGAACTAGTGTGGGTGAGTGGGTATAGAGACCAATAGGATAGATGAGCTGGAGAACAGGAACAAAACTGGGAACGAGAAGCACTTTTGCTGGCTTTAGGAGTGGGAGTCAGGGGCTTGGGAGTTTCTAGGTTTGTGGCCCAGGTATGGAATTGAAGCATGAAGTCTGGGAGAAAAGAAAAAGGGAATGAATTTCAATAATGAATTTGGTGAATGGTAGGAGACCAACAACAAAAACATTTATATAGCACTTGCTATGTCCTCGGTGGGGCAGCAAGATGGAGCAGTGGATAGAGAGCTGAGCCCAGAATAGGGAAATCTCATCCTCATGAGTTCAGATCTGATTTCAGATATGTACTAGCTGTGTGACCTTGGGTAAATCACTTAACCTTGCTGGCCTCAATTTCATCATCTGTAAAATGAGTTGGAGAAGGCAATGGCAAACCATTCCAGTATCTTTGCCAAGAAAACCCCAAATGGGGTCATGAAGAGTTGGGCAGGATTGAAACAATTCAATACCTTCAACAACATGTCCCAGGTAGTGTGCTGGGTACTTTATGTTTATCATGTCATTTAATTCTCATAACAGCCCTAGGATATAGATACTATAATCATCCCCGTTTTGTAGAAGATGAAACTGAGGCAAATAGAGGTTTAAGTGACTTGCTAGTAAGTCACATAGCTAGTAAGAGGATTAGGTCAGGCTTGATCTGGCTGAAGATCCAGTATCAGCTAAAACTCAGTTCTAGGGCATAGTTAGGGCACATAGGGACATGAGAGTGAGGGGGGTGGAACTGTTGTAAAGATCATTTCAAAATAATGAATATGTAAAAACTCTTTGAAAACTGTAAAGGGCAGTTGTAAGTTGGTATTTATTCATTGCTTACATAATAGTTACTATTTAATATTATTATTGTTCAGTATTGATAAGTAATATATCACAAAATAGTTATTAAAGATATGGTTCAAATATTGACTCTGAGAAATATTTCCTATGTGACTGTGGGCAGGTAACTAACCCTCTCCATTCCCCAGACAAGTCTTTAAGATGCCAAGTTATAGATAAGATGTCTGTTTGCAGTTAGGGAGGAGAAGGACTGATTGAGGGAGTTTCCAAACCAACAAATCCTTTGACAAATGAAATTATAGCTCTTGATCTTTTGGCCCTGCAATATTATTGTCTACTAATTATATATTACTGTTAATTATATTTTATTGTTAGTTAGTAGTGTAGGAAACCCCACAAGGAAAGTCCCTTTATCAATGCACACTGACTTTTCCCTGCTCTGAAGTTTCTAGTCTTTGAAAGCTGCCTGGCAGAGGTTAACTGACTTTCCTGGGGTCATATAGTCAATTCACATCAAAAGTACAATTTGAACCCAGATATTTCTGACTCTGATGCAAGTTTTCTATCTTCTACACCTCTCTATTATTACTTGTTAATATAATAAATAGTACCTTAATAATACTAGAGAACATAGTATATCAAGCAATAAAGTAAATATTGTCTTCAACACCATGTTCTCATATATGAGCATTTTCCCTAATTTTACAACTAGATGGAGCTAGGAGGCAGAGACCATAGGAGGCAGAGTATTTTCCTCAGATTCTGCCTATTATTGACTCCTATTGACTCTGGATCAAGGTTCTTGACCTTTTTATATCCAAATCTTGGCCTTTGAAACATGGGGGTTAATCCTACAGAATGACATTGCTCTGAGAAAATTGCAAGAATTCAGAAAATGCTGCATATGAAGCATTTTATGTGTGTCAGCAAGATGGTTGCTTAAGGATTCAACATATTTTGTGACTGAAAGTAAAACATTACTTAGGGTGGTACAAGTAAATTTCTCCCCCTCCCCTAAATGATACTTAAGAACACCGAAGTATATATGGGGGAGTAAAAGAATGGCACTTAAAATCATCCCATTATTCCAGACTTTGCAAAAAGTAATTTATTTTAAAACATCTATTAGGGAGATCATGCTTTTGGGGTGCCATGGTCAAAGAATGAATCATCTAATGACCATCTTTTTGGTGATGAGCCTTTCAGCAAAGTCAACATTCTTTATTATCAGATTATTAATTTGGGGCAGAATGTCTTTAATGCAAGAAACATTTATTAGTATGTTAGTGTTATACATTTGTAGGCAGTTAGGTGGTTCAGTGCGTAGAGTGCTGGTCCTGGAGTCAGGAGGATCTGAATTGGAATCCAAACTTAGACACTTACTACCAGTGTGGCTCTAGGCAAGGCACTTAACCTGTTTGCTTCAGTTTTTTTATCTGTAAAATGGGGATGATAATAGCATCTACCTCCCAGAGTTGTTGTGAAGATAAAAATGATATATTTGTAAAGTTCTTAGCACATTTCATAGCACGTAATAGGTACCATATAAATATTAGGCATTCATATTATTATTTATATATATATATATATATATATATATAGTATTTTAGAGATAGTAGTTGTTTCTATAGGATCTTTTGAATATTGGTATTTAACATAAAAAATCTGATGTTTATTGTCTTGATCTGTTTTATTTTATCCTATATCCTTTAGGTGAAATTATAAATTGGATGGCATTAGACCGGGAGCAGCAAGTACATCACCAACTGATGGTTCTAGTTACTGACCATGGTTCCCCACCGAAAAATGCCACCATGCTAACTTACATCTCAGTTACAGACCTCAATGATAACAAACCTTATTTTCCCCAATTCCTTTCTGGAAAAGAACTCAAAATTAAGGTTTGTGGAGCTAAGTAATTTTAAATGAATCTGTGGTATGGTAGAGAGAGCTTTCCTTATTAAGGGTGTGACCTTGGGCAAGCTCTCTCACTTTTATGTCTCTCAGACTTGTTTTCTCAGCTATAAAATGTTGGAATTGCATTTAGAAGATACTTGAAGGTCTCTTGGAGCTTTAGAGCTTTACTGTGGTTCCTTAATTCCCAGGCATATAAGACTATGCATCATTTGTTTTGAGCACCATCTTGTGGTAAAAAATTTGAATTTTTCAAATACTATCCTAGTGAAGAGAGTTTAGTTCATCAACAAGGAAACAAGTAACCATTGGGTCATAACTTTGGAATTTTTTTTTTTTAGCAAAATAGATCCTAATTGTATTTTTAACCCTTTAGAGACTATTAATGGCAATTTTTCTTATCACAGAGTACTGATATTCCATTAGAAAAATCACCTTAACTTATGATGAAAAAATGCTGTCCATCTCTAGAAAGAGAACTAAAAGAACTTTCAGTACAAACTGAAGTATAATTTTCTTACTTTATTTTTCTTGCTTTTTTTTGAAATGTGGCTAATATGGAAATAGGTTTTGCATTGCTCTGTATTACTGATTTATTACTTGCTTTCTCAGTGGGTGGGGGACAGAGTGGTAGAGAGAATTTGGAATTCAAAATTTTAAAAGAAAAGAATGCTAAAAACAAGTAAATAATAAATCGACATGTTGAAAGAAATAACTATCACTTTACCAACCATTCATAAGTTTGAACTGTTCCCTTAGGAGATTTGGAAGCTTTGCACTGATCTCTCTGTGGCCACTAATCCAGTATTTCCCTCCCTTATCCCACTCTACCCCTCCAGCCCCCCTTTCCCTCCCCCATATTCAAAGCTAACTAGACTGACTCCCATGAATCATCTCATGCTAACAAGTCTTGTTAACATGATGCTCTAAAAAATGACCCAGTCATTCTAGTCTTATAGAAACTTACTGAATAGCCCCCCCCCCCCAAATGTGTTGTTTTGGCACAATAGGTCTGCATCCACATCATTGTGTTTATTTACTTCACCTGAATCAATCCTGATATCACACTAAATACTGAAATTTGTTAAGGAAGTTATATCTCTGATCTAGCTGTCCAGGCTAGGGACCACATAAAATCTCGACAGGTCATTGTCTTTGTGCCCTATGGGTCATTGAAATATTGTTCAGATTTGTGAGTGGACTATAGAAATGTGGAAACAAGAAATCTGTTTACATGGCTAGGAGATTCAAGGCAAGATGCCCATGTTGGAAGAGACACATACGTTGTCCTTTCAGTAAGGTTTTGTATTTTCCTCCAGTGTGATTGCCCATGACAGCCCCTTTGTGTATAACCTTTATGGGAAAGCATATGTACCACTTTTTTTTCTTCAGTACCTTGACAAGAAGGGCTTAGTGGTAAAAGGATCTGTAATGAGAAGGTGCTAGAATCCCCAAAGGAAATCCAGAATCTCAGTGTTTTCAATTTCCTCGATTTCCTTCTTTTAAAGAGTTACTAGAATCTGTCAAATACCCTGTAGGGTAGTTGGTTTGTCTTTAAATGGAGCTCTTTAAAATGTGCAATTTGGCATATTTCCATGGCCTCTACCCAAATAGCTTTACAGAGAGTAAAACTGAATTTCATGTCAATTTTAAAAGTAAATGAGAAGAGTTAAACAGATGATATTTAAAGGTTCTTTAATACATTTTATTTTTAATTATAAAACAAATACTTGTAAGCCATTTGCTTTTATGGCAGGTCCTGGAAGGTCAGACTGCAGATATGTTGGTTACTACTGTATTTGCAAAGGATCTTGATTCAGGAAATAATGGAGAAGTTTTATATTCATTATCGCCAGGTAAGATTTTATGATTGCTATGAAGACATTACATAAAGTCTTTAGGATAACTTAAAGGCTGACAGATTTTGCAGTTTGCATGTTGTTATACTGAAGATGGGGGAGGGAAAGAAAGGGAAGAGGGAGAGACAAGAGGAAGGAAAAGAAAGGGAAATGAAAGGAAGGGAGGAGAGGGGAGGGAAGGGAAAAGGGAGAAGAAGAAAAAAACAGAAGTGAAGGGAGGAGAGGAGAGGAGAGGAGAGGAGAGGAGAGGAGAGGAGAGGAGAGGAGAGGAGAGGAAAATATTTGATATTGTCTGAGCAATCTCTCCAGTTATCCTATCTTAATTGCTATTCCCTTAGTCCATTGTAGTTCCCAAATGCCTCAGAAGGTGACCACTTTAACTATGATGAGTATGATTTTAGAATTAGGGCACTTAGCTTTTTTGTGTCACTGGACCCATTTGGCAGACTAGTGATACCTATGGATCCCTTCTTAGAATAATTTTTAAAGGCTTAAAATAAAACATATAACACTATAAAGGAAAGTAATTTTATTGAAATGCAATTATCAAACATTTAAAAAGTTGAGGGATCACAGGTTAAAAAAATTCTTTTCTAGAATATCCTTACCAACATACTCAGAATCTGTTCACTCTGCTTAAACTGGGAGGGATAGCCCTAATAATCTTTCCTAGTATTCCTAGTCAGTTAGAACACCTTTTCTGTGTTCTTTTTGACTGCCATTTTCCCCATCCTGCCACATGGTGAAACTAGAAGAAGGAATAGTTATGTAATAGTGTGATCACATTTTAATATAATCAACATTATGAGTGAGGTCCTTTCTGGAGCACCACTCTCCCTTCCTCCACTCCCACTCTGGCCCCATTTGTTTTTTTATGGCTAATTTTTTACTGCCCCCTTTTTAACTTGATTAATTCTAGTTCTTAGCCTTCTCCTGACCAAGAGACTAGTTAAGTTTTGTGAAAAACAAAATTTACATTAAACTGTATCCATAGCAATCTTTTCAGCTTGATAAACCCTCAGATGTCCACTGACTTCTCTCAAGAAATCCTTGTCCCATTCCAACTACAACTGTTTTTAAAAGATACTGACTGTACTGTATTTGGTGGGTAATTTGAGGAATTTTCTGTGATAATTTGATTGCATATGATTTTCACCTTAATTTAGAACCTAATTTCTGTATACAATATGACTTTACTGTAATCATGTTTGTACTCATTTGAAATGACCTTAATTTTGAAACCATAATGGAAAAAGGAAGGAGTTTGAAAGCTTAATAGAAAAAAATGATAGTATGCCTTCAAAACAAAAACCTTCCAGTTTTAATAAGTCATTTTAATACTGTGAGGGAAAGATTACATTGTTTCTCAATACATACCATTGTGGTATAAGCAAAAAGAATATTTAAACTATTGGGATTTCTAAAGGGAACTTGTAACTATATTGACCATCATATCTGAAATTTACATATACACACATATATACACATACACATGTGCATGTGTATATATACATACAAAGTATACGTGTGTATGTGTTCATGCATATGTGATACATACCTGCAACTCATGGTTCAAAGCTCATTTGCATAAGACTCAGTTCTCTGTATCTGTGGAAGGGTCAGAGTTGGGAGAAGAGAAATCTGGGATTTAAGCAAGAAGAGACTTGGTTCCAGACTCTCTTCAGGTCCCTAAAGGGAAAGAAGGACCCTGGGAAGAAAAGAACTCTTAGAGGAGCCAGCACCTTGATCATGTCTATTTTTTTTTCAGCTTAGTACAATAGAGCCTTTGGGAAATTTCTCCTTGGATGAGATCTCAGATGCTCTCTTGGTTGAGCTGAGACTTCTTGCTCCCAATGGGATAGGTTATTCACTCTTTATCACTTGGCATATTTTCTCACTTGTAGATTTTATTTGATTTCTTTTTGCCATCAACTTCTAAAAATGAATTTATTTGCTACTTGCTAAGCATGTTCATTGTGGAAATATTTCTTGGTGGGAAGGGGAGTCAAACCTTGCTTGAGCCACATCTTCCTCATTAAGGTATAGTAAACAGGAACTCAACTTGAAACTAAAATTATTTTCCCCAGGCTAACAATATTTAAGGGAGCAGTTATAATTCTGTCCTGTTAACTTTCCTCAGAGGAGGGCAGAATGGCCAGACACTGGTCCCAACTTCCTGCCTCTCTTCCTGACAGGAATCAAAATTTCTCTTGGATAAAAGTAGGGGGAAGAACTTCTAGACATATCTGCTCACATCTCCCTTCAAGCCATATCTATGTGTATGTAGATACAGGTAACTTATATGACCAAAACACAGAGAAAACCCCCCTACAAATCAAAAGACTTAAAGTTAAATATTGATGACTGAGCATCATATATATTAAATTTCTAAGTCATATCTTTCTTTAAAAATATGCTCCCCCCAAATAGTACTGTACCAGATTACCTAATGAGGACATCATGACCATCTCTCCAAGTTTACCTTCCATTTACATTGTATATATCTTTTATGCACATAAAATGAACATAGTTGTTACTCCTTGCCTTCCCTATTAGAATGCAAGCTCTTTGAAGATAGGAACCATGTTTTTACCTTTCTTTGTATTCTTAGCACTTAGGACAGTGCCTGGCACGTACTGAATGTTGAATAAATGCTTCTTAATTAGTCTTTTAAATTATAATTTTATTTCTCGGTTGCCTTACTTGTGTTCAGGTGTTAAATAGGATAGAGAAATTTTCTTTTTGTATTTCTCAAAAAATGTACTATATTTCCATATGCAAATGACTACTTGCTTTTTAAAGCAATTTCTCGACAAAGTTGCTTATATTTCTTGCGTTTTTAGGACTAGATATGTTAACAATAAACCTTGATTTATTATACAAAATAGTGAGACTTTATTGGGGACAGGTGGGCATGAAACAATGCGTGTAGAGGCTGTGGCATTTGCTTTTTGTTCTCTGCCTTTTTATTTCAGAGGATTTATGAGGTTAATATTTTTCATGCTTAATACTTTTAAAACCATTATGACTGACTTGGACAGCTTATAGTGTGATTGAAGGAAGATTATATAAGAAAACATAACTGATGTTTCTACCTTCATTCTAAATTTTCTCACTGGTTATTATTTTTTTTTCTTAGCTATAGCTCACATTCATGGGCCATTCAGTTTATACTTGTGATTATTTACCTGCCATCGACAAGGAAAGAATGAAAAATAAACTATCATAAAATAGAAGTACTTCTCACCCTGAAAGGGAAGGAATGAAACTTTTGTAATCCTTTCAAGGAATTGGCTGCAGTTACTACCATACTGCTATGGGATATGTTGTATTTTGGTTTTGTGTGTTTGACTTCTAGGAGGGAGTAATAAGAGATCATTTAAGTTACAAATCTCTAGAACAATTAGTGGATTAAACCTACTTATATTCTTAGTCTCCCAATGATTGATGCATGTTAGAAAATATATGGTTTTTAGTACAGATGTGCTTTTCAGAAGCAGAAAAAATGTTTGTTTTTATGGAAAGAACCAGTAGGATTATAGTTAGTGTAATGGAATTTCTTCTACATTATCTAATTTTAAAATGCTTCTGCAACCCATTTTCCACTTAACTGTAGATGCACTGTGATTGGGGTTCAACGTGGGAATTTTGGATCATTATAATTTATTTCATATGACTTGAACCCCCACCCAGTCTCTTGGGAACTTCTAAAGGTTATCTAAATTCAGTTTTCACATTATTCATAGACCAGGCAGGAATCATCTATTAAAATGGTACAATATTTAATTGAGAAAGAATTACAAGACAATAGGAAAAATATCTATGATCTTATAATTGTATGTATGTCTCACTACTTACTCTCAGATGAGTACTTTGTCTCTGGTGCTCATCAGAAATGAAACAGTTTCTCAGAGACACACAGGGAAGAAGATCTCACCAGCTCTCTTTTGTTCCTTGGAACTAGAATAAAGTACTTATAACATTTAATGTGGCTGTCTATATGAAGACCTCATCTGCTAGGATCATTGCTTTCCAGTATTTCTCTTTGCTCTCAGCCATAGTTTCTCCTTAATCTTTGGCATTTCAGTCATGCTAGGACTTTTGGGTTCCTGGATGCCACTATCACAGTTTTACAAGCTCCTCAGTTTGATCCTGTTTATACTTCTCTTCTTCCTCCCAGTATCCCAATGTTGACATATTAAAAAAAAAAAAAGATAAATCTTTGGTTCAGAGAGAAACTTGTGGTCAGTAAAAGCCCTATCTATTAAAGCAGTAAAAGCCCCCTCCTATTTAATTTTGGACCTAGTTCATTTTCTATCAGCAGTGTCCAGAGGGGATAAATGCACTTAGGGAACTACTCTATGGGTGACTATCCAAATGCATATCAATCTTGTAATAGCTACTCTTTTCTATTCAGTTATTCCTCTGCAAATAGGCTGAATTATTAAATGACTATAGATCTCATTGATTCTCTACAGTATTCTAGTGCTTGACACAGCCACACAAGGCAGAATTTGGAGGACCTTACCATTTATTGGGAATTCCTCTTCATTTGTACTCTTGCTGAAATCCTCCATGGAAAAGTTCTAGTGAAAATGGATGGATAGATAGATAGCTAATTAGCTGGCTGGCTGGCTGGAGATATGTGTGTGTATACATATACATATATATTGCATATAACAAACAGCTAAATATTCACAAAGGTTTGTATGATTACTATCTTGTTTCATTGACAAATACATCATAAGTAGAAGAAAACTGCAAGTAATAGTATTTACGCTTCTAACAGTCATCTATAATGCTAGTCTTTCTCAGAGCTGTTCAGCTTGTTGGAAGTCCCAAATTTCAAGCAGGATTTTTGAAAAATGCAGTTTAGTTGTTTTTGACCTCTATTAGAAACATTCTCTTTCTATTTTTATTAGTGTAGTATTTAAGGCTTGCTAATTTTTAGAAAAGAGGTGCATTTGGGCAAATGGAACTCTTCGTTTGTACTTTTAAATTAACATTACCGTCTTGATTGTGTTTTCATTTAAAAGAGAGTTCAGAGCACTTTAAGATTGATGCCAACAGTGGAGAAATAAGAACAACGACCCCACTCTCATATAACCATAGGCCACATTACAGGATGATTGTAGTGGCGAGTGACCAAGGAATGCCTTCTCTTCAAGGACATGCAGTCATTCACATTCAGGTGGGTTGTTTCTCTTATACCAGCATTTGTTGGAGCTTCCTAGATCTTGAACCTCATTGCTCCTTGTTCCAGTGAGTGGAATGAGCGTGCAGAAATTATTTGTGTTCTTTGAATGGAGAATTTCATTCATGACACTTGACCAGTGCAGTTCATATTAGTAGCAACTGGATGAATTAGGAAGGAGATAAATTGTTAGAGTTAACTGTGTTGGAAAGTCTTGGTAAAAAGCTTTGCTATACATTGTATGCTTTAAGAAATCTCCCCAGCTGTTTTTGTGCAAAAAAAAAAAAAAATCTCTTGAGTTACCTCTAAAAATGTACTTCCCACTCCTAGAGACCCACGAAGGATGAGTTGCACAAAAACAGTGCCTAAATAATAAATTCCATTGCTCATTTCTATTTTTCTTGAAGTTTTACAGAAGTCACTCTAGGACTTGCAATTTTGCATTTTACTTTAATCATAGTGAACAAATGAGCTGCGGGTAGTCTCCTAACGGGGGAAAAAATAAAATAAATAAAATCAACAAAAAGCAGGAAAAAAGAGAGAGGGGGAGAGAGTATAAATAAATAGATTCTTTTTGAGCATGCATGTAATTACCATTAATACAAATACAAAAGGAGAAAAGTCCCTGAGAGCTCAGGTTCCAAATCCAATTCATTATTGATTAGGGATGTGTGGGTTAGGAAAAACTCGTCTATCATCATTCCTCAAGTCTCCCGTTTCAGACAAACTAAAACACATGATACTTAAAATGTACACAGATGTTGTCATATATATCGGCCTCTGGGATTAAGGATAATTTTGGGTAACTTTAAAGGAGGCACTAGTCATTCCACATTCCCAGTGAAGAAATCACGAGACTAGCATAGTTTAAGCCTTGAATGACTTCACTAAACTCTCATTTCAGATGTTGGAATAAACCAAACAGTATAAATAAGTTCTGCAGTGGCTTTACCTACTATGTAAAGTCTGCCCAGATGTAATATAAAAAGAGCTGACTTTCTCTGATGAATCACCCTCCAAATTAGTATTGAAATGGAACAATGAAAACAAAACAAAATAACCTAGCAGATTTTCTATATTTTTGTTTCAGGTGATTCCACTCTCCAAAGAGAGGCCATCAGTTTCTCGTTATATTCAACATTTGGTCATACCAGAAAACTTTAAGCCTGCAAAAGTAATGAGCCTGATAAAGCCCCCTGATTATTTACAGCAGCATAATGGAAATCTACAGTTAAGTATAGTTGAAGAAGACAAGGATATCCATTTTGAGATTGACAGCTCAACGGGGGACTTATTTCTTTCCAGGGAACTTGACTATGAAATGGTCTCTCATTACCTTCTTAGAGTGATTACAAAAGATAACAGTCAAAATCCTCCAGTGAATAGTACCATCTTTCTTAGTATTGATGTGGAAGACCAGAATGACCATTCTCCTTCTTTCCAGGATGATTTCATAGTAATCAGCATAGAGGAGAATGTTTCTGTAGGTACATTGGTCTATACATTTAATGCCAAAGATGGAGATGGCAGTTTTCTAAACAGCAAAGTACAGTATTTCATTGAAACTAACAGTCCTGGTGAAAATCCCTTTCTCATCCACCCCTCCTATGGCACTTTGGTCACTGCATCCCCATTGGATAGGGAGATCATTCAGTCTTTTATCTTGACAGTGACAGCATCAGACCAGGCTGTGAATGTAACAGACCGGAGATTGAGAACCATGACAGCCAAGGTGGTCATTTTAGATGTCAATGACCACAGTCCTAGTTTTGTGTCCTCTGCTATTACCTACATCTCAGAAGATGAAGAAATAGGCTCCCTTGTTCATCACATTGTTGCTGAGGACCCAGATGAAGGAAGGAATGGAAGAATCACATATCATATTCTCTCAGGAAATGAAAACAAAACCTTTATGTTGGATAAGACATCAGGTAGGGTGGAATATGTTAACTTTAATTTTAACCTATGTTTAACCAAATAAATTCATACTTTTTAACTTCTTTCATGTGTTCTTTTGGAATTACAGTTCTCAAGATGTGATAGCTATAATTTGAAAAGATATGATAATCATTTGTATTTCATTCTTTTTACTGCATGAGTTGGATTTTCCATGGACGTGAATTGACAAATGTATAGATGATAGCTTTTGTAGAAAAGCACTAGTGATTACTTTTGGTTACCAGATCATAGGCTGGCTAATATATGGGGGCAGAGACAGAGACATAGAGAGACAGAGAAAGACAGAAACAGAGAGAGAGAAGAGGAGAGAGAAAGAAGCGAAGAGAGGGAGGGAGGAGAGAAAGGAGAGAGAGAGAGAGAGAGAGAGAGAGAGAGAACGAACATGCTCACAGGTGTTCTTTTTGGTGTCTTGAATTCTCCTGATAATCTCATCATCCCCTTCTCAGAATAATGTTTTTAAATACTACACACACACACACACACACACACACACACACACACACACACAACTAAAAAGTAAAGCAATTACATTGTCATAGTTATCAAAATACATTTTTTTTAAAGTTCACGGACTCCAGGTTAACAATATTTTCAATAGTTGATCCCCTCCTCTGTCTCTTGTTTATGTTTGCAGAGGTGGAGATGATGATTTTAAAATAGTCAAGCTATATCAGAGTGTCTAGGTGGTACAGTGAATCGAGCACCAACTCCTGAAGTCAGGAGGACCTGAGTTCAAATCCGGCCTCAGACACTTAACACTTACTAGCCGAGTGACCTTGAGCAAGTCACTTAACCCCAATTGTCCTGCCTTCCCCCACTCCAAAAAGCAAAAAAAAAAAAAAAAAGCCAAGCTATGAACTTGAATCACTGACAGACAAATTGAGACATTAGTCTAGAAAATTTACTTCAAGGCCATGTGAAGGTATTTTTGGCACTCATAGCATTCATAATTTCATTGGTGGTATAATGTGAATGGGAATTTGAAGATCTTCCCTGTCCCTTAATAGGCCTAGGGAGGCAGAATTTGAAGACCTTTCCTGCTTCGAAAGTGAATTCTGCCCCTTAATAGGCTGAATGTAGTCATATGGACCCTGTGGTGGGAGGAGTTTGCTGATTTGTAGAGCAGAGCCACAGGAAGCTGGGAGTCAGCGCTACAGACATAGTGGGAGAGAAAGGAGCTCAGAAAAGGAGATAGAGAGGTTTGTGAGTAAATATTGATATTGTATTGGTTTGTGGGAAGACAAAAGGATGGCGTGGCTTTCTGCTACATTGTGGTGCATTAACTTCTATGTTGCTTTGATATATTTGATTTCCTGGTGTTGGGATTTGGTTTTCTTGTATTTAAGTAAATGCTTTGGTTCTGTCCTCTGTATGGAGAGTTTGTTATATTTTGTGATTGAGCACTATATGGGACTATTTATAGTCACAATCGGTGCTATAAATATTGCACTGGCACTACAGGTGGGCATACTGCCTCTGCCAGCTTGGATTGCCATGCTCTTTGTTTTAGGAGATGATATTTGGGAATTGCAGTGTTTAAAACCATTTATCAGCCTGTGAACAGCCTGCTGGTGAGCCTCTCCAAACTTATGCTGGTTCTCAGAAGACCTAGCCTCAACTTCGGTCTGACTGATTTGGGCATGAAGATGATACTGTTCACATCCACTTAGTAGTCAACCAATGCATATGCATTTATCAGACACTTACCATTGACTGCACTCAGCACTGGTGACACAAAGAAAGGCAAAAATGTCCTCAAAGACATTACCTTCTTATGTGAAAATCACCATGTAAGGAAATACCTCCACATAGAGAGTAGATTTACATTGCTTTGTTGCAGCAAAAAAGTGTGTGCTTGCCACAGTGTCAGCAGCTTAACTCTAAGAGAAAGGTGGCAGGAATGGTGTTCTTTCCCACTCTCAGACTCACCTTTTCCTCTTTCCTTGGAAGCATAGTGACAGTACACCATTTGCCAAATGCTTTGAGATTTTGGTAAGAAATTCTATGTATAGAGTTCTGTGTGATACTGAAACTAAACTTCACAAAAACTTAGTTTCCAAGTAAAACTGAAAGCAATTGAATTGATATCTCATTCACTTCCTAGAAAGGGAGGTGACTTTTGCTTGTATCCTAGAAATACTGTGCCAAACATAGCAGCAACAGAGTCTCTTGTCAATAAGTATGCTGACTGAAGTAGGAATAGATGTTTAGCATTTTGTAAATCATGATCTCTCCCTTATTATATTCTGACTCCATGGGTTTACTAATCCTACATATCTTGTTCTCTTCTGAGGTCATGTGGAATGACCTAAATACCCAACTGATAAGAGAAATAGGGCAAATGTAGGCCACTGATCTTCTCTGGATCTGGACCTCCCAGTTCCTCCATAGATACCCACTTTGTTTCCTGGGATGACTAAGGCCAGTCTATTCAAGGATGTCAAAGAAAGAAAGATGGATAGATTTAGACAGATAAGTGTCCCAGCAAAAGGTGTCATGGATCTTCGATTGTGGAAATGCTTTTTCAATTGCTTAGGCATTTTTCTGGTACATAAAATGATAATTGCCAAATACATTCATGTGTGAAAGGTTTATCTCTCTCTCAAGGTTCATATTTCTCATAAGCAGACTTTTAGCAAAAGGGTTTTCAATGGTTCCAGGTTATAAAGTGGGGAAAGTGCTCAAGAGGAATAGTTATTCAAAGGTGGGTTTGTAGAACCCTAAACCAGAAAACCTCCTCCTCAATTATTTGGAATAAAACTTCATAGGAGGTTGAATTGTTTATGGAGGAAAATACCACCACTAAAGGAACATTTGATCCTGGGAATCTGGGTGCAGTTGTCCAGTACAAATCTTTATCACACTTTCAGCATATGGGTAGTTAGAAAACAACAGTGGGCTGGAAGCTCAACCATGTTTTATTCATGAAGTTTATTGTCTTCCTCATAAAGTCTCTGCTTTTTACTGTCAGTAAAAGAGGCAGTTACTAGAAAGGCAGTACAAAGAGAACATAATTCTATAATGCAGTGCTGAGAATTTCAGAAGACCAGAGCCTGACTCACTTTCTCAATAACCAGCTTATTTAGGCAGGATCTAAATTTGACCTGTAGTAATCCTGAGTACAATTTGAGATGCTGATTTAGACTGCTAATGCCCTGAAGGTCTTTGAAGACTATGTTAGATGTCCTGGATGGTTTAATTATAGCCCTGTCTATAGGTAGGGATAGAGATGAGCTGGGGTTCTTTATGTGGAGCTAACCCCCAAGGAGTCCATGAATCAATTTTAGGGGGTTGGTGAACTTGGATGGGAAAAATGATGTATCTTTGTTTTTACTAATCTCTAAATGATACTTAGTGTTTTTTCCAATTATTGAATTAAAAAAAGTTATCCTGAGAAGGGCTTTACCTGACTCATAAAAAGGTATCCATCACACACAAAAAATAAGAATTTGATGGAATCTTTAATTTTTCATTGGCCTGGATCTTCTTATTCTTCATTTCTATGCTTCAGTCACGAACATTTATCAAAATTTTGAATGAGTTTGAGTCCTCCTCAGAGCTCCTTCACAATTGCAGAGCCTGAATGGATTTTCATCAAAATGTCCCAGTTAGATAGATGAATTGTGAAAACTGCCTGCCCCTTTGGGGATATTGATGACATTTTTATCACTTAACTTTCTCCACTAGGCTTGTTAACAACAGTTTGTCCTTTGGACTATGAAACACAAACCTTTCATGTACTGACCCTCCTGTCACTGGATGATGGCCTGCCAGCACTCTCCACAACACAGACCTTGACAATTTATGTCCTTGACATAAACGATGAGGCGCCAGAATTTAAGCAACACATATATGAAGCTAAAGTTGCTGAAAACCAAGGTCCGGGGCACTATGTTACCAAGGTGGAAGCTGTGGACAGAGATTCAGGTAGTTTCATTCCCTTCATACTTAGTTTATTTTTTTACCTAAATTATGGAGCAGCACATTGTTTCCAGAGAAAAATAGCTTAACCATCTGAGAATTGCTTTCTGAAAGACACTATTCATTCATTCTCTGGAGAGCGAAAAATACAGCTTATGAATGCTCAGAAAATGGTACTTGGCTTAAATTTAAAGTTAGACATGTGCCAGGAAACATATAGAATCACTTGTTTCTAGTTGTCTTGATTTTCTTTTACCATTCAATTAAAAACATTTATTAAGTGCCTATGGTATGCAAAACACTTGTGGATTAAGATGATAGAAAGATAAAAATGGTCACAATCCCTACTTTCAAGAAGCTTGCAGTCTAGTAGAATATTTTCCCAGATAAAGTTAAGAGTATAATGTGAACAAAACAAAAATAATGCCAAATCCAGACAAAGCGTTTCTGGTAAATTTAAGTAAGCAAAGAACACTTTCATATGGAGATATACTTCTCAGAGGAAGTGTCACCTAACTAAGGTTTAAATGAGGATTTTTTTTTTCTTGAAATAGGAAGAAATTAGGGGAGGCATAACATTCTAATTCAAGAGGATACATTTGGTGTTTGTCATTTGTTGACAGTTATGTCTGACTCTTCATAACTCCTCATGGCAAAGATGTTGGAGTGGTTTGCCATTTCTTTTTTTAGCTTATTTTACAGATGAGGAAACTGGGCTCAATGGAGTTAAGTGACTTGCCCCGGGTCACACAGCTAGCAAGTGTCTGAGGGTGGATTTGAACACAGATCTTCCTGACTCCAGGTCCTGTGCTCTATCCACTGCTCCACACTGTGCATATGCAAGGAGGTTAGAACGTATAGTTCTCAAAATACCTTATTTTCCACCGGGATAAAACTTAGTGGAAATTCTTTACCTACTTATAGAGAGATGTGCATATCTGCTTTTATCTAACTGTTCATTTTATTGGAATGCCTAGATTAGTGTTTTTCACATGCTAGGAACTTTTATATTTGTTGATTAAACTTTGGCAAGCACCATGAGAAGCATAGACATTCTCTTTCTTCTTTCCATTTATAACTTAATAGTTAAAGAAATAGTATCAAAAAGACAAATAGGGTTCTATTCATCTAGCTCTTATCTGCTATGCCCAGGAGAATATTTTGATGTGAAGAGACACTGTAAATGGAAAGGAATTGGAATAATTTTCCCCAAAATGCTTACCAATAAAATGGCTCTCATCTTTCACAAATGAGAGTACTGTAAGAGCTAATCATTATGTGAAATATAATTATGACCTATATGCTAGAATCATAGCAAAATTGAATGTTTAGCTTTTGTCATTAATAGTACATGCTTCATTTGTGAATGTCAGGCAGTCACCAGTCTCCTTCTATCTAATTGTTATATGTAACAAAATGTATTGTGCACCTATATAACACAGTGTCCTATTATTGCAAGGTAAACTAACACTGGAAATATTTCTGTAGTACTCATAATGAATTAGTTCAATTTCTAAATTAAAAAAGCCCACCTTTAGTCAGAATTTTTGGTGTAATCTACATGACATATATTTAAAATGTCTCAGGTATGTCTGCTATATCATTTGGGCATTCTGCGCAAATGGATAAAGTTTTTTTGCCCTCAATTCTTTGCTACTTTATTTGACTTCTTTTCATATTTCTATTGAATAGAACAAATTTGGTAAACAAATTTGGTATGTGGAGCTTGTAGGATGTAATTTTAATGCTATGCATAAATGTGGAATAGGTTCTATATTGCATTGCATTGAACCCTTACAACTTTGTAGATAAAGTCAGAATCACTTATAAATGTTTTTACAATGGTGATTAAAACTAGTATTTTCAGGTGCAATTCTTATTTTTGACCAGAGTGGGGCAGCATGATCAAAGAATTTTTCTTACTCCAGCCTTCAAGGTCTAAATGCTATTACATTGCTATGATAACCAGTGATTGCTTTACCACATTATTCAGATGAAAGGTAACACAGAAACGCCTAAGTATTAGAATTTTGTAAGGTGAACTCTATGTAGCAAGCAATGTAAAATCCATGTAGAATTGTATTTGAACACAGTCCTAAAATGCAAAAACAAAACACTATGAATTGCCAATTTTTATACAAACATTTCATGCCCCCATCCCTGCCTTCAGTTGAACTAAATGTAATGGTTAGCAAACATTTGTCTACATAAAGCTCTTCTGTTTGGTGGAGCTATAATTACATAAGACAATGGTGTTTTTGTTCAATCTTTCCTTTACTTTTTGGCTCCAAAATTTCCTCTTCATCCTCCTCTTCCTCTTTTTCTCCCTTTCCTTCCTCTCCCCCATCCTCTTCCTCCTTCTCCCTTTTCCTCTTCATCCTCCTTTTTCTCTTCTTCCTTCTCCTCTTACTTTCCTTCCTTCTTTCTTCTCCTCTTCACCTTGAAAAAAATAAAAATGTATATGGTATTGGACAATACCATTTTAAAAAAATAGGATACTATAGCAGGCTCACAATTAATGGAATTTGAAACAATGAAGGCTTATGGTGTGTAGCGAACAACTCTTTCAAAGGAAGTTTCTTCTCAAATTAAAAAAAAAGAGACACCACTAGGTTGTAACAGAAGACATCAACGCCAAGATAACAAAAATTTTGAGGGGCCAAAAAATCCTTTATAGCCCTATAGTTACCTCACTAATACCCAACAAATAAGGATGGATGGAGTTTATGCACCATTTATGTGCTAAAACTGTGTTCAACTGAAATGATACTTTGAAGGTTTGAATGTCATATAGGTGTGTTTAAATAGATAATGGAGACTTTATTCTCAATTTATGTAGGGTGAGATGTCTGGAGCCAAGTTTTCTTCCTTGTATAGGATCTATGTCTGGCTCAAAGAAAAATCCCTGAAGAATGTATCAGGGGAAGAAAAAGTCAATATTGCTTTAAAAACAAACCCTTCATGGTGATTCCACTAAGAAACTTAGCAGGGAAAGGAAAAAGTCTCCTAAAAGTTATCTTTTTTTCCATTAATTTTTTTGCTGATTCTATGTCAAGTAGAGCTTTGACTCTTAGAGCCTTCATTTGAAGTCCAAAACTATATCTTAAAAGTGCCCTCTAAGCAAATTAGCAGTGCCCTAAGGCTTGCAAATGATTTTCCATACTCATATTAGCCCTCTGAAGGAGCTAGGATTACACTATGTTCAACTGCAGCATAGTCAGTGAATATCTGTTTTGTTATAGAACATCTCTGTTATGTCTCTGTGAACTCAAGGGTTATTTCTTAAGCAAATCAGATGTTAATCTATGTTACTAAATCAGTTGTATAAAAAATTTTTTTGTTACTGAGACAAAGATTTCTAGATATTTTAGAAGTGATCAAGGTAGATCCCTTCAATTTTATATTTCTTAGGCTCAGACAAACTTCCACAGTGCTCTGTAAATCCAAGCTATGCCTACTCCCATGAATGAAAGTAGATATTATTGCACTGCCCATGGGTCAGGTATTAGTATTTTCTGGAAACCACATATGAATCTTAGATGGATATGAACTGAGAAGGGGGAAAGGTCAAGTTTGGCATTATGAAGTACATACCACTTCCTTCTCAAGAAATGTGAAAGGGAAAAACTATATAAGGAGTGGAACCTACATCACTATTGACAAGGTAGTGTTATATGGAGGGCAAAGAAAGAAGACATTTGAGTGAGTTTCAAGAAGGGGAGATAGCAGTTGAAATAGCCAAAAGGTAACTGGTGAAGCCAAATATTTAGAAATGGTTTTTGAGAATACAAAAATCAAATAATGATTTATTTAGACATGCATATTTAGCAATCTAGAATTTGTTCAGAAAATCAAAGTAGCCCAGGGACAAGTTTGATATGTAAGGGAGAACGGAGTAGGATCATGCAATAATGGTCAAAATTAGCTTATCAAAAGCTGGGAAAATTGACAGAAGATATGTATGGAGAATGAGAAAATCTTTTTAAAGGAGAGATGTGAAAATGTCGGACCTCTATTAAAACCTATTTTGTCTACCAAATAAAGGTCAGATTCATTTATTTCCCTGGTATTTAAGTCTCCCCACCTCCACTCTCTCCATAATCTGGTGCCATCATTGACCTCTAGCCTTATTTTTTTTTTTGCTACCACCTTTTGTGTCTTTGTACATGCATTGCATCTTCTTGTTCCTATGTCTTTATTTACATTAGGATCAGAGGCTTATAAATTTTGATCCTGGAAGGGACCTTAGAGGTCGACAGATCCAAACTTCTGAGGACTAGAGAAATTATGACTTTCCCAAGGTGACCCAGGTAGTAAGTAAAAGGAACAACCAGTATTTGAACCTGAGTCCAGATTCTATGAGCTGCTAGGTGACATGGTGGATAGCGTGCCTGACCTGGAGTCTGGAAGACCCATCTTCCTCAATTCAAATCAGACATGTGCTAGGTGTGTGACCCTGGGCAACTCAACCCTGTTTACCTCAGTTTCCTCATCTATAAAATGAGTTGGAGAAGGAAATGGCAAACCACTACAGTATCTTTGCCAAGAATACCACAAGTAGGGTCATGAAAAGTGAGACACAACTGAAAATGACTGCACAACAAAAAGATGGACATTAAGTTTAGTCTAGATTTAATGATGAGAAATGTTAAATTTCATTGAAGAAATTATACAACACTTTGATTGATTCCAAGTTTCTCCTTGAAACTAAAACCCACTGTTTGAAAACTAACATTTTTCTGATGATTTTCATGTTGTTGAATATAATAGTTTCTAAAGACCTATTTATAAGTCACCTGAAGGGCAATGAAGCAATATGTAAGTAGGAAACAGGGTATTAAAATGACAAATTGTGTACAAGTAGTAGCATAAAAGTTATGAATGTGATGGCTGATCAAAAAAGGAGATAGGCAGGTAATAAGAGTAAGGCCTATGGGTTTCACTGGTGCTGACTAAATATTACGAAGCCTAGAATTAGAATGTGGTGTCACATGCCTGTGATCCCTGCTACAGTGAAGGCTAAGGCAGATAGATTTCTTGAACTCAAGCATCCTGAGCTGTAGTGAGCTAAGGCAATTGGGACCACACTAAGTCCATTACCAGTATGGTAAGCCCTGGAGGTTAGGGACTCACTCACTGGGCTACCTGAGAAAGGGCAAACCGACCCAGGTAAGAAAGAACAGCTCATTGCTCCTGTGCTTTGGTCAGTAGTGGGACTGGGTCTTTGAGTGGCCACTGTGACCCCAGCCTAGGAAATATAGAGTGATTCTGGGGTGGGTGGAAGGAGTGATGGGGATATATAGACGAAAAGATACCCCTAGAAGAAGAACCACTATAGGTGGAGATTGGGTCAACTCCCTGTGGCAGATTTATAGGAATTCATAGATCAGAGTCTCACAACATGAGTAGGTTTGGAGGGCTAATAATCTGTACCACTGGGGAGAGTGCCTAGATTATGAGATAGCAAATCCACTTAATATAGAAGGAAAAAAAACCCAAGGCAGAAATTGGAATAAAGAAAATAAAAGAACAAACAAGGGGAGAAGTATAGTAAGGGCAGAGAATAGTGAGCCAAGACAGCAAGGTTTTGTCATAGACAACTCTGAAGTATTTATGGAGAGAGAAGAAATGAGATTGTTATTGTAGTCCTAATAAGTTTTTTTTTTTTGATTATTTGTTTTTAAAGACAGCTTGAGATTCTGCCTAATGAAAAGCCACAAGTAATGGAGTACTCTTTTCTAGAATAATAATAATTCACATTCATATATCACTTTAAAATTTGCAAAGCACTGTTTGAAAAGCCAGGAAAAGTCGGAGAAGCTAGAATATGGGCCAATGCCAGGGTGCCAATTTGAAGCAGGAAGAAACAAAGGATTTAGCAGCAAACCATGTGGCTCAAGAATTCTGATCAAACCATGAAAAAGGGAATGGCCTCAGGCTGATGGCCGTACTGCAGAGTTCTACAAGTCTGCCGAGATGTGCCCCAGCTAATCTTGGGCTACATGTTCAATGGCATGGGAGAGGATGAATAAGGTTTGAAGACACAGGAGAACAAGAAAGGATATTAGATACTAGAAGTTGCTAACATCAAATATCAATGACAAGAATTTGTAAGAGTCCTGCTTCAAAGCCTGGTCAAAAGAGCAAAAGTTAGAATCTAGTCCACACAAATGTGTGTTATATAAAAATATCATGTTCCATAAAATTGCTGGAATGCAACATTGTTATACAGACATTAATGTGAACTCATTGGGAAGAAGAAACAATGCATCAAAAACGATCTGTGTGACCTCACAAAATAGCCGAATCTTTGTGAAGTTAGTGGATGGTTCAGTTCTGGAATTACATAGACTTCTGGGTTTTTTCATAAAAATTAGCCCTCATTTGGCTTGAGTTCGCATTCAAGATCAGCAGAGGACTTTGAAAATTTGAATGTGGTTGGGAGGGGCAGCTATGTGGCATAGTGAATAGAGCACTAGCCCTGGAGTCAGAAGGACCTGGGTTCAAATCTGACCTCAGACCCTTGATACTTAATTAGCTGTGTGACCTTGGGCAAGTCACACAACCCCAATTGCCTTGCCTTCCCCTCTCCAAAAAAAAGGAAAATCAGGATGCATTTTTGCTAAGAGACCTGCATTATAGAGGCAAAATATTTAGTTGGGATTAAAACATTGACAAGGGATTACAATTAAATTGACTCTTAATGTCCCTTAATCTTCCTTATATTGTGAATCCGCTCATAGTTAACTCTCAGACTTGGGATCGATGGTCCTCTGTTATTTGGCCCGGTTTCTGCTTCCTTTTTTCCTCTTTAAAATGTCTATTTTCATGCAAACACATTGCATTATAGGTCCAATATCACAAAGAAGTCCAAAGACTCGATTCACCTCATGTGAAATTAATTTCCCAACTCGTCAGGTTAATGCTTGTTCCCCAGTGGAATGGTACACATGTAGCTTGCCCTTAGTCAAGCCCTATTACATTTGCTTCACTTAAGATGATTCATGGAATGTACCAAAAGATTGTAGAGTCATTGTCCTCAAGCTATAAGGAACTTCAGAAGTTATCTAATTCAACTCTTTTTGTATAGGAGGGAACAAAGGGCCTCAGAAGCTAATTGATTTGCCCAAAGATACACAAGAAATAAGCACCAAAGGCAGGATTTTAACCCAGACCCTCTTACTGCAGAACCCAGGTTTGGAGGTAGTAAGGACAGTTAATAACTAGTTAGATCAATTCATCTATTGGTTGTACAAACCATGACTGTCTCCAAGATCATATAAAAATATCATGTTCCTTAAAGTTGCTGGAATGCAACATTGTCATACATACATTGACATGGACTCTTTGGTAAGAAGGAGGAATGAATCAAAATGACAGGAGAGGAAGGCTGTTGATAATGCTCTGTGTGACCTCAGAAAAGGCATCTTACTCTTTTAGGCCTCAGACTCCTCATTTGTAAATTCAGGGGTCAGACTAAGTGATTTTTAGGTTCCAAATATTTCCTATATTCTATGATCTGTGTATGGTCGTCATACTCCTCCAGGAATAGGGGAAAATCTCCATGTAATGATTAAAATGGGAACAGTGATATGCAAATTGAGCTCCCATGAGCATGCAAATGTAGAAAACCTTGGACTGTTACCATCCAAATGGAACAGGTATTAAAAAATTGATAAAGAGTGTGCTTGGAGAAACTAAAGCAATAGTCAAGGAAACAAAAATTCCAGTTGTCTTAAGAATTTCTGAATTTTCTGAAAGGAAAGTATAAATTAAGAGGACCAAGCAGAACCTGTACCAGTGACAATTCTTCATAGCTGCCTTGGGAAGGAAGGAATAATTTGAGGAAACAAGGGAATCAAAATAAAGAGTAAAAAAGAGAGGGAACATGTGAGGTATTTTGGAACTTAAAGTTAGAAATACAATCCCACACAGATCAAACCATTTCTGGTGCCAGGTTCCCAGGCAGTAATTATGCAGGGCTTCCACCAACAGGATGTGTGGTCCTTCTAATGGCTACTATTTTTATGATCCTAGGAAATAGCAATGGGAGCTTAGAAGACAACTCTAGCCCCTTGAAGGAGGGAGGGAAAGGACTGGTCTGTGAGGAACATGTGATGCCTTTGGAAGAAGATGATAGCAGTGCTGAGGGTGGGGGTGGGAGAAAGGCCATTGGACTTCAAATTCTGTCTGACAATGTGTCTCCAGCACAAAAAGGTAATTTTTTGACATGATTAAAATGGCAGGGTTGAATATAAAAACAAACAAAATAACCCACGAAGTGAACCTAAAAAGTATAGCTAGGAAATTTTAAAAAACAGACCTTTGCTAAAATGGAATAATTATGTTCAACTAAAAAGTTTCCATCAAGGGAATTATGTACCCCCTTGTGTACCAATTTTTCAAATTGGATTCACTCATCAATTCAGATTTTTCACTCAATTGAGCAGTTGATTAAGCACCTACTATAATTCAGGTATTGTTCTAAGTGCTGAAGATACAAAAAAAATGAATGAAACTGTCCCTGCCTTCAATAACCTGACGTTCTAGGGGGAGGGGTAAAATGTTAAAATAAAAGCTTCTAACAGAATATATACAATATGAATACAAGTTCGGGGAGTGAGAGCACTAAGAGTGGTGGCATCAGGAAAGATTTTTTGTAGAGGATTCAAAGGGGAGTAGAGGTTAGGAGGCAGTGCATTCCAGCCATGAGAGATAGCTGATACAAAGGTATGAGTATGGGACATGGAGTGTCTTTGGTAGGGCAGGGAGAGGAATAATGTGTAAGAATTCTGGAAAAATGAGAAAGACAAACTTTTGAAGATCTTTAAATGCTACACAGAGAATTTTATATTTGATTATTGAGATAATAGAACATTCCTGGATTTTACTGAGCGGGCCAATGACTCTCACCAAAGTAACAGTCCTGAGTAACTTGAAGGATAATTTTGCCCTAGACAGTAATGGGGAAGTTTAAAAGAGGGTTAGGTTTGAGGTGGGTGGGAAAGATAATGAGTTCAGTTTTTTTGCATGTTGAGTTTGAGATGTTCAAAGGAATTTAGCAATACAGACAGACAAATAGGTACAGATCAATAAATGATATATGCATAGATAGATTGGGAGACATTTACATTAGGAATGATAATTGGACCCATGGGAGCTGAATAGATCACCGAGACAGTATGGAGGAAAGTAGCACAGGACAGAGTATTGGGTCCATCCATATATTATTGTGACATGGATGATGAACCAGTCAAGGAGGCTAAGAAGAAAGTATCAAAAACACAGAGAGAAAGGATTATTGAGGAGAGGATGGTTGATAAATATATTTTATGGCTTTTTAATGTGTATATATATATATATGGATATGGATATGGATATGGATATGGATATGGATATAGATGAAGGATGGGTAACACTGAAATTTCAGGGTAATCCTGAAAGAAGAGAGGTCTGAAGTGTTAATGAGAATATGAAGTTTGTTCTTTCTTATGTATTTTTTTAAGTTAACATCTTGGAACCTATTTTCTTTTCCTTGCTATTTAAAAAAGATTCTTCTAGGGTAAACATGTTATAGAAAAGTATAGATGAAAACAGAATAGGAAAGAATGAGTATCTGAGTCTATTAAAAACTGCTATGCATATAATGCAGACTTAGGTTATGTTAGTTTGGCTGAATTTGTTAGTTCTGATGAACTGTTTTTTCCTCTCTTTTTGATTCTTTGTTATAAGGGATTATGTGTGTGTGTGTGTGTGTGTGTGTGTGTGTGTGTGTGTGTGTGTAGATGTATAGTAAGAAATTAAGGTAAGCAAAAGATAGCATCTGCAATGGTAAAGAATTTCTTAAACTAATAAATTAACAGGTCTAGAATTCCCACACTGCCTTTTCCTTCCTTCCACCCCCAAAAGTGCTAATAATGTCAAATGGTGAAATGGATAAACATTTTTCCCCCTAGGAACTCTAATTGTACCTTATATGAGGTACAATTAAATTATTTCTTACCAGTGTCAAGGAAATGAACAAGAGTCTTGGAGTCAGGAGAAAACTAGGTTTAAGCCCCAGCTTTGTCAGTAGCTGTGAAATTGTGAATTTGTCCCAGTCTCTTGCAGGTATGGTTTGTCTAGAGTGTCTGACTCACAGAATTCTTGTGAGGAACAAGTGAGGTCATTTGTGGGAAGCACTTTGTAAAGTGTGATGTGCTGAGACAGTTAATTATTAAAACAACAACAATGGTTCCTCATGAATGCAGTGTCTGAAACTGTGAATTTTATTTTGTCAGACTTATTGATTCCAGGTCACACAATTGCTCTTTTGGTGCCTCAGTTTCCTCAACTAGAAAGGTGAAACAATAATAACCTCATAGGTAAAAATATCCTCGGTGTCAGCTCTCAGTACTACTTCTGCTGCTGCCAGCAGCAGCACCACCAATATGGCAAATGGACGATGTTACCAGAATTTGTACCAATGATCCCACTTTGTACTTCTATTCTATCTTTCTTTTGAGATAATCAGAGTACTTTTTGTAGGACATTATATATATATATATATATATATATATATATATATATACACCCTATAGTTGTTGTCTGTCTTTCATTTCTGAAGATGACCAATGACACCAAAGAGTTCTGTCTTGGTTCATGTGTGTGAATTGGATTTAAGTAAGGTAGAATTGTCAGAGTCATCAAAGTCCAGTGGCAAGACAAAAACCAATTGTAAAGTGGTCTTGGAATCAGAAAACCCTAGTTTGAGTCTGTTCTCTTCCATCTAATTGGGCAAGTCACTCAATTGAGCCTCATTTTTCTCATCTTTAAAATGGGAATAATGAAACCAATAATTCACATTTGATTGGAGGGCAGGGCAAACTTGCATTTTAAGGAGGGTGTCCAGACCAGCCATCTCCTTATTTCCTGCTCAACTACATTCTTTTGGACCTCTCCATCATGAATTGGGCACATGCATTCACATTGGGTACCCCCACTCCCTTTCTTTTCAGCTTTTCTTTGTGTTTTCTCCCATTAATTTGTAAGTTCCTTGAGAATAACCATTGTTTTTCATTTTGGTATTTGTATTCCCAATGCTTAGCACAGCTAGTAAGCACTTAATAAATGTTTATTGACTGACTTATATTTCCTTTAGCCTCTCTGTACCTCAGTGATCTCATTTGCAAAATAAGGGGGTTAGATTAAACCTAAGGACCCTTTCAGTTCCAAAACTACGATACTAAGTGAATTATTCAGGGGAACATAACTAAGTAAATATCAGAGTGAGACTTGAACCCAGATCTTCTGACTAAAAAGCACTTCCTTCTCTTCTACATTACGCTGCTTCTCATAATTCTTAAGTTGCTTACTTCTCATTCTTGTTTTGAAAATTGAGATATGCAATTTTAAACATTTAAATTGTTTTAGAAATATAATCCACTGTTATTCCTTATTTTATTATTCATTATGTCTCTCTAATGAGAGAGACATAATGAATCTCTCTTAGATAGATAGATGTGTGTATTATATATGTATGTGTATTATCTGTTGGTGTATGATATGATTTCCATTTTTTCTTTAAATGTTTGAGCCTATGAAATGAAAAGCATGGGATTAGAACTCATGCTTTCCAACTCCAAGACACTTGTCCTATATGTTTTTTCTATAGTGGGCTGAAGTTTTATTTTAGAAAATGATGTATTGAATAAAGATGATTTACTGCAGATGAGGTGGAGATTTGCAATTAAAATTTTATTGGGAAGGTCCGCCCTTTCCCCTCCCCCTGAGTTCTTCCAGCCTTTGATTAAGGTCTAACATCAGTTCCAGGTGCATGGCATGAATCTTGGGTCACACTTAAAGGCTGATTGTTTGTTAAGAGGGGGAACACAGAAAAGTGATTGAATGGAACGTGTGCGAGCTGCAAATAAAACTCATGCAATGGTATGAGATGAATGCCTGCTACCCTTTGTGTATAATGTAGGATTAAATTCATTAAAGTTAATGGTGTGAATGATCTTACTCTATAACCAGTGATGGAAATGACGTTATATGCTTCTCAGGGGAGTACTGAAACCACCAAAAAATATGGGAAAAATTATTTTGGATCAGTAATGGGTAAGACTGTGGAACTAGATTTCTTACTCTACATAGGAGGGAGAAGGCTAAGCACATTGTGTGTAAGCACATGTGCACGCACATGTGGTGCCATGTGTGAACCTCCTGATTCTTGAGAGGATGCAGGGTGCCATTACTGAGCATATGCACCCAAGTTCAAGAACAGCATGAAGAATCATGACTCCCCCAGCAAGGTTCCTATTGTCTCATTAAATCATAATCAGGGGTGTTCCATGGAGTAATTAGGAATATACTGTAGAGTGCAAACTCATAAGACATTTTTTATGAGAGGGAAAAAATCTTAAACATTCACTGTGGGAAAATCTCAGGAGGCTTTTGAAAAACTAAACATTTCATCCCATGAGTCTTTTCTTTGGCAAGATCCACATTAGCAGTTTTCTCACCTTATTTAAAAGTTTGCCTAGAATTCTTGTTTTTTCTTCAGCATCTGTCTTCTAGTAAATGATCTTGGGAAAAGGGATGGGAAATTCCAAAGATATAACTTACGTGGTTTTCTCCCTTCTTTTTCTTCCTGAAACCAATCAAACAAAATTATTCCTTAAGGAGTCAACTCCCAACTGCAGTTTGAAATTGTGCCAACTGCCATATCTGGGCTTTTCAAGATCAATTCCAGCACTGGAGAGGTGGTAACAGCAGCTACATTTGACAGAGAGACTCAGGAGATCTTCACCCTCAGAGGTAACATGCCTAAATTCTTGGAACATGCAGTTAGGCATGGGTGTTTAATTCAATAATTTTGTTGTTTACCCTCTCCTCTCACTTATTATGAAGATTTCTTCCCAAAATGGTTGTTGAATGACTCAGTATACCTGCCATGCCCGTTGGTTCACCATCAGGTAATATACCTCAAGGACAGTCAATTTTAGACAGTTTCATCAATAAATTCTGACAAGGATTGCCTAGCCTCTCATTTCTCTTTTCTTTAATAATTTGTCAAGGGCACAGGTTAGATCTCAGTTAAAACCCATAGGTCACTAATGTGAAACCTTCTTTTCTTTGTCTCCTGCCAGTACTGGCGAAAGACCAGGGAATCCCTCCATTATCCAGCACGGTGACTATTCTTTGCAGAGTGAAAGATGAAAACGACCATGCTCCCAAGTTTATTATCCCCAACCCTGAAATCCAAGTTCCAGAGAACCAAGAGCCAGGGGTTATCTATACCATTTTAACTATGGACATGGATACTGGCAACAATGGAGCTGTGCGGTATGATATAATTGGTAAGTGGTAGACCTCTGCAGAATACCCAAGATGGACCCACTCCCACTGATTTATAATGATGCCCTACAGAGTCTATAGGATAATGTCTATATAAACTTGTCATAAAATGGTCATCACATTCCAGTTTTAGCTCTTTTGGTTTTAGCATTTTTCCCCCTTCCAACTTTGAAATTGGTCTTCCAACTTTTCCAGGACTTTTAACAAATCTGCCTTAAAAATATACTGATAGTATAGTTGTTTTTCCAGTTTTTTCTCCTATATTTTTGTTGTTTTATTGAGTGACTAGGGCTTCATTGGTTCAGGTCTTCCTCAAGAAGAAACTCAGAAAGTATGGATCCCCAGAATTAGCAACCAATATGCTACCCTGGTTTTCTGCACAGACTTGCACAACCATTACCCACATGCTACAGTCTTAAGGAATTGTTACTTGTAAAATAATTTTGGCTTTTGAGAAGGAACCTACTATGTGCCAGACATCGTGCTAAGCATTTTTTAGAATTATTATCCCATTTGATTGAGAAAATAGAAGTGCAGAGAAGTTAAATGAATTATCCAGGTTCATACCTAATAGCTATTAAGTGTCTGAGACCAGAATTGAATTCAGATCTTCTTGATTCCACTTCTAGTGCCCTATTCATTGTGCCACCTTTGGGGCTGAGATAAGGGCCTTTGATTTAATTAATGTGGAGTTAGCAATAGGTAATATTTGTGAGTTTCTGAATGTTGTTTCTTTTCATTATAGTTCTCACTCTCAATTATCCAGCAAAATATGTGGTGTAAAGAATAGATATTTAGCATCTAGACAATACTGCTTGTAGTAGACAGAGATCCCCTTTTGGATGGAACAAAAAAGTCTTAAAAGGGCATTATAATGACATAATCTAAAGCTGGGTTTGAGAATAACTATTGGGAGCAGAACCTATAATTGATAATTACCTACCTTCTAGAAATTCTGTGATCAAGTCAAGTTTTTCCATAATAAAAACCACCCACTTTCTTTAAAAAAAAAATTCAGGCTCCAACTAATAAATATTTAAAGACTTATGTAGATTATCATTTAGTATTAGAGATATCAGAGACCTTAGAGATAATGTAGTTTAGGCACCTTATTTTCCAGCTGAAACAGTTGAGATCCAGAGAAGCTCATATAGCTAGTTGGGGACAGAGCTGGGAGTTCTGCTTTCTTGCATTTGAATATCCCTTCTTTTTGTTCCTTTTTTGTTCTTTTTAATTATAACTTGTGCTGATAGCTCCAAGTCTCAGTTGTATTCTTTATTTTTTTTCCACAGTCACCCTAGTAACATACGAAGACAATCTAATCTCTACAGCTCTAATGGAATTATTGATATTTGTTATGCCCTTGGTGTAGTAGAAGGATTGGTGAATTTGGAATTTTAAAGGGGCCTGAGTTCAAATTCTAGCTCAGCCACATACTAACTGGTGTGACTCTGAGCAAGTCAACTGACATCCTCATCTGTGAAGTAAAGGGGTTGATTATTTTACTCTCTAAGATCCTTTGTTACTCCAATTCTATGACCTATGACCTCTTTTGTGACATCCCACTTCTTACTTTAGTGAGGAGGTGTCTTATATCTCTCAGTAATGGATAATAAGGGTACCAATTATGGGATATGGTCTTGAAAAATATTTCCCCTCTACCTCATAAAATTTTTGTCACTCATATTTTGAGACGCTTTTAAACAACAGATGCATTATTTTGTCAGTCAACAAGTATTTATTTTGTGCTTACTATGTGCCAGGCACTACTTTAAGAGCTGGAGATTCAGAGAAGAGCAAAAAAAAATCCTTGCTTTTTTATAGTATTTTATTATTTCTAATTAAATATAAAGACAGATTTTAATATTCATTAAAATTTTTTGAGTTCCAAATTTTCTCCCTCCTCCCACCATTCCCTTCCCCAAGACAGTAAGCAATTTGACATAGGTTATATATCTGCAATCATATAAAACACATTTCCATCTTAGTCATGTTGTGAAAGAAGTAACACACCAAAAGAAAAAAAATCACACACACAAATAAAGTGAAAATGCTATGTTTCGATCTGCATTCAAACTCAATCAGTTCTTTCTCTGGATGTTAATACCATTTTCTCTCATGAGATCTTTGGAATTGTCTTGGATCATTGTATTGCTGGGAATAACTAAGTCATTCTTCATACAATGTTGCTGTTACTGTATACAATGTTCTCCTGGTTCTGCTCACTTTACTTTGCATCAGTTCATGTGAGTCTTTCCAGGTTTTTTCCTGAAACCTGCCTGCTTATAATTTCCTATAGAATAATAGAATAGATACAATTATCAACTTGCCCATTAACCTAGAATTTTTTTGCTTTTTTTTTTTTGAGGGGAGAGGGCAGGGCAATTGAGATTAATTGATTTGCCCAAGGTCACACGGCTAATAAGTACTAAGTGTCAGAGTTCGGATTTGAACCCAGGTCCTCCTGATTCCAGGGCCAGTGCTCTATTCACTGCACCACCTAGTCACCCCAACCTAGATTTCTTAAAGCTTGGATCTAGTGACTTGAACATTAAGGATGTCCACTGGATCTTCAACTATCCCAGAAAAATAGGTTTAGCTGATGGTTATTCTCTCTGAAATAAGGTGTCTCTATTCCACATATTCCCTTTATTCCCCCCTACCCTCATCTGCTACTGTTCTAGTTAGTGCCACTCAAGCACACCAACTCCAGTATGTTTCTTGAGTTTGTGTTCTATGCACTCTAACTTGATAGTTCTTCCTAGCTTCCACCATTCCAGAATGTGGATAGTTAACACCCTTTTTAAATTAATAGGCAAATTTGTTTTTTGAACTTACCCAAAACATTATGACTTGGTGCCCCACCTTGCAGAACCAGTGTGGTCTGTTTGATGAAAAGTTAGCTATGGAGAAAAGGATAATTTGGGTTCAAATACTGTTGTTGACACATAATAGCTATTTGACATTAAGCAAGGTCATTGAATTTCCCAGGGCCCTATGCAACTCTCTAAAACTATATTAATTGCAGCTGAATTACTGTTAATCAGAGAGGTTTTCCAAACCAGGAATTCCCCATACCAGTTAATCACAGGTGCAGATCAAGAAAAAAGTTCGATCTTAATTTTTCCCTGATGTATCCCCATGATATTAATATAATTAGATGACAGTGAAGGGAAAACAAAGTAACACTATTTACTTCTTTTTTATTAGTTTCTTAGCAAGGAGGACAAAGTATCACTTACTGCATGGTAAAGTTCAAATAAATTTACTGATTTAGAGACAAACCATTTCCTATGATATTCATTTGTTAAAATAATGATTCTATAACTTGAGGTATATGCCATCCCTGCTCTCCATTGTTCAGATTCTCATTATGAAAAGAAAAAAAGGTGTATTAAAGCACTAGACTATGATATCTAAAATTAACTAAATGACAATAAGTAATTTTGTAAGCAGGTGGATTATTAATAACTACTTTTTATATTGATTGGCATACTAGGAAAGCCATTTTTCCTTAAGATATTTGTCATTTTGTTTACCCTCACCTTTGCATTCCTTTCGCTTTTATAGGAGGAAATACTGAGCAGCATTTCACCATTAACGAAACTTCAGGAGAGCTCTCGACAACATGTAGCCTAGACAGGGAGCACATCAGCAATTTCACCCTCATTATTGAATGTTATGATCTGGGTACCCCAGGTAGAAGCTCCATAACTGAGTTAAAGGTGGCCATCTTGGATGATAATGACCACAGCCCTACCTTCCCTACATCCCACTACCAAGCCTCTGTGAAAGAAGACCTTGAAGTGGGGTCAGTGATCCTAGAGCTTTCTGCAGTGGATGAAGATAGTGGCCTAAATGGGCAGGTTGAGTACTTCCTAACCAACGATGCTCTGGGTATCTTCACCATTGACAGAATGACAGGCACGTTGAAACTTGCCCAAGGCCTTGACCGGGAGGCAAGGTCCCAGCATGTGTTTAGGGTTGTGGCCAGTGATTGTAGTGTCCAAAGTCCAAGGAGAACCACAGTTGATGTGACAGTGAATGTAGATGATGTCAATGACAACAGTCCTGTCTTTGGACAGAACCCTTTGGATGTTTTTGTCTCTTCACAAGTGTCTGTCAATGAGACCATTGCCACAGTGGTCAGTTATGACTCAGACCTGGGGCTCAATGGAGCTGTGGTTTTTTGTTTTGCTGAGACACAGTCTTTGTTTCTTATTGATGAACACTCAGGAGAAGTTCGCCTTCAAAAGCAATTATCCTCAGAACACTTCCCTGTCTGGCTACAGGTAAAGGCTATGGATCAGGGGATCCCCACCAGGACAACCACTGGTCTTTTGGTCATCCACATGCAGGAAAAAGATGAAAGATTTTCCTTTAGTCAGAAATTATATACATCAAATATAACTGAAAACTGTGAAACCGGTGAGTATTTGGTCCTATATTTTTTATGTACTCTGCATTTATTGAAAAGCTACTTAAATGTATTTGTTGCATAAGTGGGTCAGTCTTGTGTGTTCATTGATAAGGTCTTACTTTCCTTTACCCTGGGGCTTGATCCATAAGTTTATGTCTAGCAAAGCATGAACCAAAATGTCAGTTATTTAAAAATTATATATAGAAAAAGAAACCTAGTTTGAAGTAAATTAAAAATAGAAATATAAAATGTTGAGTTAGCAATAGAAACTTACACAAATCTAGGGCACCTTTATCTTCCAGCTATTTCTTGACTCTCAGGACCTGAAAGACAGGAATCAGCATATCCCTCAAAGTATGGCCACTAACACTTTTTTTCTCCACAATAATACTGGAAATCTATTGCCCTGCTTTATAACTGCCATGTGCACAGACAGCCTTCCTTATAGTCAGAAAAGATATGCATTTAAGTATACATTCTGACACATATTGGCATATGACCCTGGATAAGTTACTTAATTTCTTAGTCCACCCCTCCCCAAACTAGTCTTTCAAGTTGCTAGACAGTTGAAGATCATTATTGATAAAAGGGTACTTCTTCCCCAGGAGTTCCTGCACAAATGAAACGCATATCTTAGCCCCAATCACTACCCTCCCACCTGCTCCGTCAAAATTAACAAAACCCTACTACCATGTTTTCATGTTAGAGATGAGACCAGGTCTCTTCAGCAAGTTTTCTTGACTGACTACTCAGTTCCCCACCTTCCATTGTTTAGGATGATCTTGTGCCCTATAAGCTAGTACAATGCCTTTCACATAAATATTTAAGTTGAATTGAATATGCCTATAAAGCCCAATTTTGAGTTTTCACGTTCCAATTTTTTTCTTTCTAGAAACATACATTTATGTGCCATTTCTGATATTTTCCCCAGGGTCCTCTCTGCCTCTGGTGACATTGTTTTGCCTAAATGATATATTACCCAGAACTATCCACAACGTTAGAGAGAATGTGCCCGCTTTTGTACTGGCATTTATAGTTCCATGAAACTTTAGCATCTACAAATTTCTGGCTAATGGTTCACTGGATGCCTGGATATCATTGAAGGCCAATACTTTTCAGGGCCCATGCTCTAAGTACTAACATCAAATAGACCGTGACTCTAGTAAAATTAATAAATTAATGTTTGTGACCTGTTCCTACTTTATCAACCTGTATGATATATCAGGAAAATATGAAATTAAATAATTTATAGTCTCTTTTCACTAGAGGCTTTCTCTTTAGTTATTAGTGAATTGAACAAGCAAGCAGCAAGCCTTTATTATTAAGTGCTACGTACCAGGCACTGTGTTAAGGGCTACTAATACAAACAAACAAGATGTATATATAGCCTATTCCATAGGGTTCCAGATACTTACATAAAACATCTCCTTGGGGAATTTTTGATGGCAGTTTTATGAGGATTTGGAAGAGGATAGAAGATCTCATGTGACTCCACAAAATTTGGGGCATCAAGTGACTTGTCCAGAGCCCTACAACCAGTAGCAAAAGTAAGACTGTAAGGTAGCTCTTCGTGGTTTTAACTCATCTGGGAGTTCAGTCCCTACTCTATGATTATTATTGATAATGTTGCTGTTACCATTCTTTCATTCTTCTCATCTTTGTATTTGATTGAGGTCAAGTAGAAATGGTCCTCAGACAAGTTAGTATTCTATTACTGTGCCTTTCTGTTTTATATTTGATATGGTACTGTTCGAATAGATGAAACAGATGACTTGTGTAATTGAATGGTTGGGATACAAGCTCCTCATCTGTAGACACACTGAGCACGTTTTTCTCATCTTTTTTGATGGGGTTCAGATAGACACAGTGTGATTACAGGTGACTATCCTAATATTCTTTTAAATTGAATGTTCTGCAGACTTTTGTGCAGGTAGATAAAATAACTGGTTCTTTGTAACTGAGTAAGAGGATTGAGAAGGCAGCTAGGTGGTGTGGTGGATAGAGCACTGGGCCTGAATTCAGGAAGACTTATCATCCTGAGTTCAAATGTAATGATCCTGGGCAAGTCACTTAACCCTGTTTGGCTCAGTTCCTCATCTGTAAAATGAGCTGAAGAAGGAAATGGCAAACCAATTCAAATGTTTTGCCAAGAAAACTCCATGCAGAATCATGAAGTCAATCATGGGGTCATGAAGAATCAGACACAACTGAAATGACTGAACAAGGGAAAGAGCATTGGGATGTCAAACTATCTTTTGTAGACTCACTGAAACCATCTTTTTGACAATTCTAGTGGCAGACAGGATTACAGGGATCCTCACATGTACCTTGTCCTATTCCCACATGATTTATTTTCTTCTTCCAGATGTCTGTACTTTGGAAACCTTTAATTCCATGTAGTCTGGGGATTATGAATATTCAGTATGTGATATCTGTTAAGAATATTTTAAAATTTTGATCAGTCAGTGTCATATCAGGGAAGACATGATGTGACTCTAATGCTGTTCCATTTAATATAGTTTATTTGCTGAATTATCAATGCTATTTTAGGACTTGTAAGTAGTATGGAGATTTGTTGCCAGCTTATAAAGGGTAAGTGGCTTCTGGTGGGTAAACCTAGTCAATTTATCATGTCCTAAAAACTATCTTGCAGAGTTGACATTTTTGAAACCTGAAGGTTGTCTCAACCACTTTGTTGCATAATCTACATTGATTAATATTCCATTCCACCTGAGCTCCTTAAGGATATAACCTTTTTATAATTTCTGGTGGCAAGGAGTTGATACCCCCTCCAACCCTATAGACAAATCTGAATGATGTACATTTTTTTCCCTTGAATTTATTTTTTATTTTTATTTTTTTTTTTTGATTTTCAAATTTCCTTTACTTCCCTCCCCCCTCCCCTCATGACAGCATATAGTACAGTATAGGGTCTGCAAATGCATTCATATTAAACATTATTCCAATTACAAAGGCATATTGTACTAGGTGGGATGAAAGATGGTAAGGAAGAAGTAAAACCAAACAATGAGAAGAACAAGATCATTTAGTTTGCTTCCATGAGGATTCAGGCTCAGTTCTTTCTAGTTATATCTCTGGATGGCGCATTTCTCACTTTCTTGAGTCATTCGGGATTAACTTATATCACTGCATTGCTGAAAAGAGTCCAGTCTGTCATAGTTGGTCATCACAGATATGATATGTCTGTGATTGTATACAAATTTCTTCTGATTCTACTCTTCTCGCTCAGCATCAGTTTGTATAAGTCTCTCCAGGTAATTAGGAAATCCGTCACCTCCTCGTTTCTTATAGCACAATAATATTCCATTACATTCATATACCACAACTTGTTTAGCCATTCCCCAATTGATGGGCACCCCTTTAGTTTCCAATTCTTTGCAACCACAAAAAGGGCTGCTAAAAATATTTTTGTACATATGGGTCTTCCTCCCACTTCTATGATCTCTTTGGGATATAACCCTAGAAGTGGTATGGCTGGGTCAAAGGGTATGAAATTATTTATAATCCTTTGGGCATAATTCCAGATTGCTCTCCAGAATGGTTGGATAAGTTCACAACTCCACCAGCAATGTATTAGTGTTCCAATTTGTCCACATCCTCTCCAGCATTTGTCACTTTCTTGTTTTGTCATCTTAGCCAATCTGACTGGAGAGATGTGGTATCTCAGAGTTGTTTTGATTTGCATTTCTCTAATTAATAGTGATTTAGAGCATTTCTTCATATGCTTATAGATATCTTTAATTTCTTTCTCTGAAAACTTCCTATTCATATCCTTTGACCATTTCTCAATGGGAATGACTTGTATTCATATAGATTTGGCTCAATTCTCTATAAATTTTAGAAATGAGTCCTTTATCAGAGACACAAGTTGTAAAAATTCTTTCCCAATTTCCCACCTCCCTCTTGATCTTGGTTACATTGGCTTTGTTTGTGCAGAAGCTTTTCAATTTAATGTAATCAAAATTATCCATTTTGCATTTTATAATGCTCTCTAATTCTTGTTTGGTCCTAAAATCTTCCCCTCTCCACAGATCTGTCAGGTAAACTATTCCTTGCTTTCCCAAATTGCTTACAGTATCATCCTTTACACCTAGATCATGCACCCATTTAGACTTGATTTTGGTATATGGTGTTAGATAGTGATCTACCATGCACTGCTGAGAAGAAAGTAAATTCCTTTTATCCCCATTCAGTTTTCTCCAGAGATCCATCATATCTAGTCTCTCTAAGATTCTATTCACCTCCTTAACTTCTTTCTTGTTTATTTTGAGGTTAGATTTATCGAGTTCAGAGAGGGGGAGATTAAGGTCCCCCACTAGTATAGTTTTGCTATCTATTTCTTCCTCTAATTCCTTTAACTTCTCCTCTAGGAATTTGGATGCTATACCACTTGGTGCATATATATTAAGTAGTGATATTGCTTCATTCTCAATGGTGCCTTTTAGTAGGATATAGTTTCCTTCCTTATCTCTTTTAATTAGATCTATTTTTGCTTTTGCTTTATCTGAGATAAGTATTGCTACCCCTGCTTTTTTTACTTTAGCTGAGGCATAATAAATTTTACTCCAACCTTTTACCTTTACCCTGTGGGTATCCCTTTGTTTCAAATGTGTTTCTTGAAGACAGCATATTGTAGGATTATGGTTTTTAATCCATTCTGCTATCCGCCTCTGTTTTATGGGAGAGTTCATCCCATTCACATTCACAGTAATGATGACTATCTGTCTCTTCCCTTCCATCCTATTCCCTCCCCTGTTTATGTTTTTGTTTATTCCTTCTCCCTTCCCCTCCTTGAAGTTTTCCCTTTTGACCGCCCCCTCCCTCAGTGTTCCCACCCAGTGACCCCCCTTCTTAATCTACCCTCTCCCCTTACTACTATTTCCCTCCCTTATAATCCCTCCCTTTAGTCTCCTCCTTTTCACCCCCCCCCATATATAGGACACAATAAATTTTTATACTTATCAGAGTAAATTACTCCCCATTTGATTCCAAACCAATGAGAGTAAATTTCAAACAGTGCTCCTCTCCCTCCCTCCAATTCCTCTATTTAATGAATTTATGTGTCTATTCACGTTAGATTCTTAAACTTCACTGATTAATTTGATCCTTCTTTGAACCAGAACCAGTGAGAATAGTGTTTAAATGATGTTCCTCTCCCTCTTACTTTCCCTTCTTCTATAGTGTGTTTTGATGCCTCTTCAGATGGCATATTTTACCTTTTCCTAGCTCATCCTTTCCTTTTTCCCATTACAGTACCATTGATCCCCTTAATAGTCTTTTTTTTAGACTCCATGTTAGTGCATTCATACCCACACCCTCTAAGTATAACCCTTTTGCAGGTCATGATAATCATAAAGATTTCAAATATTGACAGTTATCAGCTCCACATATAGGGATGTGAACATTTTGCTCTTGTTGAATTCCAGGTAATGAGCTTGTGTTTGTGGGTGTGGGTGTGTGCACTTCTGCATGTGTGAGTCTATGTTACCCTTGTTTACCTTTTTATGTCCTTCTGGAGTCTTGTAATTGGAGATCAGATTTTCCACTGAGCTCTGGCTTTTCCATTAGGAAAGTCTGGAAGTCCCTTACTTCATTAAACGTCCATCTCCTTGCCTGAAAGATTATGCTCAGTTTTGCCGGGTAGTTAATCCTTGGTTGTAGTCCGAGCTCTTTTGCCCTACGAAATATCAAATTCCAGTCCCTCCGCTCTTTTAATGTAGAAGCTGCTAGGTCCTGTGTGATCCTAACTGTAGTTCCTCGATATTTGAATTGTTTCTTTTTGGCTGCTTGTAGAATTTTTTCTTTAATCTTATAATTCTGGAATTTGGCTACTATATTTCTTGGAGTTTTCAGTTTGGGATCTCTTTCAGGAGGAGTCCGGTGAATTCTATCAATAGCTATTTTATCTTCTGATTCCAGGACCTCAGGACAGTTTTCTTTGACAATCTCTTGGAGGATGTTGTCTAGACTGCTTTTCTCATCATGGCTTTCTGGTAGACCAATAATTCTTAGGTTGTCTCTCCTGGATCTGTTCTCTAGGTCAGTTATTTTTCCAGTGAGATATTTTACATTTTCTTGCAAATTTTCGATCATCTTGTTTTTTTTTTTTTGATTGACTCCTGCTGCATCATAGAGTTCTGAGTTTCAGTTTGATTGTATCTAATTTTTAGTGAATTATGGTCTTCAGTTAGTTTTTGAAGTTCCTTTTTTAGGGAGGTATTTTCTTTTTCCAAGTTGGTCATTGCCTCCCTGATTTGGTCTTCAAAATTTTTCTTAAGCTCCTCCAGGAATGCTATTTGGGCTTGAGACCAGATCATGTTTCCTTCTGTGGTCTCTGGTGTGGGCAGAGAGTCTATATTGTCCTGTGTGTTTTGTTGTTCTTGCCCTGCATAGTATGCTCGAATAGACTTTCTTGCCTTCCCCTTCTCCTTTTCAGTTTCCTTCCTTCCCATTGTGACTTCCTGTTTCTTAGTGTCTCAGGCTATGAGTTTGGGGCCTGATCCTTGACTTTGAATACCGCTGGGTGGCTAGTTTATGGCTAAGTCAGGGAAGTCAGTGAGGAATGTAGATGTGTAGGTGGGGATGAGTCTGGCCACTTCAGATTTCTGCCTCTATACCCCTGGGCTATAAGTAGGCTTTTGTTGGTGAGGTGAGGTAGGGCTTGTTGGGTCCCCTCCCTCTCTTCTCTTCAGATTCCTGGCTGTCTCAGTTACACCCCTTCTTGGAGATTCTCAAGCCTGAGGCTATTTCCCTTAACTTGGGATTTCAATCTGGGTGGGAGACTTATCTTTGGGTTTTCTGCTTCATGAAGGAGGGATGGGAGGATCAGAGCAGCTAGAATTTACTTTGCCATTCCAGCCCCTGTATTATACAGGCAGGCAGTTTCTAAACTTCCAGGCTGGGGGCTGAATGCAGCCTGAGAAGCCACTCTCTCCACTGGGGGCCTGACTCTCCTACCTGGCTCCAATGATCCATTCCCTCTGCGAGATGACTGTGATTCATCCTTGGTAAGTCTGCAGGCTGGGGCTTCATCTCTCTCTGGTGTAGTCTGCTTGTCTGCTCTTAGGTCTGAGCTGTGCAGACCCCACGAGCTCTGCACTCGACCTGTCCGGACACACTGGGCAACCTCCTGGGCTGGACTCTGCCACACTCTGTCTTCCACTGGGCTCTGTCACTCCGGAATCCGCTCAGATTTACCCTTTTGGACTTAGTGACAGAGGAGCTCAGCGAGGTTACTGCTTCCTTTCCACCATCTTGGCTCCGCCCCCTCCAAGCCATGATGTACATTTTTAATGCTTTAATACATATTATTTATTGGTTGAGTTCATGTAGGTGTAGCCTTTTTTGTTCCACTCTTAAATTTTAGCTCATTCATAGTCTCTTTACAGAAGCTGTGCTCTTCCATCATTGGTAGTCTTTAAGCATTGATTAAGTGACTGCTTATTTGGTTATATTGTAGTCGAATTTCTTTTTCAAGTGTAGTTGGGTATAAATAGCTGCTGAAGTTCCTTCTGACTCCAGTTCTGTGGATAAATAAGTTTTTTCTCTCATTACTATATAGCATTACTCTTTCCTTCCCCTTCCCCTCTATATGTGTGTTTATAGCCTACGTATATATATATATATATATATATATATATATATATATATATATATATATATATACATACATATAGTTATATATCATTGCTATTGAAAATCTCTGTGATTTACCTATATATGGTAAGCTAGAGCCCCTAACAGTAGACCTTTTCATGAGTATATTATTGCCATATTTGATTTAAACTGAGTTTCTATCACAGAGGTATTGTCACAACCAGCCTGTGTTCTCCCTGTTCTCCCCACTAGCCATTCTCTTCTAACCATAATAGTTGGGATGAATCAGTACAGTTAAGTGCAATTTGTTTAAGGATAGAGGACAGTTAAGAACAAATTACCTTCTAGTCTTTGGAGGTGGCCCCTCCAGTCTGAGATTAGGGCAGGTAATTGATGGTTAATTGGAACAAAAGCTCTCACTCTTGCTATCTGTTGCTGTTGACCTTGACCCCTAGTGAAAACTGACCTCCTTGGTGCACTTACTTTCAGAACTACTTAATTCCATTCATTTTTATATTTCTCTTTTGTCTTTTTTTCTGAAAGAATAAAACACTTCCCAAATCCTTTTTATTAAATTTTACACATAAGGAAACTTTGAAATAGTTCTGGAAGTGATACAAGCATATGGCATCCATAAATGTGGATGTAGGTATATATTACAAGGCATATGAAGAAGTGACTGGAATGTCTCCTTGAAGCATAAATATGACATATGCAAAGGGCATTAAAGTCTAAGTTGAGAGGTTAAAGTCAGCTAAAAGCTGCAAAATATAGAGGAAAGAGAAAAATGAGAAATGAAGAAGAATGATAGTTAAAAAGGCTATTGAATTTGATGGGATATAACTAACATGCATCTGGGTTGACAGTATTTCCTAGAGCCCAGTGAAAGAGGGAGTGGTGAGCTTTATAAAATATTGACTGACATTGCAAACTGGCCAAAGCCGTGGTTGGCATATGAAACCAGAATTAGCTGCCAGATCTTATCACAATTTTTATCAGACTTTTTTTTTCACTTGAAATGTTTTTAGTTCCAAAAAGCTGGAGAACTGTTGATCATTTCTGTATATAGCATTGACCTTCAGTATATGCCAGAACTTTTAGCATTAGCATCATAGATCTCAAAAACACTTGTAGTTTCAAAATGTTGGCTGCCATTATAAAAAGCATTATCCTGACTAGGGGTCTCAGTTTGTTGGGGATAACTCTAAATTCATATCATATTTTCAAATCACTTAGGAACAATAATATCCCAGGTGACTTTGTAGATTATCATGATTTCCCATAATTCTTTTCTCTTATTTGGGCTGCTTTTAACGTGTACCTTTAAAAAGATCACAAAAAGCTATACAATACACAGATCTTCTATTTTATATCCATAGTGATCTATATTTATATTTATATCTGTATCCATAGCCATTGAGTATGGATACATCACATTTGGCCTTAATACTTTAGGAATCAATGTGCTATAAATTAAGAAGTATATGTAAGAAGATAAAATTGTGAAGGGAACTGGACCCAACTAAATTCAGTGAAAGGAAATTTGTACTGGAGCTGACCCAATTTGAAAGATTCTCATAGATCTGTTGTTTTGGAGGGTGGAGGGCAGGTTGAAGTTGGTATTGACTTGTGATTTCATGGATATAGAGAACTCACAGTATGAAAACTCCCTCCACCAAAGCAGAACTGCCACTCATTGGGAACTTGGAGTGTTAGAGCCTGCCCGGGGCACTGAAAAGTGGAGATGCTTGACCAGGCTCATCCCACTATCATATGATGGAGACAGGGCTTTAGCCCAGGTCTCCCTCACTTCAAAGTCAGTCTTCTACCTTCTGTACTATGCTGCCTCCCATTTTGTTTATTTGTTTCATTTTTGAAGGTAGCTTTCAAGCAAGGTAAGTTCCAGAAGAATAAAAAAAAGTATTCCATAGATGGTACTGTGACCAAAAAATAGACAAGTAACAAGGGGATATTGTCACCAAATAGACCATAAGCTTATTCTATCAACTTGATAAGATATTAGTGAGAATAAGCTGTCTATAAACCAATGGATATTAAGCAGGATTTAGAGTCAGGAAGGCCTGAGTTTGAATTTTGCCTTAGTTACTTCCTAGCTGGGTGATCCTGGGAAAATAACTTAACCTTGGTTTCCTCATCCATAATATTGGAATAATAATAACAATTACTTTATAGGGATGCTGTAAGGATTAAATGAGTTAGTTTGGCAAACACTGAAGTACTTAATAAGCATCATCATCATCATCAAACAGGCAGACTTTCACAAATTGCTTTTTATAATAGACCATATCTTCATTACTGCATAGATGACTGAAAGGTTTGGAGAATATATAATCCCTCTGGTTTTATTGTTTGTTGATTATACACCAATCTATTCACAAGCATTTGACTAAATAGACAAAACATAGCCTTAAAAGCTTCTATTCCAACTGTTTGTGTCCCATGTGCTGTCAAGACAGTAATATTACTATTTTCATAATTCTTTAAGGTTTTGAAGTACTTTTAAACATATATTATCTCAACTAATACAGCAATCCTGCAAGAAATAAAATATTATTATCTCAGAGAAACTGAGGCACTGAGTGAGAGTAACGGACTTGGCTAAGGATCACCATGTTTGCAAGAATCTAAGACAGAATTTGCATCAAGGTCATCCTGTCTCCATGTCCCATACCCTTAATGACTTTTCTATGCTGCCTCTCACATTATAAAATATTAATTGATACCCTAGAGATAACTGTTTAATGACTCGGTGATTACCAGTGCCAAGTCAAGCATAAGACACAGAGATGTGTGCAAGCAACTGTTCTGAAGAATGTTTTGTGCAGAATCCACATGAGAGGAAAGATTTCTCATAAAGGTGAAATTCCATTTCATGTCAAATTCTCAGCCTGCATTGTATGGATAGCAATGAGACTTGAGGACTGACCATCAGTTATCCTTCATTCTCGCTATATCACAGGTCCATCTACATGTGTGACACTTTTTCAGTACAAAAATAGACCAAATTTTCTCTCCTTCCTCCAATATTTCACCAACTGTCCTTTATTTTCAGGGTACTCCATCACTCTTAGGCTTCCCACATCCAAATTTTTATGTTTTATTTATTTATTTCAAATCCAAAAGTATTCCATGGCTAACCTGTAAAACTCCCAAGTGTAGCCCCAACGCAGATTAAAATGTAATTGGGAAATGTTTAACAAAATAAATAAAAATACAGTGCAACATAAATAATGTTGAGTTATGATTTTCTAAGTCAATATGTAGCAGAAATAGGTTTCTATTTGTGTTTGATACCAGAACTCCAGATGTTCTTGTTTGTGGTTAGTCAATAATTAAGTATTTATTAATTGCTTGCTCAGTTACAGAAATTATAATAAAAATGTTGGGAATACAAAAATAAATAAAAAGAAAGATAGATTCTGCCCTTCCAGACCTTATATCTTAATGGGGAAGGCAACACACAGAAAGAAAGTGGGGGGGTTGCTATGGAGAAGATACCCTGGCAAGGGCATAATGGGAATGTCTGTAAAGGTGCTGTGTGGTGAAAAATGAAGAGATGGCTGGTCTGGGCACCCTCAGAGAGAGAGAGGACCTCCAGGGATCAGAGAGTAGTGCCAAGGTATAAATTCCAGGACTGAAGATATCTTTCAGGAATAACAAGTCCATATACTACATTTTACTTGTTCTAGAATATTACAGAGACTACTCAGTGCGATCCTTGGTCTCTCCAAATAGATTGATCTTCCGTTCCACACAGGAAAACACAGCATAGATGAAGAATACTTATTGCCAGGATTATGACATGTATTTGGACAGTTAAGTCCATTGAGTTAGTCCATTAGTCCATATATTGTGGTCAGGAAGTGCAAATAAACAATGGGCTTATCTTACAATTGAATAGTAGAACAGGCTAGATTGCTTTGGGGAAATTCCTCAGCAATTTTGATAGCCCCAAACTCCTCCTTGCCACAAAAGCAGAGCTTTTTAATACAAGTATTTTTAATGCAAGTATTTAATACAAGTATTTTAAATACAAGTATTTAATACAAGATGATTTTATATGACTACAAATCATCAAATGCTACACTCAGAAGATTCAGAATCATAAGTCATCCAATGGACAAAGACAGCACAATATCTGTAACAGTGGCTTGTAATGATATGCCACAAGTAGGGTAAAGGTCACTCTCAAGGACATGAATAGGCAGAAAAGGAGATGGGCTCCTTTTTTTTTTACCAAGAGCTATGCTTTACAGATGGAAAATGGATGTGTTAAATTAATATCGACAAGAAAACCTCCAGTGTAATGATAGTTTATGGAGGACATGGAAAAGTAAATGGACAGAAATCTCAAAAATGGAGACAGTGTGGATAAGTTGCCATCTGCATCAGAAGAGGGATAGCCATATCAGTGAGGTCATGGAGTCACAAAAGTAAAGGAATTAAGGAGCAAAAGTCTCAAAGATGTTAAAAATTGCTTAATTAAGCTTTACTAGAAAGCAGTTAAGGCAGCTAGGTGATGCAGTAGACAGAATGCCAGGTTAGAAATCAGGAAGACTCATCTCCCTGAGTTCAAATCTGACCACACATACTTACTAGCTGTGTGACCATGGGCAAATCACTTAATCCATTTGCCTCAATTTCCTCTGTAAAATGAGCCAGAGAAGGAAATGGCAAACCACTCCAGGATCTTTTCCAAGAAAACCCCAAGTGGGGTCATGAAGAGTTGGACACAATTGAAAAAATGACTGAACAACAAGAAAAACAGTTGGATCCTTTGATGAAACAGCATTTTGGATAATAATATCTTCATCCATTTACAATGTTAAATATAACATCTTATATCAGTCTTACTGAAACTAATTTAGACATAGAATACCTTTGGATTTGAAATAAATTGATAAAACATGTAAATTAGGAGGTGGGAACCCTATGAGCCTGTCTTTTTTAAAATACTAAATGAAATTAATCCTTGCTTTCTTGAAGTGTTCTTTATGATCTTTCAATGCCTTAACTGTCTCAGAATAATAAAAATAACAGTTTGTATGTATGTAGTGCTTTATACTTAACAAAATCCTCTCATTTAAATGGGTCAGCTTGTTTACATCTCACAACAACCCTGGGAATAAAGGATAGCTGATAAAATATTGGAAAAAATAGAAAAAAATTAATCTATTTTTCTACTGAGGTATCACAAGCCGTCATAAATATAGATGGACCTGTCATATGGTGAGAGTGAAGGATAACTTATGGTCTGTCAACAAGTTTCACTGGTATCCATAAAACATTTAGAAATCTAGAAAAAGGTCCCCAGTATATTGGGTGAAAACTCCCTGTGAAGTATTTGTGGGAGGACATGAAGACTTACCCTAGGAAGGGTAGGCATGGTTTAGCTTTGATGCAAAAAATTAGGAAGAGAAACCATACTGATGAGACCACTAATCAAAGTATCAGTGTCCAAAGGGGAAATATTACTAATGTTGAAAATTTCCCATGAAAACTCTATTAACACCACTCAGAGAATCAAGGTTTCAAGGAATTTAGTCTAGGATATTCTCCCCTCTGGCCCTCTCCTCCCAGGTGTTATGGACAAAATTAAGTGTTAAAATGAAGGAAGAGTTGTATTTCTGCTTTAAAACTGCTCTTTAAACTTGGCTCTGCAACAGTAATTTGTTTATAGAGAGAATCAACCCCAGGAAAAGATAGTCAGTCGATTTATGAGGTCTGCAAATCAATGTGAGATATCTGAGTGATGGTTTATTATCCATTTTCATATGGAGGGGAAACATGACCTAGTACATTGGAAAGATCCATGGTTCCAAAGTTAGAGGCTCTAGGTTCAGATTTCATCTCTGAAACTTGACTACCAGTGTGACCTTGGGAAAATCATGTGACCTCCTTAAAGCTCAGTTTCCTCATCTGTAAAATGAAGTAATGGGACTGGATGTTCTCTGAGGTTCCTTCTAGTCCAAGATCTGTATCTTTAGAGTACGCTTAAGTTTTAGTTACAAACCATTTTAATTGTATATGAATGTATAGTATATTAAGTAACCCCAAACCAACTTTTCTTTATTCCTTTAAAAAAATCTAGATACTTTGGGTTTTGTATTTGTTACTGATCGTTGAGGGCTGAAATGGAAAACCATGGGACTTAACAAAGCATGGGTCTCCAAGTGTTATGTTATGTGCTGACTTTGGAACAAGTGAAAGAGTGCAAAAACTTCTTTGTAAAGGGTTGATTATTGATTTTATCTGGTTATATTTTTTGGCCTGAATCTATGATTTCATTGGTATAGGAAACTCCTAGTGAGGAAATTTCCTCTATTACTATAGGTCAACAACTACTCTTCAGCTTACAGTATGAGTTGCCTAATTAAATATCCCTTAGAATATTTATCAACATCTAATCTATCTGTGTCCTTTGAAAGACTGTGTAGACCAGAACTATTTAGAGTTGGGTCTTACAGAGATGACCTTAGAGGTAATCTAATCTATTTCTCTCTTTTCACAGATGAGGGAATTGAAAGACAGAGATGTTATGTGACTTGTGTCCCGCAGAGCACAGATGGCATTAGAAACCAGGTGTTCTGGATTCCAGGCCTCCTGGATACCAATTCCCTGGTTTCTCCACTTCCACCATGTTGCCCAAAACTGTATTACAGTATAGAGACACATGAGGGCACTCTAATCAGTAAAATCTGTTTAGTAAAATAAATGAGATAGATATTTAAATTGGAGGTGGGGGAGTTATTTGCTGTCATTTGTGGATAAATGCATTGAACTCTTGTTAAATAGTTAACTGTATAACCTTCGATCATTTCCATCACCCTTGTTCTCTAGGGTGTTTCAAAGCATATCATAAAGTAGTACTTATCCCTGTGCAACATCTTACCCTGGCAGAACATAGATGTTTAAGGATACCCTGAAATAAAGTTTATTGTGATGCAATTTAGGACACTTATAAATTTATGAACATTGTCATTGAACCCAGTTTGTCAATGTGTAAGACATAATAAGTGCTTTAACATTATTAGATAATCTTTCATTCACTCAAATGGAAGAATCTTGATTCCAAATATAAGAAATGAATGAATGACATTATTTTTAATGTGTCTAGTTTTTTAGAACTCAAGATACTATACTATCAATGAATCAGAAAAATCAATAGCCTTTGTTTTTAGTTTATCTTGTTCTTATGTTAGAAGGCCAAATATTAACTCAAGAAGTATGCCGTTTAAGATTGCCACTGTATTTGAGTCAAAATGCTTAGCTATGAGTACTCACCAGCTCACCATTTAGGATGGTAAGCTCCAGAAGGAGAGGCAAGTATCCTCCCTAAAGTGTTGGTACTTGATATTTCTTTTCATTAGTCCAATTAGTAATGTTTCTATTAAGTACAAATGACCAAAAGCTACATGGTACAGTACATTGACAATTGCCAACAGATCCTTTTCTTTGACTTAGAGGATTTTAGCATTGATATTTTTACAGGAAGAACATTTTCCACCCCTTTGTTGTCTTTCAATTCCCAAAGGCATAGTATTTAATTCCATTTTCAAGAGAGGCTTCCTGATGTGTTAGAAAGAAATCGAAATTTCCAAACAAGAGAATTCTTTTCCGGGTCTCCACATTGTAACTAACTGTGCACTTTAGGCAATATACCTATAACATATACAGATCTTTGTCTACAAAATGGAATTGTTAGATTGGATGACCTTGAGATTCCTTGTCTTAATGTTTAACTTTCCAGGCAGTGTCTCAATATAGAAATTTCTCAGTTATCCATATGTCATGACATTTTCCTTTGTTTCTCAGCATACCTTAGGGCTATTTATTTTTCAATCTAGTTTAGGCCCCACATCCATCCTCCCCTCCGTTCTTTTCTGCAATTAACATATATCAGAGGTAGATGGTATTATAGGTATCTATGTTTGACATTTCTTATCATCAGTGAAACATATGATAATAATTTACTAAACATGACGTATGGACTGTGTATGTGTATATGCATATGAAATTGCATATATGTCTGTATACAAATATATTAAATACCCTAATATAAAACAAATCCTTTCTTATTTAAGCACACTTGAGAGAGATGGGTGTAGGTCTACACCTGTGATTTTTTTGATGTAGGGAACTCTCTAGAAAAACCCTCTACTGATACAAATTGTTTACCCTTCTATAATTTATAGTGCTGGAGAGTTGCTAGAAATACTGAAAAATTAAATGACATAGTTATATAGTTATATAGCTGCTATGTCTCTGAGGCAGTAAGGCACCCTGGGGGAGAGAGAGGAAGCAGTGTGTGCCAGGTGAGTCAAAATACCACCATCACCACCGTCACCACCACTGTGACTGTCATCTCGCTCTTGGATCCTGATAGAGACAATCTGGGGCCCTGAATGCAAGAGGCTTGACAGCAATCTTGTCTCCCAGACCACTGGACCTGTTTCTAGCCATAATTGAGTGCAGAAATCAGTGTGAATAAGGGGCCCACCTTCCTCCTTACCACCAGCAAAAATTGCTGGCCATCAATACTAGGAAATCTAGGGGTGGCGGCACATCTCCTGCCCCTAGACCGTTGGTCTTATTTCTGACTTGATCCTCACAGCTATCATCTGGGGAGGTTGCTGTCATGAAGAAAGGACTGACCATCCCCACCAACTGCCACTCACAAGGAAGGCGCCCCAACCTAGCTAAAGAAGGAAGGTATCCTGAGGGAGGAGTGGGAAGCAGTATGAACCAAGCCAATCAAACCACCACTGCCACCTTGACACTCGTATGGAGACAGCTTAGAACTGTGAACCCAATGCCAGTCCCCTCAACTATCATCCTGGGAAGCACCCCCTGAGGAGATTCAGCCTGGCAATTCCTCTGCAGGTGTAGGGCCACATATATTGAAGACCCAGAAAAGAAAGTTCTTGCCACAAAGTCCTTGATGCTGTCAAATGGCTAAGTATCTGAAACTGATTTGATTTTATCATTGGAAATGATGTTTGGAAATAAGCATTTAATAAAGCTCCTAATATGGTCATCACAGCTACCCTTTGAGGTAGATACTGCATCTTTCTTTCTTTCTTTCTTTCTTTCTTTCTTTCTTTCTTTCTTTCTTTCTTTCTTTCTTTCTTTCTTTCTTTTTTGCCTTTTGGAGGGCAATTGGGGTTAAGTAACTTGCCCAAGGTCACATGGCTAGGTTTTTGTTTGTGTGTGCATTAAGTGTCTGAGGCTGGATCCGAACTCAGGTCCTTCTGACTCTAGGGCTGATGCTCTACTCACTACACCACCTAGCCACCCCAGATACTGCATTTTTCAGTTGAGGAAACTGAGATAGGCAGAGGTCAAGTGACTTGCCCAGAGTCACACAGTTAATAATTGTCTGAAGCCAGATTTGAACTCAGGTCTTTCTGACTCCAAGACCTATGCTCTATCCACTCACTGCACCATTTAGTTGTCTCCATTAAAGAGGAAGCATTAACATCTATCTGTTTTGCTGCTATATCCTAAGGACCATGGGATTTTTCCATCTGCTTTGTAACTGAAGCCTTTCATATCTGTTGTCTCATTTGTTAGAATGTGAGCGCTCTGAGAGCTGGGATGTCTTGCTTATTTGCACCACCAGTGTTTAGCATAATGTTCCTCACACAGAAGGTACTTTTTCATTCATTCATTCATCTGTTCATTCTTTCCTGAATCCAAGATCAGCATTTTATCTCTATGCTAGATTCTCTTATTGCATGGTGTACAAGAGTCCTAATTAAATTACTAAGGATAAATGGATTGAATGACAGTTTATTTCAGAGTTAGTCTAGAAAATCCTTTTGTTCCTTCTGATGTTTATTCAGTTATGAAAAACAGTTACTTTATCCACCTGTCTGATAGGGCACCTTACACTTTACTTTCTATAAAATATTAATAGTAGCATAGCAATGTGCCCCCAGAGTAGTTTCTTATCTGAATTGTTTTGAAAAAAGATGATGAAGAGATAACTAATGAAAATTATCTGTTAATACTTATGAGTTCACATTTATAGAGTGTATTAATGTTTGCAAAAATTACATATTGCCTCATTTGACTTTTCATAACAAGGTAGGTACTACAGGTATTGCTACTCCCATTTTACAGATGAAGAAACTATGGTCACATAGCTAGTAAGAAAAATGGGGGGAGTAGTGTGTGATGTGAACTCATGTATTCCTGACTCAGATAACTACCAGTCAAGAAAGAAGATAAGGCAAACATCAACAGTTACTGACACATATGCTTATATTGCCATCATTCCAGAAACAATTATGAGAATTATCTCCACATAGAATGAGAGAAACACGAGAAGACAACAGGCAGATCTTGCAAATGCTTTTCTACAATAGTCTATCTTAATTTGCCTATCTGGCCAAAATGTATAGAACATATTCAGTTCTACATTTATTTTTTATTAATTAAAGAAAGACAAATGTATTTGACTTAGTCCACTAAAATTCGTCCTTAGAGTACAAGGAGCCTCTCATGCATGTTAAGATCATACAGTATTCTTTATAATTGTGCTTGTAGGAAAAACTTATTAATTCCATAAGGCTCATAAAACAAGGAAGACTTTGTTCACCAAAATTATTAATTACTATCATGAAGGTTGTCTTGCATTGGCTCAAAATGGAAGAGAGATACTCTATAGATAATGAGATTCTTCACATGATCCTCTTCATAGAAGATGGGCTGATTCGATCAAGCTCCATTAAGGGTCAAAGTTGAGGGTGACCCAAGGGGCAATTAAAGAGACACATGATGAATTCCAGTAGACTGTAGCATATTTTAGATGATAACTTGCCCTGAAATAAGGTGGTGTAATATAGAAAATTATGATCAGGCAAGGAGATGGACAAGTTAGTTGTCCAAGGGATTGGAGCAAGGAATAATAAATGGACTGACTGAAATTGCAGTATTACCCAGGAGAAGTGAAAAGGCCTAGAGGAAGATCTTAGTCCTGCTGGGTCACTATGGGGAGATTTACAGTGGAATATGGACAAGGGGTACACAGGCTGAAAGACATGCAACTTTTGACCTGCACTGATGGAAGGAAATATGTACGTTAATGAAATAAGGAATGAGATGAATGAAAAAGCATTTGTTAGGCTCTTTCTGTGTGCCAAGCTGCAATATGGAAGCCAAGACAGCCCCTGACTTTGAGGAATTTACATTCTGAAACTACTGGTTTGAAGTTTCAGTGGAGTACCCAGGTAGAGATGTCCAGCAGGCAGTTTGGAACTGATTCTAAGAGTACAGGTTAAGTGAAAAATAGAGTTTGGAGAGATTTCTTCTGAGAAAATTGCTCAAGCTGTAGCCATAGACTAGCTCACAAAGGAAAAAAAAACACATTGCTTAGAAAGAAAAGGACCGTGAGTCCATGTTGAAGGAACTGGGAATGTTTATCCTGGAGAAGAGAGGTCAAGGGAGGACAAGAGAGGAAAAAGAGTCCAATACTTTATCTGAAGGTCTTTCATGTAGAGAAATGAATAATTTGGTGTTTGGCCCCAGAGGATAGAACTAAGAGCATTACATGAATGTTGAAAAAAAACCACCAAATTCAGAGTTGATATCAGCAACAATTTCTTAATAATTAGGTCTGTCCAAAAAGGAAAGGACTCCCTCAAGAGGTATTGGGTTCCCACTCTTTGGAGGTCTTCAGGAAAAAGCAGAGAGAAAACTTGTCAGATACATTGTAGTAGGGTAGGAGGAGGAACTTTTCCTTTTATTTTTCTTCTCTCCTCTCTTTGAGGAATTTACATTCTCTCCTCCTCTCCCCTCCCTTCCCCTCCCCTCCCCTCCCCTCCCCTCCTCTCCTCTCCTCTCCTCTCCTCTCCTCTCCTCTCCTCTCCTCTCCTCTCCTCTCCTCTCCTCTCCTCTCCTCTCCTCTCTTTTCTCTCCTCTCCACTCCTTTCTTTTCCTCTCCTCTTTTTTCCTTATCTTTTTGTTCCCAGCCTAGAATGGTGATGCCATGTAAAGAATACTGAATCTGAATTCAGAAGCCCTTGGTTCAAATTCTGCATCTGTTTTTTTATCTGTGTCACCTTGGCCAAGTTACTTCATCTTTATGGGACTATTCATTCATGGAGAAACAAAAAAGAGGAAGATGGACTGGACAGAATAAATGCCCTTTGGATCTAAATCTATGATACTGTGAGCCTTACAATTTCACATCTTTCGCTGGGTATGAAATTATAAGGTGTATGTGTAAGGTATATATACACCTTTCACTGTGATGTATGTCTTTTATAATGTAAACAACATGATACCCAGCATAGAATAAAGGCTCAACAAAATATAAAAGAAATATGTCTTATATACTCTAAAGTAATGAGCCAAATTTTATATCGCGCGTGTGTGTGTGTGTGTGTTAAAAAAAAAGCCATGTTAGAATCCCTGAAATTACACAGAAGCAAATTCTTCAAGACTTCCCTGGAAGTTCATTGAGAAGAGAACATAATTTAGATGGTGAGTTGACACAGGTTTGTGGTGAAATATTAGAATGTTTTGAACTTTTACATTTAAAATTATGTCTACCTTAGGATTGTAGGATTTAGAGATGGAAGGAGCTTGAAAAACCATCCAGTTCAGTTCCCTCATCTTACAGATGAGACATTTGAAGCTAAAGCAATCAAGTCATTTGGCAAAGAACGTATAGAAAATAAGTATCAGAGACAGATACTCTTAATTCAGATTCAATTTATTTTCCACAGTATAACTCTAATGATATAAAGAAAGGAGAAATATTCCCTGTCTTCAAGAAACTTATTTTCTAGAGAGTTCTGTTGTAGACAGAAAGTGAATCTAATATTAAACTATTAAATATTTAATCTAATATTGTAATTTCATGTTTATTCTTTAAATGCATAAAAATCCACTTTTGAAAATCTTCTAAACCAAAGATCTCAAAACTTTTTGATTACATATCACCATCAATAAAGCTTTTTTGAACATGTCCCCCAATATGTGTGTGTGTATATGTGTGTGTGTGTACATATAGATAGTTATGCCTGACCCTTTGTGACCCTATTTGGGATTTTCTTGGCAAAGATACTGAAACTGTTTTCCACTTCCTTCTCTAGTTCATTTACAGATGGGCAACCTGAGGCAAACGGGATTAAATGACTTGCCCAGAGTCACACAGGTATTAAATTTCTGAGGTTGAATTTGATCTCAGGTCCTCCTAACTTCATGGCTGGCACACTTTATCCACCATGCCACATAGCTGCCTGTATGTGTGTGAGGGTGTGTATTACTATGCAGTTATTATAACTGTAACTGTATAAATTAAATATAATTAAAATAAATCATTATCATATACATTATATATTATTTATGTATGATTGTTCTTTTTTTAGAGCTTCCCAGAAGGTGAAATTTAATTAGTTATCTTTACATATTTAAAATAAACTTAATAACCTTCCATAGAAACAATCAAATGGATGTATAAAACAAGGGATAAAAATCCTGTCTCAAACATCCAGGCTACTGCTGTTCTAATATGGCTCACTGGATAGAGTGCTGGCCCTATAGTCAGAAAGACCTAAGTTCAAATCCAGCTTTAGACATTTACTAGCTGTGAGACCTTGGGCAAGTAATTTGCCTTGTGTTTACCTCAGCTTCCTCAACTGTAAAATGGGGATAACAGCACTTACCTCATAGGGTTCTTGTGAGACTCAGATGAGATAATATTTGTAAAGCATTTACTTAGCACAGTGTCTATGCTTCCCCAAACTTTTTGCTCATCCCTGAAGATACCTTTTGTGATGAATGTCCATCTGATATACAGACTTAATGAGGGAGCCGGTTTCAGTCTCTATGCTAAATATTATCAAAATTTAATTTTTTCTTTTTTAAGATAAAAGTAAACATAAATAGGAATAATTTTCCTTCCTGTACCCCATGAATTGCCTTCTGTGTACCACATTTTGGAAACCACTGGCTTAGGCCATTGTAGATGAATAATAACTTACTTTTGTCGAGTGGTTTGAAGTTTACAAAAATGATTTACTTATAATCACTATAGGGGGAGAAAGCAGTATTAAGTATTTGATGTGAGGAAGCTAAGTATCAAACAGTATAAGCACTTTACCCATAATCACTATTCAAGTCTTGACTAATGCTCTTATCAGGTCTATTACATATCAGAGTCCAAACTTCAACTTGGATCTTCTGGCTCTAAATCTGGTGTTCTTTCCACTGCACTCAGTTTGTGAAACTTCCTCTATTAGTTTTATAGGTGTACATAACAGCTACTGATGTTTGTGTTCAGGATTGATATATCACTTTCATTGTAACTCGGTTTTCATTTGTTTGTAAGTTTTGGAAAATTCTTCCTTTTGAGCATATATTTTCTGTGTTTTGTCTTATTCCAGGAGTATTATATTTTATTTTGTGTGTAAAATTACAGCAACATATGTTGAAGGATTTTTGAATGATGGAAAGGTGGGAGGGAAGAAAGACTTTCTCCTAAAAAAAGTTGAAATATATTTAGAGTTTAAAGCTTTAAGGGGGGTAGAAGGGGTGAGAAATGAGGACTCTTAAGTCAACATAATGTTGAAAATCAAAGCTTCTCTGTAGTCAGTCCTCTAGAAGGAAGTGTCAGGGTAATTTAGGGGGGAAAAAAGGAAGGTTGTAAGTGACTGAAGAATCATTTGCACATGCATAGCACTGAGTTTCATGACTGTTTACAATTATTATACCTAACTCTTTTCCATGACTATTGATTTTCACAAACACGTAATATTATTTGATAGTTGCATAGCTGTGGTTTTCTGCTGATATTTTCACTGCTGTTGCAGATTGTAAACCCTCAGTTTTATTTCTTCCTTTCTTTTGGTAAAACAGAGGAAAACGCATTCATATGAGGAAATTAAATACAATAAACTCCAATAATGAAATATTATATTTGCAAATGAAACCTATAAAATCTTGGAAATAGAAAAGTTGAATTCTTACAATAGCATTGACTGGTTAGCATTAAACACATTAAATGTAGTGTTGGTTGTCAGTATCTTTATTTTTTTTTAAGCAATTGGGGTTAAGTAACTTGCTCAAGGTTACACGGCTAGTCATTATTTATGTGTGGGTGCTCATTTTCTGAGGCCGGTTTCGATCCCAGGTCATTCCAACTCCGAGGCCGGCGCTCTTACTCACTGCAACACCTAGCCGCCCCTTGTCAGTATCTTTCTTGCTGTGGAGTGAGGCTTCAATGAAAATTACAAATAAGCACCAATATTAGAATAAATAGAAAAGGAGTGTTAATCCTAGAAGTCAAGAGTTTCCTCTAGAAACTTTAAAAATTCATCCAACTACTGTTAAGCATTTCTATACCAAAGTAATTCCTGAAAATAGACAAATCAATAATTCTCAAAAGAAGCACCTTGAGTTTTTCTCAGTGTACCAGAAAATTCCCCATACCCTAACAGTTCCACTTTCCCTAGTGCCCATGCCCAGCTGCACTCTGCTGTCTTTTCTTCCCAACTAGGCACGGTTGTGTTATCACAGTAATAGTTTTGCCCTTTAGTCATAAAACCACCTTCTCCAATGTTAGTCCTAAGGAAGAAAAGGAAGAAGTATGAGGGTTGGGAGGGGAGAAGATGGACAAATATCAAGGCCTGGGCAATGAATTTGAAGGACTTTTTGCTTCAACCTTTTTTTGATACTAACTTAAGTGTTTGGTGTATCTGGCTTCTTCACATGCAAAAAAATACTGTGCCATGAGTAAAATAAACTTGAGAACCAAGATATACATTCCTTAATAATTGTCAGAATGACATTTTGAAGCTAATTGAAGTCAGCAAACCTTAAATGCCTACTGAAGACAGAACTCAGTAACGGGTACTGGAGGAGACACAAAATTTAGCTAAGGCTCTTCTCTTATGGAACTTAGAATCTACTTGGTTACCCATTTCAAAATTATACCAGCCTCTACTATCAGAAAATAGCATAGGTCTTCCAGTCCTTAGCTTAAGATTTTTCCTATTTTGCCCTTAATAGAGCTAGAAATATGCTTTCCATCCCCTCTATAATATCCACATACCTAATTGACATAATTAAAACAATTTTTTTTTAATTTGGGAGGTAAATAAAAATATTCTTTTTCTTTTAAGTTTTCCTTAAGGTCCTTATTTTCCATTTCTTTCATCATTGTGGTATTCCTTTTAGTATTTATCATGAGAAATATGTCTCCATTACTTCTTGACTTTTCACATCTTCTAATTTAGAATATTTTTAATTAGCCAAATATTTTATTTTTAGCTTTAATTAAAGAATGTGAAGGAAAATTTTCAGTATTTGTTTCTCCTAAATGTGATTCTTCCTTATATGAGGGAGCCATATTGGATTGCTCTCCCTCTAAAAATGGGTACCAAAAAGAGGGCTAGGCAGGAAGACAGAGGATGTGAGCTCCAGTCACAGTGCAGACATTGACTACATGTGTGATTGTGGATGTACCACTTCACCTAAGCTTCCATTTCTTTATTTATAAAACTGGGAATAGGAATATTTGTAATACTTACCTCAAGGAGTTGTTAAAAATAAACTTTTACCTTTAGAAATACTAATTATATTTTAGTCAAGAGATAGGTTCTGGCTCTCCTCATTTACCTAAAAATGTGGGGAAAGTCATTTAACTTCTCTAATCCTCAGATTCCTCATTTATAAAACGAAGGGGTTGGATTAGATGACCTTCAAGGTCCCTTTCAGGTATAAATCTGTGATTCCATTTTTCTTCTTTTTAAAAAAATTTTGAACTTAACAAATACCAAATAGAATGGAACATTTTCTATATAGATATATATTCAATAATATATATCTATATAGAATATGACCTATCACTATCTATTGTACTCCTTATTTTCTTATTTACTTCTATCTATCTACCATCATCATCTATCATCTATCTATCATTATCTCTCTCTCTCTCTCTCTCTCTCTCTCTCTCTCTCTCTCTCTCTCTCTCTCTACCAAAAAAGAGGATTATACATGAAACTGATCTCTACTGCTTTTTGGTACTTCTTCCAGGACCTCTTTCTGTTCTCTGCATTTCTAAGAAAATGTCTCGATAACCCTCTTTTCTTTTTTTTTTTTCTTTTTGCTACTTTGTCTCTATCCCTCTGTACTCTCCTACTTAGCTTTTTCTGGGAGGAGGGGAAGAAAAGAAAAACAAAAAAAAATTAAGTATGAGCAGTCAAGCAAAACACATTTTTGCATTGACTGTGTCCAAAACTGTATTCTTAATCTGCATCTTATCTATCACCTCTTTGGTTAACAGGTGGGTCCTATCAGTCCTCTGGAATTGTAGTTGGTGATTGCACTGGTAGGAATTTTTAAGTCTTTCAAAATTGTTTTTCTTTACAATGTTGTTTTAATATTTATTTTTCTTATGGATATACTCACATCTATCAATTCATACAAGTCTTCCCAGGTTTGCTTAAAAGTATTCATTTCATCATTTCTTACAGCTCATTAATATTCTATTACATTCAGTTAACCTAATTTGTTCAACTATCCCCTAGTGTATGAGCACTCTCGTAATTTTCATTTCTTTGTTACCACAAAAAGATGTTATAAAAATTTTCTTAGATATGGGGTTTTTTTTTCACTTTCTTTGATCTACTTAGATTTTAGACCTAGTAATTCTATAGCTGGAACAGTTAAGTGGTACAGTGGTAAGGGGTCCAGGCCTATAATCAAAAAGACTCATCTGCCTGAGTTCCAGTCTGACCTCAGACACATACAAGTTGTCTGACATTGGGCAAGTCACTTAATTCTATTTGCCTCAGTTTCCTCATTTATAAGGTGAGATTGAGAAGGAAAATGGCACACTGCTCCAGTAACTTGGCCAAGAAGACCCTAAATGAGGTCACAAAGAGTCAGACACAACTGAAAATGATTCAGCAACAATACCATAGCCAGGTAAAAGAATATGCACAAGTCACTGACTTTTTGTACATAGTTTTGCTTTGCTTTCTAGAATAACTGGGTCATATTCATAGCTCCACCAACAGTGGATTAGTGGGCCTGTTTTCCCATTGCCTCTCTAGCATTTGTCATTACCCTTTTTTGGGGGTCTTCTATGCCAATCTGGTGGTTTTGAAATGGAAACTCAGTTGACTTAATTTTCATTTCCTATAATTATTAATGATTTAGAGCAATTTTTCATATTTCAATTGGCTATGATTCCATCATCACTGTTGCTCATCTTTTCTTCCCTTATATAAATGCAAGCCATCACCACACTTTCTACAGAAAAGGCTATTCTTGCAATGGGTTAGCATGAATTGCATACATAGCACTTTCTCTTCCTGCTGCCATATGTAAGAGTCAGTGACAAGCCAACTGAAGTAAAATGTCCTGTGTTTATAAAACAAATTGCAGCAGGAAGCATGGAAGTTTGATTGTGTGCTGAAGGTAGAGCATGTTGTACTACTGTAAGGCACATTCCCACCCTCAAATGGAGGACATTTTATATTAACAGCATGTCTCCTGTAATGTAATAAAATAAGGATCAGCTCAGAATGCAATTTGGAAGGGGTCAAGTTGTGCAGGAACTTGATCCCATCACTATTGGTTAAAATCAATTACCATGTGTGCTAAATGACTTCATCACTGGCCTGAAATGAACAGCCATTTGGAAATCTTGATAAATGTTTTTTAAACTTTGTCACAGTTTATATTAAACATGAACTTTCTGAAGACAATAATGTATTCTGTTTCACATTTTTCTTTCTCTTTTTCCCCCACAATGCGTTCTTTTTGTTCCATTCCTCTCTGTGAAGAGATTTCTTTGAAATTGTAGTTTTCTTGACAGTGTCCTATCCCTGTTCCCTAGATATTTCTAAACATCTCTGAATATTTTTTTGAGATTTTTATTAAGCATTGCAAAACCTCTGGAGGGAAACACCTTCCTGGTCTAGGGAGGGCCAGTTTGCTCTAGTTTTATGTGTTTGGTGAGATCTGTTTTAGAGATGTCATGACAATATATAACTTTTGCCTGGAGGGAGGTCCCCTTTCTTCTCTACCCCATCTACTAGATCCTAACAAGTAAGGGCATGTTGCAGCACTGACTGTTCATTTCCTCAACTCCAATTATGTCAATATCTAATGGTTCAGGAGGGCTGCGTCCAATGGCAGCCGTCCTGTCTGTCTTGACTTCTCCAGTAGCATGTACCATGGAGGAGAGGGAGGGAGGCAGGGGAAAGGGAGGAGAGGGTCATAAAAAATGCTCACTGATTTTTAAGAATTTTAATTAGAAAAATTCCAAAGCTGGTTATTATTTGGGAAATGGAGGAGAAGAAACAAACTTTGTTTTTCTTGTAGAGGTTAGAAAGCTGAACTATTATACAATTCAATAAATGACTAAGTTCTAGAAAGCACATTATCTTGGGAATAGCTGACATTTTGTGATGCATGAATGCTTACAATACAAGGATCAAATGAAATTATGTACATAAATTACAAAACTTAGAGCACCATACAAATGATAGCTGTTACCTGTTAATTAAAAGAAGTGTGGCTCAGAGAATGGAGAGCTGTAGTGCCAAAGCGATATTCACAGTGCCTATGCCGGCTATGAATATGCTGGCATAATTCTGAATCACAAAATATGGCAATATGACAGATTCTCCACATGGAAGACAGAACCAAAACATTTATTCAAATACCAGAAAGCCAAATCCATCATAGCAACAAAGAAATCTATACACAATAACAATTCAGGGGGCACTGCCATCCCCAAGCCTTCCCCTGCTAGGGCCTTCCCACAAAGGAACACTCACAGCTCTCTGCCTGCTTCCTTTCTCTCCCTCAGTTTTAACTTCTCCGACAAACTTCCTTTCAGCTCAGTTCTACCCTTCCTGCTTCATGTGACTTATACTCATGTGACTCAGGCTTCCATGTGACTTAAAGCAGGTCACATAGATCTATTAAAGGATGGGAAACATCTTCCCATTCCATTAACAATACATTAACAATACAAGAGCATACCTCCAAGGGTAAGAGATGCCTGCTTTCAAATTTTGCCTCTTAAGATATATTGGCAGTGTGACCCTGGGGAAGTAACAACCTTTCAGCAAAACAATCTACTCTCTCTGACCATAAATTGCAGGAAGGGTGCCTGTCTGTTTTAAAGGATGAGAGTCCTTACCAGGAGTTGCCTGAACTCAATGAAATCACAGGTCAAGGTTTTAAAAGAATCATAAAGTACTTTATGCAAATAAGTCTTATAAAAGCCCATAAAGTTGCTACTACAGGTATTGTTATCCTAATTTTACAGATGGACATTTTCCCCTTATTTCATGAGTTGCCATACCAAAAAATTCATCACTAAATGACCACCAGTGAGTTTCTTTGTTCTTGGGTAGGCTGGTTTTCAAAAAGTAGAAACAATGTTTTGCGAAAATCAAAGTCAAAGTCTACAGTGGTTGAATTACTTTTCCGTGGATTCATAGCTAGTAATCAGAATTCAAACTTAGGTGTAGTGGATAGAATGTTGGGTTTGGCCTTAGGAATAACTGACTTTGAATCCTGCTTTAGACACTTATAAATTGGGTAACATTAAGCAAGTCATTCCACAGCTTTCAAACTCAGTTTCCTTGCATGCAAAATGGGGATAATAATAGCACTTACCTCACAAAGTTGTTGAGGATCTAATTTGATAGATTGATAGATAGATAGACAGACAGATGGACAGATACACATATGCATATATGTGTATGCACATATGTCTGTGTGTATGCATATGTATGTATATACAAACACATAAATATCTGTATGTGTATATATATACTCATATATACTTAATCATATAACTATGTAATTATCTATTATATATACATATTTAATATACATGGTGTTTTACAAACCTTAAAACATATTATAAATAGTATTCTTATTCTTATTATTGACTCCAAATCCAGTAGTCTAATTGTTATGTTCCATCCATATATAACCATCTTGCTGATACTCCTTTTGGAAAAAATATTTTCTTTTATGTCTATAAAAATATAATAAGAGAGATATGACACAATTACAGATATATACAGCATCACCCGGGTATACCAAGACATCTTTGAGTAATCCTTTCTACAAGATAAAACTGAATATGTGAAGTGCTATGTGAGTGGTAAGCCCTAAGTGTCATAGAGTTACAAATGAAAGAGAGAGACAGAGAGAGCCCATATATCCATTGTCTTCATCCTAAAGTTATTTTCTTTAAAATGTCCATACTGTACTCTAATCCACCATTATCTTAATCTAGGCTCTTATCACCTAACTCTTGGATTGCAATAGTACCCCTCAGCTAATCTTCTTCCTTCTAATGCTCCTCTGCTTCAGTATATACTACTGACACACTAATCATTCCCTTATAATATGTCACTCTTCTGCTCATAAACCTATAATAATTTCCCATTTCTTGCCTTATCAAATCCAAATTGACTACCAAGGTCTCTTTCAATTGACTTTTGCATTCTTATCTGAGTTTGTTTCTGACTGTTCTATAGCAGGTATTCTCTGTTCCTGAAATAGGTTTCCTTTATGTTCTCCTGCACATATCACACTGATCATTTGAACCTCTGTGATTCTTTATACTGTTCTTATTTTGCCATCCCCACTCCCCAAATACCTAATGTACTGTGTACATGGTAGGGACTAAATAAATTCTTAGATGCTCACTGATTTTCTCCTTGAACTATTCCCTTTCTGATATATCCTTTATCCAATTGTTGTAGGAATTCCCATTGTGACTGTGGAAGCCTTCACTCCAGAGTCCAGTGGGAAAGGCATAAAATACTGGATTTTGAGTGGAAATGAAAATGGAGTATTCTCCTTAAACTCTAAAACAGGTAAGTCTTTTGCCTTTTAAACTATATTTATTTTCTACTTGAAACCATTAGAAATTGCTTCATAGATCAAGGATAAAAATAGATAAAACATGTAATCTGGAATTCAAAGATACATCCCACCTGCCTTTGTATAATTTAATTTACAAATGCTTATCAACCATGATTATTATCTAGTGACTTGGAACCTCCAAATGAGTAAAAACAAGAAATCGTGTATTCCAGTAATTAATAAGGGATGATTTGAAATCCTCATCTTCTGTCACAGGAGCAAACTTTAACCACATTCTTCTCCAACAAGTGTTCCCTATGCTTTCACACAAGGAAAAATCTATCCTACCTTTTAAAAAACTCTAAACATATTAGCTTCGAATTATAGCTACTCATCCTTTATAAAGACCTGGAGATGTACTAGTAAGATCACTGGTATCCAGGTTGAATTAAAAATAAGTACATATGTATAGCCTGGGGAGTTTTCTTGAGATTTTTTCAAATTCGCCACTGAATGTCAACAATGCAACAAAAAAGGACTGTGTGGTGGTAAAGAAATTATTCCCAAATACAGTATGCATTTAATTTAGCTTTAATGAGACCATTATTGTGTTTTAAATGAATACCAATTGATTATTGGAAACATACTTTTGATGACTAACAACTATGTAGTAGATCCATATCTACTGCTTCATTCTCAAACCTCAAGGAGAATGCTTTTAATAATTATTCTATTGACATACAACTGTCTTATTTAATCTAGATTATATGCACATGTGAGGACTTTTACTTAGGGAATTTCATCCCCTCCCCCCAATTCCATTCTAGTTTGTAGGGGAACAAGGCTGAGTGAAATGAGTGTTGGGGACTGACTCAGAGGCTATCAAACTTTTTAGATTTGCATGCAAAGTTGTCATTTATTTACTCCATCACCATGATCCATCATAAGAGATGGTATCAGGAGCATTATGGCTGAAAGCCCCCTCCCCCAAGTCTTAAGCTTCTACCAGTCTAGACCTTTGGGAACCATGGGGGAGGAACACACACACACACACACACACACACACACACACAGGAGGAGAGGAAAGGCATTGGTAATGATTGCCATATTCACCAGCCCCAGAGTGAGCTAGTGACAACCTTAATGATTCAATGTAATTTGATAAACAGTAGGTATCTATTATGTACTAGACACTGGAGATGCAATAAAGAACTGGCAGACTACTAGAAACATTTATTGGGTACACAATTAAGAACTAACAAGGGAAATTGAGGAGGGAGAATGGTAAAAAAAAATGCAAAGAGCAGGAGAGTCTCTTTGTAAGAGACATAGCTGAGTTGAACCTTGAACGTAGCTAGGTGTTTTAAGAGCTGAAAGTGAGACATGTATGCATTCCAGGCAAGGGGGGTAACTGAAGCAAAATCATAGAGAAGGGATTTGCAAGAACAAATTCAGGGACTATTGGAATTCTAATTTAGCTGAAATATCAAAAGCATGAAGAATAGTAAGAAGAAATAAAAATAAAATAAATGAAGAAAAATGAAAGAAAAAGAAATGAAAAATGAAGGAACCAAGTCCCAAGTCTTTAAACACCTTGCTGAGGCATTTATATTTTTAACCTAGAGACAATGGGGAACTATCAATGATTTTTTAGAAAGGGAATGACATGGTCAGACCCATACTTAAGGAAAATTGTTTTATCAACCGTGGAGAATGAATTGAAGAAGAAAGAGACAAGGAGCAGGGAAAACTATTGTGAGGTTATTATAGATAAAGGATGATGAAGACCTAAAACTAGCTAACTGTTCTTGAATGAAGAGAAGTCAAAGACTTTATGGAGGTAGAAAGCCAGCTCTTTAATGTCTCCACATAGGGATCTGTCCTCTGAGACACTCTGTACATGCTCCAGACTTTATTGTAGTGCTATTTTAGGACTTTTGAGACCCAAATCAAGGTAACTTAACTGTAGAGGTTTATTAATCTCATTTTAACAGATGAAGCAACTGAGTCTGGAAGAAGTTGAGTGACTTCTCCAGAGTCACACAACTTAAGTAGAATTTGAACTTAAATCTTCATAATGCCAACTCCAGTGCTCTTACCCACTGGACCACCTTGTTGTGGTTTAATTGTAGACAGGGAAAATTGGATACCCAGAGGGATTGAAGATTGTAGTGAAAATCAGTGATGGTTTTAGGAAGCACAAGGAGAGATGGAGATTGGAATTCCGGGTCATGAAGGTAGCAGAGCTAAACTGATAGTGAGCTATGACCATCCTTGTGAGCTAGTGAGGGGAAATGAAGATTTAGGTCATGGCAGTTTAGGATGTTGATGAGTTAGGAGGCCATGGTGTCAGAGATACAAATATATAAAGAAGTTCACAAGTATGAGTGTAAAAGGTTGGGGTTGAGAAGGAAGAATGGGAATGAAGTAGGTAACTCCTTGAGAAAGGTAGGAGAATGACTTGGGGACAGTTGACAATAGCAACTAGGATCTAAATAGGGGGATGTTGATAGTGACCTCAAAGAAAGTGAGGTATCTGAGTAATGTGGCAAAGGGAGGGTCTCAAAGTAGAAGTGAGGAACCTTATATGTTAGGGATATTACAGAAGAGTCAAATACATGGATCTGAGTTTCTGTGAATACAAGAAGATATAAAGATTATGAGAAGAATAAGAAGTCTAAGGGTAAGGGAACATTGTTAATTATGATATGTGGATTCCCCAAATGAGAGATTAGAGAATAAGAGAGGAGACTGGGAATGGGATAGAGTAGAGGAGAATGAGGATCTGAAATTAGATGTCTGAGAGAGAAGGAGGGAGGGGAAGAGAGAGCGAAAGAGAGACAGTGTTTGTGTGTATGTGTGTATAGATAATATATATCATATGTGTGTAGAGAGAGATAATATATCATATATACATATATCTATATCATATATATGTATATATAAAGCGGGAGAAATCAGATGTCTAAGGTGAAGGAATGTTTGTGTGTATGTGTATGTGTTTGTATAGCTATCTATCTATCTATCTATTTGAAAGCAGGGACCATATTTTTGCCTTTCTTTGTATCCATAGCACTTAGCACAGTTCCCTGGATGTAGTAAATGCTTAGTAAGTTCTTGTTGACTGACTGCTGGACACTTCCATTACAGAGGGTTGAGTTGTTATTGATTTTCTCTGACAATTCAATAGAGAACAGAAGAAGTTGCCACATGAGACAGCTTCCAGGCAAGGGAGGTCTCCAGATCCAGTTCCTTCAGTTTGGTTGTGGGTTTTATCCCCCTGCTTTTCAAAATCTCAACCCAGCTCTAGTTCTGCTCCCAAGAAACAGGAATGTTAGTCAAGTGTTTCCGTATTGGCAAAACACCTTGATTATCAGTTGATACCATAGCCCAGGTTAGAAGGAATGGAATGTATGTCATTGTGCCCAAAGGAGACAGAAAAAGAGGATGGAAAGGGAAGCTGATCAAGTAGGAGAGAAAGTATATTTTGCCATTTTATATCCCCACTCCTCCCCAAACATCTCACGATAACTTGGACCATGTTACTGAAATCATTTTGTTCATATCTTTTGCACATGTATCATAGCTCACTAACCCCTCCTCTAGATGTACTACTCAGACAAATCTTAGCAACAACTCTGCCAAATGTAATGTGCTATGTTGAAACGTAAGTGACAGGAACAAGTCAGCAACAATGATGTCTTTAGTTATCCTTTCTTTTTGAGAAAGGAATGTGATTAAAATAAAAATGTTTCCTTTGTTATCAGTGCAAGAAACCATGTATGTATGTATGTGTGTATGTATGAAGAAAAATGCTCTTTTCTCTTGTTATTGAGCCAAACTTGACCTAGCCATTATTGCAGGGTTGAGTTCTGTCTCTAAACTTTATGCATCTCTGTTGCTTAAGAGAATCTATGACTCATGAGTTAAGCCAGTGGGGATTATGTGTGAGTCTCTGACAGTTGTTTGACTCTGAATGTTCATGTGAATAACAGATGGTAAATTAATCATATTATTTGGTATATTAACATGAAACATAAATGGCCAATGTTACAAAGATGTCATTTTAGGGGAAGGGAACCTATTAAGTTTCTTGAATAATAGAAATATTTGTTAAGTGAGTTGTGTCCATGGACATTCTGATTTGAGAGATGTGCAATCTGTCCTTGTACTATCCCTGTCCCTGTATGATACTGATTTAAGGAAACTCTGTTCTACTGATGACTTATACAAACCATAGGAAAAGAATATACTCTGTGGAGAGGTTTCATTCTTTTAATGTATCTTTTTTTTTTTTTGGAGGGCTTTTTGGGGTTAAGTAACTTGCCCAAGGTCACACGGCTAGGTTTTTGTTTGTGTGTGTCTGAGGTTGGATCCGAACTCAGGTCCTTCTGACTCCAGGGCCAACACTCTACTCACTGTGCCACCTAGCCTCCCCTCTTTTAATGTATCTTAATAGTCTTGTCATCACTGAAAATTGCATACATACATATATACACATATATGTGTGTGGTAACATATATGTGCAACTATATATATATTATATTACATACACATACACACATATGCATAAAATGAGTTGCATAATGGAATAGTGTGGCCAAATCCCACATATGACACATATTAGCTGAGTGACCATGGGCAAATCATTTAACTTCTCAGTGCCCCAAGCAACTTTCTGAAGTTATAACCTATCAACATTTTACTGGTGGGCATCAGTGGAGGGAATTTCTATACTGGGAGTTCCCAACACTAAAGAGATTTCAGGTCTATACTAAATAAATATGCACATGCATGCACGTATATTCACACACATTATATACATATCATAGTAACGTAAATTATTATTTTGTACTGTATATATATATATACACTATTATAAAATGTTTACATACATCTGCATTTAGATAGAGTGATTGATTGATAGATTTGCTTAATCACTTTTTTTTTAAAGAAAAAAGAATTCAGTACCAACACTGGAATAAGTTCCCTGTGAAGTATGTATGTATTTCTATGTGAATTTAAGAGAAAACTATTACTAACATTCAATTTACTTGCTGTAAAACACAGTGGAGCTGGTACTTTTATATCATGCTACGCATTAGGAGCTATGGAAATGCAGTTTTATTCTTGCTGTTGTAATGCAAAGCCTGATCCTACTTTTAATTCACTGCCTACAATTCCCTTTTGAAGTCCCTGAGAAATTGTTTCTAGCTATCTGAGAGGAGAATGTCAGCCTAGTGGGCGTCCCAGCCTTGAACAGCCTTCACAGACTGCCTATTGCGCGTCCCGATTTGCAAATCTTTCACAGCATATGCCACTTGTTACACCAAAAATAAAACAGAGCAAGGAAAGCATTAGAGCCGCAGAGCTGCTCCAAGTGCAAAATTCCAATTATCAAAGCCCCAACACAAGTCTTTTATTTTAAAAAATGCCCTTTGATCTGCCCTGTAATTGGCACATTTTCTACAAAGTGACACTGCAACAATTTTATATTGCATTTCTATTATTATTTTTCCTACATAAACAGTAACAGAATATGATACTGTGTCAAGTGTTCTATTGTGGATGGAAACAAAGCCCAGGCTGGGCGCCTTCCATCTCAGACCCACCTCAGACTCGGGCTCCTCTGAGCTGCGGGAGCTCCCTGTACACCCCTCAGACATGTGGGCCTCAAAATGTATCGAAGACCACTTGCTTTCATCACCAACCCATCACAAGAGATCTTAGAGATTCTGCTGCTGCCACATGTGAGGTCTGCTCCGAATTTTCTGTCGGGGACATTGGTAACAATTGACTGTGCTTAGGGAAAATGATTGGGTTTTGGTTCTAAAATAGCAACTGATTTGGATATGAAAATGCAAAAATAAGGGTTAATAAAATAAGAAAAGATTGGAAATAGCATTTTGAGTACCCAAGGCCAGAGTACAAATGACGAAATCCTAAAAACACTCTCTGTTTCAAAAGTAGAACAAAGAAACTATATCTAAGCAGGCATGATTTTCCCTGGAAGTCCCAGCAAATGTCTTCTAGCTTTAATATTTTTCTTGACTAAATATTTTATTTTGTTAGAATGTAAAGTACCCAATAGTCGTGGAACATTGCATATAATGGCACATTAAAAAAACACAAAAACAAAATCTATTGACTGGTCTTGAATTTTCTTTTCTTTTTCATTTTATTTTCCTTTAAAGTTTCTTTGTTCTAAGAGATGAATCTCTGGAAGGAATGAAGTGATGTTAAAAAAAAAAAAAGATAGCACTAAAATCTAATTTTAAAAAGAAAGTAAGCTCCTTTTGGCCAAGGACCTTTCATTTCTTTTTTTGTCTTTCTATCTCTAGTACCTAGCACAATGCCTACCATATAGGAGGTGTTTAATAAATGCTTTTGAAATTGAATTGAATCCATCGGTACATTGGTTGGGAAGTAGAGTTGGTAGGAGGAGGGAGCTAGAGCAGCCAGCTTAATAGCACAATCTCCAAGCACATTACTAGCTGAGTTTTTTTCACCTGCTCCTGTCTACACATTGTGTCATAACAAGGCAACATGGAGTAGGGGAAAGTCTAAGTTCAAATGCTGACTCTACCACTTAGTATCTGCGTCATTTTGGGCAAGTCACTTAACCTCCCTTAGGGTCATTTTCTTCTTCTGTAAAATGAGGGTCTTGGACTAGCTGACCTCTGAGGTCCCTTACAGTTCTAAATGTGTCATTTCATTCCCCAATAAATCTTATAGATACATCAAAATAATAGATGGCTATCACCCCCTGATTTCATTGTACCTGAAGAAGGGAAAAGGCAAAAAAGACATATTGAAGAGGAAGGCAGGATTTAGAATAACTTAATGGAATGGGGGTGTGGTTTGGCTTTTGAAGTCTGTCTCCTTCAGTTTGAAGAGGCTGGCTGCTTCAGGCAGCTTTCCTCAAGGATCTGGATGAGTGCATAGGACCTGCCCTCCTGTGATTCTGTATACTTTTCCAGAGTTGGGATGTAAGAGGCCATATTGCCCAATCTACATCTGAACAAGAATCTCCTTTACATCATACCGATAAATGGTTGTCCAGCCTTGGCCTGAAGCACTACAGCTAAGAGAAACCCATTGAAAGCCAAGGCAGTTCATTCCACTTGAGGGTAGTTTTCACTGTTGGGAAGATTTTCTTGACATTGAGCCAAAATTTTTTCAACTTTCACCCATTGCTCCAAGTTCTGCCCTCTACAGAAAATGGATCATCCTGATCCTTATCCTATGTAATTCCCTCCAAAGGTATCTTTAATACATTCCACTTATCCTATTGTGGCATGAAATAAATAGAGAAAGAGAAGAGAGGAGGAAGAAAAGGAAGGAGAGAAGTAAGGAGGGATGAAAGAAAGAATTTATTAAGCACTTTTTGTTTTTCAGTTGTGTCTGATTCTTAGAGCATGCATGGACCATACTGTCTATGGCGTTTTCTTGGCAAAGATAGTGGAGTATTTTGCCATTACCTTCTCCAGTGGATTAAGGTAAACAGAGATTAAGTGACTTGCCTATGGTCACACACCTAATAAGTGTCTAAGGTCAGATTTGAACTCCAGTATTCCTTACTCCAGGCTCAGTGTTCTATTCACTGAGCCATCTAACTGCCCCCATTAAGCAATTACCAAGTATAAAACACTGTGTTAAGTATTAGGGATGCAACAAGAAAAGTAAGACAGTCCCCACTCTCGAGAAACTCCCTTTCTAAGGGAGGAGACGACAAAAATGGAGTGTTTCATTTGCAGGTAAGATGGAAAAGTCCTTGGTCATTGGGGTTTAGTGACAAAGAATATGTCAAAACTTCTTTCTGAATATCATTTTCACTGATAAGATCCTACTTTCTGATGTTGAGCCATTTGATAGTGTCAAGAGCTTTATGACAAAAACTTTTTTCTGTGTCTTCAGTAGCTATAGTTGTGGCACCAATAGGGTATGATACCAGGTTTTATCTTCTCAGAGGTTGCTTCCCAAGGTGATGTCTTAGGATCTTGGACTGGAAGCATTATGATTCTGAAGGCTCATGGGGTAGAGTTTTGGGTTGCCCTCATTAGGGTCTGAGGGGTGATGGTGGTCCTGTTTCTGGTAGATGGCATGATAGATGTCAGTTCATTCCTCTTCTTGGTGATGGCTTCTGGGCAGGGCTGCAAACAGGGTTAGTCTAGGGGAAGCACTGCTTTTTGCCAGGATTCTCTGGCTCCAGGGTCCTGGCTATCTTCACTAGGGTTCAGCTTTTGGTACATATTACCTCCTCACTCTCCTTGAGGGTGCCTTGCTGTTGTTGCAGTTAACCTGGCTTGGTCAGCAGCTGGTGGGAATAGCTGTCAGGATTTTTAGGAAGCTCTTTGGAAGTCCTGAAGCACTAGAAAAATGTTATTAGTATTACTTAGTCTCCTATTCAGGTATATCTCCAGTCTAAACATTACATTGTAAATTTACAAAATAACTGCTTTTTAGGGACTGATGCCTATAATGTGCCCCTTTTCTACCATTTCTATACTAGATGTGTACACAGTCAATGCATCCTTTTGTTTCTTATAGGCGAACTCACTGTGCAGGAGCCAATGTTTCTTGATTTTGAGGTCAGAAATGAAATTAACCTCATCGTTTTGGCTGAAAGTGGCTGGCATACCACCTATTGCAAAGTGGCAGTCTTCGTACACGATGTGAATGACAATGTACCAGTTTTTCAGACAAGCACTTACCAAGCATCAGTGTTAGAAGGACAGCCCTTCAATACACAAGTCATGCAGGTAACACAATATGATTTTATAAGCTTTTTGCCCATTAAAACATATACTAAAATACCTATGACCTAGGTTCATCAAATGAGTCTCTTTGTATTGTTGAAAATCTCCAAGCAGCTTTACAGGTTCACATGGATGTCAATGTGTTAAAATGGAAAGAGTGCTAAGTTTAGAGTCAGAGAATTGGGGGTCAAATCCTGGCTCTGATAACTTACTGTCTATGTGACCTTCAACATGTCAGTTAAACCTCACCTTCCTCGCTCTAAAATGTCTAGATTAGATTTATTTGTCTTGAAGGCTCTTCGAGATCTGCATTCTATGAAACCACCTCCAAAATAACATGACTGGCAGTCTAAATTGAACACCCATGGAAATGACTCCCACCTGGGTTTAGACCAGCATACTCATCAGATACTAATTGAATGTTGTCTCAGGCCAATATGGTGCTGCCTAGAGGGAGCCTCTGGTGAGAGCCCAGTTGCAATGTTTTCAAGATGCAAACAGCTTTTTGAAATGAAATTTTCATGTCCTGGTATGTGTTCATAGCACCATTGATCATAAACCAATAGCTAGAAGAGAACTCATAGGCCATCTAATCTAATTTGTTTATTTTACAAAAGAGGAAATTGAGGTCTGGAGAAATTAAGGGATTTTCCCCAAATCACAAATGTAGAAACTGACATCGGTAACATAATCTTTTATGCTCACTAGGAAAAATAAGGCTAAGGGAAAAAACAAAAATAGCAAATGCCACAATTCTCTCATTTTGGTACCATATGACATTTCACATTGCCCTCTCCCCCACAGAATATCAAGGAAAAGGAAGTCTCCCTATTCCATTCCCAGAAGGAGTTCCTTTCCCACTCCATAACTGTGGAGAGTTCACCTTTTTTTTTGAGGGGAGTAGGCAAGGCAATTAGGGCTAAGTGACTTGCCCAAGGTCACACAGCTGGTAAGTGTGTCAACTGTTTGAGATCGGATTTGAACTCAGGTCTTCTTGACTCCAGAGCCTGCTTTCTATTCACTGCACCACCTAACTGCCCCTTTTAATAGCAGTAGCATATGCATATATATCCCTAGATAGGAATCATTCCACCCTGGAGATGTCTGGGTGGTTCCAGTTATGTTATTTTGGAGGTGGTTTCATAGGATGCAGGTTTAGAAGAGACCTTTGAGATAATCAAGCCTAGTCTAAGCATTTTAGAGGTGAGAAAACTCAAGTTTCAACCGACACATTGAAGTAGAATGACCTGACTTGGATAGAGGGAACTTCTACAACTAGGAGTTCCTAATAACAGTTACTCTCCTATGCTATTAGATGTTCTGTCTCCTTTAGATAATAGTGATGTTTTGGGACAAATAAATAGACCCTCCATTCTTACCTCACTACAAGATTTTTAAAATAAATGTGGTGTATCTCCTTTTTCAGATTATAGCCAAGTTTTTTTTTTTCCATTTTGTAAATCTGGTTGCCACCCAGTCCAGGACTTTATTATGAAATCCAAATGTCGTGGAAAACCAAACCACCACATTATTAGATTTTTTTCTGCTTTTATAGAACCCAATCTCAAAAATACAGAAAGTCATCAAGCATTATTCATTCCCATCCACAAAAAATCATTAGTTTTCTGCGTTTGTGATGCTGTTAGGTCTAGATGCTAAATGCCTGTGGAAAATGATGCAAGCCCATTGTGTTTATTTGCAACTCAGCCTGAAGAAATCAGCAAATTACTGCTTCTTGAAAATCATATGTCTCGGGGCGGCTAGGTGGCGCAGTGAATAGAGCGCCGGCCCTGGAATCAGAGGGACCTGAGTTCGGAGCGGGCCTCCGACACTTAATCCGCACAAACAAAAACCTAGCCGTGTAACCTTGGGCAAGTTACTTAACCCCAATTGCCCTAAAGGGGCGGCTAGGTGGCGCAGTGAGTAAGAGCGCCGGCCTCGGAGTTTGGATGACCCGAGATCAGATCCGGCCTCAGAAAATGAGCACCCACGCATAAATCAAATGACTAGCCGTGTAACCTTGAGCAAGTTACTTAACCCCAATTGCTTTAAAAAAAAAAGAAAAGAAAATCATATGTCTCTGAAATATATACCCCACAAGTTCTTTAGGTTATGTCCACCTCATCAGAGATCACTTTAAACTCAAATTTTCCTAACGGATAAAAACTTATAACCTTGCTTGTTAACTAGCCATAGTTTTGCTAATTTGCCTAGAAAAAAAAAGTTTAAAAAGAAAATATGTATGTTTTGCCATTTTAAGGCTTCATGTGTTTGTCCAGAGAGTAGTCAAGCTTAAGGAAAAGAACATCTTTATAAGAGTCCAAAGACCTGGGCTCTACTTTTACTTACTCCTTCACTAGCCTATCATGTCACCTCTGGTAACTCTCTAGAATGAAAGTGAAACTATCCTTTAAAAAAACATTACAGTTGGAATGTTGCTTAAAAGTGATTGGATCTAATCCCCTCATAAGATCAGGAAAGAGAAATAAAAAGAAAGATGAAAGGATCTGTCAGGATTCACGTCACCAGTAAGAAGCTAAACTGGTACTCAAGTCAAGGTCTTCTAGCTTCAAGTCAACCTTACTGACCTTTGAGTTTCCTCACCCAAAAGGGGGTGCAGTTAAATTAGGGAACCTTTAAAGTGTGTTCTAGCTCTAATCTTCAATGTTCTACATGTTTCTTGTTGGCTTCCTTTTCTGGTCTGCCTACTAGTTTGTGAACTGTTCCCTTTCAATCTTCAGTTCAGGAATGGAATACTTTAATAATTTTTAGACTATTTATGTTTCCCCATTGCCCAAAATTCTAGGTGAGTGGCATATGTGCCACTTTCGGAGGGGGCTTCATGTCCTGCTGGGGTCTTTGACTGATAGAATTACATATAGACTTTCCCCAGTTGTCACTTAAATTGGCATGAGATTAAATCTCAATGCTAAGCAACTTGGTTGTAATTGTTGTGACATATAGAGGGAGTCATGAAGGTGAGGTGCTAGGACTACTAACATCATTGAACTAACTAATGAACTTTGACAAATTGAAGCACACATGAACTAACCAAAGATTTTCGTTCCCATAGGTTTTTGCTGTTGACCTTGACAGTGGATTGAATGGGCAAATTGAGTATTCAGTTCTCTCAGGCAACCAGAATGAAGCATTTCAGATTGATGCAGTGAGTGGTGTAATAGCAACTAATGCAGTTCTGGACTATGAACTCACCAATTCCTACAGGTTTGTCATGGATCTGGAGTCCTTTGGTGTGGCTTCTTCCTTGTTTTCTTAACTTCCCATTGCTTAGGATTGTAGATTGCCTTTTATCATATACATTTAGTGGTTGAAAGGCATTCCCCCCTGTCTTTGACTACCAATATTAATGTATTAATTCTTCAGGAAACATTTACCATTTGAGTCTGGACCATTGTTTTTTTTTTCTCATCCCTTTTAGGTGTTACATGATATAGAGCATTGAGGGCTTTGAGGGTGGGGAATTCTTTCCCTGTGAGAACTTTCTCAGTTAGAGAAAAATTTGCTTTATATGTGCACCAGTCAATCAATTGACTGACAAACTTTCTAGCACCTAGTTGTGTTTAGTTCCTTGATAGGCACTGAGGAAATGACAACAAAAATGAAATGGTTTCTGCCCACCAGAAGCATTTGGGAAGAATTACATATATATTTTCAAGTGAAGACAAAGCATATCCAAAATGGCAGAGGTGGGGATGAGCAGCTTGGATATTTTCCTAGAGGAGGCAGAATTTGAGTTGGTCATTGAAAAGAAGTGGGGATCCTTCTAGCAGAGGTGATGAGGGAGTGCATTCTATGTATGGAGAATAGCTTGTTCAAGGGCACAGTTAGGAGCTGGAATATTGTAAGCCATTTGGGTAAGATAATAGAGTTCACCAAAGGGAAAATGAGTAATAAATCTGAAAATGTAGGCTGGATTGTGCAGGTTGAAGAAACAAGTGATGTGGAGGCAGCTGGTGGTTTTTCTAATGAATTAGCTGAGATCATTAAGGGTGGAGGTAGGGGTAGAGGAGAGTTATGTACAAGGCAGAATTTTAATGTTGACAATGAAGGACTTTTTGGAAACAAGAAGAAGAAAAAATGTTCCCTAAGATTTACATTGCCAAGAAGGAGAAATCGGTTCCTGAATTTAAACTGGGGAAGGATGGATGAACTCCATTGCCAGTATCCAATGCTGCCAATGTTTTCTAATTATTTATAATTTTTTTGCTGGGGTCTCATTTGTAATACATTAAGACACATAAGGGCTATGCGAAGGGCAGACTTCCAGTGATTTAGAAATATAATCCCCAAGCTTGGGTTACTGCATTTTTTAAGGACTGATTTTTCAAACTATATTTTCCCATCTGTAGAGAAGTGTAGAAATTACAATTTTAAACTCAGGGAACTGTTGATTTTGGACAGTGCCCCAGGCCATCTGAATTCCCTTGGTGACTTCTGTCCTAACATTTAGGTCATCTTGCTTCTAGTGAAACATCATTGATCCTTCCCTGAGATCAGAGGGTCATTCGAGGCCTATTATGTAAGGGAAATCGTGGCTCAAGCCAGCAAAATAACCAGCCAGGAAGGAGGACTTATCCTAAAGGAATTGAGGAAGGACTTTCTAATTTTGGATGAAGTCAAGAATGTTAGCAAACACTGGGATGGGATCAATGGATTCCAAGTTAATGGAGGTCAGAGGAAATGGTGCCATTATTTTATAATAGAATTTTGAGGCATCAAAGATCCTACATGAAAGGATGCTGTATCAAGAGTTGATGTGAGTTATCTATTGCACTTTGAAATAGGAAGTGCCTCGATATATTAATAGAACAGTAGTATAACATGATCATTAGTAGAGACCTCCTCCATATAGGGGAGCAAAGAAAAGAAGATGAATAATAAAACTAAACCTTTGTAACTCAACTCCTTACTTCAGGCTTCTAAATAATAGGTGGCATAAAAAGAATGATCAATGGAGGACTTTTTGATGTCCCTACTTGTTATGGGAAAATTTATTAAGAAGAAAAGCATCAATCCAAACTTTCCCAGACAGCTTTTATAAAAAAAAAAGAGAATTAAGCCACTAAATGCATTCCCCAAAAGCCCTCCTAAATATTAGATGGCAAAATCATATTAATTATGTATTTGATTAATGTACATTATGGCTACAAATCATGGAACATAACTATCTCTGAAAAATTGGAAACTAATATCATGAAGAGGGTAAAGAATTGATGTGGGATTGGGGACAAGGAAGTCTTCACCATGGAACCAATAAGTAACTACAAAGAAGAAACCAAGTTAAAAATGTCTTCAAAGAAATGCATCATCAAAAAATAAGAGGAGCTGGTCACAGGTGAGATTGAGGGATGACTTATGGCTAGCCCATATGTTCTTCTAGTAGTCTTGTGATATGCACAAGTGAAAAAGGTTTCCAACCTGTTGGGCTGATCTCTTATGGGAGGACATAGACAAGAGCTACCCAGAATGGGCAAGCGGACAGCGATCATTAGTGAGAGCATCCACATCACTGAGCTCATAGACTCTTGTGAGTATCGTTGTATAGATACAACATTACCTGTAGGTTAGTCAGTAAAGCATATTCCTATGATCATGGCTCTGAGGAGTATGTTTCTGACTCAACTAGCAATTACTACATTTCTCAATGTAGTCAAAATAACCCTTCTTTTATTGGTAATTTCTGATCTTTGTTGGTATAAAAGTAAAAATAAACCTCTATTATTTTCTCCTACAAGGAGAGGACTTTGACAAATCCCTTATTGCATTCTAAAGGAGGATTGGGAGGGGGCAGAGAATCATAGAAATAATAATTGAGAGCTTGTCCAATTTAAGTTCTGATTTTGGATGTTGGCATGGCGTGGAGAGAAGATTGTTTGACCATCATTGATCAAACAATAAAACTGGCCCTGAGTGGGAAGGGGCCCCTCTAAAGTCAGGCAGGTTCATTTGTAGTCTCTGCTGAAGTCACAATCAAGGCAGTGGTTCTCCTTGTGCATATGGCCAATTGGATGGAAGACAACCAACTAATTTCCTAAAGGCTGCCAAGAAACTATCATAAACGATTTGATGCCTCTCAGAAGTTACATGGAATTAGTCCACAGAACTGCAGCCATAATTTTCACTTGTCCCTTGAGTCTCTGAGTAACCCTTCACTTGTCCTCTTACCTCAAAACTAAATGATGTGTATTTCTCTGTATCAAAGATTTCTACTTTTTTTCACTCGACATAGACATTGTATGTAATCTCCCACCCTCAACTCCCCTGAAACATTGTAAGGGCCTGAAAATAGGGCTGGTTATAGGGGAAGGACTGACAAAACATCCACTTTGATGTCTTGGCTAAGATACCAGCATAAGATTCCTTTTTGTCGGGGAAACATTAGAAGGTGATTATTTTTAGCAAAATATTTCCATATGTACCTTACTGATGTTCATTGTAGACAAAACAAGCCCTTCTAACGTGGAATTATTCCTATGCCCAATTGAGCAGAATTTTGTGATTTAAATTTTGTGTTCTGTTGAATGACCCTAAACTGTGAGCATCCAGCAGGCAGCCTGGGTTATTTATGAAAAGCAGGAGTACCCAGGGATTAGATCACTAACACCCCTGATACCCAGACATAGCATTACAACATGGAGAAAATTGCAAATATCTATTTGTGATTTCATTTAGAAGTATAGGACATGGAAGAAAAAAAAACTCTTATGTTCTAATGATGGAAAGGGATCAGGAGAGAAATAAGTGTGACAACTGGACAGGACCCACTTTGCTAAAAGCAGTTTTGGCAGCTAAGGGAGCCTGATGCCCATTTCTGAAATGAAGTCTTGGGTTAATCTGTGAGTTGACTTAGCACCTCTAATGACCTCAGCTATTGAATGATGTCCCTTCAAAATGTCTGACCTTCTCTTCTAGTACTATACTACTTGCCAGTGTTGTTTTCATAGTCTGTGAAGTTATTCATGAGGAGGGAAGCCTTTCCCTAATGAATATAAACAAGCATGATAGCTAGCCAAGCTTTTTTCCCTAACAGGCATTTCCGTGTGAATCTCTGTTGTGCACTTATTTTCATGGGCCCAAGGGATCTTAGATCTACAGTTAGAAGGAACTTTAGAGTTCATCTGGTACAACCTCATTTTACAGATAAGGAAACTGAGGCCCAGAGAAGTTGAAGAATGTCTCCCAAAGTCATGCATATTGTAAATAGTAGAACTAGGCTTTGACTCTGGATCCTGGAATTTAGATTTGCAAGTTCATCATGGTGTCTCCCAGCTCTCTTGTCTTGCTTGTTAAATTATACCTCTTTAAGACAAAGGATTCTGATCCTTGCTAGCTAACCCCTTGAAGCCTATTAGTCCATACTTAATTGCTGCTAATTATAACAGCATGAAGTCATAAAAAGGAGGACAGGACAAAATGTGGGAAGACATGAATTTTCATTCTAACCCTGCCACTTAGCACTTGCTGGATCTTGGTTCTTAGATACCTTTCCAAGCCTCAGTTTCCTCATTTATAAAATGAGAATAAAAAGTACATTAACACTTCCAATTTCCTGGGGTTGCTGTGAGGATTCATTGAAATAAGATATGTGGAAGTGCTTTGAAAACTCATAAATGCTTTGCAAATATTAGATTATATGATGATGGTCTTTTCTTTTGAATTTCACTTTTTAAAAATGTTTGAATATGGTTCTGAAAAATTTCAATGCAAAACAGCTCTTTTGAATTTATGTGTTTTGTGAATGTTTTGTTTTTCCCCAATTACACGTGAAAAAAAATTTTAACATTCATTCAAAATAATTTTGAGTTCTAAATTCTCTTCCTCCCTCTCTCCCTTGCCCCCTCCCTGAGGCAGTAACCAATTTGATATTATATGTGTGCAGTCATGCAAAACATATTTCATATTAATCATACTGAGAAAGAAAACACAGACAAAAAAGAAATGGTGAAAAAATAAAGTGAAAAATGGTATGCTTCGATCTTCATTCAGACTCCATCAGTTCTTTCTTTGGAGGTGGATAGCATGAGTCCTTTGCAATTGTCTTGCATCATTATATTACTGAGAATAACTAAGTCAATCACAGTTGATCATCATGTAATATTGCTGTTTCTATGTACACTCTTCTCATGGTTTTGCTTAAGAAATTATATTTTTGACAGGAAGATGAATGTATCAAGCAGTTTCTTGGTCATATTTTTAACCTGATGGGTTGGAGAAGGCATAAAGGGTGTTCTTGGAGCCATCCCTTTATCTAGTACACTGAACACTCTTTGGGAGAGGAATAGGTTCTACAGACTGTCTTCCAGAAGTTATTCATTTTTTTAACATAACACATTTTAATCTCTTGGGGCTTGTTGGACTCGATTATTCAAACCTGTCAAACAAAATAAATTCCAGTCTCTCATTCTTTTGTCAAAATATATACTTCTTTTTTTCAAAAATATGATTTGGAAAAAGCAGTGCCAGGGGAAAAAAACCAAGTAGCTAGTCAGCTCATTTTTCATTTTCTTCTGCATATTTAATATTAATTTTGTTTTTCTTCATCCCAATTTCTTCTTCAAACTAGCTTGGTTGTACAAGCTGCTGATAAAGGAATGCCCAGGCTTTCTGCTACAGCTATGGTCAAAATCCAAGTGGTAGACCTCAATGATAATATTCCAACCTTCCTCCCCTCTGAACGAGTAGAAGTTCCAGAAAGTAAGTGTTCTATTGACTGTGTAAGTTAAGTAAGACTGCTTTTGATTCCTGGTCATTGAAGAGTCTAAAATTAAGGTCCTTGTTCTTATTGGGCTGTCCCCACCAAGAGTAGTAAAGTTCAGTTACTTTGTAAAGACTCATATTTGGCTGATCATGTATCTAAAGGCCTAATTATTTCATAGAATACTTTGGCAGCTTAGTGAATCTTATGGACCTTTTATCAGAATAATGTTTATGCCTAAAATAAAATATAATTAAAAAGAAGCCAATTATATTATAATAAATTATTAATTTAAAAAATTCTAAAAATCTCAGATTAAATATTCCTCCTCTAATATGATATAACTTTCTTTCTGAGTTGGGCCCTCTGGGAACTTCTGTCAGAAAAAAGGTCAGTAACACAAAGCCTGAGGAAGTCATTAGGGGAATGGTTTCCAGGGCCATTTTGTCAAACTATTTTCTCTCAACATAGCTGAAGAGAACAATTGGTAGACATTAATGCTGTTTTTATGATAAAGACTAAGAATTTTTCATAAATATATATGAAGTAAATATGTACACTATTTATATTTGCATCTACATGCATGCATGCGTATATCAACACGTGTACAGTGTGTGCATATGTACACATGTGTGTCTATTTACACGTGTACATTATACATACATACATACATACATGCATACATAATATGTGCTGGTTCTCCTTGTAGGTAATATGGGTCTTAAATCTGCTACCGATGTCCATCATTTCAATATATTCAACCTCTTCTCAAGACAAAAATCTATCAGATTCAGCAACAGAAATTTGTAACAAGATTGGCATCTCCCCCCAGCTCTTTCTTAGAGTCCCCCTAAGAAGAGGGGAAGAGGGAACCTGCTGCTATGTGGTTTAAAACAATTAATGTAAAGAAGATCCCCTCCCTATCCATAAGGTGATATGTTAAGAGAGATCTCCAGGAAAGTAGAGGTCAGCTTGCCATTGGTATCAGTGGGATGAGTTCCACTGATGTAATTACAGCCTTAAAGTTATATAAGGCTACTTTAGAAAACAGAAAATTTCATCTAAGGAACTCGGAATTTTGTTACAAGAACTGTGTGTCTTAACTGGCACACTGTAAGTGTTCTAGCCCTCTTGAGCTTGAATGTCTCTTGAGTCTTAGGATTAAGTATCCCTAGAGCATTTTAAAATGTAGATTAATACTAATTAATACCTTCTCTTTCAACCTCCCTTCAGAGGGACAAGGTTGTCTTTTAGTATGAACTATAGAAACTTTCTTCAATTCATGTAAAACAGCACCAGAAAGCTTGCCAGGACAAGCTCAAGATCAAGGTACATTTATGATCATAGGAATAAGTGGGTTTTAATGATGGTTGACTACAGTTGTCACTTTTACAGGTATTCCACTTGGTTCTGTCGTGACTCAGGTGTATGCTCGTGACAGAGACTCAGGTCCTGCTCTTGTCTTCAGTTTCACTAAGGGGGGTAATCCTGGGAGTAGATTCGCAATTGACTACAACACTGGAGCAGTCATGCTGGTGAAGCCATTGGATTTTGAAGGAGAACATGAATATGAGCTATTGATTGAAGTTTCAGACTCTGTGCACCGCATGGAAAAGGCTCTCACAGTCTATGTTACCGATGTCAATGACAACTCCCCACTCTTTCCCCAAGATTTCTATCAGGTAATGAGGTTAAAGTTCTATGGATACCATGGGCCAAACTCAGAAATGTAGGAAATAGTCCAAGGTCTCTATTGCTGAGGGATAGCTTAGGAAGACACCATTCAATAATACTTCTGAATATTTAATGTTATATGTTGATATAATATTCTGAATATTTAATATTATATAACACTCTTCTGACTATTTAATATTATATAACACAGAAGGTGTGGTGAATGTGACTATAGCTGGAGTTGAATATTTCATTCAATTTCCTTCTCATGCAATGCCTACACTAACCTCATTGCACATGTCTAGGGCAGTGTTGTTAGAGATTATTTTTGATACTCCATGTTTTTTATAAAATGTCTAACATTTGCCATGATACTAACAGGGTTTTTTTTTTGCTTCACTTTAACATGATGTCAGTTTTTTGTAAACTGAGGACAGTTGCATCATCTGCTATTCATTCAGGCTTTGCATCCTTAAAAATGTTGGAGAAAAGAGAATCTTTTCTTTTCTCAGCGTTTTTGTGAATGTTTTAAATAGTTTATTGCATAAACAACTAATTATGAGCATAATCTACTGAATAAGCCACACAGTGATGTTTGATTTTTCAAACATTTTCAAGATTAGGGAGAATGGCAGACAACAATTTACCACTTCAGAATGGCCTCCAGGATTCTTCCATGTTATAAATGTATAGTAGAAAGATAAAGACAGCATGGGAAGAAATTGTAATACTCTGGGGAGCCTTAGTGGTTGTAGCAGAGAGAGGGAGAGGGAGAGAAAGAGAGGGAGAGAGAGAGAGAGAGAGAGAATCTCCTCTAACCTGTGGAGCTATTTTGGAAAGAAAACAGGTCAAAATGAAATCTCAAAAAGATGGAGTTAATAAGGCAGAGTTCACCGTGAATCCTGGAACTTTTCTGCCTTTATCTTTTAATATCTCAACTCAGCAAAATTATTTCAGCTTAAAGAAATCAGGAGAAGCAACATGTCCAAAGAAAGGCACAGGATAATATTTCCTTAACCAAAAACCCTAGTTATCATTTTCCCTAGAAAATATGTTTAGCCCATAAGCAAATTACGTTCTCTTAATCTCTTGTTTCTCTTTTGGCTACAGGTCACATTGCCTGAAATGACACCTGTAGGATCCTCCATCTTGACTGTGTCAGCCACAGATCAGGACACAGGAATTGATGGGAGGATTTCCTACAAAATCCTTTCTTCTGCTGAAGAATTTTCAATTGACCCCCAGAATGGTGAGTTGTTTTCATGGCCTGAAGAATTCATCAGTTTAAATCACAGAATGGGAAATGGAAAACCTCTCTTCCAAATGTGGCTTGGCTTACATTCACTGAAATAAAGCCACAAAATTCCTGTTAATCTGGAAATCCAGGGCTCCAGATCTGGTGCTGCTTTTCCTCTGTTACACCTTAGCAATACCTGGAAAGAAATAGAGGGTCAGTGACTATATTTTAAGTACACAAAGGTTCATGGTACCCAAGACTAAGTTTGCTAATAAAACCAAGTACAAATCTAGCAAACATCCTAGGACTGTTGCAGCTAAACGCAGCCTGAGTTGAATTTTGCGTTCAAGGGGATGGGTTTAGAGATGAAGCAATAATTTCCTAGAGACTTTGTTTACCTTCAAGCCAGGCACAAAGAAGCCAATTGTAGCATTGTCAGTGTGATACAATTGAAAGAGTACTGACTCAGGAGTCCGAGGAGTTGGGTGCAAATGCTGCCTCTGATTACCTGTGTGACTTCTGGTAAGTCACCTGCCCTTTCTGGGCCTCAGTTTTCTCATCCATAAAATGGAGATAAATTATAAAACCTTAAATGTTCCTTCTAGAGTTGAACCATATTTCTTCTTTTGTTCTATTAAGAAACAAAAGAAGAAAAAAAGCAGAAATCTTTTATAATATTTGGTATTCTGACTGATGTCCTTACTACAAGGTTCTTACATACTATTGCTACATACCTTTGTAGTCATGGGAAGCTTTGTGTTTATTGATTGATAACTGGTGTAGTTAAAACTTTATCTAGATAGTTAAACAGTGAAAATTGTGGATGAATACTTGAAACTGAGTTTTTCTCAGTTTCTAATTTTCTCCAACAAAACCATCCCTTTGGGGGGAGAATAAAAGGCCTGAGTAAAATCATGTTAAATGGCCTGCTCCAAAACCTTTCTATAAAGGAAATATTGTTAAAATAAATATAAATGATAACTTCAATGGAAAAGAAAATCACAAAAAAACAGCATGCAGCCTGAGCATTGGTGTGTGGCATATGGCATGGCCAGACAGTCAGCCCCCATCTGGTGGGGGAGGGGAAGAAAGAAGAGGAAGCCAATTTTAGCCATAGGGAGATGTCAGATCTTTTCTTTCCTTTCCTTTCCTTTCCTTTTCTTTTTTTTTTTTTAAGCAATTGGGGTTAAGTAACTTGTCCAAGGTTACACGGCCAGTTATTTTTGGTGGGTGTTAAGTATCTGAGGTCGGAACTGATCCCGGGTCCTCCCAACTCCAGGGCTGCCGCTCTTACTCACTGCACCACCTAGCCACCCCTCTTTTTTTTTTAAGAACCACCTGATGAGCACTGAAATTTTGTCCTCCCATCCCCCACTGGATAGAGAAAGTTCTACTCCATTTTCTTGATCCTTATATCAAAACTTAGGATCCACATTGAATTTCCTAATTTTCTCTACCCAGGACAAGTGTGCTATGCAAATTTACATGCATATACAATTGAATGGCCCCTGTTAGTAAAAAAAAAAATACTTTTAAACAATTTTAATTTGATTTCATTATTAATGAAACTCCATAGGAAATGAACATTTCATTTTTTAACCTAAATATATTTTCCATGTTTCTGTACCATTCATATATGTGATATCATATGACTATGTCATTTGCTACCTATTTCTAACCACAATGACATATCTTACTGATAAACATATTTTACAGATTAAAAAGAAATAGTCATATGAATGAAATTTCATATTGACCTGAAGGGATGGTTTGGGGAAAGGGACAATTGCTTCCTTCTGAAAATTCTTTTCAACATCATTTTCTTACATTACAGGACTTGTTCCTGTAGTCTTTACAAAGTATTCCCATGGTGGCATGTTTTATATGACCTAAGACCTTTTGCCTTGCAAACTACATGTGGTGAAGCTGCTCTAAAACTTTAGCCTGTCCCACAATTTTAGCTTTAAACTAACAATACACAATTTCACATAGGGGGTTTTAAACAATGATAGTATAGTGGTGGGATAATTCACTGACTATGGGGTTAGAAGACCTACTTTCAAACTTGGCCTCTGATGCTTAATTCCTGGGTAACCTTAAACAAGTCACTCCCCCCCAGGCCTCAGTTTCTTAATCTGTAAAATCACTAGGTGACCTCTGAGGTCCCTTCTATTTCCAGATCAATGACTGTATGATCCTAATTGCACATGAGAAATTATCCATAGAATTTCCTTCTATCCACTAGCTTGCATAACATGACAGAAGATCCTGAAGCAGATCATAGAACAAATTATTTCACAGCCAGAGAAGGCCTTAGACTCCATCAGTTTCAACCCCTTGCTTTCAGTAGAGTAACGGACTTGAGGCCCAAAGAAATAAAACAGCTTACTCAAGGTCAATCATACAACTACACAGTTTTTCCGTCCCTATGTATGTCATTGCACACTCTCATGCCACTCCCATGTCCCAGCTTCCTCATCAGTTGTTCCAATGAATTCCGGCCACCTGGGTGAAGGAAATCAGCAAAACAGAGTAGAATAACAACAACCACAGCAGCACACATGTATATGGCACTTTAAGGCTTATGAAGCATTTTCCTTATCACAGACTTAGGAAAATTGTTATTCACTTTTTAGGTAAGAAGGCTTTGATGCACTGGGAAGTTAAATCACTTGCTCATAATGACCCATGTGGTGCCTGAGACAGAATTCAAACCCAGGTCTTCTAGAGACTAGACTGCCATTCTACTTACTATGCCATACTGCCCCTCATGCAGATAGCGTTTCTGTACAGATAGCTTTTATGCTGGAGAAGAATAAGTATACACATATGTACACATACACACATACATACCTAACTGTTGGTCAGTCATTTCAGTCTGTCCAACTCTTTATGACTCTATTTGGTGTTTTCTTGGCAAAGATGCTGAAGTGGTTTGCCTTTTCCAGCTCATTTTATAGATGAAGAAACTGAGGTAAACAGGGTTAAGTGACTTATCACGGTCACACAGCTAGTAAGTATCTGAGGCTGGATTTGAACTCAGGAAAATGAATCTTCCAAACCGAATGCCTGGTCCTCTACCCATCATGCCACCTGGCTTCCATTATACGTGCATACACACATACATACATACATACATACATACATACATACATACATATAATCAGACTTTTACATGCAAACATATACATATATAATGCATCTAACTTATGTGCTTTTAAAAAAAAGTCTAATAACAATTGAGCCACAATTTGTCCTATGCTTTTATGAATGGTTAATGTTAAGCATGATAGCAACTAACATGGTGCTGTAGGTACAATTCTTTCTCAGTAAATATTTGTATGAATGAATAATTTTGTTAAATAGATACCTCAAGTCTAAACTCACAGAAAGTATGGTTATGGTTCTTATTTTTCAGGCTCCATATTTACTGTCAAACCTGTGATGCTCCTGCATAAAATATCAACAATTCAACTTCTTGTGGAAGCCAAAGATGGTGGAATCCCTTGTTTGACAGCTCTTACTTTGGTGGAAATAGAAATTCAAGATGTGAATAACCATGCCCCTCAGTTCACAATGGAGTACTATAACATCACCGTGAGTGAAGATACAGTCATTGGGACCACCCTGTTCACATTTTCCACTGTCGACCATGACTGGACCCATGAAAATACACAAGTTGAATATTCTATCATCAGCGGTAATTTGCAGAACAGTTTCCATGTAGAAACTCATGTAATTCCCTTAGGATATCCTTACAAGCGTGTTGGTCATCTTGTGCTGAGCCACCCTCTAGACAGAGAAACTATGGCCTATCATGAACTCACCATTCTAGCTTCTGATCATGGTCATCCCCCATTGAATTCTACAGCCATCATATTAATAGATGTGCTTGATGCCAATGACAATCCACCAATATTCAGCTCTCCAGAATACCATGCCCATGTTAAGGAAAGTCTACCTGTTGGTAGTCAGATTGTTGTGGTCTCAGCAAAAGACCATGACACTGGAGCCAATTCCGAAGTCATCTACACTATCATCTCAGGAAATGAACGAGGACTTTTCCAAGTAAACGAGGAAACGGGAGCGATAGATTTGATTAAACCCTTGGATTATGAGGACACATTGATGTTTACTTTAACTGTCCAAGCCTCAAATAGAGGAACAAATAATTTTGCTTTCTCAGTGGTATCTATCAGTGTCCTCGATGACAATGACTATGTCCCCCAGTTCATGTTCTCAAGTTTGAACTGTGTTGTCCCTGAAAATCTGCCTAATTTCTCTGTCATGTGTACAGCACATGCCTTGGATTTTGATGCTGGTCCTTATGGGCACCTAACATACTCTATTCTGTCATCTTGTTTAATGAATCATGGAATCCCTCATGATCCTGACCTATTTTTTATTGACCCATTAACAGGAGATATCTATACCAAGCAAATCTTAGACTATGAAAGCAAAAATCAACACTGCTTCATTGTTCAGGCAGAAGACAAAGGTGAGGCCAAAGCCACTTTGACGGTCCAAGTGGATGTTGAGGGAATTGATGAATATGAACCTGTTTTCACACAAGACCAGTATTTCTTTAGTCTTCCAGAGATTCATCACATAAGACAGGTTATTGGCAAAGTAGAAGCATCTGATGCTGATGCTGGAATCGATGGACTTGTGCTTTATACTCTTGCAACTTCATCACCATTCTTATCCATTAACAAAACCAGTGGAAATGTCTATTGGATTGGAGATCATCCCTTTATGGGAAGGAACATCAGGAAAGATGACATCATTGAAATGAAGGTAATAGCACACAGTCCCAAAATGGACTCCAAGTCCTCCTCTTGTACCATCTTTGTAAATATATCCTCTTTCGCTCTGGGAGGACACTACTCACTGTCTGCTAATAACCTTTCCATCAGCCTCACAGCCTCCATCATCATATTCCTGCTCTTGGTCATCAGCCTTGTTGCCCTGATTTTAAGATATAAACGAAAAGATACAGTGAACTCCTGTGGGGAGAAAAAAGTATCCTCTTTCTCACCTAGTAATCTGAGCCTGACTAGTGATCCTGGCATCCTCAAGGACTCCCAGAAAGCTTCAGATGTGGGCAATGGCATTCTTCCCATGGGGTCCATGTCTGAGTGGTTAAATTTAGTAGACATGAGAGAGAAAAAGGATATGGTAAATCCATGCAGGCATTCAGACTCAAGTGGCCACTGCTCAGTGGAAGGAGATACTGCCGAAGATGAAGAGATCAAGAGAATCAATGAACATCCCTGCCGAAAGGGCTCTGGCTCAGTCCTGAGTGACCGAGGGTCTCGGGTGCCAGATTCTGGAATACCCAGAGACTCTGACCAGCTCTCTTGCCTTTCTGGGGAAACAGATGTGGTGATCACCACTGAAGCCCTAGAGAGCAGTTTCACATTTGATGGTATAGGAGAAAGGTGTGATGCCATTTATGCCCAAAACAAAATGCTGTCCCAGACACTCCACAGAATTGGAATAAAAGAGAAAACCCTCATGGAAGATAGGAGAGATTATATCTTTATTTCAAGTGATCAGGACTCAAGGTATGGATCTCTTTCAACTTTAGAAGCTCCCACTAGGGATCCAAGAAGCAGCTATGATTGGGATTACCTCCTTAACTGGGAGCCCCAGTTTCAGCCTCTTTCTTCTGTCTTCAATGATATTGCAAAGCTGAAGGATGAACATTTGCAGGTGCCTGGATTACCACAGGGGAAGAAGTCTTTTGTTTTCCCACCACCTTTGATCACATCAGTAGCACAGCCTGGCATAAAGGCAGTACCACCACGAATGCCAAACCTCTCACCAGGGAAAGCATTCAAGAAATACCCACGTTCTCCCCTTCACCAGCACCTTCACTATCCACCGGCAGCCATGACCCCCAGTTTTTCTCCTTCTCTTTCCCTGCTGACCGTGCAGTCTCCTGCTATGTCTCCCCTGTTGTCAGATTCTGGATTATTAGGAACATGCCTAGTCAGGACAACCCATGGGCCCAGGGCAGAAGAAGAAGTCCGGCTGTGAAACCTTGACATTGAGCCCCAGGATGCTTTTAGTCAAGAAGGAGTAAACTAAAACAAAAACAAAAAAAACCCAACATTTCCAACCAAACTCCTCAGGGTGATTTTTTTCATAGCTGAGAGAATATGACCCATTTCAGTCTGAGTTTGTACAGCACCCCATTTTATCCTCTAAACACTCTCCCAGACTTACTGAGAAACTGTGCGATGCCTGACTCTTGTCTTTACCTGCCAGTACTCAGACCTTCACAATAAACAGTTCATACTGTTGTACTTTGCAGTTTGTATAGAAATGAGTTCAGAAGTTGAAATGACCTGATGGGCATGAGTGGCTTGCAGACAACTTTAAAGTTTTCTGTGGTCCTCTGTGATCTTAGTAAGAGGTCTAACTTCTTCAAGATACATGAGACAAGAGCATATCAGAGTTGCCTTTGGTCAGGGTCATCATAGAGAATGAACAGCTTAGGTAAATGGACTATCTGTGACTCTCTGACATTATACTTTACATCAAAATAATTGACACTTAAAGACTTACGTCTTGATTTCCCTTCCTTTTTCACCCTCCATGCCAGCCTATTCCATTTGTAGAGTCTAATAATGACTGGAGAAGTGACAGGCACCATCATCTCTTGAGAGATGAATGAGAAAAAAAAAGAATGGGATTAGCCATCAGTCTATGCCAAAAAAGGAGAGTGTTTCCCAGTTGCTTTTGTCTGATTAAATGAACCAAGCATGTCTGTTCTTGGTATGGGTCCAAGAGTAATGCTAGCCTAAACCACTGGGTTAAGCCTCTCACATGATAAACTTTCTTGGACTTCTTTCCAAAGAGATCTGAGTGCATCTTCTTTTTTCTTTTCTTTCCTTGTTTCTTCTTATGACAGGACACATGTATAGATGTGAAACTTTGGAGATTAATTTATGAAAACTCATTTTATTATTTTTTTCTAGACACTGCAGTTACTTGTGGTAAACAGAGAATGAATAATTTATGCACTGTGTTAACAGTGGCAAATTTATGTAGATAAAAACAAATTAGAGTGATGGAATTAGCTATTCATATAATTTCCTAGTTAGAATGATTTAGTGGTATTTTTTAAAATTAAGATTTTTGTATAAATTTTTTCTACTAAGAGTTTAAAATGAGCTACAAAAGCATACTTTCTGTCTTCTCATGATATAATCTAATTACCATTTGCTCAGCTGAACTTGCATTCAGTGGTACAGTCAGTACTTTGGCTTTGTATAGATGGATTGTAGGCATAGCAGATGGTGTTGAATTATTGGTATATTCTGCTCTTTGATTATATTGTTTTCAATGCTGTTTCACAGGATGAAGCAGAGAACTTAAAATTCCTTAGAGCTGAAGGGGAAAGTCTTTGAGATCACTTAGTTTAACATCCTCAGATGTGGGAAATGGATACCCAAGGAGAACTATATGCAACAATTTTTGTTCCTAGGGCAACAACCCAAACACTATCCTCAAATGAACTTACTGAAACAATTTTTTTTTGAGAATGAGAGACCTAAGACCTTGGGACACCAGATTTTACAACAGGAGAAATTCTAAGATATTGCCCTGTCAGGAAAAGTCATAATACCTTGGAATACCCCCAAACCAGTGCTGGGAAAGTCACTATTGGAGGAAGATGCAAGACAGTACTGAACCAGAGAGTAACTCACTTAGGATATGACTGGCCTGAGGGAGAAGGCAGGTTATTTTGTATGGATTATTCATGATAACTAGATGCTAAGATCAGTTCTTTCCTGATAAAGGAATGCAATTACTGCCAGCATCCCAGGGCAAAGTTTCAGTCCTCTATACCTAGCTATCATTCAACCCACAAAAGGGAAATCACCTAGCCAAATTTAATTCTAGATCTATCATTGAACCCACAATTCCTGGTTCCTTGTCCAGCTCTTTTTCCTGTGCCTCCTAGATTCCCTATGTCCCTTCACTGCCAGAAATAAGCCTTCTTCTAAGAACATCACCTCTCTAACTCACTACCTCTCTGGGATGGTTTCCTTAGGCATAAGGGTCCTTCCCTTGATGATGGTGATCCAGTGGTGGAAGAATGAGTTTTTTAGACATCATGGCAGTAGTTTGCATAATTATAAAATTTACAGGACACATGAGGTGACTTCCTTCAAAACTAACCCACAGAATTAGTCATGTCTCTGTGTCTTTTCATGGGGTCACAAAAGATCGAACATGACTAAAGGACTGAACAACTGTGTCTTATTCTTTCCCTGATGTACATGGGAGCAGGACTTAGTAAACAAGGCTACATATATAAAATGCATGCACTGTGAGTTTTGATCTTTGTTCTACCAACTTACTAAAATAGCTAACTATTCTGGGTCCATTTTCCTCCTCTACAAAATGGCATAATACAGTCCTCACAACAATCCTGTGAGGTAGGTGCTACAAGTATTTTTGTCTTCATTTTGAAGCTGAGGAAATGAACTCAGTCACAGAGGTTAAAGTGATGTTCATAGAAACATAGATAGTAAAGGTGAGAAGTAGGCTTCCAAGCCTATACCTCATCCAATTACAAGTGCAATAACCCATCTTACTACAGCACACTGACTCTCCATAGTTAGTATTGTCCAAGGGATACTTACTGCTGTTTACTAGAAAGCACTACTAAGAAGGTGATGATTTGCAGGTGGAACACATAATGAATTGTACATGTTAGCAACACCATAAATATTCCACATAGTGTCAGCAAATTCTGTTAACAGCAGTCAACATTAAAAGATCTGTGGATACCCAACAGGATTGACCTAATGCTTCATCTAAAGAAGGAATTGATGTCTCGAGTTTTCACTATGGTAGGTGATCTTTGATAGAATCATGAAATAAATACCTGCAGGTCATAGAAAATGAAGCTCTTACCCTGGGGTCCATGGGTATAGTTCAGCAGGGTCTGTGAACTTGGATGGGGCAGAATTATATCTTTGCTTTCTCTAATGTTGAACTGAAATTGAGCATCTCCCAATTGTGAATTTTGAAAAAATCTTGAGAAATGACATAAACGAAGATAAGTACCACTGGACTAGACCTAGTCTAACTATAGTAGTCCTAACTCCGATCCATTGGGCAGTCAGGCCCTGCCTAAGGAGGACTGGCTGTCAAGCATCCCTGACATATGGAGGCATTAAAAGTCTCTAGGGATGAAGATTCTACCACATCTCTTGGCAACTTTTTGGTATCTGATCTCTTTTTGATTCCTTTCAAAATTTGACTGGAACACACCAAAAGAGTGGGGGAAAGTGTCTGTCTAAATTCATTATTATGGAAGTTCTCTTTGGCCACATTCCCTGCTTGTAGCTCCAAGGAAGGTGTCATTTGTTCTTTATTGTGCTGATAGCATCAACATTTCTTTTCCTCCTGTCTGTACACAGTGTGTTCTCCCTAACTCTGCCGCAAATTGTATGCTTGCTCATCTAAGCGTGTTCTTTTGTGATTTATTACTCATGCTGGATATGAGTCTGCGTTTTTTTTTCCTAAATATTTTGTAAGAGCTGAAGATGCTCATTGTTTTGAGTCACTTGTTACCAAGTTTCAGTGGGAATTTTTTTTAATTGATAGCTTTACTAATGCCCTATCAAATACCAAGAGCCACACTGGCCAACATGCTGCTGCTTCAAGTGTGGTTGAGGTTAAAAATGTGAATATGTAAGTTAAGTGTCTGCAATAAATCATGTGTCAGCCTTTTCAAACGGGGTCCTTTTCTTTTCCTAAGTAAACAATATAATTTGTACAGTTTTCCTTCAAGTTTAATATTAACTTGCCTCATCTGTTCTGGGTTACTTTGCCGATCTGCACACCGGTTTTAGCACTTTGGAGGGGGTACAGAACTTGTTAGTGGAAAATCATATTAAGCCCCAAATTCATAAGCTATAAAATAAAAGACAGTTGTCTCTGGTGGAATTTTGGCTGCCTGAAGTTCTGGACTTGCTTGTTGGCAGCCTGAGAAATCCTGGTGTAAATCAGGACCAAATGGATATCAAAATTCCATATCCTAGCAGTCATTGGCAACCTGGCATCCAAGCAGACTCCTGGGCAAAGAAAGAAGAAAACGCAATCTTCTTACCTTTAGGGATTTGATAATTTAGCAGTTATTAAAAATATTTTAAAATCTTACTATAAACCACTGCCTACCTACATGTACACATATTTAATCTATAATAGATCTTTAGCTGAAGACAGGATTGTTCCAAAGAATGTTTCTCTTTAGTTTTAGAACCTCATTTACTGTGCATTCCAGGGACATTTCTATTGGTGAAATATCAATTGTTAATTTAAAGATTTCTTGTTTCCTTTCAAGCATGGGTCTTTTTCATCACTTTTTCCCCTTGCTATTATTACACAGACATTTACATGAAGTTAAATGGTATATAAGGCCCACAAGAATCTTCCCCTCTCCTCCTTGTTACTCATTTGTGCACTATTCACTTTCTCACTACCTCACTACCTCACTACAAGGGCACAGAGTTGTATGGTTGTGTGGGCAGTCCTGTCTTCCTAGCCAAAGGGAATAAATCTACCAGAATGTTTTGGACAAGTGTAAAAATGCAAGTTGGGAAGATTTGAAATGGAACACTTTTTTTTTAAGCAATGGGGAAGCTAAAAATCATTTGATTGCTAAAGCTTTTTGCATGCAACCAGCTCCCCACCCTCACCCCATGGCGAGTTGGTGTCGTCATCCTTGAGTGTTTACCCTCCACTTCGGGAGCTGAAGGAGTAGAGGGAAAAGGACCCACTGTGGAAATGGAAAGATCTGCAAATAAATAGACCGAGGCTGCATATATTCAGGTTAATTCAGGGAGAGAAAACTTGCAGAAAAGAGGGAGAAAACATTGAGATGTCATTAATGGACATCCGGCTTCACATCCCTGCCTCACGTTCATATTTTAGGCTCAGTTAGATAGTCTCCACATATTCCTCTTCCATACTTTCCTTCCCCTTCTCTCTTTAATTCCTAACAAGTCACCTCTTAGCTACTAGTCCAGAGATTTTAAAACTATAACTTAAACTTTGATCACAGCAGACTTAGTCTGGCCCTAAAGAAAAAAAAAAAGCTACACTTTTAACTCTTTGTTTTCTGGTACTGGTTGTTGTCCTTTGTGTTAGAAGAGGACCAAAATGACATCACTACATCAGGATCAAAATACAGTGTGTCCAACTGTGGCTGATCAGACCAACACGAGCTCGGAATGCTCTGTCACAGGTTGGGTGTAAATAGTCTATGTGAACATTTGGGGTGGATTCTCTAAATTTGCATGTCTCACATTTCTTTTGAGCTACTGCATTTCTACTTCACTCATAGAACACAGTGCTTTCTTTGATGCAGGCATGCTATGCTGAGTAGCTCTGTGCCAGTGTCTCCCATGTCACACAATCAGTTCCAAATTTCTTCGAAGAGACATTTCTGGAACTAATAGCACATTATAATAGTTCTTTTTCCTGATCCTTTCAATTGTTCCTGTCCTCTCCCTTCTTTCCACAAATTATCACATATATACTGTACTTAGCTGTTTATATGCTGTGTTACACCTCCCTTTAAGAATATAAACTTGAGGGGCAGCTAGGTGGTGCAGTGAATAGAGCATCAGCCCTGGAGTCAGGAGGACCTAAGTTCAAATGTGACCTCAAATGCTTAACACTTACTAGCTGTATGACCTTGGGCAAGTCTGCATTCCCTCTTCTAAAAAGGCAAAAAAAAAAGTATATATACTTGAGAGAAGGAACCCAAGCAGCCCACAACACTCCTGAGTGTACCTGAACCAGATTAAAATGTAATTTGGAAGTATTTAACAAAATAAAAGTACAATAAAACATAGATAATATACATATGTGGTTATCTGAGTCAATATGCAGCCTGTAGGCATCCTTATATAGGGTTCAGTGGCCCTCTTTTCTATTTGAGTTTGACACTACTATATTTATCATGCTGACTCCCAGGGAAAGAGAAGGCCAAGAAGTTAAGTTTCTGGGAAAGTCCATTTCCCACTATACATGACCTCAGACAACTCTAACTAGTCAATTTTAAATACATAAACTGAGAAGTGATAAATTAAAGTACCTAAAAGTAATTATCAAATAATATAGGGCATATGTGCATGTTCACACAGGCATGCATGTGAGTGTATACAAATAAAGACTTGTGATTTGTAATATATAAACATATTTATATATATATCAAATTTTACAAATATATACGCATATATGTGTGTATGTACATACACACATACATATAAGTATCACTTCCACGTTATGGGATTAGGCACTATCTGGAAAATTTGCATAAACATTTATTGGCCCTCTTTTCATACCAGAAAAGAAATTTGAATTATTATAGTGTCAAAGATAAAATATGTTGATATTATACAAAGTATTGTATAATACAGATATAGTTTATGCATTTCAGAGTTTCTAAACCTTTTCCGTGTCATCCGGTGGCCTTCATGTATTGTTTGCAACTTCTGCAAAACTCCCCCAAATTCCCATTTAATTTCTTATCCTCATATCAATGAGAAAAATCTCAATGTGGAAGGGATAGCTCTGTGTGTATGTGTTTCACCATACCTTGAACATTATTGGTTCTTAATAAATATTCATATGAAATCATAGTGACATGATTATATAGTCTGCCTGTGAGTTGAATGGGATTTGTTTATTAGGACTAGAAATATAGCATGACCTTGGACGAATGTGCACTAAAATGTTTGGGGAGAGAGGGAGCAATGGTAAGCATAACACCCTTTTGACATCCGATCAGCATATGTCTATTTCAGAGAAAATTAGCATTTCCCACTGCTCCCAACTATTCTCATTTTACCTAATACAGTTGCCAAAGACAAAGTGAGAACTGACTAATGGAGATAGGTTGGGAGGTAGAGTAGAAGTAAACAAGGAGCAGATATGTACAGGAGCATCCCTTTGATGAGTCAGCGCTATTTTGGGTGCAGAATTCAGTGTATTTTGTCATTAGACGGCAAGCCCTCAGAGCAATAGACTGGATTCAGCCTTACTGTACAAGGTGAGGAATTTCACAATGAATGAGTACATGTATGAATGAGGTATGAGTATTCATGGGTGTGCATATGTGTGATACACAAGGCAAGGTGAATTAAAAGGGTAGTAATTCTAAAGTAGATCTGTTCAGCCACTTATATTAAAATTAAGAGTTGGAAGACATCTTGGGGCCACTGAATCCAATTTCCACCCCATAGATCAACAACAGCTGATTGGGTAGGGCAGCAACCCCATTTACAATAGCTTCAAGAAGTCTTCTCTGCTTTCCTAAAACATTTCCAGCAATAGAGAACTCATTCTCTAAGGAGGTGGTCCATTCCATTCAGAGGTAGTTCTAATTTATAGAAAGGTCTTTCTTCTGGTGAGTAAAATCCTTCTCCCTCCAGGGAGACAATTTCCATCCACTGATCTTATTTTCACCCTTTAGATCAGGAGTGGGGAACCTGTGGCCTTGAGGCCACATGTGGCCTTCTAGGTCCTTGAGCGTAGCCTTTTGACCCAGTCCAAGTTTTACAGAACAGATCCTTGTATTAAAGGGATTTGTTCTATAAGGTTTGGCTTTAGTCAAAAAGTCACACTTAAGAACCTAGAGGGCCACATGTGGCCCTGAGGCTACAAGTTCTCTACCACTGCTAGACTTATGCAGAATATATGTAGCAGGAAGACCACTAAGAAGAAAATATTCAATGTAGTTACACCAAGGTTATAAATCTGCCCTTTTCAAGATCATCTATGGTCTTAATTTTTAAAGCCAAATACTTTTCAGTCATCAATCTTGATTTTTTTTCCATGTGATGTTTAACCTACTGGCTACCCTAGTTTTTGGGATATGGTTTCCTTTCTTAGCTTCTCTTTTCTTTTTCTCTCCCTCCCTGTCTGGCTGCTGCTTTTCAATTTAATTCTACTAACATTTATTAAACACCTACTGTGTACTTCTTGGTATCCACTGGTTCAATTTCTTCTTCCCAATTTCCTAATGAAGGCATCCTCTTTAGGCCCTGTCCTCAGTCTTTTTTGTCTTTCTACCTTCCCTTCTGCATTAGGTTAAAATAACCAAATCCCTCAAAGTTTCCTCAGCTTTTTGTCTGGATCTTTCCTTTGCCCTCGTCACATCATATTTATATATATTTTTTTAAACAAATGCTTTATTAACTTCTGTTTTACATCATTCATTTCCGCCAGATTTTGAGTTACAATCATTTTCCCCCCATTATTCCCCTAACCAACCTCCCTGAATAGCAGTCCCACAAGATATCGCTTCCTCCAATCTGCTCTCTCCCATACCTTCTCCCATACCCCCATCGACTTTTCCATTAGAGGAAGATGAATCTTTGTGTCCCAATGCCTGCACATCTTATCTCCCAATTATAGGCAAAAGAGTATTAATAATAGTATTTATATATATTTGAAACATTTAATGTTAAGACCTCGAATTTCAGATCCATTTCCTTCCTCCCTTGTCACCCATTCCCTCTGGGGAGATAAGTAATTCAGTATATGTTGTACATGTCTAGCTATGCAAAACATTATCATAGTAGATATATTGTACAAGGCTGCTTATAATTCCCTCCCACTCATCCCACCCCCCACCTGGTCCATTCCCTACATGATCCTGTCCCTCTTCTATAGTGGGTACTTCCAACCTCCCCTCACCCCAAGGATGCCCTCCCATCCATCATCCCTCCTCTCATCCCCCTTCCCCCTATCCTGCTGCAGGTTGAGATATCCCATTTAGTATGTATGTCATTTTCTCCCTGAACCAAATTCAATGTGAATGTGGTTTTGCCTTTTTAGCCTTCCTTATTCTCCCCCTCCTTTGCAACCACTTCCCCTTGCTTCTTCTACATGGGATAGTTTACCCTACCCTGTCTCTCCCCATCTCCTCTTGCCACTTTCCTCTCTCACCTCATAATTTCATCCCTTGAGTATTCTCCCTTCCCAACAAATTCAACCTATGCCCTCTATCCATATATAACTGTAACCATATACACACACATTCACATATGTATTCATATGACCACACCCCCTTCTTCCATTATTTTCATAGTGAGAAAGATATCATCAGTCACAGTTATTGCTTTTCCATATAGGAATGTAAATAGTTCAACTTTGATAAGTTCCTTTTGATTTCTTTTCCCTGATTACCTTCTCAGGCATCTCTTACTTCTTGCGTCTGGATGTCAAATTTTCTATTCAACTCTGGTTTTTTCCTCAAGAATGCTTGAAAGTCCTCTATTCCACTGAATGACCATATTTTCCCCTGAAACAAAATACTCAGTTTTGCTGGGTAGGTGACCCTTGGGTTCATTCCCAGCTCTTTTGCCCTCTGGAATATCATATTCCATGCCCTTTGATCCCTCAGTGTAGAAGCTGCCAGGTCCTGGGCTATTCTGATTGTGTTTCCACAATATTGAAATTGTTTCTTCCTGGCTGCTTGTAGTATTTTCTCCTTGATCTGGGGATTCTGGAACCTGGCTATAATATTTCTGGGAGTTTTCTTTTTGGGATCTTTTTCAGGAGGTGATCGGTGGATTCTTTCAACCTCTATTTTGCCCTCTGGATCTAAAACATCAGGGCAGTTTTCCTTGAGAATTTCTTGAAGGGTGATTTCTAGGTTCTTTCCTTGATCATGGCTTTCAGGTAGTCCAATAATTTTAAATTGTCTCTCCTGGATCTATTCTCCAGGTCAGTGGTTTTTCCCATGAGATATTTCACATTGCCTTCTAATCTTTCGTTTGTTTGGATCTGCTTAACAGCATCTTGATTTCTCATAAAGTCACTAGCTTCCATTTGCTCCAGTCTAACTCTGAAGGAATGAATCTCCTCAGTGAACTTTTGAGATTCTTTTTCCATCTGGCAAATTCGACTTTTTAAGGCATTCTTCTCCTCATTGCCCTTTTGGGCCTCCTTTGCCATTTGAGTTAGTCTATTTTTTAAGGTGTTGTTTTCCCCAGTCAGGCTGTTGACCCTCATTTCATACTTTTCCTGCATCCTTCTCATTTCTCTTTCCAATTTTTCCTCCACTTCTCTTATTTGATTTTTAAAGTCCTTCTTAAGGTCCTCTATGGCCTGCAACCCGCTCATGTTTTCCCCTGGGGCTTTTGGAGCAGGACTTCTGACCTCACAGTCCTTTTCCCGCTCTATGCCCCCAAAATAGGAGTCTAGGGTTGCATTTTTCTGTTTTCTTTGCCTTGGCATGTTGCCACTTAATTGCTTGACTTTTGGGCTTGTTGCCACACTATGGCTTTAAGGCCAGATAGAGGAATTTTTGTCCCGAAGGTGTGGGGGGCAACTTCCGTTTCTGGCAAGCTGTAAACCCACCCACAACTTCCACCCTAGATCACAATCCAGATCCAGGGAGGTTAAAGCAAGAGCGATTACCCCCCAAGACTGATCGCTGGATCTCCCCACGATTTGTAGGCTGGGAGCTGGAAATGCCTATGAAAACTACAAAATGGCTTGTCTCCTCAGCGGCTTCTAGCTCCCAGGGGAGGGAGCTGACGCATTCCCCAAATACAGGTCCCAAAGTCCATAGGACACTAACCTCTTACTTTGTCCTAGGCATGTCTATGTTGATAATTCTGGGGTTGCCACAGCTCCTGGTGTTCTGGGGTTCCTCCAGCCGGCTGCTGGCCCTGCCGCCCTGGGGCTAAAACCTCGGCTCACGTGGACCTGGGCTCGGCTCGGCTCCCGTGCTCTGCGTGCTGCCGGCTCCCAGACCACTGCGCTGGTCCTTCCTGCAGGGTGCTGGGCTGTCCTCAGCGGGAGGTTAGCTTCTCTGTGTCGTTCTGTGGGTGCTGGGGATCCAGAAGTTGTTCAGAGTCCTTTTTTTACATAGTTTGTGGAGAATCTGGGGGCAGAGAGGCTTAGATGAGCTGTTTCTACTCCGCCATCTTGGCTCCGCCCCACATCATATTTATATTATGCTTATTTGTGTAAATGGCTTATCATAGACTAATTTAACTATAAGAATCATGCAAAAGCAACCCAAGACTGAAGGAACAGAGGAATTGCAAATCAAGATTTTCATTCTGGAAAACTATGCATACCTCTCTAGTTTAATTGATATTCTGATATCATGAGCATTAGTTAAATTAAATTAATTATCAATAAAAGCATAGATGCTTGAAAATGATAAGACATGAAAGTCCATGAGAGATAGTCCAAATGTGCTTTTTTTCATTAGTCCAAGTCCCAGATTTTCTTCTCTTGGCTTTAATCAGTTTCCTGATCCATGCTGTGTGACTGCTTGGAAATCATGGAAACATAAACTTACATGTATGTCTACAGTGATGCAGTGGAAAGAATGCTGAATTTGAAGATAGAACACTTTGTTTCAAATCCTGACTTTGCTGCATTGTGACTTTGGGCATATAAGTTGCTTCATATTTAGGTCTCAGTTTCCTCATCTGTAAGATGGAGTTGGACTTCTGAAGTGCCTTCCTGCACTAAATCTATGATCTTACAGTGCAGATGGTTTTAAGAAAACATGTCTCCCTTGCCCCTAAAATTCACTGGAAAAGGACTGTGCCTTCGGTAAACTGCCTTGTAGGCTGCACTCAGTGATTCCAATCTGCAATACCAGTGTGGATAACTCTCTTCCCCTCCTGCCTTCATTAATTATAAGTCAAATTTTGTGATTTCTTACCATTATTTAATCTGAAAACTCAAGAATTGGAACTCTGGTACTTGAGTTTATGCAAAATTTCACTGACCACTGAAGCAGACAATAGTTGGATCTGATGCCAGACTGGGCTCTGATGCCTGAAAACTTCTTGGAAAAGTTGACACATTCACAATCAGAGTATTCCAATGATCTTTCATAAATATGAGAGTGATCAAAAAAGACAGAATAGATTGCTTAGGCTGGACTCTGTGTTTCTGACACTACATAATTCCTCATTCCTTTATTCTAAGCTCTAAGTATTTCTTTGGCTTCTGTGGATAAACTTTGGCCCTGGATAAACTTAAGCAGCTAGGTAACACTGACATATATTATTATTCATATTGATATAATATATCCATTTATATACTTATATACATAGGAATAGATAAATTGCATTTAGAAATAATCATTTAAATAACAGGGCTTCATATCAGCTGAAATTTATACTCAGATTTATATGTGAGTGGGATAGAGAGAGAAAACTATTATATTCTTCTGGATTCTATTAGAAATTATCTTTTCATATCCCATCTTCAAATAAAGATGTGTGTGACATTTACTTAATATTTACTTATGACATCAGATTTCACTTAAAAATGCATTTCCAGGGGCGTCTAGGTGGAGCAGTGAGTAGAGCGCCGGCCCTGGAGTCAGAAGGACCTGAGTTCAGATCCGGCCTCAGACACTTAACATACAGAAACAAAAACCTAGCCATGTAACCTTGGGCAAGTTACTTAACCCCAATTGCCTTCCAAAAAAGCAAAAAAATAAAAAATAAAAATGCATTTCCTAGAGTTTAGCATTGATTAATGTCATACATAGGATGTCATTCAGGAGAGAATAGTGGGTTGTTCTCATCAGAAGCTTTAAAACCCTTCCAAAGCTTATGGCCCCAGGTTAAGAGTAAGTGGTTATCAGTTCTGACATGAGGCTCAAAATGCAATAGGAACAACATCCTTGAAGGAATGTTGTAACACTCTGATCTAGAAGCAAAGCAGTGAGGGATGGGCTAGAGATCAGAGTGAATCCCTTTCTACCCATAAAAATTCAAGCATCTTCATCATTTAAGTGACATGAGAAAAATTTATCTCTTAATAGAAATGGCTTCATTTAGGTATTTATGGTTAAGGTTAGAGCATTCTAGGTATGGGCTATGATCAGTGCATATTGGAGCAGAAGTGCTATATGAGCGTATCTACAGGGTATCTTGCACCATGTAGTTGGATGGGAAGCCCCCTGATTATGGTCCATCACTACAAATACCTTAGTAAGAAACTAGGGACAATAAGGTGGATTGAGAAGTGAACAAGAAGGAGGGAGCCAGTGTACATTTGGGAAATGGTGTAGCTCTTTCAGTGACCCCATGACATCTCTGACACAACCCTTTGTCAAGACACCAATATTGTTCCTGTGGTGCTTTATAGCTATCAGTCACAGGATACCCAAATCTCCAAAGGGCTGCAGGTGATCCAACTGATGGATCCTTCATGATGTCTTGCACTACCAAGAGTAACTTAAGCATGTGTGTGCATATGCACATGTGTGCATGCACATGCACACACACAAACACACACACACACACACACACACACACACATGGGGCTTAAGATATCATGAAGGAAATGTGGGACCAGAAAAGAAAGTGGGCATGAAGGAGGACAGGGGGATAACCCAAGTTCTGGGTTAGTAACATGAAATGGTAGGACACCATTGGGTAGCTCCTTTTTGAAAGATATATAGGAGGACATGAGCAAGATTCACTTAAGATGAGAAGTTGAAGAGGAGTTACAATCTACGCCAGTGGTAGGAGAGCCAGTATCAACCTTAATCACAGATCTTGTTTATTATGGTCAAGTCACAGACTTAGTGGTGTACCCACAGAATTAAGGAATAGGTTTCTGAATGAATATGCTAAGTTGAGGATTATGCCCTAAATACCTGGAGTTGCCCCACCATGTTGGTGCAGACACACCAAGAAAGGCCACATTTTAGCAACAAACCAAGTGTCCTCTCTTTCCTCCCATTCTACCTCTAACTACAGTGCTCTTTTCAACCTAGCTATTAAAGGAGTCCTTTGATGTAGATAGAGCCCTCTGATGTTGTCTAATAGTGAAATAGGACCACATACATGTCCCTCAAGACATTCTGAAGCCTGGGATTCTTCCCAGGTAATTTTATAAACTACATTATGCCCATTATAATGTTGTAGACTTTAGTTATAGCAACTTTCCCATCTCCCATCTCCTTTCCTTTGCTTATACAGACTGCCCTTCATACTTGGAATCTCTCTCCTCACTTCTGCCTCTTAGAATGCCTACCTTCTTTCAAGGCTTTACTTAAGTGCTCTCTCCTTCAGGAAGCCTAACCTATTTCTCCCAGGTGCTAATCCCCCTCCTCCATTGAAATTACTTTGGAGTTATATTGTACGATGCTTATTTACTTAATTTTTTATGCGTTGTTTCCTCTCAATCTAATGTAAGTTCCTTGAGGCAGGCTCTGTTTTGTTTTTATCATGAGACCATAGATCTAGGGTTGGAAAGAGTCCTTAGAGGTTCTCTAGAGCCTAGACATCCCTTTATTCTATAAATGAGGAAATTGAGCCTCAGAGAGGTTAAATGGCCCAAGTCTTACATAGTAAATAACAGACACTTGAACTCCAGTCCTCTGATTCCAAATACACCGCTCTTTCCATCATCTAACAGTGCATGGCTCATAGTAGTCATCTTATAAATGTTGAAGAATGAATGAAAGACGAGGGGAGGGGAAGGAATAACTATCTATATCATGCCTACAATGTGCCAAGCACTGCACTAAGCACTTTACAATCAATCTCTCATTTGAATGAATGAATGAATGATTGCTTCCTTTTTTGATGTCATACTAAATTGTGCCTTCTATTTAAAAAAAAAATTCTTCCTGTACTACAATGAAGTATATAGTTAAAATAGGCAAGTGACTCATGTTCTATTCAATAAAACCTGAGCCGTCTCTTTGGATGAGTTGTAGTTTATGGTGTGTTAATTTCTTAAACTAATCTTTCATGTATCTCATTGGCCATGGCATTAATCTGTCAGGGTGGCTGGCATCCTTCATAGGGTTGCACTTTTTTGTCTATAGAAGGGAACGTTTGGTTGTATATTAGGAAGCAGGTTAGAGCCTTTTAATTTCAGTAACTAGATCTTCACTTGGCCTATAAGCTTGGCTTTCTGATTTTATATTTTCTAGTTTCATTTCCTTTTCTGTCTTTTCTAATCTGTCATTTAGGGCCTCCTTTCAGCTGATATACAGGAAGCGATTTTCCCCCTATAATAAACTGATGATGAGTTGTAAATTATTGAAGCAAAGAAGACTGAATTTTTAATTTAATTCAATAAGAATTTATTAAGTGCTGACTGTGTGCAAGGCACTAGGCAAGATGCTGCGGGTGAATGATTTCTGCCAGAATTTCAGAGTTGAAAAGAATCCCAACAGCCATCTAGTCTGGCCCCAAATAGAAAAGAATTCCTCCCTACAACAATATAATTATTGGTTATCTAACTGCTTGAAGACTTCCAGGTGAAAGTGACCTCCAAGGCTGCCCATTCCATTTTGAGATATCCCTGAAGATCCAAATTTTTAGGAAGTTTTGTTATTTTCCCCTCTGCTGACATCGTCTAAAAGCCCCCCTTTCTGATATAGAAAGGTAAAAAATGAATGTAGCTCTAACCATAGTCCTCTGCAGATCATACCCTCAATCTACTATTTGATTCATTCTAATTTTACTTTTATCCTTCCAAATTCTAAAGAAATCCAAGCAACACGTTGTAAAAGTTTATTTCTAGTTAACAACCTTGTAATCTCTTTCTTATTAACTAATAAACTCAAGCACCCATGCAGTGGATTAAATATATTTTCCCAATAGTAATTACTTTCATTTTTCTATATTTAAACAAATAATAAGATTATGGAATATATACAATTTATTGGCAAATGGAATTACTAAGCATAAAGATAAATAGGTTACAACAAATGTCTTTTCTGCAGTTTAAAGCTTAATAACTCCAGAAGTATAACTTCTACATGCTTGTAAAATATTTGAAAGCTTATTTAACATTCTAATATATTGACATGTTTCTCACTAAAATTCAACATGGCCATCATCTTGTGCTATCCTGTACTCTAGTCAATTTTAGAACTTTGTGCTTTCGTAAGCTGGTGTTCAGTGACTGAAAAGATTGCACTTGTAATCCTAGTCTTAAGATCATCCAAAGAATGAGGTTTGATACAAACAAAACAAGTTTGATGCAGCCCCACAAGAAACAGTCTAATGGAGATAAATCAAGAATTGAGATGACCAAGCAAGAGGACATCCACTAGTCTGAGAAAGTGTCATATATGCAATGACTAATGATAGCTCCATTTCATTAAAGTTAAAATTCTATCAAAGCTAAGTAAGTATACTAAATATATTAAATAGAATAAAATAAAACTAAATAATTATAAAATAAATTTTCTGTACATTTATAGTATTTAGATTTCTGAAGTTATTGAAACTTAAAACTGCACCATGGCTCTTTCCCGTCTCTCAAGATGGCCGACCAAAAGCCACTCAAGGAAAAGAAGGTCAAAAAGGAAAAAAAAGAGAAAAAAAAGGAAGATGTCACTGAAAAGTTCAAAAAGTCTCAAAAGCATTGCAGTCGGAACCCCGTCCTGGCCCGAGGGATCGGTAGATACTCCAGGTCTGCCATGTATTCCCGGAGAGCCATGTACAAGCGGAAATATGCTGCCCCCAAAACCCGGATCGAAAGGAAGAAGAAAGACAAAGTGCCTGCTACTATCTCAAAGCCTGTTGGTGGTGATAAGAATGGAGGAACTCGAGTGGTAAAGATTCGCAAAATGCCTAGGTATTACCCTACTGAGGATGTGCCTAGAAAGCTGCTAAGTCATGGCAAAAAGCCCTTTAGCCAGCATGTGAGGAGACTTCGAGCTAGCATCAAGCCCGGTACGGTTCTGATCATGCTCACTGGCCGCCACAGAGGCAAGCGCGTGGTTTTCCTAAAGCAACTGGCTAGTGGCTTGCTACTGGTGACTGGACCTCTGACCATCAACCGTGTTCCTCTGAGAAGGACCCATCAGAAATTTGTCATTGCCACTTCTACCCGAGTTAACCTTTCAGGTGTGAAAATTCCAAATCATCTTACTGATGCTTACTTCAAGAAGAAGAGGCTCCGTAAACCTAGACACCAAGAAGGAGAGATTTTTGACACAGAAAAAGAGAAATACGAGATTACAGAGCAGCGCAAGGCTGATCAGAAAACAGTAGACTCTCAGATCCTACCCCAAATCAAGAAAATTCCTCAGCTCCGTGGCTACCTGCGTTCTGTCTTCTCTCTCTCCAATGGAGTTTATCCTCACAAACTGGTGTTTTAAATGCCTTGCAGAGAACACTTATTAAAATATTTGCAATAGTTAAAAAAAAAAAAAACTGCACCATGACTTTTGGGACACGGTGTATAACTGATATTTTAGCCATGACAAATAACACCACCAGTCATATCAAAGCCTCAATTTATTAATAAATGACTCATATTCTCTTAAGTGGAAGCAGTCTTGCACCATTCAATTACTCTAAATACTGATTAAAGTCTCTTAGAGTCTATATTTCTCTCTTCATCAAAAATTGATAAATTCAGTAAATGGCTAGATTGTTCATTTTTCTTTCTCTTCAGTAATTATAGGACATAGTTCATACAAAATCTATTCTATTTGACAGATTTTCATAAACTTCATAAAATTCTCTTTACAATATTTCTTTATGTAATTTAATAACAGTTATGTTGAGGAAGAAGTTTCATATTATCTCCTATCTCTTATCCACAGATTCTTCATAGATGACAGATAAAACAGAATTTGGTTTTCTTCCTGACTCCATATAGAGAAGCATTTAAAAAACCAGATATATCTCAAATGACTTCCAAACTTCCAACATAAACTGCTTTTCTCTATATTCCATCTCGCTAATGACTCCTAAAGCTATGGTAGCTGTAACTGTGAACGTTTTGAAACACAGGTTACACTAGCTTTTTATCTGTTGCTTCTGATTCTTCCACCTGAGAATAAGCAGGAGTATAATGCCTCTTCCATTTTATGGTCCTTCAAGTAATTCAAGTCTACTATCATAGCTTTCTCCAGTCTATTCTTCCCTAGCTTTAACACCCCCAGTTCTTTAAATTGATCTTCATTTGTCATACCTTCCTTGAATATTCTCCAGCTTGTTAATAGTCATCCCAAAGTGTGGTACCCAGAACTGAACACAATATTCCTGAAGTAGTCTGACCAGGGTAGAGAACGATAACACCACATTGTACATGACAGCTGTCACTGCCCAAGATCATATTAGCTTTTTCCCTTCCATATCATGTAAGGTACTTTTTAAAAAAAATTCCAATTTTACTAAATTTCATCATCAGTTCTCATTTCTTGTCTGAAAACTCTTGACAGAGAGTCTCTCAACTAAAAGCCTTACAGGATAAGTGTTTAAAGGATGGGTCCATGTGATCCTTTCATGAAATTAAGATGATCTTAATTTAAAAGTTGAATTTAAAAAATTTAAGACATATAAATAATTGAATAGATGTGTTACTCTTTGCCAACAAGTAATAAACACCTCCCCCTTCAAAATAGGGTTTTTATTATTATTTTCAATCAACAAGCACTGATTAAGCCCCTACTGAGCACTAAGCTCTGTGCTGGACCATAGGAATACAAAAATGAAACAGTTCCTCCTCTCAAGGGCTTTTTTATTATTGTTACTGTCGTTGTTGTTTGTTGTTTTGCTCTACACGCATTTACAAGTATATGACCCATGATCACTCCCTTGTTTAACCAGCATTTATTCCAGTGCCCCACCATGTATGAAATGGAATAAGAGGGATCTCTCTCCAAGGTGCTACAGATTCTTGACATGGGTTGGCAGGTCATTGTTTGACAGTGGTAATTCATTTCTCTAGGACCAAGATTGGCTACTGTCATTATTATTAGTTCAATTGCCTTTTAGTCTCTTTTAATTTGCACTATTGTATTCACCATGTATAATGTTCTGTTTCTGCTTACTTTACTCTCTATCAATTCAAATGTATTTTCATGTTTCTCTGAATTTCTCCTATTGATTCTTTCTTATAGTTAATATAGAGCATTCCATTCATGTGACATAATTTATTCGGTCAGTCCCCCCAAAATGGGGCCCACTTTCTGGTTTTATTTCTTTACCACCAAAAGTATAAGCCAAATATCTTGGCATATACACATGAGTTTTCTTTTTTGCCATTGTCTGCTATAGTGTATGTGCCCAGGAATGGAATCACCAGGCCAAAGGGTAGGAGCAGTTTAATTACTTCTTATGTTATTTCAAGCTGTTTTTCTAAATCACTCTTCTTTTAAGCACAAAATTCTTTGTCTTCAGTACTGCCCGCCCCCCCCCCCCCCCAACATGCTGACCGATTTCATAGCATGGGGAAACAAAATAAGATCCTTAATTCCACATAGGTATAGTTCACTTTCCACAGCACTTGACTTTATTCTAGAGCCAACATCAATTCTAATGCAGGCAAACCATATCCTTGTCTGTCTTCCAAAAAGGAGTTTTACCCTTTTATGGACAATGAGCAAGACTCCTTAAGCATTCAAGCAAATACTGTGGACTTTTTTTAAGCCCAAAGAAAACTTTAATCAACATCTCCTACCAATGATGTTTTTTTCCCCTTCAGATTGCAGTAGACTAAGTGTAATTGTGTAACAGTACAATATCTCTAGTTTTTCACTGGGGTAAACCACAGAAACTGGAAATTGTCAGAAAAATGCACAGGTTTCTTTTGAGCAAAAGGAGACTTTGATTTCTCTGGTGAGTGTGGTATGGCATACTCTAATAGTTGAGTGACCCTAAAAAGTGCTTAGTGAGTGGAGGGAGGGGACACATTCCAATTTGGTAATCAGCTGTGGTTTTGATTGTACTCTTAACTGAATTTGTATAAAGCAGACTCCTTGACTTCTCCATCCCATGTGCTTTCACTCATATGTTCACGGGATGATGAATTTGGAGCTCTAAGGCACCTCAGAGGGCATCTAGATCATCCTCTTCCTTTTTTTTTCAAATGAGTAAATTGAAGCCCAAAAGGATGCACCTTCTTCAAAGGCACATAGGTAGCAGAATCGATATTTAAGCTTGTTTGAAATGGTTCCTGAAGCAGCATTGATTTCAATGCCCCACTAGGTGTGAAAGGGAGTAAGAGGGGAACTCTCTCCAAGGTACTACAAATTGGAGATGGGTTAGTGGGTCTTTGTTTGATAGTGGGAATTCAGTATCTTAGCAACATCAGGATTTTTCCATGTTACTAAAGCTTTCCTGGATCTTCCTGGAAATTTCAGTCCTTTTTTATTTTATAATAAATTTAAGCAGTCATTCCCAAAGCCTATTTGAGGCTTGATGTAAGAAAAGGCTTTCTAAAAATCAGAGCTGTCCAAAAGGGAGTGCAGGAAGTAGTGAGTTTCTTGCAATAGAGATCTTAAGTGGAAGCCAGATGACCATCTGTTACAGATAGAAGAGAGATTGCTAAATGTTTTCTCTTTCCTCACACACAACTGCCTGTGCCTTCTCTCACTGACCACTTTGGATTGAACTTCCTTGGATTTTTTTTCTGTGAATATACATGTAAATACATATACATATATACACATATACACACATACACATACACCCCCCCCACACACACACATCTACCTATATCTATATTTTCTTGTTGCTCTTCTCCTCTATTAGAATATAAACTTCCTGGGAATAGGGATTGTTTCATTTTTAAAATTTGTTTTCCCAGAATCTAATACAGTACCTGGCACATAGTAGATACTAAATAAAAATGTGTTGATCAACTGATTTCTCAGTTAGAAGTTAGCAGATGACCTCTGAAGTCCTTTACAATCCAGAGTTTCAGAGATTTTGATTTTGACCTTTTAATATATAGTTGGGCTATTAATGATTTAAGTTTAAATTTGTTGCATTTATATACTGCTTTAAGATTTGCAGAGCACTTTGAAAATATTATCTCATTTGATATTCACAACAGCCTTTGAAGGGAGATGCTATTAATATCCTCATTTAAAAGATGAAGAAACCCAGAGTTAAGTGAATTGCCCTGGATTATGTAGTTAGGAAGTGTCTGAGGATAGATATGAACTCAGGTTTTCCTGATTCCAGGTAGAGTGCTTTATCCACTGTGCCACCTAGTGGCTAACTATGTGCAAGATACAGTGCTGGGCATTAGGGATTATACATAGACAAAATGAAATATTGTCCCTATCCTCAAGAAGCTTACATTTCTCCTGGTGATTATTATATGTCAAGTACTAAAAAAATATTGGGGATAGTGAATACTGTCAAGAAATTCATATTGCTCAGGGTTCCATAGCTTGCACATATCTGAGATCAGATTTGAATTCAGGTTTTCCTGACCCAACACCTTGTTGCCTCCCCTAGGGTGACCTCTTGAGTAAATGGAGCTACTTTGAGTGGGCTTTTCTGTAGAATATGCCTTTAGTTGGGGGTTACATTTCACTTTAATATCTAAAGCATCTGTGATGTCCTCAGTGTGGACTAATTTTACTGCCACAGACACAAGTCCCTTTGTGATTGGGTAGGTGGCTATCAAGAGATACTGTGGTTGGTCCTAGGACCAATATGGTGATGAACCTCTGAACTCAGCTAGACTGATCCTTACATGGCAGATGCATATTCAGTTAGCAGGTCCATACTTAAAGCTTTTTTCTATTTGCTAAGAGCCTTCAGAGTCTATAAAAATAACATACAAATCCACAGACAAAAATAACAGAGATATTGGAGTTTTTGCATTATTCCATTCCTTGATCTACTAGGTAGGAGGATAGCTTGATAAAAAAAAAAGATGGGATGAAGGATCGGATTCAATAACCCTAGAGAACCCAGAAGGGAGAAGGGAATATGACTAATTTCATACTCAGCAATAAATTTGATCTCTGCCACTTATCGATGTGACCTTAGCAAGCCACTGATAGTAGGCTTATAGATTATAGCTGGAAGGGATGTATCTTGAACATCAGCCTTCTCATTTTAGAGATGAAAGAACTGAGGCTCTCAAAGCTTAAGTGACTTGCCCAAAGTCACACAGGTAGCAAATTTCAGAGCCAGGATTTCTATCCCAATCTTGACGCCAAATTCAGTTCTTTTTTCCACTCACTAAACCATATCAGGCTTCTGTACCTGGAGGACAGGAGGAAAATATGAGGAGACCCTGATTTTAGAGTCAGCAGACCTGAGTTTCAATTCTACTTATTATCTGTGTGATCTTGGACAAGTCCCTTCTATTTCTCCCAGCACTGGTCAGTTATATTTTCCATCCAAGGAGACTGCCTTACTGCAGCTTCTGTAACCACTGGTAATATAGGTTCTGCCTAACCAGAACTTTGGCAAAGTAAAGACTGTGTATTGCTGTGCATATATAGCAGTGACTCTCATCAGAAAGACTGAAACAGGAAATACTATCGATTAGCACTTGCCTATGGGCAGCCAATGTGGTGACTGCTATTAGCATTGTTTCTAAAAATTAAGTCACAATGATAGTAAAGGGGTTCAGGGATATTCATATAATTCCTGGGCCTCTTGGCTCTGCTCTGCTATCAATATTTCCATAGCTGTAGTTGAGGTCCTTGATTAGTTTTCTTTTTCCCAACACGGAATGCCTGAAATGGTGAATTCAGTCTTCCCAAGAGCTGCCCACAGACTCCAACATTTTAAGAACAAATTTATCATGGGGGAGACCAACAAGTAGCTTGCTGTCTTCTATACTCAACTTCCATCAGGGGTAACGATAGTGATTTTTTTATGATGTGGTCCCTTCTGAACTCAGACGTTGCCCAAGACCACAGAAACTCATTTCACACAGACTGACCGCTCTGTTGCAGTCACCAAATGATGCCAGCTCTGGATGGATTTGAACTAGTGCCCTGCAGATGAAAGATGTCCTAGCCTATTACTAATTCCCCAAACCATCTGCTCTCCATTTCTTCTGCTTTTCAAAATCATTTCTGTAAGCTTTGAGCTCAGAAAAAAAAGAGCTGTCCTAATAGTCTTGGCTTGAGCCAAGCCCTCTGAACACATGCCATGTGTCAGCTCCTACATGCAGTCGGGCTCATTAGCTTCCTTCCCAACCTGTAATTTGTTGGCATCACTGGTCCTAATACATTGCCTCTGCAGGATCTTCTTTTTGAAGACTTAGAAAATTGTGGTGGGAGGGGGAGAAGGAGGGAATGTTCATCATGAAGAGCAGGATGTTGCCCAGACTCCCTGACACAAAAAGGAAGCAGATGGTGCTATCAGGAGGGGGTGGAGATTAACTGTAGAGGCAACAGCTAGTGGATAGGAGCTAATGTGCTAAGGAGATGAAGGGCTTTAATAAGGAAGAGGCTAAAAGAGCTGACCAGTAGGAACAAAGTTTCTTGTTGAATAAAAATTTCTTGAGAGCAGAAATCATCTTGGTTTTTTTTCTTTGTAGCCCTAGCACTTATCTCAGTAACTGGCACACAGCATCTACTTAATAAATACTCACTGACTTGAAGTGAAGACTCTTCTGGGTACATGATCGTGGCACATGAAACTCATCCAATTATGGCTTTAATTTCCATTTTTCCTGATAATATTAGCGATCCCTTCTCTTTTAGGCTTGGCTTAAGAATCTGAAATGGATATATAATCTTATTGATGTGAATATTCTTTCCCTCAATTCAGATGACAGCCCATCTATTGCTGTCCATCTTATGCAGTTTTTGTCCATGTTCTCCATAAACTCACAACAGGGAGCTCACCCAACATCGTAGGTCCCTTACGTATTTCATCTTATCTCCTTATTTCATCTTGGCTTACTTCAAGTACTCCAGTAGGGTCCATAGACTGCCCCTTAGTTACTCCCCTCTCTTACCATTTGATCAGTTCATCTTTACACTCATACTTCTCTCAATGGCATCCTTTATGCCACCCCCTCTTCATAATTCCTTATAAGGTCAGAGATTTAGTGGTATAAGAGACTTCTAAAAGTCAGTGAATCCAACCCTCTCATTTTATAGATGGGGAAACTGAGTCTCAGAGGGGTTGGGTGACTTAACCCGAGGTCATGCAAGCAGTAAATGTCTGAACTAGGTTCCTCTGACCCCAAATCTAGTATTCTTTCCAATGCACTACATTGCCTCTTGTTCATAACATGTTGCAGTCTACCCATGGCCACTAGTGCATCTCCATTGCCCTTTTGTCAATGGGGTTAATTTCATTTCTTTGGAAACTTTGAATTTCATGACTCACAGTCATATAACAATACTAGAAGACTTGATATTTAAAAAAATATATATCAGAAGAGCTTTCCCCCCACTTCAATTTAGAATTCAATGAAGGCTTCAGGGTTTCTAAGTAGTAGGGTAGCTTTATAATTAAGTCAGAAACTGGAGATTGAGTAGACTCAAGTCAAAATAGTCTTAAAGGTCGAAATGACACCAACCACTATCTTCTCTATACAGGCATTTTTCTGCTAATGTTCTCAAGCTTACCTAGCTCTGCTTCATGAACCTGTGAAGGTAGTAGTTATTTAAGCCAGTTGGAGAGTCCAGTGTTGTTAGTTCCTGCTAAATAACTATAGCACTATCACCTACTCCTACTCATTATACTCCTCTTGCCATGACTAAGGGGATAGGACATAAGACTCAAGTGACCAGGGTTTGACTGTCTAGGGAGGGTGAGTGTAGGAAAGGACAAAGTATCAAAGGTTTTAGAGGATGGAGGAGTGATAAAGAACAAGCAAGATAGCTATCAGAAGGAAAGAGGTTGCTTAGGTTTTTCTGCAAATTTTTATGCTATGACTGTAACAAGTGACCCTAGACAGAAGCAGTTCAGGAGGTGACTATAAGGCAAGAGAGGCTGAGATAAGTGACTGAAGGGGAAGGAGGCAACTGAGTTCAGGTCTTGATGGATCTTTTTGTGGAGCAGCCAGAGACCAGCCACATTGTCCAGAATCCTTAACTCCTGCCATTACTTCGAGTTTTGGATTAACTCAGATTCTGAAATGGGTCTATGATCTTTTCAATATGAGCATTGCCTTCAGCAATACAGAACATATGCTCTCTATGCCTGCCCAGGCTGTGTGACTTTTGTCCATATCCATATCCACTTCCATATTTGTTTGCTACAGGAGGACCACCCAGGCATCTGTAAGTGTTTGGGGATAATGTTTGGGGCAGCATGGTATACTAGAAAAGGCATGGGCTTTGGAGCCAGGAAGAAACTTGTTTGATTCTTACCTCAAATTCTTACCTTAACTAGCTGTGTGGCTCTAGGCAAATTCTTTAACCGCTCAGTGCCTCAGTTTCCTCACTTGTAAATAAGGGGTGGGGTTGTTTGATGGCCTCTAAGGTCCCTTCCACCTCTAAGCCTATTATTCTTTATTGAGAAAAAACATTTTGTGAACCCTAAAGGACTATGGAAATGTGATTTTTATTAATATTAATACCAATATAGACATGTTTGATCTTTCAAAGGATTTATAATAGTTCCAAAAAATAATAAAGAAACCACACTGAATCAGGAAGATATTTCATGCCCTCATTTTCAGGCTACTTTTCTCACTTCTATTTTATTCTAGAAATAAATGGCACTAACTCTGAGAGATAGAGTTCTTCACTTGTGGTACATGGACCCCAGAGGATCCTTGGACAGATTTCACGGGTTAAGGGTGGGATCTGTGAATTTGAATAGGAAAAATATATTTATTTTCATAAGCTTCTAACAAAAATTCATCATTTCTTTCAATTATGAAAGTAGACAACAAACCTTATTCTGAGAAGATACTTTACAAGACTATCAAAGGGCTCTGACACACAAAAATGTAAGGAGCTCCATATTAGAGGGGTGCAAAATGAGTCTGAGACTAGCTGCTATACTGAACTATCACCTTTTCCATAAGTTGAAGGAGATCTTGCTTAAGGAGGGTCTTGTTTAAAGAGACATTGATTGGACTTTAATCTTTACAAAAGAGTAAAAAAAATAACTAGTTAATTCTATAATAATTTGTTGTAATATTCTAGGGAGAAAAACATATTGGTACAATGGATAAAATGCAGAGTTTTTTGAAGAACTGACTTGAAATGTGACCTCAGACACATAGTAGTTTTGTGACCACGGGCAAGTCACTTAACGTCTCAGAATAAGAATGCCTCAAAAACAACTCTCTAAGACTGTGAGATACAGGAAAAGCTGGCATTTATATAATTTCAAGGTTTTTAAAGCACTTTAAAATGTCATCTCATTTAATCCTCACAACAACCCTAGGAGATAACCCATTTTACAACTGAGGAAACTGAGGTAAGCAGAGGTAAAGTGACTTACCCAAAGTCACACAATTACTAAGTGTCTGAGACTGGGTTTAAGTCTTCACTGCTTGAAATAAGTTGCTGATCTGCCTCTTGTATCGACCAGGTGATATTCACAGCACTGATGACAACTATGAATATACTGCCATAATTCTGAATTGCAAAATATAACAGACTCTCCATATATAAGACAGAAGCAAAAACATTTATTCAGACACCAGAATGCCAGATCCCAACACCAGAAAACTGAATTCATCCTAGCAACAAAGGAAATCTATACACAATAACACCACAGAGAGCAACACCATCCCAAAGCCTTCCCACAAACACTCACAAGCCTAGCTGTCTTCTTGTCTGAGTCCTCTCTCCTCCCTCCTTTCCAACTGCTCTGACTTCCAACTTCCTCTGGGCTCTGCTCCACCCTTCAGCAAACTACTCCTATCACAGGCTCCATGTGATTACATTTGTCCTATTAGGGGGCAGGGAAGACCTTCAAATTCCCATTACCATTATAACTCTATAGAAGTAATGTCCATAATTGGAGTTTCTAACATGACCATTCAGGTTATCCTCTTCTGGACATAGTACTCCTCTCACTCTGGACTCCCACCCCCAACCCTTCTCTGCAAGGAGCAGTGTGGCTTTGGTCTAATGAAGGAGCTGAAGATGAAGTTAGACAATGGGATACAGTTGCAGCAGGAGGGAGCCATGATTGAGATCAGGGGGATACTGGTACACAATGGTGCCACTCATCCTTTTTCCCAATAGGCAAGATTCAGTTATAGGTCCCTGCTAGTGACCACACAACTGAGACTGGGAAAAGCTTTCTCCCTCATGAGTTCCAGTTTCTCACTGGTCATCAGTTCCATACCCATAAAAGAACCAAAATCCAGGTTATGTAGTTTCTTTGTCTTTATCTTGAAGCCAGCTGTGAATGGACTCTCCTTTGACTGTTCCTATAAAGGAACATGAGAGTGGAGAACTAAACAACCTCAAACTCTATGTCCTAGGACATCTGGGTTCAGCTTGACCCTGTACTGGGACATGTTTATGGTCTAGTAGAATGCCTAATATGTGTTTTATTATGCATTGCTTTCTTGTTATATAGTGTTTCTTTGCTTATAGCCAAAGGTTAAGGCACTGTATACAGTTAAGCATGCTTTTACTTTTTTGTTTTGTTTTTCTTTTTATTCCTATAGAGCAAAAAGACAGTATAACATGACAAAGGCTTAGGAAACATGTCTTCCTCCAGGAGGAAGCAGAGTTAGACCAGAAGATGGGAGACAGAGCTATTCTAATTAAGTAAATGCAGAAATCCACACTCCTCTAATAAAGATGTACCACAGAATCAGCAACAAGTCGGCACTGGACCACAGAAACAGGAGCAGAGAGTTAAAAGGCTGCTGAGTGTCTGGGAACTATTGAGAGCTTGAGACGTTCCTTGGCATTTCTGCTGGTTGGGGCTCACAAAATCTTACAGTTAAATGGTGCTTCCAGTTTTACAAAATACTTTTCTCACAAGTTTTCAAAGCTCCTCCCTATTTCTTTTTTAGTCTATTCCTGTAACAGCAGCTGAGTAGAGTAATGAGTAGTGCTGGGTCTTGAGTGGGGAGGACCTGATTAGCTCATAGATCCTGGATAAGTCACTTAACCTCAGTTTCCTCAATGGTAAAAATGGGGATAACAATCCCATCTATCTTGCAAGATTGTTGTGAGGCTCAAATAAATTAATATTTGTAAAGTGTTTATCACAGTGCTTGATACATAATAGGTGCTTATAAATGTTTCTTTCCCTACCTCCCAAAGACTGTGCCTAGAATAGAATCAAGACTGGATCTGTGATTTTGTTACTATAGAGAACTCTCAGGTAAGGGAAATATTTCCACCAGTGCAGGTCAGCACCCTCTCACTCAAAGTCTTAAAGAGTTGCCTAGAGCATGAGCATGAAGAGGTTAATTATGGGGAGGGGAGAATAAGATGGGGACAGCATCACACAGCCAGTATGAGTCAATGGCAGCGCTTGAACTCTGGTCCTTCTGATTTTGAGGCCAACTCTCTATCTGATAAACTGCATTGCCTTTCTCAGACAAGCAGTTATGTTGGACAAAAAGTATATTCTGTTCAATTCACTGAGTTCCCTTTTGGACAAGTTGAGTTGGAAATGCCAACAGGACAACCAGAAGGTATGGGCTAGCCCAGAGAAAAAGGAGCCTCAGGCTTCTTTTTAGTGGTATCATTGCCCCATTCTCTTGTATCTTTCAGTTTTGTGCCAAGCTGTAGTACCAGGTGAAAGTAATAAATCCCACCATCTCCTATCCTGGAGCTCCTCACATGAGAAATTATTGACAGAGGTGTCTGCTTTTGGTACCATGTCAATGTTTTAGGAGGTGTATTTAGTTATGCCTCAAAAGGGTCTATTCTGGATCTGCCATTTTATGTCATTTTCACGCACATGTTTATCTAGTATGTTTCACTGAGAACATGGTACAGTGTCATGTGAAATGAGATGCCGAGAAAACATAATTGAGGGAAAAGTGACTTCAAATGGGCCTTGTTTTCTATCATCCTTTTCTGCAAAACAACTCCAGGTTCTGTAAATAAGGACTATCATTTTCATTAAAATGACTGCCAGCCTTAAAAAAAATAACAGCACGTGCATGTAGCATGATAAAAATGCCACCCACAAGTAATTTGATTTATGATCCCCAGATGGGCGATGCCAAATGGCATGTTTGACTGTGGATCCATGCACTAAGATGTCAGTCTGCCAATTCTTCAGGCACGGTTTCTTTGTTTGTTTTTTTTTTTTTTTTTTAATTTAGTAGTTCTTATTTGCCAGGAATTTCCATATCTCATTTATCTTTACAACATCTCTGTGGAAAAAGAGAGAAAGGGATGAGTGGTTATCCCCATTTATAAATGGAGAAATGAAATTCGGCGGGAAGGCAATGGCGGGCCATGCAGAACCAATTTGTCAGTGGTAGGGGTGGAGGCTTAGCGTGAGCCTTGTTCTTAGGCTTTCCAACTCCAGTCTCCCTCCCCAGAAATTCACATGAGCCTCTCCTCATTCACTGTCAAAGGAGGCAAACTCCTGAAAAGGAGTCTCTCAGAAATCTGCCACTGACAAAAGTGGAATAACTGGAATACGGCCCATAGTCACCCTATAGCTGAGAGCTGGGTGGCTTACTTCTTTCTGTCTCAGATACAGCTTTATAACAATGTAAATCACACTTGGGGTGTGATCTGCATCTGTGAAGGAGCTCCCGCAGTGGGAGTTCCTACACATTAAAATCACAGGTTCTTTTCGGAGGCAATGAGGTGAAAGAGTAAATAGAGTTCTGAGCCTGGAGTCAGGAAGGCCTGAGTTCAAATCTGGCCCCAGAACTCTCATTTAGGTTTATGACCCTGGCCTGCTTCTGCTTTCTCACTTGTAAAATGGGGATAAAAATAGCATCTACTTCCAAGAGTTGTTGTGAGAATCAAATGAGGTATAATTGTGAAGTGTTTCACACAGTGTCTGGTAAGTGATATATGAATGTTATTTACATCATTATCATTATCATCATCATCATCATCATCGTCATCATCATCACCATCATCATCATTGTCATCATCATTGTCATCTCCATCATCATCATTGTCATCATCATTGTCCTCATTAGTAGCTCATGGTCTTCTGGGTAGCAACTGGTGCAAGGCCTAGAGTCAAGAAGACTCATCTTCCTGAGTTCAGACACTTACTACTTATGAAATTCTAGGGAAGTTGCTAGACCCTGTTTGCCTCAGTTTCCTCATCTGGAAAATCAGTTGGAGAAGGAAATGGCAAACTCCTCTGGTATCTCTGCAAAGAAAACTCCAAATGGGGTCATAAAGAGACAGAAACAACTAAAAAAAAGGAACAATGTCATCATTTGGTTCTTAGGAAAAAAGTCAATTAATATTTTTAAACTATCCAATGCTGTGTGTCTGTGACCTCTTATTATTTTGTGAGTTGCTTTTAAGTATAATGGACTGAGGTAGGAAGTCTGGAGAAATTTTAAAAGAGAGAAATAATAGGAAATGTTCCTTGTTCTCACGGAACAACTCATAGAGGAATGTCCTTACTAATGTTTTTATATTTCCTCAATATTCATAGATTGCTACTGTTGGTTATCTCTTTTCCCTTTCATTGCAAACCTTCTAAGAAAGAATAATCTAGGTTTTCTGCCTTTATTTCTTCATCACCTACTCAATTCTGCAAACCTCTACACCTTGGCTTTCTTCCCTACCACTCTGCCAAAATTGCTCCTTCTGATATCAGACCTCCATATCATCCATTCTTGGACCTTTGATCTGTCCATATCATCCTTGACATCTCGGCTATGTAGTTATTTAAACTCAGTTATATTAGAATGCAAGTTTCATTTTTGGCTTAATATAGTCGGGCCATAGCACAATGCTTGACATACATTAGGAATTTAATGAATGCTTGTTGATTTATTATTTGATCGGCTTTACTTCTTGGAATCATTGTGGAGTGAGTGCTTCATAAAATGACCCTTCAGTGTGTACACTCCTGTTATTAGTAACTGACACCCTCTTTCTTCATATTCTATCTTTCCTTGATTTCTGTGACACTGAAGTCTCGTGTTTTCCTGCCTACCTCTCTGACTGCACTTTTGTCTCATTCATTATCTCCTACTACTTCTTTCTCCCTCCACTTAAAAGGGAATGTTTCCTAAGACTCTGTCCTTGACTCTATTTCCTCCTTTATGTATATTCTTCCTTTAAATAATTTCATCCTAGGGGCGGCTAGGTGTCGCAGTGAGTAAGAACGCCGGCCTCGGAGTTGGGATGACCCAAGATTGAATCCGGCCTCAGAAAATGTGCACCCACACACAAATAATGACTAGCTGTGTAATCTTGAGCAAGTTACTTAACCCCAATTGCTTTAAAAAAATAATTTCATCCTGACCCATGGCCATGGTCAGTTCTAAACAAAATGCTCCCAAATCTGAATATTTATTCCAAACCCATCCATGAAGGTGCCCTTCCATGTTCCACCCATCTGCTGAATATCTTCACTTAATGGTACTTCAAACTCATTATGTCATATTCAGAACTCATTATCTTCCCTTCCAAACCTAACTGTCCTCTAGCTTTTCTGTTTCTCCTAATCTGTCATCCTCCCAGTGATCCCACTTTAATAACTGGTTGGTGTTCACTCATTTTTCAGTTATGTCCAAATATTTGTGATCCTATTTAGGGTTTTCCTGGCAAAGATACTGGAATGGTTCATTGCCTTCTCCAGCTCATTTTATGGATGAGGAAACCGAGGCAAACAGGGTTAACTGACTTGCCAAGAGTCGCACAGTGTAGGAAACTGGAATTGAACTCAGAAAGAAGAGTTTTCCTGACTCCAGACCTGGCACTCTATCCACTGTGGTGCCTAGCTAGTCCCATAACTTCTTTAATTCTTCCTTCTTCCTCATTTCTTATATCCAATTATTTGCAAAGTCATATCAATTCTATCTTGCCAATATATTTTGCATCTATTCTCTCCTTTTTAATTTCCATTCCTACCCCATTTCAGGCCCTTTCTTTTAAGACAACACTGACTCTCACCAACCTTTCCACTTGAGTCTGGTGTTTTAAAGACTCCCTTTCTTATACAGTCCTTTGTCCTTGTCTTGTTCTCTTCTGTTTCCTGGCCTTTTGTACTGACATCCCCCATTCCTGGAAGAAAATCCCCCTCCCTGCCCTTCTCACCTTCCTCTAAAGCCCCACTCAGGTGATACCTTTCCCTTGAGGCTTTTCCAGTACCTCACATCTGAAAATGATCTTTCTGTCTCCTGAAATGTCTCAAGGGATATTGCAATTTGCCTAAACCTCTCTCCCCTGCACTCATTATGACTTTCTTTGTATTATGATTATTTGTGCACATACCATTGTCTCTCATCAGATTCTCTAAGTCTATATGTCTCCTGAGAACAAGGTTGTTGTCATAACTGTCTTTCTATCTCCAGAGCCTAGAATAGAGCCTTGACATTTTTTTCTCCTCCCTTCTACTCCCCTTTCCTTTGACCTCTGATTTCATGCCTTTGGAAAACTAGAAAGCTCCTAGTATAGAAGTACTGTCTGGTCAAGTCAAGTCAATAAGCATTCATTAACTGTCTACCATGTGCCCCGTGGCTACTGTGCTAAACCATAGTCATACTGTTGTGCTGTTTGTCTGTAACTTAAAACCTTAGCAAATTGCCTGGAATCTTGGAAGGTTAAGGGATTTGCTCAAGGTCACATAGTGAGTGTATGTCAGAGGCAAGATTCAAACCCAGGTCTTCCTGACTCAAAGACCAGTCCTCTATTTCCTCTGTCACAATAATATTGACTTGGTTGACACAATGTGCAGATTGTATAGGAAGTGGAAGTCTCTGGCTAGTGGGTAGAGATTAAATATATAAAATTGCATTATTTCATACACAGAAACTGCATGTTTTCATTTAGGGTAGGGGAGGAGAGAGACAGAGATGGAAACAGAGACAGAGGTGACAATCCAAGAATAGAGAGGGGCAGAAAACATTGAGTTTCACCATCCTGTCTTGATGGGCAGCTGCTCTGCAGCTCCTGGGGCCTACAGCAGTAGGGGCCACCCCAGGGATCTACTGGCAAGTGTCCAATGATGGGAGTGGTGGCTGAGTCCCATGTGGAAACCAGCAGGTCCTCCTCTCACCCCCTGCCTGCCTGTGGGGAAGAGTCAACCACAAATCAACAGCAGGAGATTCACATTGTACCAAGGAGATGCTCAGAATGTGTCCCAGTCCCATAATAGAGTTGCCTTTTTTTTAACCAGATGATTGCATTCTGGTTGATTTCAACTGATGCTAGAGGAAAGAAGGAGGGGAAACAACATATGATTAAACATGTTTTAAAGGAGTTGCCAAAACATCTTTTCCAGACATATGCACATGGCTTGTGTCTTGAAGAGGGTGAACTCTTGGAGGTCAGAGACCATGCCTTTCCATGCACATGACCCTGGTGTCAAAAGGTTAGTATCTGGAGCAACATTAAGCCAGCCACTGAGTTTTCTCCAGCATTTGGATACAATTTCACATGACTTCACAAAGTTTCCTACTTGCAGTGTAGAAGCCACTTCCTCACTCCCATCTGTAGCAGTTCTTACTCTGAGGAAAGTCTGAGCAGTCTGCCTACTCCATCCATGTAGGCAGTGCTCCTAAGTATGGGACAACCACCTCCTGCAATTGTACTTTGGGTCTTGGAAGGACTCCAAAGGATCATTGGTGCATCCGTCAGCCTCGTACTAGATTGCACCTACGTTCTCCCAACATTAGAATGATCTATTCCATTTCTGAGAGGGCTGTCTCAGTGGAGATTTCATAAATCTACAATAAGAGGGTTTGACAAGAGCACATGGTAGAGAGTCCTGGGGGAGGTGGTCTTCTGGAGAAATGATTCCTAAAGGGGGGAGAGAAAGAGGAAATGTGATATCAGAGTGCAGCCCAGGAGAAGTTCACAGGGACTCCTTCCAAATAATACATATGGACTATGACAGAATCCTGGGGTGGGGGAGGGTCAAGAGAAGGGCAACTGTCTTCAAAAATGGAACATCGAAATGGCCAGGGACTGGAGGTTCTTCTCTGGCCAAAGATGAGTGTTATAATGGGAGAGGGAGATAGAGAGAGAGAGAGAACTATGTTTTGGAAGACTATTGGTGACATCCTAGACCTGTCTGGCCACCTAATTCAAATTCTAACTGTACGTTTGTTTTAAATTTGTATCACTAATTGGGGGCAGCTATGTAGCACAATGGATAGAGCGCCAGCCCTGGAGTCAGGATACCTGAGTTCAAATCGGCCCTTTGACACTTACTAGCTATGTGACTCTGCACAAGTCATTAAACCCCAATTGCCTCCAAAAAATTTATATCACTAATGTTTATGAGAGACAGCATAGTATAACCAATAAAGTGGTGGGTGGTGGGAGGGGCTCAGAAAGACCCAGGTTCATATCCTGCCACAGAGGCTTAGTAACTGGGAGACCTTGGGCAAGTCTTTGGAACTCTTTAAGCCTCAGTTTCCTCATCTATAAATTGAGGATGGTAATAGCACCTACTTCACAGGATTATTGTGAGGGTCACATGAAGTAATTTGTGCAAAGCACATTGAAAACGTTGCTATATATAAAAAGGTGTATTGCTATCCCAATCAATTTTCATCAGAACAAAGAGAAGGAAACACCTATAAGAAGGGGGACATCAGAATGGCAAAAAAAGTTTAAAAGTTCATATTCTTAAATAGCTGACTTGTAAACAGTCCTCTGGGATTTCTGGAATGTTGTGTGTCCTCTCTGGAATGTTTTGGTCCTCTCTGCAACAGCTATGATTATTATCTTTAAGAGGAAACAACCCAGAGAGGAATTTACCCAAGGTTGCTTTGATAATAAGTGATGCAGCAGATCTCTCCAGAATCTCAGATCCCAGTTCCACCTACCGTCTTAACTTATGAATGAGATGTGTTCAATGTGGTTCCGTGGGAACAAAATGTGTCAAGATTTAACAACATTAACAACAAAAAACAACACATCTTTGAGAAGTAGGTGAAATGGCAGTGACAAAAGGTTGTCATCCAAGAAATTAGAAATGTTTAAGCCTCCGGCAGAGATGAAAACTATCAAGCTAGCATGCCTTGAGTCAGTAAATAATATGGTGCCATTCTCAGTCTCATTCTTTTATTAATACTTAAATAAAACAGGCATGTTTGCTAATCTTTTTTTCATGTGTTTCTGGCTCTATTTACTTCTCCCATCTGTTCTGTCTCTTTCTTTTTCCTCTTTCTGTACGTAGTTTTCCTTGTCTCTATCATTCAACTTGAGGCTTCCCCAAGGCCCCTCTTCTCTTTTCTCTGGAATGATTTCTTTTTTATGTGTTCCCCTTCACTTTGCTTAGTAAGAGGCTGTCTTCTTTTTTTCTTTTTAAATATTGAAGGCACCACCATTTCTTCTTCTTTACCTCCAGGTTCTCCACTCTTTATCTTCCCTTGTTTCCAGATCCAAAACAGTTGCCAAGTCTTACTGATTCTTCCTCCTCTTCCCTCAAGCATTTCCATTGCCTTGTCTCTATTAACAGAGTCACCACCCTGATTCAGGCCCTCATTACTTTTCATCTGGACTATCGCTATACCCTTCTAACTTGTGTCTTTGCCTCCAGTCCCTTCCCTCTCCAACTATCCTCTTCACCACTGAAAAATTCCTATTTTTGAGGGGGAAGGCAAGGCAATTGGGGTTAAGTGACTTACTCAACCTAGCATGTCAAGTGTCTAAGATCAGATTTGAACTCAGGTCCCCCGGACTCCATGCCCAGTGCTCTATTCACTGTACCAGCTAACTGTCCCCTAAAATTCATATTCTTAAACAAAAGACTGACAGTGTCACTTCTCTGTTCTAAAAGCTTCAATGGCCCCCATTGCCTTTAAAATACAATACAAATTCCTATGCTTGACATTCAAACACCTTGACAATCTGGTCCCAGTCTATCTTTCCAGGTTGATTACACAGTATATAGTACAAGGTATTCCCTGTGCCTTGAATGCTCTTCTTCTTCAACTCTATCCATCTCTTAGAACCCAAGGTCCATTCAAGACTCAGCTCAAGGGCTGCCTCTTTCAAGGGTTTTCCTTATTTCCCAGGTACTTTCCTGTTGCCTAGGTCTGTGAGTACTCCCAAGCTGGGAGGAGGGTTTATGAGGATTTATGCCCCAAGTCTAAGCAGGAAATGCATGTTGCCCCCCACCAATAGCCAAGAAGACTTGGACTGAGTCTTCTCTTCTGTCTCTTTTATGAGGCATTTGGAAGGGATAGAGGAGGTGTAGGGTCATCTGATCCTTGGAAATCCTTGCCCTAGACTAAGGTCCCTCTGAGAAACTGCCATTGAAGGAAAGGGAAATGACAGCCAGGCTCTGGAGGCTGGGCTTACCAGGTAGTTGATCAAAACTCTGCAGAAGTGGAAGGGCCCGTTGCCTTGGTGGTGTCTCGGCTGCATGAGTTTAACGATTGTCCCTTCTGTTCCTGCCCAAGTGCTTCTGACAATAAAGTCCTACCTGGCTGCAAACAAAAATAAAAACAACCCCCTCAAAATAAAAACCCTGTACTTTAAAAAATGCATCCTAAAGTAACTTATGAACAGGCATATGGCATTCTCCTAGTGGTTCCTTATAGACAGAAATTACCTCCCTTTTGTCAATACATCCCTAGTACTTAACACAGCACCCTGTACATAGAAGGCACTTGTTAGCTGATCGACTCATTGACTAGACAGTCATGCATTGGACTCCCAGCTTCTAATCCCTCCCCTGTCTAATCTATCACCCACAGAATTGCTAAAACAATCTTCCTAAAGCATCGGTCTGACCATACCACTTCCCTACTCGAGGGCATTTCATGGTTCTCTCCTGCTCCTAACCCCCTCAGCTCGACATTATAATATGGCTCCAAATGACCTTCCCAGCACTTAGCACAGTGCCTGTGCTAGTAAGGAATTAATAAACATTTGGTGACTTGATTTCACATAACTTCCCATCACATGCTCTACTTTCCAGTCAGATTGGTCCACTTGAGGTTCCTCAAATGAGGGACTCCCTAGCTTCGTACCACTGCCTTGGCTACCCTCCATTCTTGGAATGCATCTGTACTGCCTTTTCTTAGAATCTGTAGTTCATTTCCAGGCTCAGCATCTGTACCATTTCCTATTTAAAAAAATCTTTCCCAATCTTCTTTCGTTTTTAGTGCTATCTTCTTCATCTTCAAAATACCATGTAAATCCTTATCCTTTTTTATATTGTATTCCTCCTAGTGCAAGGTAAGTTCTTGGTCAGGGACAGTTTTCCATTTGCTTTCTACATCCCCAGTGCTGAATATATAGAACTGGTGCTTAATGTATGCTTGCTAGTTGAATCTTTCCCCTTAGGACCATTGTTTTAATGGTGGAATAGAATTTAGAGGTTATCTAATACAATTTCCCCATTTTATAAATAATTTACACTGAGGCACAGAAAGGTTGATTGACTTGCTCAGGGTCATGATGTTATAGTAAGGATTTGAACTTAGGTCCCCTAACTCCAAATACAGTATTTGGTCCGATTCGTGATCTTGTTTTCCTTCCTTATTCTGCTTAGCAAGATCTGGTTTGCTTTCATTCTTCCTTGTCTTAATTGTGAGATTATCTTTAAAGCTCATTCACTCTAATCCATAATCTTTGCACTTTTTGGTCTCTTTTTATATATTCACTTGCATTTCTCCAAGTAACTACCCAATTCAGGTATTCTTTATGGCCCGTCACTCAAACTTAACCAGTTAATCAACTAACAATGTTATGAAATTATCTTCATATAGGATATACATGTCTTTTATTTCCTCTTGATTCTTAATTATTCCAGTAGTCAGAATGCTCTATGAAGACTTTCTATGTCCTTTCCTTTTCTTTATTCACTCTCAGTTGCTAAAACAAAAACAAAAAAACCAAGTCCATCAATGTGTTGATTCTCTCCTCCCAGGTGCTACTGTGAGACATAACTTTCAGTTTGCTGTGTTCCCAAAGCTTGCCCTCATATATTGATAGGAACTGCATGTGTGTTTTCATTGACATAGGGGACTTTCAAAGGACAACACTCTTCAATGCTAGGGACCTTGGGAATCATCCAATACAACTTTCTCCTTTTACAGAGGAGAAAACTAAGGCCCAGAAAAGGAAAGAGACTTGCCCAATATCACTGAGTCATAAAATGATTGAGCCCAGATTCAAATGCAAACCCTTAACAGAGCAAGGATTTGATAATTAGAGTACACCTCACGTAACGGAAGGGGGGAGATTGAATTCTTGCTGTTCTTCTCCCAAAGTGACTTCACTTTGCCCCATCCTCAAATATTGCATTTGTGTAGTGTTTTCTATTACTCAAAGTGCCTTCACAAATATCATTTCATGTAATCATTACCCCATCTTATAGATGAGACCACTGAGACACAAAGGTACCCAGATCTCCTGACTCAATCTTATGCTCTTTCTGCTCTGGCTAACTTATCTTCCTCCAATTGGATCTTTCTTTGCTGTTAAAGAGCCTGGATGGACTTGAAGTGAGTTTCTAAGTTGGAGGTTGGGAGGACAAAATTAAGGAGGAAAAGGTGAGAAGAAGAACCTTTGTATGGCTCAGAATGACCCTTTTCTCCACATCTTAGGATTCCTAGCTTCCTTCAAGTCTCAAGCCAGGAACCACCTGTTAACATTAATAACAATATAGCAGTCATTGATAACAATAATGCATTTGGTGTTAATGATCCATTTGAATCTGTCATTTTCATTTACCGTGGAAGCATAGCCATACTTGTCTGAATAGCTAGACCATTAACTTTCTCATTCTATGAAGTCTTTGGCTCCATACACCAATCTGTATAGGTATTATTACCCCCATTTTACAAATAAGAACACTTACAGAGTTAGACTACCTTGCTCACATCTCCACAGCCCATCCAGACCTTCCTTCCAATCTTAAAGAAGGTATATACATATATTTTACATAGTTGAACTGAGGGTATTGTTCTTATTCTAGTTCATTGTTATGGTCCTTTGTTTCCCCATCCATAGAGGGAGAGGATTGGACTAAGGCAAGCTCCAAGGCTCCATCCAGCCAACTTTAATATTTTATTAATTCAGTTCACATTCACATTTCCATGTATGGCTATTTTCTACACATGTGCCTTTTTAAAAATAGCCATGCAATATTCCATTATGTTGATAGAGTAGGCTCAGGTTTTATTTTCCAGGATCCCTACTTTTGACACCGTTTATGGGAACCCTTTGAAAAAACAAATAATGGAGGAAGAAAATCACCAAAGGGACATACTATATTCCCACTTTGACTTTCACTGGATGGAAGAATTGTGTAAATGGATAGAAAAAAGGCAGTGTCCATCACAGTAGGCTTTTTGAACTTTTGACAATCTTTCACCTCTGAATGGGAGCTCGATGGAGGTCTAAGTCTGTGGTCACAAAGCATTGTACATTTTACACTGCTAAAGACAAGTGTGGGAAATGTGTAGCTCTAAATGAGACCTGAATAATAGATTTGATGTGAAGGATCTTACTCATTTTCCTGCTATCAGTCACTCACCAGGGACTCGTCCTGGCAAGCAAAAATGGTGGCTGAATTCTGTCAGTTTGAGGAGAGTCACTGTATATTTTCAATAGCCAATATCAATTCATCTCCAGAAGACTCTTGTTTCACCACCCCCAGAGCTCAGTAAATGGCTAAGTGAATCATGTTTTACCTCAGCCAACACTATTGGTGCAGCTTTTCCAAAGAGTCACACAGACCAAGAAAAATATGGCTTGAGTGTTATTGAAAATAAACTGGTTTTTGAGACAATGAAAACATTTTATTCGCCAAATTAAAGCCGAATGACAGTGGCCTGTTTTTAATTCCTGTTGTCCATGGAATCGAAGTAATGCATTCATCTTGATTTTTCATGGTCATTGTCCCCATTAAAAAATGGTCAACTTCAATTGCTTATTATTTGCTCAAGTTGTTTACCTTTGAGTTTGGATTTGACTGAAAATGAAACAAGTACATTCAAATGCCATCGTGTAACACATGGTCAGTGTTCTCTCCTGGCAAGGGCATTTTTCTCACTGAACACTGACAGCAGCGTGTAAAGTATGTTCCCTGATATTAAAACAATATTGTGCTCAAGGATTTGGGGATGGGGATAAGGACAGGGAGAGAGATAGAAATGTTTTCAAGTAACCAAGAAGAATTTTAATTAGAGTTTACAAAAATTAAAAGCAACTCCAAACCCACAAAGGCTAGGTGGGAGTAGAGTAACTATCCACAGTCTCCTAAAATGCTGGTGTACAGTTGCATATGTGCCATACATAGGTTTTAAAAAAAAAATTCAGCTTGACAGATTGCAAACAGAGAAGCTGACCCTCCAATGTTCCCACCAATCACACATTTTGAGACTCAGCTTTTTCCAATTACTCTTAGACCACATGGATGGTTAGGGTTTGGAAAATCAAGGTCAAGTTTAAAAAGGCAAAGGCACCCAGGAAATCCTTTTTTTTCCCCTTCTACAAATGAAGCAAGGAGCTACCCAGAGCAGCCCAAATCAAGGCTCTATGTAGTGGCAAACACTCCAGTGTCCCCAGGGTGGCTGCCAACACAGGTGCTTAGATCTGCTTTTCTAAAGGAAAGCAACTCAAAATGGGTTAACAATCTTGTTTTAATCAATCAAACATATCATTTACCTAGTTCAGGGGAAAAATTCAGCATCCCAAACTTCAGAGTATACAGAGGTTACAAGCAAAAATTACAAGAAGATAGAGAAACAAACAGATCAAGCAGACAGGCCTCTAACTGTCCAGCCATTACGTCCATACCTAGTCAGTTATCAGAGAGGGAAGCATCAACATCTGGGTTTTTCAAAGCCAGGGGGCTGGACAAGGGTTGCCCAGAGTCTTGTCTGGTTAAGTCACACAACACTTCTCAAAGTGAGTCTCCAAAACAAAGTCTGACATCAGGGACTTTCTCCTGGGTCAGATAATGTCACAACCCTCTTGATCCACTGCCCAATCTCAAGGCACCAAGATATGGGCATTCCTGAAAAACAAGCCCCCCACCACAGGCTCCAGGTGCACTTAACGTAGGGGCAGGGAAGATCTTAAAAATTTACATTCCTATAACACACTACAAAGGAGAAATTCACTTCCATTTGCCTGCTTGAATTTTATTTTCTTGTGCCAACTCATTCATTCAACATGATAGAAAAGTTATCATGACTTTCTAAAGAATTTAAACTTCAGCATCATAGTACCATAGATTTTAGAATCTAGATTTACCATGGTAATCCTGGTTACAGAAACACAGATTCAAAAAAATTTAAAAGGAACTTAGAGGTCATCGAGTCTGACCAATATATGAATGAAAACAGCATGTATAATGTACCCAGCAAATAGTCATCGAGCCCTTGTTTGAAAAATTACAGTGGGGAGAAAACTCATACTTCCTATGGCAGTTCATTCCATTTTGGGATAGCTCTAATTGTGAGGAAATTCCGTCTAACACACACACACACACACACACACACACACACACACACACACACACACACCTTCTGTTCTTATTCAGTCATTTTTAAATCATGTCCTACTCTTCATGATCCCATTTGGGGTTTTCTAGACAAATTTACTGTAGTGGTCTGCCATTTCCTTCTCCAACTCATTTTACAGATAAAGAAACTGAGGTAAACAGGGTTAAGTGTCTTGCCCAGGGTCACACAGCTAGTAAGTGTAGGAAACTGGGATTGAACTCGATATGGAATTGAAGTTAATGTCTAAGGTCAGATTTGAACTCAGGAAGATGAGTCTTCCTGACTCCAAGTCCTGTCTTCTATGCAATATAGCACCACCTAGCTACCCACCCATACCTTTACATAGAGTTAAAATCTGCCTCTGAAATTTCAAACTATTACTACCAGTTCTGTTCCCTGGAGCCAAAAAGAAAATTCAAATTCCTCTTCCACATCACATCTCTCCAAAATACTAGAAGATAGTTATCATGCTTCCCTTAAATGGATTTTGGGAAAACAAAAAGTTAGATAAAACAATACTATAGCAGGATGTTAATGCCAAGCAATGATATTTAAATTGGGTGATTGGCCAACTGATGTTATAATGGTTTTGCAGGGAATTTAGCTATAATGATTTTATAGGGCTATTGTGAAGGGCTGCTGATAGGACAGTTATAAGTTGGATATGTCTCTGTTTTTAAAGAAATGCAGTTTTATTGCTCTCAAGTGAAGTTAATATAAAGTATATGAAACAAAGATAGTTTAATGAGGACATGTACTAATAAATACATGAAATTAATTAATAAAAAATTCATAGTAGTTGGCCTTTATTTATAATGAATAATATAGAAAATTCTGTAATATACAAAAGTGATAAAAGGCCACAATACTGAAAAAATAGATAATTTCATTCTTTGGTTTAGCAAAGTTGTGCCCTTAGAATGAATTTCTTTATTGTCAAGTTAAAAGCTCTGAATATTTTTCAAGAAAGGCATCATATATATGTATATGTATATACATATATACACATACATGTAATATATACATATATTTGTATATACACACATGCACACATATATGTATGCATATATACATATATGTCTTAAGTATGTAAAATTCTAGATTACTGGGACCAAAATTGAAGAGGACTTTATTTAAAAGAAAAAAAAACAAATTCTGTGGATTTGTTTCTAGATGCATTTCCAAAATGTAGCCCTCGATCTAATATTCTGAAAATATTATGATTATTAAGTAGTTACATTACTTGTGGTGATCCGCTAAATTTTGTTTGGTTATGCTCCTTGATTGCCAAGAACTTTCCCTTTTAATAGCACCAGGGCATTTAAGAACTTGGAGATTTCTATCCAGAAGTTAGATTAAATGAAAAAAAAATGTCGAGAGTTTTAGATTATAAACCAGCACCACAGTGGAATGTTGGTCATGGGAAAAGAGAAGAATTATTACTGGGGCCACACAAAAATTGCTTAGTTTATTATTAATGCCTTTTAATGTATAGAGCCAAATACATTATTGAAAACTGATTATTCCTTGGGCTGGCCTCATATAGCCTGAATTATTGCTCCCAGTGCATTTCCATGTCAACTCCAGAGAAGACTTACTTTTCTATTTTCTCTATCATACTCTTTGCTCGTCATCTTATCCATTCCATTAATTGATCCATTTTGAATAATTCAAATTGATTTAATTCAACATGCATTTATCAAAAGCCTAGGCACTAAGGATACAAATAAATATTCAAAATATATACAAAATAGTTTTGGAATTTCAGCTAAGGACGTTTTAAGATGAGAATAAAGAGGAAGGAATGAAGGGAAGCCTGAGAAAAAGTGGGAAATGGAATATGTAATGAGAACAGTTAATAGGTATATTTGGCTGGAACAGAGATTACATGATGGGAAGTTATTTGCAATTAGCCCAGACAGGTAGATTAGAATCAAATTGTGAAGTGCTTTTCATGCTGCACAGAGGACTTTATATTATTCCTAGTGGCAAGAGGAAACTAAGGGAGCTTTCTGACATGATCATAATTGTGCCCTAGGCACACTGATTGGCAGCTGTATGGAGGATGAATTGGGGAGGGGAGAGACTGGGAGCAGGGAAACCAATTAAGAGAGGCAATGGGACTCTAAACTAGGATGATGGCTCTATGGTTGGAGAGAAGAAAACTGATGTAATGCACTAAGAAGCCATTGAATATCACAAAGGGTTCTATCAGAAAATAATGTAGAATAAGACACAGTTCTTTTGTTGAAGATGTCTGTGGAGCTATATGGGGCAAGGTGAGCATGTTTCAAACAATCAGAGAACAATAGAGGAAATATATGATTAAAACTAAATAGTGCAACAGTCACTGTAAGGTCTACAGGAGATCTGAGAACAGAGATATCAGTGTGTGTTGGAGTCATTAGGGTCGGCTTTATGGAAGAGGTAGATTATAGCTTGAGTCTAGAAGGATAGATAAGAGCTAGAGAGCTGGAGAACGGGAGGATCAGCACGCAACAAAAACCCAGATAGGAGCATAAACATGGCATGGATGAGCAACAGCTAGAATTCCAGAATCCTAGAATTTGAGCCTAGAAGTAGAGGTCATCTAGTCCAAATGCATCATTATACTAGGGAAGAATCTGAGGACAGGAGAAATTTGTTGAATTGCTCAAACTCACACAGAGAAAGGCTTGAACCTGAGAATGTCAAGAAGTAGAAAAATCAAGTTCATTTCCTTTCAGTCTCTTTCCAAAAAGGCAATTCTGACTTCAGAGTTAGGAAGATTTTGGATTCAAGTCTTGTCTCTGATGCAAACTAGTTATCATTTAACCTGGGCATATCATTTAACTTCTCGGGCAGTTGCTATCCCCCATTGCAGAATAGACCTGTGTATCCTCTCCCCTTCCAAAAAACTAAATGTCTGGCTTCATTTGGAGCAGGGGCTATTCTTCAGAAGAACTTTTTTTTCCTTTCCCACTCACAGATGTTTTCTCTTTGTGGCTGTTCCTTGGTGTAATTTTCAAATCTCTATTGGTGTCCACAGCTCTTAGGTGAGAGTCCATATGAAATTTTGTGCAATATCATTTTTATACAAGACTCACAATGTGAAAGACATCACCTTAGGCAGTATGTAGGAACATTGAAAAAGTTAAAATTCCTTATTTTTAGAAGATTATTTATATTATTCATAAAGAGTAAGTAAACTTCCTATTAGTTTTCACCAACAATCTTATTACTGGGCACACCACCCCAACCCCAAGGAGGTCAAAGGTTATATATACACCAAAATATCCATTGTACCACCTTTTGTGGTGGTCATAAAGTGGAAGGAGAGGGGTATGGCAATTTATTTTGCCTGTTTCATTGTTACAAGGGAGGGCATTCTCTGGGTGGGTCAGGCTGGGAATTACCGAGAAACTCTTCTGTTTGGCATTTAAAGCCCTTCACAACCTGACTCTATAACCTACCTTTCATACTTATTATGTGACGATCCTTCATTAGCTTTATGGTCCATTCAAATTAGCCTTGCTATTTCTCACTCAGAATCCTCCATGCCCTTGCACAGGCAAGTCCCCCACCCCAGAATACACTCTTTTCACACCTCTGCTTCTTAGAATCCCTTTTTTCTTTATACTCAATTCAAGAACTACCTAAAACTACACAAAACCTTTCCTTATCCTCCTCACTTGCAAGTATCCCTCCACTAACTAAATTAGTTAGTATTCATTGGTATATTTCATATACATATATATGCATGCACATATATGTATCACATATGTAAACATGTATGTGTGTATATATATGTATGTATGTACATATGGTCTCTCACTGATAGAATGTAACCTTCGTGAAGGCAGAGACTATTTCATTTTTGCATTTGTATCTCTAACACCTCAAACAATAGTTGGAGCATAGAAAAAGCTGAAAAAGTGCTTTAAGAGACAGCCTAGGATGTACAATATAGCTGACAAATATATATCCTTGTCACTAAATCCAAGAGGCTTTCTTTTCTGTCCAATTCAAATCTTCAGTCTCCTTATGGTATTTGACACTAGACTACTGCCTCTTGCCTTCTTATAGTTCTCCCATAAGCTCTCTGACTACTTTTCTGTCTCTTTTTCTTGGTTCTCATTCTTAGTCATTCCCATTCCCACTCTGTTCCTGCCTTTCTGGATTTTAAAACCATGCCTCCCATCCTAAGACTTCCCTCAGTACCTGAAGCCTCATCACCTTGGAACAGCCTGCAGACAACCTGTTCATCCTAAAATATTCCTTCATAAGGCCCACCTCTCTTCTCCCATTAGTGAGTTTCTTTTGTGGAAGGTCCTAGGACAACCTGTCTTCATTCCATTCTTAGATTTGTTTCTGACTTTCTGGACTTGGACACTAAGCCCTTTCATTAAATCTTCATCTCCCTTACCTACCCTTTTCTCTTCCTTCCTTCCTTCCTTCCTTCCTTCCTTCCTTCCTTCCTTCCTTCCTTCCTTCCTTTCTTCCTTCCTTCCTTCCTTCCTTCCTTCCTTCCTTCCTTCCTTCTTTCCTTCTTTCCTTCCTTCCTTCCTTCCTTCTTTCCTTCCTTCCATAATTGGTATTCTCTACAATACCAAGCTAGACATCATTCTCTTTCTTTCTTGTGAGCTCATCCACTCATCTATCTTCAATAATCACAACTATGCAAATGACCAACAAATTATGTATATTTGTATATATATATACATACAAATATATGTATATATAAAATGGAGAGACAGAGACAGAATGAGCACTTCACTTTCATGTTTCCAGATGCCTTTTAGCTATCTCCACCAGAATATCCCACCAGAAACTCAAACTCAACCTGTCCAAAACTGTGCCTATCATCTTCCCTTCCTCCTGCCCCTGACTTTCTCATTTCTGTTGATACTCTCATAATACTCTCCCTTACTAAGGTTCATATCCGGGAAGTCATTTTGATTCTTCTCTGATTCTCACATCCCACATCTAATCAGTTGCCAATAACTATCATGCAGAGTCCACACTACCACTCATGCACAGGACAGCTAGATGGCTTGGTGGATAGAGCAATGGGAGGGTAATCAGGCCTGAGTTCACTTCCATTCTCAGACACGTCCTCTATTTACTGAGCCAAATGTTCAAGCATGTCCAATGCTTCATGACCCCGTCTGGGATTGATGAGGAAACTGAAGGGTTAAGTGACATGCCCAGGGTTACACAGCTAATAAGTGTCTGAGGCAAGATATACTAGAGTAAAGAGGAAGCTAGATGATGCAGTAGATAGAGTGGAGGGCCTGGAGTCAGGAAGGCCTTAGTTTACATCTGCCCTCTGACACTTACTTCTTGCCTCAGCTCCTTAATTCAATTCAATAAAATTCAGCTCTCTGAATCATAGACTCTCAGAGCTGGGCTGTCCTCTCAGAGTGTACCTAGCTTATCCCATGACTGAACAAGAACACGCTCTACAGCATCCTGATGAATGTCCAAGAAGCCTTTGCCTCTAATAAAGGGGAGCTAACTACCCCCCCAGAACTGCCTGATGAACTAAATGGGGAGTCTCTAATCATTAAGAAGTTTTCTGTCATATCAAACCTGGAGTTTTGTCTTTACAGCCTTTTTCCCACTGGTCCTAATTCTGCTTTCTGAGGCCAAGCAAAGCAAATTGTATTCCTCTTCCATATCCTAGCCTTTCACCTATTTGAAGAACTATCACTTCTCTCCTACTAGTATTTCCTTTTCAAACTCAAATGTTCAAAACAAGCATTCCCAGTTTCTTTGGTGGACAGTGATGATGATAATGATGATGATGATAGAAAACATTTTTATTGCATTCACCATGTGCCAAACACCATGTCAATGTTTTAACAAATACATCTTTACAGTTGTTTTTACAAATAAGCTGAGATGTAGGTTCTATCGTTATCCTCATTTTACTGATAAGGAACCAAGAGAGACAGTGGTTAAGTGGCTTGCCTGGGGTCACACATCTGGGAAGTGTCTGAGGTTGGATTTGCACTCAGGTCTCTCTGAGTCCAGGCCCAGTCCTCTAGCCACTGCATCACTTAGCTACTTATTCTCATAGATTATCATTTCAAAGCCCTTCACCATTTTGGTTGCCTTTTTCTGGATAATCTTCAATTTATTGATTCATATTCAAAAAATGTCATGTCCAGAACTGAACACAGTACTCCAGGTGTTGTCTAACTATGACAGAATATAGTCAGACTACTGTCTCTCTAGTCTTGAACAATATTCTTTCTATATTCTATATTACCTTTAATTCCGTTCACTTTTTCAATTGCCATATTACTCCAATGACTCATATTGAGTTTGCCATTAATAAAATCCCCAGATCTTTTTCATACAAATTATTATGTAGATGAACCACCTCCATTCTGTAGTTGTGAAGTTGACTTTTCGAATCTGTGTGAGGTATTATATTTATCCCCATTCAAGTTAATCTTTTTAGATTCCAGCAAATGATGTAAACTAATCCTGATAGTCTGCAAATAGGTTAGATTTATATTTTTTAATGATTTGATAAGTATGCCAGGTAATTGTTACTAATGTTAAAGGTCACCGGACTAGACACAGATCCTGCAAGTCAAACCGATTCCACAAGGCCATGTTCAGTCTTCTTCCTACTTCTTACACTCTATTTTAGCTTTCCACCACCATGTCCAGGAGGTACACTGCTCTGGAGACTTCCTTCCAAGTTGACATCAAACCATTAATGACCACACTTTGGGTCCATCCATTTAACCTGTGCTGAATCCATCTAACTACTTTCATCTAGCCCACATCTCTCCATATTTTCCACGAGAGAAGCATAAGACACTCTTTCAAAAGTTTAACATTCCTTCTTAAACCTCTAATTTCCAACTAAGAAATAATTCATTTGATATGGAGGCCTGAACAAGGTATACTTGAATGTGAGAGGAAAAAAAGGAAGACATAGGTAGCTTTTTTGAGAAGCAATTTCTTGCTGAGTTAGCTTGCCTTTTTGAGGCATCATGGAAAGTCAGCTTCATTATAACTCTTTCCTAAGGGGTCTGCACACAAATGGGGGCATGTTTTATCGTGGCCTCATGGAGCTAATGAAATAAAAAGGAAAGTAAATGTTTAGAAATTGATTTAACAGGATCTATACTCAGGAGTCAGTTATGGAGCAGAAAACGTTCCAGTGGTCTAATTGGACCCACAGTCAATTGCAAACATCAAATGTTTCTGGGTAAATGATAAAGTATTCTGTGTATAGTCAGCTCTGTATACATACTTGGTTTAGAAGAGCTGTGTTCTGTTAAGTGAAGCCTTACTGCATGATACAGTTGAAGGACACGGGGGCCCCCTTTTACAGGCAAAGCCCACTCCTTGGGCCAGTTGGCAGGGAATACTGCATCAGAACCCACCCTAGATGAATCCTCATTAACCCTGAACCATTTTTCCCCAGTTCTAAGTAAATGTAGAGTGGGAATCAGGGAGGTCATCAGAAATAGACAGGAATTCACACTTTGCGGAGACAAAGGTATTTTTTAAAAATACCAAATACCTCTGAGAAGAACAAAACCATCCAGGCGGTCTGTAAGGAACGCTGGACCCACATCACATCACAGGCAACTCAAAGGCAGCCAGCACAATTGTGCAAGCACTTTGCCAAATAGCTCAATGCTGCTGATGGAAAAAATTATCCTCAGTGCATTGGCATCTGGAGCCTGGGTCTGCCATCCAAGAAAGGAGAGGGACTAGAAGAGTGTAGCAGGCTTTTTCAACTTAAGCAGTCCTAGCAGAAATCTGGGGTGACTTAATTAGTAAGACACACACATACACACACACAGAGGAAAGGAAAAGGAAGAAAAAGAGGGAGAAAAGAAAGATAAGTTAGAGATAGACAAAGACATTTGTTTATAATGATCCCCTCCCCAAGGAAAAAAGCAGAAAATCAAGTGTAAGATTATCTTGTAAAAAAGATCTTCCCTTCCACACCCCCCTCCCACCTCAGAAGGCTATGTGTGTATGTCTGTACAAAATAGCTGTGGTCCCTATTCATAAAGAATTCTGGACCACTGGAGATTCCAGTCTCTGTTGGATACTGGAAGGAGGGGGGCAGTATTGGTGAGGGCAAAACTCCAAGTTTTTATAATTATCCATTTCCTTTACTCATCCAATGTAAATATTCACCCCAATGAAGAAGAAATACTGAGAGGTGGAGTAGGGTGGGATGGCCAAGAACTGGAGAACACCAGTCCAAAATGATGAAAAATGGGCTGATTTGCAAAGACAGCAAAGAACCTCAAGAGCTCAGTGGGTAGACTCAACTCCCTGTTTGGTACAAAAATCAAGCACTAAACTAACAGTGTTTTCTTTGCAACTGAGGCAGTACTCTCCCCTGCAAATCTGAGCCTCTGAGCTTATTTGGAGGAGGGGCTCCAGTCCTTCCAAGTAGCACTTCAGAAGGCAATTGTAAGACATTACTAAAGTTGACAAACACCATCTCAGGATAAAAATAAGACATGTTTTCTTTCTAGGTAAGGATTGTCCCTTTTGCCCTTCAACAAACAGAAAAGCATTTGGACTTTAAAAAATGCTAAGCTAGTCCTCAGTAATCCCCTTTGCTAAGCTTGGGCAGAATTGTTTAAGAAATAAAGAATTTATCAACACATGAAAATAGCGTAGAGCACACATGTTGTTTACCAATTAAAATCTCCAAGAAAATTAATAAGCACCAAATGTGGAGGTCTAGATCTTCTCGTGCATAATGTACATGTATATACATTCATTTTTGTGGAGAGTCATGAAATAAGTCTTCTATGTGCTGCTAGTCACTGCACAGCTCCTATTCCTTAGAATTCAAAACCTTTTTGGAGGTGGGCACTACAAGCAGCTCACCCTTCTGGTAACCAGAGCTGGAATTAGCAGGGGGTGCCTTAGCTTTCCTTAGGGCACTGACATCTGGGGTGGCACACGACCCAGGATATGTCCTCAGGGTCTTCCCTGTTTGGGAGGTTTGCCTTTCCCAAATTCCCAGAGAGGCTTGTGCCACCCCATCTTGATACTACTGTCTGAATCATTAGTTGCCTTCTTCCCACCAACAGTTTTTTATGCCAAATGAAAACATTCCTAGTTATAGTTCTGGTAGTGATTATGCTTCGAGCCCCACCCCCACCCCCAAGTTCAAAACACCTATTTCACTGAGTACAACTGCATCAGAGGGCCTGGGTTTGAATCCCACCTCTCCCACTTGACCTCAGAAATGTCACTTCATGTCTCTGAAGCTCAGATTCTTCGTCTTTAAAGCAGGGAGAGTAATAGGACCTACCTCACAGGGTTGTTTCAGGGATCAAATGAGAAAATGTATATAAAGCACTTAGCAAACCTCAAAGAGCAATAGAAATGTCAGTCGCCATTATTATTATTGCCAACCTTACAGGGTTTTTATGAGGATCAAATGAGATGATGTAGGCAAAGCACTTTGTAAATCAGAAAGCACTTTATCAGTGCCAGGTCTGAGAGGCCTTCCCAGATTGTCCCCAGCTGGTAGGGACTCATCCCTCCTCTGGCCTCACAGAATCCTGTACTTCTTTCATTCTAAGAGTTAGCATTTATATAGTGCTTTGCACCTCTTTTCTCACCTGATCCTCACTGAAACCCAGTAGGGGAAGTTGTTGCTATCATCAATCCCCATTTTTCAAATCAGGAAACTGAGGCCAAAAGGTCAAGTGCCTGGTACAGTGTCTGCGACAGGGTTCAAACTCAGGGTTTCCTGACTCCAAGTTCAGTCCTCTGTTCATTTCACCACCTCTCTGCCAATATAATAATCTTTGTTATGTTGATCATATTGATTGAACATGTCCCCAAATAGACTGTAAGTTGAATAAGACCAGGAGATTTCTCTTATTTACCTCCACATCTCCCTCAGTGTCCCACTCAATATACTCCATAAAGCAGATAATTGATGAAGGGTACTAAATGAATGAAAGAACCAGTCAATGCACCCAACTCAATGTTATACCCACTCCCATCGGTGCCCTCGTGATGAAATGTCTGCTGGCAGGCAATGAAAACCAATAACCTTAAGAAGAAGGAAAAAAAAAACCCTAAATCACTAAGCTGAACTTTTAAACTTTATAGAAATCCTTTTCCTTGTGATGTATTTGCAAAGGGCATAATGGTGTCTCAAGGCCTTTTGATATATCTTTAGGTAAAGTATGCTGACGTCATCTACAAGAAACCAAATTCAAAGTCATTATCTGTGTATCCAAGGCAGCAAAGCCATCCTTAGTAACAGCCAGTCACCAAACAAGCTATAAAGTCATAGTAAGTTAAAGATGGAGGAGACAGAAGGGATTCATCCAGGCCAAGCCCCACATTTTAAAGATGAGGAAAAGAAACCCAGAAAGATCAAGTTATTTGTTAAAGATCACCAAGGAGTTAGTGGGAGTATCAGCACTAAGTACCAGATCTACTGGTTGCCAGTGGAAGTCTTTTTCCATTACACAATGAGGATTGGAAAAGAAAAAGCCCTAAAATGAGCACCCACACATAAGTAATGACTGGCCCTGTAACCTTGAGCAAGTTACTTAACCCGAATTGCTTAAAAAAAAAAAAGAAAGAAAGAAAGAAAAGGAAAAGCCAGCTGGGCAAGAGCCCATTAGTGGAAATTTATTCTTTTGATATAAAGTAGTAGACTTTGTAGGATCCTCTTTGAAATGCAAATGCTCCAAGATAGGTAACTGGGTGCAATAGGGCATTGATACCTTATTGTGAATTAGTTTATGATACTTTGTTGGGAGTGAGACAACTTATTTTGGAGTTTTAGGAATTGCCAGGCAGAACTGCCTAGGGTGAAATAGTCAGAGGAGGGGAAAAGGGCAGTGATCAGGGAAGGTGAAGGCATTGATTGACTCATTTATTCAATGAATATTTGTCTAGCATTCACAAAAGCTAGATTACTGTGTTAGGGATAAAAATAATAATAATTGTTAATATTTAGGCAACTCTTACTATGTGCCAGGCACAAAAATAAAAATAATTTTACAAGTATTATTTCACTTGATTCTCGCAAAAATCCTGGAAGGTCAGTGCTATTTTTATCCCCATTTTTCACATAAGGAAACTGAGTCAGACAAAGGCTAAGTGACTCACCCAGGGTCACAAAGCCAGTGAATATCTGAAGCTGGATTTGCTTTCAGATCTTCTTGACTCTAGGCCCAGTACTCTATTCACTGTGCCACATGGCTGCTCCTGGGTTGGGGGAAGATATTTACAATATAAGAAGTTAAGATAAGACTTGTACATATATAAGTATAATGAAAATTAACATTTTATAAGTGTAAAAAGGACAAATAACCTACTTCACAGTTTGGCCTAGGACTGGCCTTATAGCAAATAAAGATTTTTATCAATCTGTGGGTAAATAAAGTTTGTCAGGCTAGGATAGGGCAGCAAGTGAACTCTATGGAAAATGAAATAAAACCTCCTTTAAAAATACTATTAGTGCTGGATTGTTGTCGTTGTTTTGTGTGTGTGTGTGTGTGTGTGTGTGTTCAGTTGATTGAATGTTTTAGGTACACCAGGAAGTATTGATTGGATGACATTTCACAAACATTGGGCTCCTTCTGTCCCCTCTGGCACAAATGCAAATGCAGCAATAGCATGAGACAAAAGGGAGAGTTCTTGAAAGCCCATGAGCTCTTGCTGTGCATTTCAAGGCTGAAGACCCTGAAGTATGAGTTAGCCAAGGTGACTCAACCTAGGAAAACAGGTGTGAAAGAATAACATGGCTAAGCTGTGACCAACCCCCGGGTTCTCTTTCTGTGGTAGGACTCTGGTCTGCACTCTCATGGTCCTGGTGCACATAAAACCTCAGCCCAAATGGTGCGTTAACTTTATTAACGTAACATTAGCAAAGAAGGATAACGATTGTGTGTCCTGGCAATCAATGTCTTTGGACCATAGTCCCCCAAATGCCTCGGTCTTATTGTTTGATGCTGACCCATAAAATGTATCACAACGATCCAAAATAAGGGAAAGGCATAAACATTAAACCAGTTGCAAAATCATTTGGAAATGAGGTTTAATCTGGACTGGCTTTAACTCAACGTGCAAAACCTCCATAAATTCAGGTTTGAGACATGACCCTTCTTTTCATTACTTTTTATGGAATCTTTTAAATATGTAAGGAAGACAATTGAAAAATGACTGGCTCTGCCAGATCATGAATCCAAAGCTAAAACATTCCTATAATCAAGGATCAGAGGGCTGGAAGGGACCTTTCAAAGCTATTCAGTCCATTCTTCCAATAGTTAGAGACCTTCATAAAAATATCACTGGCTACAGGAATTTCTCCATGATTCTAGAATGCTGAGAGGATCAAACTTGTAGGGCTTTCAGAAACCAGATAGTCTCACCTTCTTATTTTACAGATGGGGAAACAAAGGCCCACAGAGGTGACATGACATGCCTGAAGTCTTGAAGGTAGTAAAAGGCAAAGCTGGGATTTGAACTCCTGCTAATGAGTCAACTCGCATTTATTAAGAATTTACTATGTGCTAGGCCCTGTGCTAAGAACTGAGGATACAAAGAGAGGCAAAAAAACATACCATGTTCTCAAGGAGCTCACAATCATGGAGGAGACAGCACACAAACAAACATGTATATGGGACAAATTGGAGAGAGAAAGAGCTAGAATGAAAGGAGATTAGGAAATTCTTCATGCAGAAAGTGAGATTCTTATCAGGGACTAGAAGGAAATTAGGGAAGCCAGGAAATGAAGATGAGAGAATGCCAGGCATAGGGAAATAGCCAGTGTATATACACAGTCAGGAGATAGAGCATCTTATGTGAGGAAGAGAATGGAGGCCAGTGTCACTGAATTAGAGAAAATGTGTTTGGGGGAAAGGGGGAGGAGTAAAGTGTAAGGAGACTGGAGAGGTAGGAAGGGGTTAGATAGTAAAGGACTTTAAAAGTCAAACAGAGGGTTTCATGCCTGAACTTGGAGCCACTGACATTTATTGAATGGTGGGAAGGGTGTGTGTGTGTGTGTGTGTGTGTGTGTGTGTGTGTGTGTGTGACATGGTCAGAGATCTGCTTTAGGAGGCTCTGCTTGACAGATGAAGGGGGAAAGATTCAAGGCACAGTGATCAACCAGCAGTCTATTACAAGTATGACGTGATAACGACTCATGCCAGGATGGTGACAGTGTCAGGAGAGAAAGTGAAGTATTCAAGAAATGTAATGAAGGCAAAATGACCAGGCCATGACCACAGTTTGGATATAAGGGATGGGAATGAATAAGGAATTGAGGTCACACCTTGGTTGTGAACTTGGAAGATGATGATGTCCTCAACAATAATGGGGAAGTTAAGAATAAGGGAGCATGTAAGAGACAAGGTGAGTTACATACATTCATGATGTCTACAGGACATAATAATAACTAGTATTTATATGAAATATTAAAGTTTGCAAAGCGCTTTGCAAATAAAATGTCATTTAATACAACAATCCTGGGAAATAAATGCTATTATTGTCTCTATTTTATATAGGGGGGAAACAGGAATATAAAGGATAAGTTATTTGCCCAATGTTACACAGGGAACCAGTGTCTGAGGCTGGATTTGAACTAAGGTCTTCTTAGTCCAGTTGCTGGTCCAGCACTCTATCCACTACACCACTGGACATCCAATTGAAGATATCCTCTAGGCACTTGACTGCAGAAATTAATCTAAGAATCATCTGCACAGAGATGATCATTGAATCCTTGGAAACTGATGAAAATTTGTTGTTGTTAGTATTGTTCAGTCATTACAGTTATGCCTAACTGTTCATGATCCCTTTTGGGGTTTTCTTGGCAAAGATGTTGGAATGGTTGGCCATTTCCTTCTCCAGCCCATTTTACAGATGAGGCTAACAAGGTTAAGTGACTTGCCCAGGGTCACACAGCTAGTAAGTGTCTGAAGTCAGATTTGAACTCATGAAGATGATTCTTCCTGGCTCTAAGCCCCTGCACTCTAGCCACTGGGTCACTTAGCCAAGTAGGATAGAGGAAGAAGAAAAGAGGAGGATAAAGCCTTGGATAACAGCCATAGTTAACAAGCATGACCTGAATGAAGATTCAGCAAAGGATACTTAGAAGAAGTAATTAGATGGCTAGGAAGAGAGCCAAGACAGTAGTGTCCTGAAAACACAGAAAGACAAGACTATCAAGAAAGTAGTGGACAGTGTAAGACACTAGAGAGATATCAAGGATGAGGACTATTAAAAGTCCTTTACATTTGGCAATTCAGACATTTTTTGGTAACTCTGGAGAGAATAGTTTCAGGTGAATGGTGAGAAGCCAGAGTGCAGAGACCTAAGAAGATAGTGATAGGAAAGGAAGGGGAGGTACTGGTTATAGATTGTTTTCTCAATGAGATGAACCACAAAAGGGAAGAGAGATATGGGATGATAGCTGATAAGAATAGATAGATGAAGTCCATCAAAAATATGTCTTCTTTAATCATACTTGATATGTATATATCACTTTACAAAATTCTTTCTTTACATCTGTCTTGTAAAGTGGGTAAAAAATGTTGTTTCTCAGTCATGTCCAACTCCTTATGCCTCCCTTTGGGATTTTCTTGGCAAAGATCCTGGAGGGGTTTGCCATTTCCTTCTCCAGCTCATTTTACCGATGAGAAACTGAGGCAAAGAGGGTTAGGTGATTTGCATAGGGTCACACACCTAGTAAGTATCAGAGGCCAGATTTAAACTCATGAAGAAGAGTTTTTCTGGTTACAAGCACAGTTCTCTATTCACTGTGCCACCTAGCTGCCCTTGGGTAACATACATCATTCATTATATTGACCATTTTCCTGATAAAGAATCTGACGAGCAGATAGGTGTGGGACTTGCTCACAACTACACAAAGAGAAAGCTATAGAGGGGGGGACTTGAATGAAAGTCTCCATTTTAAAATATTCTTTTCAGGTAACCATTCCTTTTCCACAGAAAGTCAATCTCTAATGTTATAGAAGAATTCATCATCTCATGGAGCAGTGAATAACATAGAATCATGAAAGACTCATGGCAGCTTCCCAGAGATGGGAGGCTGAGACATCAGGCTCATAATGTATAGCATTGGAAATAACTCTGAATTTTGAATTAAAGAACCTTAGTTCAAATCCTAGTCCTGCAAATGAATGCCTATGTGACCTTGAACAAGTTTTTCAATGCCTCTACAACTGACTTTCCTTACCAGTGAAAGGAGAGGATTGATTGTGATGAGTGACCTTGACTGATCTTCCAGCTCTAAATCTATTTTATAAATGAGAACACTAATTTAATGAGTCATCCTGTGTTTTGGTAACCAGAGTGAGGATGGATGCCTGAGGAAGAATGGAGTTTTGGGGGAGAAGGGTCAGAGGAGAAAATTATGGCACTATGAAACTTGCCAATCAATTAATCAAGTCTTTATTGAGCATGATGAAGGAGTCCTCAAGGAACTCATAGTCCAGTTGGAAAGAAAGATAGACCCAAGTCAAGGCATTAAGCATCTAACAGGTTCCAGTCGCTGTGCTAAGCGCTGGGAATACAAACAAAGTGGGAGAAATCTCTCTCAAGAAGATCACAGTCCAATGTAGAGGTTATCCTTGTGAAACAATTATGGAACCATGCCAGACAATGACACATGTAATTAAGTGCTTATCTGTGAAAAATGCTGAAAAGTAATAAGTGCTATGGATGTCTCCAGTCTTGCTCTTCCCTCCCCCCTCTGCATGTCCCACAGTATTATCTGTCAAGTGATCCCAAGACCACCAGGCATGAAATTCCTGGGAGACAATGATCTACCACAGAGAGAATGTCTAAGTTCTCACTGGATTGGCTTCGAGTGATGTAAGTGGAACCTCTCATTCGCTTGGTTCTGTACATTGATATAGCAACATAATACATAGTTTATGCAAGGCTAAACTGAGGTTTGGGTTTGACCTGATTACGGTGCTCCGTTGTAATTACAGATGAAAAGACCATGATCTAGATGTCCTGTGCAGGGATTCCATCCATCAGACTTCTCATCTAACTCCTAGCAAAGGATACTTCTTGTGGCTATGAGCTGCAGGACATATGAGCACCATGAAAGAATTGGGGAGGGAGAAACAAGGGGCAGGGCCCTTCCCCAATGTCTTGGTTCAGCATGTATCGACGCCGCACTGATTTGTTTCCGTGCCTGGTTTTACAAGCCAGGCCTTTGTTACCTGATCCAAGGTTTCTATGATAACTACTCCAGGAACTCACCTCCCTGATTTCCGCCTATCCATCTTGCACATAGCAAGGCTGGTCTTCCTAAAATGCCACTTCCATTAGGTTTATTCACTGGATGAAAAACATTCAATGTCTCTCCAATTTCTGCTGCACTGGATCTGAGCACCTTTTTAAAGAACCCTACATGTAAACTGTCTCCATTTCACTTTCAATTTTTCTTTCCATTGACTCTTCAGAAGGTGCCCTCTGAGGGATTTAGACCCATGTCCTCACTGCCAAGGAGACTGTGCTCATTGAAGAGAATGCCATCCCTTTGTTCCCTCTCCCTGTACAAATGTTACCCAAGATAATTCACACTAACCGCCCCAGTCTTTATGATCTCCCTCCCTTCTAAAATCAAAGAGTATTTATACTCTACCAGTGGGTAATATATACACATATAATATATACACGAAGTTTAGAGCTTAATTATATACTACCTTCCACATGCTTAAGTCTTGTCTCTCTAGCTAAATGGATGTCAGAACCATATCTTATTTGTCGCTGGCCTAGGCCCTCTTTTCTTTACTTTCTAACACTCTTTCTGTGATCTCATGAACTTTGGTGGGTTCAACTATCATTGCTATGCATGGGACCTCTCAATCTATATATTCAGATCTTGTGCCTTTCCCCTTTCTAATCTATCCTCCAGACAACTTCTAGATTGATATTCCTAAAGTACAGGTCTGACCATGTTAATCCTCTACTCAAGAAGCTTCACTGATTCCCTGTTACCTCCAGGATAAAAAGCCTTCTCTTCTCTTTGGAATTTAAAGTCAATAGATAAATAGTCGACAAACATTTATTAAATTCCAGCTGCTGTGCTAAACCCTTGGGACATAAAATAAAAGATAGTCCTTGCTGTCATGGACCTTACTACCTAATGGAAGAAGAAAATACACAAAAGAGGTGAACAGGGAAGGAGGCCACCAAAGGGTACCTGACTTGAAGGTATGTGCAATGCTCATGGAGTTGAAACTAAGCTGAATAGCTGATAGAAAATGAAGTTCCCTGGAAAGTTCTGAAAGTTGAGCATCAGCACCTTCTATGAGATTTCAGGTGATGAGCTTATTCTGAGGAAGGCTGCAGAAGGTCTTCCCGGTATGATCCTGTGCTCCTCCAGCTCCATGTTATGTTAACTATGGCATACTGACCCCTAGGTGATTCTCTCTCCCTCTCCCTCTTCAACACCTGAATCACTAGCCAACTCCTGCCTTTATATTAGGGGAATTTAACATCCATATAGATGCCCTCTCATGTTCCCTCACCTCCCAGTTACCCAGTCTCCTTAAATCCCATGACCTACTTTTTCACTGCACATCATTCACACATAGGGATCACCACAAACTACATCTTCCCATTCTCAAACTACTCCCGTCCCGCTTTCCTAATTAGAAATTCCTGCATGCCCTGTCATATCGCAATCTCCTATCATTCTACCTTCTCTTCATTCCTTTTACACCATTTTTTTGTCTTCACTGAGACTTCCATTCTCCCTACTCATCCTACTTTCTCAGCTCATTACTCTTTCTCTCACTTCATAGGCCTTTCTCTCCAACCTCAACTCTGTAGGTAGCCGTTTCAGCTCCATATGGTCCTCTACTCCTGAATTTCTTATCCCCTTGTACTTTCAGTGCTCTTCTCTTGCCAAACCTCAGGCCCAGAATGCTTCCACTCTCTGCCTCCTTTACTCATTTTCATGAGCTGCTAAATGAAATTGAAAGAAATCCCATAACTGTGCTGACAACTGTATATTACAAATTCAAGCTATCCAACCTCAACTGGGCTCTCACTATAATAAAGAACTCCTTTTATTCTTCCCTAATTGATTCCCTATCTCACTCCCCACAAGAGTTTTCCAAGCCTTCTCTTCACTTCTCAAATCCCCATTTCTTTCAGTTGAGGAACCTTACTTTTATTTTTTTGAGATAATTGAAGCCATTTGATGTGAATTCCTTCTTGTCCCACACTCTTCATCTCAAAACTCCTTGATATTATGTCCCAATCTTTCCTCCTTTCCTCCATCTCTGACAAAGAAGCGACGTTCTTCCTTTCCAAACACCCTACAAGTGCCCTTGATCCCATCCCTTCCAATCTTGTCCAGCAGACTGCATTCTCAAACACCCCCTCCCAAACCTTCTACCTTTCCCTATCAATAGGTTCTTTCCCTATTGCTTTCAAACATGCCCAAGTTTCTCCCATCCTAAAAAACCCTTCACCAGACTCAACTATATCTTTAAGCTACAGTCCTTTGTCTCTTCTCCCTTTCTGAGCCACACCCCCTTGCAGAGGTGGGGGTGGGGAACAAAATTATACACACCCACATGCCTCTATTATCTCTCCTTTGCAATCCGGCTTTGGACCTCATCATTCATTTGAAACTACTTTCTCTAAAATTGTCAGTGATTACCAATCTGACAGTATTTTCTGGCTTTATCGTTCTGGACCTAGCTGCAGCATTTGGCATAGCTGACCATCCTCTCCTCTGGAATTCTCTCTACTCTCTGGGTTTTCATGAAATTACTCTCTCCTGGTTCTCCTCCTATCTCTCACACCACTTTCACTTTTCTTTGCTGGCCCATTAACCATATCATGCATCATAACTGTGGGTTATGTCCTGCAAGGTTCTGTTCTAGGCTCTTTTCTCTTCTCCCTCTACATATAGTCTTTCTTGATATTTCCTTCAGCTCCCATGTGTTGAACCATCATTTCTCTGCAGATGATTTTGTGTATGTACACACAGAGTATCTGTCTCTCTCACCGATCTTCCATTCTACATCATAAATTTCCTACTGGACATTCAGACTGGGTGTTCCAGAGACATCTTAAACTCAGTGTGTCTAAAATGAAACTTATATCTACCCCCAAACTCTCCCTTCTTTTTGTTGAAGGCACTACCATCCTTCCAGTGTCCCATATCTGTAACCTCACCATAACCTGGACATCATCCTGAACTTTTCCCTCTCCCTTACTACTTATAGCCAATCAGTTACCAAATCTCAATGTTTATACGTCTACAACATTTCTCATGCCCACCCCTTTCTTTCAGATCCATATCACTTCTCATCTAGATTTTGACCACAGTCTCCTAATTGATCTCTCTGCCTCAAGTCTCTCCCCACTCTAGTCCATTGTACACTCTGCTACCAAAATAATTTTCCCTACATGCAGATCTCTATTCAATTAGTTCTCCTGGTTTCCTCCCTTCAGGGTAAAATACAAACTCTTCCTGTTTAGTTTTTAAAGTCTCATACAAACCTACTCCTAACCTAAACTTTCAGTCTCAATGGATATTATGCCCTCTCCTGCATTCTGAAATCCAACCTTCTCTTTAGCTAAAGGGAGCTTTATTAAAGCAAAAGCATTCAGGTCTGAGACTTAGCAAGGAGCTAAACAAAGGCAAAGATATAGGAAAAGGACCAGATTTTTATAGCCAGAAAGCTACACAGCCTAGGGTTTCTTGAGGGGATTGGAGATTTAGGGACCAGATAAGTATAAACAAGGTGAGGAAGGTGGTTGCTTGTAAGATAAGGAAAAATTGTCATGACACAGGATGGGGAAGATGAATGACATGGGATGGGGAACACAGGATAAGGGGGACAAAAGCAGTTCTTTTGGTATAAGTTGCCTGGTATTTCAAGCTAGGTCGACATACTTTAATTTCTACACCTTAACTCTGTCTGAGCTCATGATTATTACCCTGCTTTTTTCCCTAACAAATTCTACAACTGATTTATTTTATGTCTGTATTTCTCTACTTCTACCCACTACTTTGCCTTCTTACTATTCAACCTACTCAAGCCTCCTAAGATCCCTCCATTATCCACTCTGCCAACCTTTTCCCTTTACCTAAATGTTTCCATCTGAATTTAGAAGTCTTTTATAGCCTTCCACATTTGTTATTTTCTCTCTATCCCTTTCTTTTAATCTGGACACCGTTATATAACCTTCTTTATCCTATTGCCTAACCCTCTTAATTTTGTTACGAATTCAGGAAACATTTATTCCCTTCTATTTAATACATAACTGAGTAAAATTTCCTCTTAAAATCACTCTCTTTTCTTGTCCCACTCCCTATCAATCCTAAGCCTTTTATTTCTTTTTGAATTTAATACTTTTATAGCCTTATAATACAATAATATAGAGATGAATATCTCTACATATCTCATGTATATGATATATGATATAACAATACAATGCATATAGAGATATATGTATTGTTTTCTCTCTAATCTATTCATGATGAGAGTAGTGTTCCAGAACTGTCAGTTCTGCCTCTTGCAACTCATTTGTATAAGACAATTACTTTGTTTTCTAAATGTTTTTACTTATCTTTAGAATTGCATTCTACTAAGATATACCCCAATATTTCTTTTGAACTACCTAATTTCCAATAACATAAATTTCAGACTTCCTTTTTACATAAAAAGCAAACATTATGTCCTTATTGAGTCTTTGACATGTAGTTTATATTTCTCTTACCTCTTACATGTCAAATTTTTTATTAAGTTCAGGTTCTTTTTTTAAATTACTGAAATTCTGTCAATTCATTGAATATCCATTTCTTTTTCACTCAGGATTATGCTTAACTTTATTGGCTATGATATTTTTGGCTACAAACCTCAGTTCTTTTGCAATTCTTTTTGTATTGTTCCAAGACGTGTCGTCTTTTAGTGTCACCTTTGTCAGGTCTTGTGTGATTCTAATTATGTCTTTGTCATATATATATATATATATATACATATATATATGTATATATACATATATATGTATATATATATATATACATATATATATATATATATATATATTCTTGCTCAGTAATGTTTTTTCTTCCTGAGCTGGGTATTGAGGAATTTTTGATATTTATGTAAGTTTTTATTTGTAGGATCCCTATCAGGTGGTAAAATGTGAAATTTTTTTTTCTACTTCTACTGTAACCTCTTGTTGTAGCACTTCAGGACAATTTTCTTTAATCATGTCATGTTTTGCATCAAGATTTTTTTTTTGATCAAAGCTTTTAAGTAGTCCAGTTGTGTTTTCTTTTCTCTAGATCAATCATCTTTATGAGATATTTCTCATTCTTCCATTTTTTTCATTATATTTTATTATCCTCTCATTTCACTGACTTCCCACTTCCCCAATTCTAATTTTCAAGTAGTTAATATTCTCGATCTTCCTTTCCAGTTGCTTGACATTCTTTTCATAATTTTCTTTATTTTCATTATTTAAGTTTTTTTCTTAAGTCTCTCATTTGATTTAAAAAAGTCTTTTTTTTCCCCAACAGGACAATTAGGGTTGTTACTTACCCAAGGTCACACTTGGACTCAGATCCGCCTGACTCCAGATTTTGTGCTCTATTCATTGTGCTACCTACCTGGTCCTAAACTTTTTCTAGTTCTTCTATTAAAGTTCTCTTTGGCCAGGTCACAATTTGACATTACTCTCTTGGGTAGGAAAAGCTTTCTTTTGCTTCAGTATCCTCTGAAGATGAATCCCAGGCTTTATTTTTCTCATATTAATGTTTCGTAGTTTCGTTCTTTCTGCTTCACTCATTGATTTTTTTGTAGAAGCTTATTACTATAACTGCATAACCTTGGATTGTGACTAATGGTCCCCCTGTCCTCATATCTTTTACTTCTACCCTCTGTTCTGGAAGAAAAACCAAGAATTCCACCCTCCAGCAAGTTCCCATAGCCAACTGCATCTCTGCACCGCTGCTTCTGTACATACCTTCCAAACTAACTAGCCCCAATGCTTGCCAACTTGCTATTTCATTGAAACTAATATTTAGGTGTAATAATTTGCAGGAAACAAGCCCAACTTCAGTCTAGTGATTTTTCTTCTCATCTTTCCTTTGCCCAGGAGGAGCACTGATTTGCCCCGACTCATTTTTTTGCTTCACATTTGGTTGAGGCAGTTTTTTCTTGGTTGTGGAGGAAATATGGAAAGCTTGGGAGGTTTTTTTTGTTTTGTTTTTTTTACCCACTCTGCTATTTTGCCAGAATCCTCCATCCATCCTTTTATTTATTAGTCAGTAAGTGTTTGTCTTGTCCATGAAGTCTCTCAACTCTCCTCACTTAGAAGAGATTCCCTCGTTCCCCAGAGGGAGAACAGCATTCTCTGCAAAGTGGATAGACTTTTTAAAGTCGGGGTCATAGCAGGTGGGATATCATGTGAGTAAGAGTCAGTAAGTCAGTTTCATTGAAAACCGGTGCATAAGAATGTTGTGTGATCAGTGGGAAAAACAGTTTGAAGCCATATTATGAGTGTTAAAAAAAAAAAACAGCCTTTGCATTTTATATTTTAGGTACAGGGGAGTGACATTGTCAGATGTGTGCTTTAGGGAAATCAGATTCACAATTATGTGGAGGCTTTATTGGAGAACAGAATGGATGAATGCAGATTGAGAGAAATTATTGAAGAACCAAATATCAGGGCAGATTGTGGATTTTGTTTTATTTTTCATTTGGAAAATAAGTCAAATCTAAGTTTTCTGAAGTGTGTGCTGACGAAGAAAAGAAATTTTGGAGCTGTTGCCCTACCTGACTAGAGAACCTTACAAATAATTTCATCAAAGCAGAATTCTTGCCTTTTGTATTCTACTTGGGCTAGGAATAAATTCGTTTCCTGGATTGCTCAAGGCTAGGGTTGATCTAAGAATAATGACATAATCAAGAGTCGGAACTACCAATTTTTTTGTTTTTGCTTTTTGGAGGACAATTGGGGTTAAGTGACTTGCCCAAGGTCACATGGCTAGTGTATGTGTGTGTGTGTGTGTGTGTGTGTGTGTGTGTGTGTTAAGTGTCTGAGGCCAAATTTGAACTCAGGTCCTCCTGACTCCAGGGCCGCTGCTGTATTCACTGGGCCACCTAGCCTCCCCAAATAGTGTTTTCCTGGTTTTACTTCTTTATTTTATTTTATTTCTTTTTTGCTTTTTGCAGGGGGGAAGGTAGGGCAATTGGGGTTAAATGACTTGCCCAAGGTCACACGGCTAGTTTTTGTGTTAAGTGTCTGAGACTGGATTTGAACTCCTCCTGAGTCCAGGGCCAGTTCTCTATTCATCAGGCCACCTAGCCGCCCCAAGGACTATCCCTTTTTTTACCACCTTACCACTTACCTTTCTTACCACCTTGTTATAATATCCATTCTCTCATTACCTGTTGACCAATCAAAGTGATTACCACAGCCATTCTACCCTGAGTGGTTTTCATTTGTGGTCTTTGCCATTAAAGAGCACCACTAACCCTTTTGTTAATTATTCTTAGCATGATTAACAATGATTAATTAGAAATTATCCATCAGAAGAAAGAGCAATTAAGAAGAAAAGTCAGTAGTAGTTTAAGGGAGATTTGATAAGGGCCCAAATGAGATGTTTTCCCTGTGAGTACTTGTGATACTGAAATGATAGAGAATCACTTATTATTTTCATTAAAATGGCAGCATTTGTTTAAATAGTGCTATTGCATTTCCCAGTATATATTTACTTTTAAATATAATTTCATTACTAAGAATTTTTTTTTCAAGTTTCACATCTTTATTCATCTGGTAAAGTCAACATGATTTCATGCAACATGAGGGAAAAATCAAGCATTCCCTAATTGTAGGCAGGATTGTGCGGATAGCTTGTGGAAGACCTTCATTCTCAGCAGCTGAAAAAGTATCACTTTCACTTAGAAGTCTGGGCCTTCTTTCTTCAGTTTGCTATAATCCACATTCACTGAGTAGAACTTGTACTGGTCAGTGGGGCTCATCTTGTTCCAGGGCTCGGGGTTGTTCTTTCTGTCCCAGCTGACGTCGGGGTTGAAGAGCGCCAGCCGCATGACGTAAAGCGAGGCCCCGGTGCCCCCCGCTCCGATGAACAGGAACAGGGGGATCAAGCTCGGGTGCTTCTTGGCCTGGTTGATGATCATGCGGAACATGGCGGCGGCTGTGGGGCTCGGCGGCTGCTTTTGCTCGTTCGCTCGAGGCCCAATGTCACTGCAGAGGAAGCGGGTACTAAGAAATTTTTAAAACAATTTTCCTTTAAGGCCACCCCCTAGTATGTATTTATTATAAGTTCATTGATAGAATATGTTTTCCCTCCAACTTTTATTACCTTATATTATTCCTTCCTTCTCCTGAAAAGCCATATATATTTTTAAAAGGGTTTTTTTTTTTACTTGAGACATCCTTTTCCTAATAAAAAACTTAAATAAAATCTGAAATCTGTTGACATGTTTTCATTGTTCTCTCCTAGTTAGTTCTATATATCAGAGGTAACAGTTCGGGTGTCAAATGTAATTTGTTCAGTTTTGTTTACTGTGAATACTTAAGATGGAAAAAAAAAGTGACAGATTTAACAGATTCCAGGGTGAGCTTAGACTTGGAAGTTTGTTAGGGCAAAAAAAAAAAAGGTTTTGAGATGATTGACAGAATAAGAATAAATCCAAATACCCAAGTTGGTAGGGTTTATATTATTTCTTTCCTGACAACTGTTGTTTAAAAAAAAAACAAAAACCAAAACACTGTTAGGGGAGTCATGTTTAAAGGGCCCTTTCCTTTATCAGCTTTTTTTATTTGAAATACATTCTTTTTTTTCCTTTTGGTGAGGCAGTTGGGTTTAAGTGACTTGCCTCAGGGTCACACAGCTAGTAAGTGTTAAGTGTCTGGTCAGAATCCTGATTTGAACTCAGGTCCTCCTGATTTCAGGGCCGGTGCACTAGATATACCGCCTAGCTGCTCCTTTAAATACATTCTAGGAACATTTAGGTATTCGGATACAGTTTTACCTAGTAATAGTAGAATCAGATATGTGTTAGGCCAAAGGAAAGCAAATAGATGGAACACAAGGAAACTTTAAAAAGTTTATGGGGACATGGGATCTTGAATGAATTGTAGTGTCCTTTGGGATGAGTGCCTTGTTCCACATGGAGTGCAAACTTGTTATTTGAGTTTCTTTGGCTGAGAAATCATGTGCTTTTTTGGGTACCTCTGGTCTTAGTGGTATTTGGGAAGCTCTTCATACATTACATTTTAACAGAGATTTGAGTTCACCAAATAATTGGAAACTCACATCAAAAAGATTTTTGCCATTTTCATTGCACTTGGCCCTCTTGTCGAGATATTTAGAGTAAATCAGCAATTTCATTTTTTTAAATGTTTTCTGTCTTACAGGCCTCTAGGTGACAGTGAGGTGCTTTAAAGCAGTGGGACTGTCTGTGGTCAAGGCACTTTCTACCTCAGTTTCCTCATTTGTAGAATGACAATAATTAACAGCTACCTCCCACGGTTGTTGTGAAAATAAAAGGAGGCACTACAAGGTGTGCCAAAAGTCTCAGTGCTTTTTAAGCTAATAAAACCAACTTTATATTAAATAAATTGTTCTAATTTAACATTTGATTTTAGTTCTTTTTTATGTAGTAATGTGAGGGCTTTTAAAACTTTAATAGTTTATAACTACATACTTTTGGGACATTTCTGTATTTATAAAGTACTTTGCAAACTTTAAATCTGTATAAATGCTAGTTCTTGTTCTTTCGGTAGCATCTATGCTTTGTCCATGCTTAAAGGTGACATGACCTCCTTGTAGCAAGATAAGTTTTTTGTTAGAGTCAGACAGGATAATATTGTCCTATTTTTGTATTCTTTTCCTGCAAAAGCAGAGAATGTTCCCTTTTAAAACAGCTGTTATTCTCGAAAGTGATAGAATCCATGCTGTAATGTAACAGTTTTAACAGAAAATAATTGAGACAGGTTTACTTGAGAGTTCCATTTTTATTGTTCCATAAATGTGCCATTTATCTCTTCCATAACTTTAATGCCCTTCCCTAATTTCTCCACTTGAAAGCCCTTATTCTGCCTTGGCTAGGTATGTGTTTTTTTGTTTTTGCTTTTTGGAGGGCAGTTGGGTTTAAGTGACTTGCCCAAGGTCACATGGCTAGTTTTTGTGTGTGTGTGTTTTATGTGTCTGAGGCTCCATTTGAACTCGGGTCCTCCTGATTGGAGGGCCCGTGGTCTATTCACTGAGCCAGCTAGCTGCCCCAGGTAGGTATGTTTTATAAAAAATTATCTGAATCTGACCAGCATGGGGAATGACATCTAGACATTTTCACTTTTCGTGTTTTTTTAAATACATATTCACCAGGAATTTTTTTTTTCTTTTTGTATCAATTGGTAAAACTTTTTGTTTTTATTCTTGTAACACAAGTTATGGTTTTGTTAACTGCGTAGGTTGTGTTGAGTTGCCATCATTTCCATGCCCTTCCACCCCCATCTCCCTACTTACATTCATCCTAGCTTATTTTTACTAATCTTGTGCCTTATTTCTTATCATGGAGCTTTATATATATATATATATATATATATATATATATATAAATATTCCTTGTTCCAATGATATTAATGATATCTTAATTGTTAATTTGATAGCATTTTCTTAATTGTCATGTTTCTTGACTTCAGTAGCACTTCACATGACTGTCTATCCTCTCCTGAATACTTTGTTTTTTGATGACATTGCCCTCTTGGTTTTCCACCTCCCTAACTCTCGATCCTTAGTCTCCTTTGTTGAAGCATCCTCTGTATTTTGTCTCCTAATGCTGGACCTTCCTTAGCATTCCAGGCCTCCTTGACTCTCCTCATCCACTTCATGTTTCTTCTTGCTGACTCAATCAACTCTACTAGCCCTCATATCTCAGCTGAACTCTCTAGTCTCACCACTCTTGCCTGCCTTATTCGAAGTTTGAAACTGGCATATTGTCTCCATATCTTCAGTGCAGTGAGCCTGAAACAGAACTCACTGTTTCCTCTCCTCCCACTACCCCACTTTACTAGTAAGGTTATTTCTTTTGAAGACAGCAATATTGCTTTAGTTCCAAAGGTCATCTCCACATATATCTTTTATATATCCTTGTTCTGGTTCTCATCACCTTTCAAAAGGAATGTTAAACTTCAATTGTTCCACTTACAGCGAGTCTATCTTTCCAATAAATCTTCCATCCAGCCACCTTGGCTTCATCTGTCTGCCAGTGCATCTTCCACAAAGTTGCAAATGTGCAAATCTAAAGCACAGATAGAACAGTATCTTTCCCCTATGGATAAATTCTAGTGACTCATTATTATAACTATGATGCAATATCTTCTCCCTTTTGCATTTAAAGACTTTTCCACCTACCTTTCCAGGCTTAGTATTACTTCCCTTCACGTACTGTTCTTGTTATCTGACTTTCATGGTGTTGCTCAGATGTAACCCACTATCTCCCATCTTATTTTCTGCATTTGCCATTCCTCATGCCTTCTCACTCTCCATTAAAAAAAAAAAACTGCTCTGTCTGCTCTTTTGGGTTCTGCTTTTCTTTTGTGTTCTCCACTCACCCACCATCTCTTAAAATCCCTAGTTTCCTTCAAATTACAGTTGAGGTTCCACTTTTTTTGTGCTTTTTTTGGAGGGGAAAGGTAGGGTAATTGGGATTCAGTGACTTGTCCAAGGTCACATGGCCAGTTTTTGTGTTAAGTGACTGAGGCAGGATTTGAACTCAGGTCCCCCTGACTCCAGTAGTGCTCTATTCACTGCACCACCTGCTGCCCCAAGGTTCCACTTTTTTTTTAACTGGGGCCCTTTCCTCATCCCAGTAACTCCTACTCCTTGTCCCCTGAAACTACCTTCCATATATTTTCTACTAATTATATATGTATATGTGCTGCTTCCACTGATAGATTATAATTTAAACTTTTAAAAGGGTAGACTGTTTCATTTTGTCTTTGTTATCTGCCTTCTCTGGCACATAATAGGAACTTAATTAGTGCTTATTCCTTCATAAATTTGGGGAGAGTTAAGTAAATATTCAGATGTATTTAATAGTGACTTCTGGAAGGAAAAGACATGAAGGAATCAGGATTTACTCCTTCATTGTCATAAAGCTCTCAGTGCAGTAGAGAATGATAAATGATAAAACTAATGAGAGATGACTAGTTACCACTGAGTCTAGTATTTTATAAGAATGACAAAGAAATGTGGTGCTTCTGAGCAGAGAAAAGGCCAGGTGACTGTCCATATAACTCTGTGTACACTGGGAAAGTAAAACTCTTGTAATCTTGTAGTAAGCCTGCTACCACTACTGTGTATAATATCTCCCTCATTTCAGTTAGCATCTCAGCAAGTGATAGGCAACCAACTCCATGTTTCTGACTGTATAAAGAAAAGGAAATAGGCAAGGGGCTTAGGCTAGAATTGAGTCACCAGGAAACTAAATCAAAATATAAAAATTCCTGGAGAAGGCAAGGTCACTTGTTTAGCCACTCTGAGAATCAGAGCCTAAGGAACCCATCCAAGATTTTGGGTTAGGGATCATATACTGACCCATGTAAGAAGTACTAATCCCAAACTGAGATGATTAAGCATAAGAAAAGAGTTACTATGAAGAAACACCAGGGATTGGGAAACCAAAAAGGTTAAAACAGAAAAATAAAGTAGTTCTTCCACAAATGATGTAAAACTTGAGAGAATAATGCCTTGGCCCCAGGAAGACCTGTAAGAATCGAAGAGGACAAAGTGTAATTTTAATTGGAATTAGAGTTAGGAGGGATTAAAGAATGAGAAGAAAAATAATTTGTAGCAACATATACCAATATCCGAAGAAATGCACTCCCTGGTAGTTACGATGCACCAAAAAATACTCTAATAAGAAATATTAGTACAAAATAAAATGATTGAAAAAACAGAAGTAAAATGTTGAAGATGTTTGACCTTGTATACTTTTCAAGGGCAGATAATCTTAGTAGTCATTGGATTCCCTGAAAATTGTGTTTTGAAATATGGGTCCTACAATTTTTTTTTTAATCACGAAAGATTTATTAAGGCCTGAAAGCAAAGTGAAAATGCAAACCCAGTCATCATCTTCTGAAAGATAGTGAAATTCCCAGCAATATCAGTAGCTCAAATCTATTTTTTCTAGACCAATGGGGGGAAAAACATCCAGAAAGAAAAATATGACCAAGGATTTATATCTAGAATCCCATAAGACATGATAGTTAATAACTGAAAAGGAGGGAAAATCTTAGATTGTATTTTTTCTGAAGTTATAATATTAAGATTTGCAAAGATAGCTTATCCTGTCAAACTTTAAGTAAAATTGACAGGATAAAACATGGAGAATTAATGTATTAGAAGATCTTCAATCAAGCATTCATTGAGTAGAACTTTTGAAATGCCAACCTTGGGATCAACAGGAAACTAGAGAGCTAAACTACATTTGCAATTTGGAAGGGACTATAGTCATATAGTCTTTACATTCTAATGGGGGAAAAGATACAAGGATCACTTCAAAAGTCTAAAATGTATTGAATAAATTTCATCTTTTTTTGGTCCACATAGTCACTTACATTATAACAATATGCCATCTACATACCAACCTTTTTTCAGCATTTATGTTAATTAAGTTATGTAATTTTATGATTAAGATTTTCTTATACATTTAAGCTATCCACCAATTTTTATCTGAATATCCATTAAAATTTTTTGAGAATTTCTAGACATAGTTTTGGAAATTCATACTTTATATCCTATAGCATAAATTAATTAGTAGAGTATTTTTATGTTGTTTTTCCTTTCATTTTTATTCATAAAGCTCATAAGTCTGTCAGGTTGCCGCAAAACCCAATTTTATATGCTGAGAGTGTTTTAGCCACATTGCCCACTGACATGGGAGGATTAGAAGGGAATATTTATATATATATAGACACAAAGTCAGCATTTAGTGCAGAAAGGTAAGTGATTTTTATTATTCATCTGAATCCAGAATACACTATTTCTGTCCTTTTTTATATATATGAAGCATATGAAACAACTCATTTAGCAATAACATTGTAAGCTGAATATATACATAAATACTGATAACATTAACTTTCATCCTTCATAAAAAAAATTATTTTCTCTTGTTGGTGTTAGTGAGGCTTTCTCAACTACCTCTCTATTTGCTCTTACTCCCCTTTCCACTAAGCAGGAGTTGCAGAAAGGCAACTAGAATTAGGGAAACTAAGAGTACATAACAGCACAGTAGAAAGGGAAATTTAAAAAGCAGAAGAGAAACAGATGAGTCAGAAAGACCAAAAAGGAAGCTATTTCTGTTTTCCTTACAGTGGTAGGTAGTTAATTTCTGTATTAAAGTCAAGTGTTATTACATTACATGGTAAATAAAATATTGTGATCATGAACGTGTGCTGTAAATATTGATTTTAAAAATACATGATTAATCACTTTTGAGGCAGCATATGAATCTTGGTTGTAATGACAATAAATAAACCCATATGGGGAAAATAGATTCTGATTTCTCAGAGACGGCTTCAAACATGTAACAAAAGTCATACCCCAAAGGGCAAGTGATAATTTTCTTCACTTGACAGCACCCCAGACAGTCCTTCATGAAATGTTATTTGTTTGATGCTCTGAATTTCAAATATTCACTAGAGCATCTTGTCTTTCCTACTTGAGTGTGATTCAAAATACAATTTATTTTCTTTTTTTAAAATTTTTTTTATTTTCAAATTTCCTTTACTTCCCTCCCCCCTCCCCTCATGACAGCATATAGTACAGTATAGCATCTGCAAATGCATTCATATTAGACATTATTCCAATTACAAAGGCATATTGTACTAGGTGGGATGAAAGATGGTCCCTTTGTTTCAAATGTGTTTCTTGAAGACAGCATATTGTAGGATTATGGTTTTTAATCCATTCTGCTATCCGCCTCTGTTTTATGGGAGAGTTCATCCCATTCACATTCACAGTAATGACGACTATCTGTCTCTTCCCCTCCATCCTATTCCCTCCCCTGTTTATGTTTTTGTTTCTTCCTTCTCCCTTCCCCTTATAATTTATTTTCTAATGAAACATATTTTTAATTCATTTTTCTGCCTCAGTAGTAGTAATAAGTAGTTACTTGGGATTATGACCTTTATATCATATTCAAACATTATGATATTTACTTCCTGCTGTCATCTTCACATATTCAATCACTTGTCAAATCTTGCTAACTCTACCTCTCACATCAGTTCCCCTCACATCAGTTCCCTTCTTTCTTCTACACCCTTGGTAAATCCCTCAATTATGACTCTCATTTTATATTTCTTTGGCCTTAAGTTCTTCAACTTGAGTAAAAGTTCTAAACAGTTTTCCCTTAAATAGTGATGAGATCAGTATTCTTATGTAGAGTCATTTTTAATAAATTTTGAAAAGTTTAAAATACTTTTTTTATTCTTTCTGGAGGGGAGAGGTCAGAGCAATTGGGGTTAAGTGACTTGCTGAAGGTCACACAGCTAGTAAGTGTTAAGTGTCTGAGGCCCCATTTGAACTCATAACTTATTGGCCCTCCTGGCTCCTAGACTGGTGTTCTATTCACTGTGACACATAGCTGCTCAATACTTAATTTTTTTTTTTCTTTTGGAGGGGGAAGGCAGGGCAATTATGGTTAAGTGATTTGCCCAAGGTCAGACGGCTAGGTTTTTTTTTTTTTTTTTGTGCGTGTGTGTTAAGTGTCTGAGGCCTCATTTGATTTCAGGTCCCCCTGACTCTAGGGCAGGTGCTCTATTCTCTGCGCCACCTAGCCGCCCCTGTTTTCTCTTTTTAAGTTGCCATTGATGTAGTTGTCTATTTTGTTCTTTGCTTAATTCCCTTTGCATTATTTCATGGAAATTCTTCCATGTTTCTCTGTTTATCACATTTATTATTTTTTATAGCATTCTATTCTATTCCATTATATTCTATTCCATTCACATAATATAAATTTTAAAGCTTTCCTCCAATATTATTTTATATGGAATAATTTTATTTGTGTGTAACTTGTTCAATTTCATGTAACCAGAATCAATTGAATTGTGTTTTGTTATTGTCTTTCTTCCTTGTTCCTCATGTCCTATATCTATTATATGTATATACTATGTATATAGTCTTAAGAATAGTATAGTATAAGTATATGATCTCCTTCAATTCTATTTATTAGTGTGGTGTTCATCAAGGCCACATATCCAATTATATTATTGCTGGATATGATGGTTGCTGTATTTACTGAAAGGAATACTTATATGGATAAAATTGGACACCTGCTGAATAATATTACTTATTCAAACTTGAAGAAATCTTGAGATTTCAACCCTCCCATTTTACAGATGAGGAAACAAACTATAAGAGAATCAGTTGTAGAGTCTTAGATTTAACACAGGTGCCCTTACTTCAAATGTAGTGAGTGGTCTTTATACCACACTGAAGTACTGAAACCAAATTTTACTATTCTGATAGAAACCAGAATCATAATTCTGATAAGTCATTTATTTACATATAGCAAAGAACAACTTCCCCCTATAAATTTATTCATTTGGATTTCTTAATCAGAAATAGGTAAGTCATGTTTGAGGATAAATAGGTTTGAGAAAGGAAAAGGCCAAGACCAGATTTTTATCTTTTAAAAATGAAGATGGGGGGGGGGGGGGCAGAGCCAAGATGGCGGATTAAAAACAGCTCTTCCAAGCCTCTCTGGCCCCAGATTCCCCACAAACTATGTAAAAAAGGACTGTGAACAACTTCTGGAGCCCCAGCACCCACAGAACGACACAGAGAAGCTAACCTCCCGCTGAGGACAGCCCAGCAGCCCTGCAGGAAGGACCAGCACAGAGGTCTGGGACCTGGCAGCGTGCAGAGCGCAGAGCGCAGGAGCCGAGCCTAGCCCAGGTCTGCATAAGCCGAGGTTTTAGCCCCAGGGCGGCAGTGCCAGCAGCCAGCTGGAGGAACCCCAGAACACCAGGAGCTGTGGCGACTCCAGAATTATCAACATAGACATGCCTAGGACAAAGTAAGAGGTTAGTGTCCTATGGACTTTGGGACCTGTATTTGGGGAATGCGTCAGCTCCCTCCCCTGGGGGCTAGAAGCCACTGAGGAGACACGCCATTTTGTAGTTTTCAGAGGCAGCTTTGGCTCCCAGCCTACAAATCTTGGGGAGATCCAGCGATCAGTCTTGGCGGGTAATCGCTCTTGCTTTAACCTCCCTGGATCTGGATTGTGATCTAGGGTGGAAGTTGTGGGTGGGTTTACAGCTTGCCAGAAACGGAAGTTGCCCCCCCCACACGTTCCGGACGAAAATTCCTCTAGCTGGCCTCAAAGCCATAGTGTGGCAATAAGCCGAAAAGTCAAGCAATTAAGTGGCAACATGCCAAGGCAAAGGAAACAGAAAAATGCAACCCTAGACTCCTATTTTGGGGGCATAGAGCGGCAAAAGGACTGTGAGGTCAGAAGTCCTGCTCCAAAAACCCCAGGGGAAAACATGAGCGGGTTGCAGGCCATAGAGGACCTTAAGAAGGACTTTAAAAATCAAATAAGAGAAGTGGAGGAAAAATTAGAAAGAGAAATGAGAAGGATGCAGGAAAAGTATGAAATGAGGGTCAACAGACTGACTGAGGAAAACAACACTTTAAAAAATAGACTAGCTCAAATGGCAAAAGCCCAAAAGGGCAATGAGGAGAAGAATGCCTTAAAAAGTCGAATTTGCCAGATGGAAAAAGAATCTCAAAAGTTCACTGAGGAGATTCATTCCTTCAGAGTTAGACTGGAGCAAATGGAAGCTAATGACTTTATGAGAAATCAAGATGCTGTTAAGCAGATCCAAACAAATGAAAGATTAGAAGGCAATGTGAAATATCTCATGGGAAAAACCACTGACCTGGAAAATAGATCCAGGAGAGACAATTTAAAAATTATTGGACTACCTGAAAGCCATGATCAAGGAAAGAACCTAGAAATCACCCTTCAAGAAATTCTCAAGGAAAACTGCCCTGATGTTTTAGATCCAGAGGGCAAAATAGAGGTTGAAAGAATCCACCGATCACCTCCTGAAAAAGATCCCAAAAAGAAAACTCCCAGGAATATTATAGCCAGGTTCCAGAATCCCCAGATCAAGGAGAAAATACTACAAGCAGCCAGGAAGAAACAATTTCAATATTGTGGAAACACAATCAGAATAGCCCAGGACCTGGCAGCTTCTACACTGAGGGATCGAAGGGCATGGAATATGATATTCCAGAGGGCAAAAGAACTGGGAATGAACCCAAGGGTCACCTACCCAGCAAAACTGAGTATTTTGTTTCAGGGGAAAATATGGTCATTCAGTGGAATAGAGGACTTTCAAGCATTCTTGAGGAAAAAACCAGAGTGGAATAGAAAATTTGACATCCAGACACAAGAAGGAAGAGATGCCTGAGAAGGTAATCAGGGAAAAGAAATCAAAAGGTACTTATCAAAGTTGAACTATTTACATTCCTATATGGAAAAGCAATAACTGTGACTGATGATATCTTTCTCACTATGAAAATAATGGAAGAAGGGGGTGTGGTAATATGAATACATATGTGAATGTGTGTGTATATGGTTACAGTTATATATGGATAGAGGGCATAGGTTGATTTTGTTGGGAAGGGAGAGTACTCAAGGGATGAAATTATGAGGTGAGAGAGGAAAGTGGCAAGAGGAGATGGGGAGAGACATGGTAGGGTAAACTATCTCATGTAGGGGAAGTGGTTGCAAAGGAGGGGGAGAATAAGGAAGGCTAAAAAGGCAAAACCACATTCACATTGAATTTGGTTCAGGGAGAAAATGACATACATACTAAATGGGATATCTCAACCTGCAGCAGGATAGGGGGAAGGGGGATGAGAGGAGGGATGATGGATGGGAGGGCATCCCTGGGGGGAGGGGAGGTTGGAAGTACCCACTATAGAAGAGGGACAGGATTATATAGGGAATGGACCAGGTGGGGGGTGGGATGAGTGGGAGGGAATTATAAGCAGCCTTGTACAATATATCTACTATGATAATGTTTTGCATAGCTAGACATGTACAACATATACTGAATTACTTATCTCCCAAGAAGGAATGGATGACGCTTGTAATAGGGAGATAAGATGTGCAGGCATTGGGACACAAAGATTCACCTTCCTCTAATGGAAAAGTCAATGGGGGTATGGGAGAAGGTATGGGAGAGAGCAGATTGGAGGAAGTGATATCTTGTGGGACTACTATTCTGGGAGGTTGGGTAGGGGAATAATGGGGGGAAAATGATTGTAACTCAAAATCTGGCGGAAATGAATGATGTAAAACAGAAGTTAATAAAGCAGTTGTTTAAAAAAAAAGAAAGAGAAAAAAATGAAGATAAATTATTAATATATGTACAGGATCTATTGCAGTTCTTTTTTATTTTGTCAGGTGTTCCTCCTATTAAGAGGAGATAAGTAATAACATGAGTCAATCAAGAAATAATTAAGTTATTTAAATTGTTAATATACAGATAAACAATGAAGAAAATTGATTTCTCATTTGTAGCAGTAATCTTTAAGCAGCAAAGGAAAACACCATCCTCTTAGAATAGCCTTAAAAAAATAGATTCGGAAAGGTGTGATGATTAAAAAAAAAAGACACCTAACTTGAGTGTCACCCTGAGAGTTGGGAAGACTGGGTTTATATCCTGCCTGTGACACTTACCTAGTTGTATAATCTGGCAAGTTATTTTGCTCTCCAGTAACATGGGGAATCCTTTGTAAGACAGGTAATTGCAGAGCACAAATTCATTGGTAATGGCAAATAAGAATGCCAGGGGATGAGTCCAGGTTTCCTCACTGGGATTGTTTATACCAATGATACTTTATACCAATTCATAACAAAAAGAAAAAGACCTAAATTACTTATTATAATCTGCTGAAGTAACCTTAGGAAAAGCTAAAGGAGGTGCCAAGTTTGGAATGCTTCTTGTCCATCTTGTACCATTCTGGTTATTTTGCATACTGCCTAAGACTTACTAACATCATGTTCTAGTATAATTCTACTCAATCCAAATTTTAACATCAATATCCTAGTAACTATTATCCACAAGCTGTGAGGACACTTTACTTCTTTCCTTAATGAGGTAAGTGCATGACTTCAAGTCTTTCCCTCCACTCCCAATCTTCAGATCTGGTTATCCATTCCAAGTTTCTTTGCTGATTTGCAATTTTAAATCACCAAATTGGACATTTCCTACTAGATGGCCAGGCATATGAAACTGAACAAGTTAATTAGAACTCTTATTTTTTCCCCCAACCTTCATTCTTAGAAAAGCACCACCATGCTCATTCACATAGCCTTTGTAACCTCAATGTATCCTCTTTTTTTTTCCCCCAGTTAACTCAGCTGGCTTATCCAGTGTTACACCAAGTCTCTTTTTCTACCTTGACAATATATCTCAAGTATATCTCTTCTCTCCTCTCATACAGTCACCATCCTGTTATAGGCTCTCTTCTCATGGTTGCACTTTTGGAATAGTCTTCTGGTTTTTGTAGGTTGATTGGATTCAGAACTCAAGTGGTCATATTTGTAGTTAACAATTACTTTCTTAGCAAGTCATTTGAGATGAACTGCATTCGGGGAAAAAAGTGATACTAATTAACAGAAAGCAACATAGACCACATAGGATCTCTAGGAGAAACATAAATATGACATTACCTTCTTAATATTGTTTGCTTTTCTCCAACTTAAGAGTCCCAGTATAATCTTAACATTGCCCTCCCCATATCCTAAGCCTGCCAGACTGTAACAAGTGGTGACACAATATGTAGCCACAGTATATATCAATAGTGCTTGCCTGTTTTATCAAGAATAATTTAAAGAAATGGTAAATACAGACCCATATATAAAAACATACTTCAGATTGATTTTGGCCATAGGACTGCTATCATTTTTTTTTTAAGCAATTGGGGTTAAGTAACTTGCTCAAGGTTACACGGCTAGTCATTATTTGTGTGTGGGTGCTCATTTTCTGAGGCCGGATTCGATCTCAGGTCATCCCAACTCCTAGGCCGGCACTCTTACTCACTGTGCCACCTAGCTGCCCCGTTGCTATCATTTCTTATGCATTACAATCTGTGGTATCTTCCAGAATTATTAGTAATACAGTAAATATTAAGACTCTCATATAGAGAATGAAGAGTTATGATACCTTTGTGCCTTTACAGAATTCTGTTTTCAGGGGTAGCAAAGGCTAACATAAAATTTTCAGGTATTTTACTTTTAAATGTTTGAAAACTATATCAAATTAATTTTGGAAATCACTAAATTTGAAGACAAATTTGGAAATTGAAATTTTCTTTTTCTTTTTCTTTTTTTTAAGCAATTGGGGTTACGTAACTTGCTCAAGGTTGCACGGCTAGTCATTATTTATGTGTGGGTGCTCATTTTCTGAGGCTGGATTTGATCTCGGGTCATCCCAACTCCAAGGCTGGTGCTCTTACTGCGCCACCTAGCCGCCCCTTTAGGGCAATTGGGGTTAAGTAACTTGCCCAAGGTTACACGGCTAGGTTTTTGTTTGTGTGGATTAAGTGTCTGAGGCCCGCTCTGAACTCAGGTCCTTCTGACTCCAGGGCCGGCGCTCTATTCACTGCGCCACCTAGCCGACCCTGAAATTTTCTATAAAATCAATATGGGAAAAGTATCTTCATAATTTTAAGAGTTTCACTTCATAAAATAAAATCACATTAAAAATTTAATGTTTCAGAGAAATCAAAGAATCAGAAAGCTCTGCAAATGGTTGAACATTAAACTTTGTTTCTCATGGTTCTTATATGTAGGAAAGTTGGCTAACTTCACTAAGGTTAAACAACAAAATGTTAACAAAAATCTATTTACAAATGCAAGGTTTCCTACTTCTCATTTTGGGTTCAAGGCACAAAAGCACACTCTCACCTTGAAATCATGTTTTTGGTGTTGTGATTTGTCAGTTTTGGGCACAAAATTGTCCTCATATAAAATGCAGAATGTAAGCTCTTAGACACCAGTGACTATTTTACTTTTTTTTTTTATTTCCTGTAACTAGGAAATAATGCCTGGCATTTTGAAGATGTCTAATAAATCCTTCTTGATTGACTGAGTCTATTTTACATTTATACTGTAAAACAATGAATCTTAAAAAAGCAAGACTTCTATGAGGAAAGAACTCTCATCAGCAATGTAAATAAACCAAAACCATACTTTTCACCTGTAAGGAACTGTTGCTTTCTTGAAAAACTTGAAATTTTTCTCTGAAGATCACCCACTAAAGCTATGCTTGAAGAGATTGTCAAAAAAAAAGCCTCACTTGAATCACAAATTCTAAAATGTTTTATATAATAATAGAAGTATATGGAAAAATTCTGACAAAATTAAGGACTAAGAAAAGAAGGGCCTGTGATTTGACACATGACAGATAAAATTTAGCACAGTAACACAGCTGAGGAATCTTTGTTACCCTCTCCCTTTTATTTTTTATCTAATTGCTATCTCTATTTTGACATAATCTTTTTATGTTTTTTCTAAACATCATAGGATGAAATTTGCTTTGAAGTTACTACTGGGCTATCATCTCCCTAAACCAGGAAAAATTTTAATTTCTATACCAGGTCAGACTTTTTTCCAGTTGAGTTGGACAATTATTTTTTTGCGTTGTGTTGATATTATTTGACCAATAAAGACTTGACTCTTTGCTCTGCATTTGGTTCACTTTTGTCACCACTTTTATAATTTTTTTGGCCTTCTTCATTTTACTCAATTAGCCACTAAAATGAGGCACAAAATATTATAGAGCTCTAAGTGATTTGGCTGGCTACTTAAGTACATGATGGGGACCTCTTGAACCATTGTGTTATACCTGTTGTTATGATGCTGACAGATTGTTCTCTTAAAAATTTTTTAAGGTTTTATCCAATGTGTAGGAATAACAGTGCGTTCTAATAAAGAGAAGAGCAGGATTAATTTTTTCTGCAACTATAATGTTCTAGTTCAGTAAAAAAATTCATTCACATTTTTATAATGCTTTATATGTTACAAAATAATTATAAGAACCCTGAGAAGTGAACAGTATTGATAATCCAATTTGCAGATTAGAGAGGAAGCCTTTGAAGAGTTAAAGGGTGAGATCAAAATCTCAAGTTAGAAAGTAATAAATGTGGAATTGGAATCCAGTCCTTTCTATTTTGTCTTTTCTTTATCCACTACACTCTTTTGTTAGCTCAATCTGGCAACCTGCTCTAGGCAACCAGAAGACCCTTGAAATCTTTTTTTTCCCTTAACCTTCAAATAATAACGTTGTCCCTCCCGCAATTAGATGTAAAGACAATTTTTGAGATCGATTTTGAAAAAAAATAGCAAGTTATAAATTTTCTTTACCATCTTTCAACTCACCTGTCTCTAAAATGGGAACTTTGATGCAGGGTAAATGTGAAATAATGCAAAACACGCTATCATAGCAGTCAAGTTGAGAAAAACAGACTAAAAGGGGGAGAAGACCACGCACACAGAGGAAAACAAATTGAAGAAAATATTTATCTGCTTTCAGATTCCATCAGTTTTTCTGAATGTGGATAACATTTTCCAGTATGAATCCTTTGAATTTCCTTGCATAATTTTAATCCTGAGAATAGCAAAGTCATTTGGTATCGGTCATTAAAGAATATTCTTGTAACTATGTTTTCTTGTTTATGTTCACTGTACTTTTTATCAGTTCCTGTAAGTATTTCCAATACAGACCCACTTATCAATGAAAACAGATATGGACCTATAAAAGAATAAGGTATGCAATATTAGTGTAATTTTTTTCTAATAAATACATCTTCTATTTCTAAGCACTGAAACTTTTTTTCTTTAAAAAATGATGTAATCTAAAATATATACCCTTTCTATACCTTTTAGAAAACCAATTTCATGTTTATCACTTCTTGTGTCAGTGTCATTCTTTATATCACTTCTGATTCTGTTTTAATACAATGAGTGATTATGGGACATATTTAAGGCATTTAGGGCTGTTTTTATGTCCCCTACATTAAATGTCTCCATGATTTTTGCATTGCTTTAAGGCTGGAACTAATTTCTTACTTATAGTTCAATAATGAAACCTCAAATTTGTATAAAACTTTGGAGTTTTAAAAATATTTTTTCATAAGAATCAATTCCAGGAGATAATTCTGAACCCTGAGATTTGAGATTTGATTGGTGTCCATGCAATAAAGATGTGAATGCTTCAAATTTCTGCCTGTCCCTAGTTGGGTAATGCTCCCAACGTTTCTGGTTAGTGTTGTGATCACAGGCAGTGGTTTTATTTTTTTTCTTTTCTTTCTTTTTCTTGATTATGCCCTCTGTTTTTAAACTGTTTTAAGTCAAGATGCAATTAGACAACCAGATTGCTCAAATCAGCGAGCTCTTAATTTCATAGAGAACTGGGATGGTTTTGTTTGAAGAAACATTGGTAAGTAGCCAGGGCAGAGTTCTTTTTGGTCTTGGATCTCTTTGCCTTTACATGACTGGGTCCTCTCCTGAAGGAATCATGCTAAAAAAAAGCCCATGCTGACAGTGTCCTTCACCATTGGGAGCATGGCTCTGCTATCATCTCCTTTCATCTCTATAACAAATATAATGTCATGATCAACAAAGAGAACCCTTACTCCAGTCATGTTTGAGGTCATAGCAACATTTTCTCTTGTCCCCACATATCCTGAGGATTCTCAGTGTACTACTCTCCCCTGGTGGAAGAATCTTTAAATCCTCCATCTGTCCTGTTCCTTCCCTCCAAAATAAAAGTCAGTCTGGGAACCTTCCATCTTGTTTCATCTTTTCTCTTAGTTTCTGTCTTGACTTTTTGTGTGCTTCTGGTGTGGATGAAATAACTCACTTTCTTATTGCATTTATTAATCCTTTCAGTCTGTTATTTTGTTTTATCAGAGTAAGTATGTGGACTATGCTGTCTGCCTACATTTAAGTAATCTTCCTAGAAAGAATTCCTTAGCCAATTATTTAAAAAATAATGATTTGTTCTTAATGATCATCTAATTTTGAAGAAGTTATTCTCTCTAGTGACTTTTTGAAAGACCTTTTCCATCTGGCAAATTTGGGTATTTAAAGCATTCTCTTTATTGGCTTTTTGCAGCCTCTTTTGCCATTTGAGGGATTTTTTTTTTTAGTTTACATCATTCATTTCCACAAGATTTTGAGTTACAAATTTTCTTCCTATTTTCCCCCTACTCACCACCCATTTCTGTATATTATTATTATTATTATTAATAACATTTGATTTTAAACTTTGAATTCCAGATTCTTTCCCTACCTTCCTCAAAACCCACCTTCACTGTGAAGATAAGCAATTCAGTTAGTATATGTTATACATGTGTAGCTATGCAAAACATTTCCATAGTAGATAAATTGTAAAAGACTGACTATATTTCCTTCCATCGCATCCCACCCTCACTTGTTATATTCTAGAGAATTTGATCCTGTCCCTTTTCAAAAGTGGGTACTTCCAAGTGCTTCCAACTTTCATCATCCCCCCTCTCAAGGGTGAGATATCCTATATAGTGTGTATATGATTCCCTCCTTAAGGCAAATTCATTGAGGAAGAGGTTATTCCTGTTCTTGTTCTTCCCCTCTATTTTTATATCTATCCATCTCCTCATTATATTCCTCTCTCACATCTTAATTTCACCAAATTGCTGGAGTTTCAAAGGAGTGCACCCTCACTGCAGCCCCCACAAGGTAGGCCACACACTCTAAGACTACCAATCAGCACTTGGATCTGGATCCCAGCAAGCCTGACTAGTAATTTTGTAATAAATATAGATGGTATTTACAAAAAAATAGAAAGAAAGAAAGAAAAAAAAAGAAGAAAGAAAAAAACAAAACAAAACAAAATGTTGGTCTCTGTTCTTTTTTAATAGGAATACATAATACATATAAATATAATAGGAATATAATCTCCCCTGTGGGTGGGGCTTAATGGAGGCCCCACCCCATGTAGGTGGGGCTTATAGGAGGTCATGCCCTGGGGCAGAGCTTATCAGAAGCCCCTTTTGCTTATTTTAGTTTATATTGAATTCTTAGGTTTTCTTCCATTGAAGCCAATAGGAGCAGATGAAAATGCATTTTGTAAAAGGAGTAAAAGCAAAGGGTTTATGTATATATATAATATATTATATTATATTATAGTATAGTTTTGAATATATATTATGTATATATATACATAATATATATATAGTGTATGTGTGTATATATATATGTATATATATATATGTACTATGGTAATGTTTTGCATTATCTACACATGTACAACCTATATTGAATTGCTTATCTTCCCAGTAAGGGTGGGTCACAAGGGAGGAAGGGAATGAATTTGGAATTCAAAGTTTTAAAACCAAATGTAATTGGGAAATAAGAGGAGAGGATATCCTGGGGGATTGCTATTTGGGGGAGGTGGGTAGGGGAAAAATGAAGAGAAACTTTGTAATACAAAAACTGGTGGAAATGAATGAAGTAAAACAGAAGTTAATAAAGCATTTGAAAAAAAAAAGAAAGAGATGAATGGGGAAATTACATCATTTTTATAGGCACTAGAGATAATAAATATATAATGTGCATATAAACAAATACTCATACGCATATGTATACACATTCATATATGTATTTATATATGTATATGTGTATTGTGTGTATGCATTCCTTGGAGAGATTTTGGACCACATGTGGACATTCTGTAGCTAGTTTTGGTTGACTGACCATGTGGTGAAGAGTAGGCCCTTTAGGTGCTTGTGGAGTCATTCAAAAAGTCCGAAAATAATTATTTAAGATAATTATGATAGGTCATTGACTCCTTTGTTTCACTGATTTTAGGGGAAATTTAGGGGAAATTTCACTAAGTGAGCTCACCATTAGCCATCTCTCCTAATATACTTGGGCCTTGATTGACTCATCTGTAAAATGAGGTGATTGAACTCAAAGACCTAGAAAGTCTTGCATTAATACTATTTTACATGTTTATTTTGTTTCCTTTGCCTAGGCATGTTGCCACTCAATTACTTGACTTTTGGATTTGTGGGTTCTGTAGCTCCAAAGTTTTTTCAGAGTCACCTTTTACATGGATTGGTGATAGTGGGAGCTGGAGTCACTCAGAAGTCCTGTTTCTACTCCACCATTTTGACTCTGCCCCCACATCAACCTCAATTTCAATTTACCAAGCATGTATGTAGGCTTATTACTCACCCTGGCCAAGCTACCTAATGTCTTGGTCTCCCTAGCAACTCTATAAGAATAAAAATTTCACAGTGGCTGCTGATCTGCAGTGGTAGGTGGAATTTTCATACCAGGAGTTCCCTACAATGAAATCACAGATCTGGACACATTTTTTTTAATGTGCTTAGGTGCTGTAGACAAAAGTAAAATAATTCCTGCATTCAGAAAACTTGTACTCTGCTAGGGATGGGAACTAAATAGTAATTGCATTAAGAAAAGTAAATAAAGAATTGTTTCTGTGGGTAGGGTGAGAAGGTGGGGGCCAAAGCAAAAGAGATGTAATACTGTGCATTTAAGACAACTAGCCAGGAGAAAGTTGTATAGAAAAGATCATTGATGTGTTCACTGTTTCTGCAGAGTTACAGTGAAATATACCCTGTATACTCAGTATGCTCTAGAATGGCTAAGAAAAGATGAAAATGGGGATTTCTCAGTTCTTTGAAGGACTTGAATTCTAAGCACTGTTGTGCATAGAGTTCTTGCAGCCCTCCACAATTCTCATCAGAGTGCTGACCCTTTGCTTTGTTTTATCCTGCCCAGGCAGTTTCTATGTCAGTGGGATCAAAATGTCTCCTTGCCATGGGGCAGAGCTACAGGATCTTTTCTTGCCATGTGGCTTTGTGTCCCAAAATCTAAGATCTCTTAGGACTTACTTTCTACCCTCAAGTGTATGCCTTTAAATTTTGTTTTAAGGGCATAGTGTGGTACGAACTCAAGGTGCCAAATTACTAGTTAAGATTTTGAATTTACCTGCTTATCTGTTGTCTGAATGGTAATTCAGTGTTTGTACAATAATTTCATATGCCCACATGCTCTGTTTAAATGTTCTCAATTTAGATTGTCCAGTCTTCAAAGGCATGACTGTTTAACTCTCAACAAATGGTAATATTCACACGTGTACATTGTGTTTGGAACACACAACTTTGAGGCAAGAGGAATGAGTTTAAATTTCAGCCAGCTCTAAAATCCACTTACTGTGTGATCTTGGGCAAATGATTTAATCACTATGAGCCCACAAACTTGTGTTGCTGTGAGGAATGCACTTTGTAAATTTTCAAAGACCCTAACAATATTGCTGAAGAAAAAAGAGGAAGATACAGAAGAGAAGGAAGAAGAGAAAAATGAAGAGCAAGAGGAAAAGAAGGAGGAGGAGGAAGGGGATGGAGGGAGGAGGAAAATGAAAGGGGAAACATTAAGAAGAAGCAACTTCACCTCTCTTAAATCTTTGGCTCATGTTCTTGGAGACTGTGGTTCTGGTGACCTTATCTCCATGTTCTCATATTCCACCAATAGCTTTGCTTCTGGGGGGAATTAGACAGCAGCCAATACTGAAATAATCAGAAGCCCTCTGGAGAGAGCCCCAAACTTTGGTGGGACAGATACGTGCTTCTCTTCTAGTAGTGTGTGACTCAGCAACCACAAGTTAGCATTTCAGAAATAGTTTTGGCTGATGGGGGAAATCATCCTGAAATTATTGGGATTGTTATCTGGGAGTGGAAATAAAGAGTCATTTGATTACAGGCTGAGGTGGAGCGGAATGGGCCTGGGTGAAGAGGAAGCATTTAGTACAACAGAGGAATGTTTCTTTAACTTCTGACTGTTTGGAAATCAATATTTATACATCAAGAGATTGCATTAAAATGGTTACTCCCTTCCCCCACAATGGTACAGATTCTTAACCCACCTATTCCTTCTCATCTTGAGCAACTAACTCTTCTACATTCTCTCCCGTAGAACCCTGACAGACTGTGCTAGAGGCCTTCTTCCAGGTTTGACATTAAAAGTAGACATAGCCTATCCAACAGATATCCCTTCCTCAGTCTATATGACCAATATATCCCTTCCTCAGTCTATATGGCCAATTGACATTCTTTTCCAATTATACCTCTCTGCTGATATCATAGATGGATTTTTCCTCAAGTCAATCCAAAGGTCCTAGCCATTTGCAACAGTTTCTTTTCTCTTCTAGTCTTAAGTCCAGAATCAAATTCAGGGAAAGGAAAATTGGGATTCAGTCTCTTAGGTATTTCAGGGGAAGTCAGCACAAGAGGGATTGGGAACTCAATTGGAAACAGAAATTATTCCAGATGTGAAAAATAGGGAGGAAATTCATCCACCAGCTTAGATGTTTAAAAAGATAAAAGCTGGAAGTAAGAGCAAGTAACAGAATGAATACAACAGAGTAGTTGGTCTTATAAAAATACTGTCAGGAACACTAAATCTTAGAATGACCATAGTATGGCAAGGAATATCAAGAATAAAGAAAGAGGTTAGTTTTTAGCTATGCTAAACAGAAAAGATGGAACAAAAGAGGATAGGGCCACTGGACTCATGAAGATGAGGCTCTCTGGTTCCAAGCCCAGTGCTCTATCCAAGATGGAAGGGGAGATGACAGTGGGTGAAAGAGATGAAAAACAAAAAGCCAAAGTATCCAATCCATGTTCATTCTGTTGTTGCTTCAAGGAAGAATGATCTATGCATTTTGAAAGATGGGATAAAGAACGGTTAACAGAGAACTGAATCTGAAAAAAAAATGAAATCATCCGAGGGTATCTTTCATATCGTTCATGGGTTGAAGTCACTAAGCCGATTTGAAATTAATACTAGGACACTACAGGAATGGGCAAATGAAAGTGCTGAGCCAGAGTTGGTAATCTTTGAAAGATCAGATGGAAATGAAAGAGATGCTCCAGATTTGGGGACGCTTAAGCCTTGAAATGCTAAAGAGATGGTAGCTGGTACAATGACCTATTATTAGTGCACCGAAAGTTCGGTCTAAGTACACAATGTGATATGGCAGACAGAAAAAGAATGTACTCATCATCCTAATTATCCATGGTTGACTCTTTTTTCTTTTAACTTTTTTCTTTTTTATTGTGAACTTGATAACTACCAAATACACAAACATACATATACAAAGAACAAGTAAGCGAACAGTTTTAGAAAGTGTGAACATCTTTTATGTAATTTTTTAAAAATTATATACATTAAATCTGACAAGGTAGTAACAAAGTCATTCTCTGTGTGTACCCCCATGCACCTCCTATTCTTCTACACCTTTAAATATTTTATGAATGTTCTTTTTCCATATCTATACCCACTAATCTCCCCTCCACCTACCCACTCCCCTCCATAGAAGTCCTCCCTTCTAACAACTACATATAGTTCAGCAAAACAATTGAAGAGATTGGCTACATCTGAGGATGCATGTTTTACCCTGCATCTTTAGCCCATCACCCCTCTGCCAAGAATATTGTTCCCCCCTTCTCTATGAGGATCGTTTGGGCATTGAGGTGTCTTAGAATCAAGAGGATTCATCTTCATGAGTTCAAATCTGGTCTCAGACACTAGCTGTGCAAACCTGGGAAAGTCATTCAACCTTACTTGCCTCAGTTTCCACATCTGTAAAATGATCTGGAGAAGAAAATGACAAACTACCAGTATCTTTGCCAAGAAAACCCCAAATGGTGTCACAAAGCATCAGAGATGACTAAACAACAAAATCAGGCTCATAAGTTCCATGAAAGGAAGAGGAGTGCACTTGCCCAGGGTCATACAGTTAGATGTGTTAGAGGCAGCTAGATATCACAGTGGATAAAGTACAGGAAGATCTGAGTTCAAATGCAGTCTCAGATAGTTACTAGTTATGTCACTCTGGGCAAATCACTAAACCTCTATCTGCCTTAGTAGATAAAATGGGGGAAATAATATCACCTAGCTCTGAGGGTTCTTAGTGAGGATAAAGTGAAACTACATTTTATAAATACAACTTCTGTCTCTCTCTCCATGACCCTATTTGGGGTTTACTTGGCAAAGATACTGGAGCTGTTTTTACCATTTACTTCTTTAGCTCATTTTTTCAGATGAGGAATTAAGGCAGACAGGGTTAAGTGACTTGTACCAGGTCACACAACAAGTAAGTGTCTGAGGCTGGATTTGAATTCGGGGAGATGAATTTTCTTGAACCCAGGCTCAGCACTCTATCCACAGTGCCACCCAGCTGCCTTCACAAATATAGCTACCTTGGACTCATATAAAGACTAGCTATTATTATCTAAACTTTGTATCTGCCCTGGTGTCCTACACATGGTGTTTCTTTAACCTATGATTTTTGGGATTGAATTAAATTGATTTGTACATGAACAGAGGGAGAAAAAGGATCATTTCCAGTAAACTCCTCCTATCCACTTTCTCCCAAGGTGGTGCCACCAGCAATGAAATATGAAATGCCTCTTGTTTGCTAAGTGTTCACGGTTAACCACCTTCCTTCGTGATTCTAGTGAGAGCTTTCCAAAATCCACAACTGTAAATTCAAATAGTTCCAAAGCAAAAAGTTAACATTGGGATTATTTTATTGGATAATTCTCCTATATGGGGGCTTGGTCACATGTTTCTCTATTCTCATGTAAGTTCATTTTAGCCAATTCATGTTAGTATTCCTTGTAGCTCCCCGTCCCTTCCATTGCTTAGCAAACTCTCCCCTTTTGATTTCCTCTCATTCAAAATTTTCCTCCCAATTCAAATCATGGTGGCTACTGACCCCCAGTATCCTACGTCTTTGGTGGGTGGTATTCCTTTCAGCCAGCAGAGGGTGCTGGCTGGTCAAGCCTGCTTCTGGGTTTGACCACACAGGCTGCTACACTCACTCCTCCAGAATTGCTTGTAGAAGGGTTGTTTCTTTCTTTGTCTTTGCCTCCCAAGCACAAAAACAGTCCCTGGCACATCAGGGCAGGGATAGGGACTGAACCTGTGATTGTGTAAGTATAAGGAGCTTCCAGTGAGGAAACTCCCTCTTAAGAAAGCAACCAGCTCTTCATCTAAGACTAATAATCTTGCCAAGAGAGTATATTACTTACCCAAGGTCACACTTCTAGTAGCTATTAGAGTCAAGGCTTTAACTCAAGTCTTCCTGACACTGAGGCTAACTTTCTGCCCCCTGTACCATGCCGCCTTTTGCACCTGGCATATAGTAGGTGCTTAATAAATGCTTGTCCATTGACTGAAACAGCCTTTTTTTTATACCTGCTCTTACAAAATAAATTTGCATTTGACTTGCAACCTTTGACCTAAGACTTGCAGCCCAGAATCTGCTTGGACATCTGTCCTATCTCAAAGGGTATGTTGGTAAATGTTTAACAACTGATTTTCTAGGGGGGAAAATGGACCCACAACACACTTTTAAGTTTAATCTGCATGAACATTTCTTCTATCACTTTCTCAAGTCTAGACAAATCAACAAAACATAAATCATGCCCTTATTTGGAGAGTTTGCTGATTTCTGGGATGTAAATGAACACGTTAAAAATATAACAATGGCCTCATCAGCTGACTGGAACTGGGGCCAGTACAACCCTGCCTGTAACTAACCTAGGAAGGAGATATGCTGACTGAAAAGAACCAAAGACGACCAGGATATAAGGAGGAGCCTTGGATTCGGACTCCAAGGACCTGATTCAAATCTTGACCTACCTTTTTTGTTTTTGTTTTTTGTTTTTTGGAGGTCAATTGCAGAAGGTCACATGGCTAGTTTTTGTGTTAAGTGTCTGAGGTCAGATTTGAACTCAGGTCCTCCTGACTCCAGGGCCTGTGCTCTATTCACTGTGCCTCCTAGCCGTCCCTGGTGATCCCTTCTAGGGAAAAATCTCTATCTGTGATCCTTTCTGGAAGGAATAGAGACAGTTGTTCATCTGAAGGGCTAATAGATTGTTATCCTATCTGGGTATTGCCCTCTAAGCCAGGGAAATAGCATACTCTCTCTAGGCCATTAACTTTGAACTATTATTTGCTTTTCTCTAATTTCTGTGGTTTTTAAGGATCAGCAGCCTAATAGACTAGCTTGTCCAATCTTTCTTTAATCTGGAGATGAAGTCAAACTCAATCTGTAAGGTTATAAATTTAGAGCTGGAAGGGACATGAGGGGTCATTCTAGCCCATGACTTTCATTTTACAAACAGGGAAACTGAGGTCTGCCCAAAGAAGGGAAGCTATTGTTAAGCTGTTCAGCCATGTCTGATTCTTCACAATCCTGTAGACCATACATGGGGTAGAATTCTTGGCAGATATACTGGAGTGGTTTGTCGTTTCCCTCTCAAAAAATGGAGGTAAACAGGGTTAAATGACTCACCCAGGGTAACACAATTAGTAATTTTCTGAGGCTGGATTTGAATTCAGGCCTTCCAGATTTCAAGGCTGGCACTCTATTCACTGACCAACCTTTGGCTTCCAAAAGAAGGGAAATAATTTGTTTGAAGTTATGCAATAAATAGCAAAAGCCAGGATTTTTACCTGGGTCCTCTGACTTCACATGTGGTGCTACTTCCAGAAATGCAGTGCCACACAGTTATAGACAGCATGGCCGATCAGAAGATCCATTTCTTTGTCCTAGATCTGCTACTTATTTGCACTGTGACCTCATACAAGTCATCTTACTTCTCTGGAACTCAGTTTCTCTGTCTGCTAAACAAAGGGCATAGACTCTAAATGATCTCTAATGTTCATTCCAGTTATCTCATCCTTTGGCTCTCTGATCCTGATCCCATGGTCCCTAATACACAGAGGTGAGAGGGCAGGGTTTGTAATTTTTCTATCCTCTTCTTGCTTATCCTCTTCCTCCTCTTCCTCCTCCTCCTCTTCCTCTTTCTCCTCTTCCTCCTCCTTCTCCTTACTTGTCCATAACCTACTTATTGCATTTGGCACAAGGCACAAAGTCCCCAGCTGTACTCTTTCCTGAATTTGCTTTGAGTTAATGGATGACAATCCACAAGCCAGGGCTGGGCCAGTCCCAATGAATAGTGCCTTTTTGCAAAGCTGTTTTGCGCTGTGTCCAAAATAACTTTGCATAACTCATTATTTTTCTTTATTGACTCTAAATAAAGAATCATGTCATCCGATAGTTTATGAAGTAATGCACACATGCTCTTAATATGAGAAGCACCAGCATGGGGCTTGGGGGATTTTAACCATTTGGTCTCTCCCCCTCCCCCTCCAAAAAGTTCTCTGAGGCAGAGACTTAATGGGCATAATAACAATTTATTAGGCCGGGCTGGGGCTGCCTTTATGTCTTTTGTTTTTTAAAGAGTCATAAGATGGAAACCTTATTTCCATTTTATGGAAGAAAGGTCATAGTTGGTAGTTGTCAAAGGTGGATGTTCAGGAAATTGGGCCTGTTAAAGATTCAGGGACAGCGTAGAAACCATTTTTTGTACATTCACGAAACCATACAATCAGAATGCCCCATTCCAACAGTTGACTCACGCTGAGCATCTCGGCAAACCAAATCCTGAAACCTTAACAACAGCAGGCAATTCAATGTGGCTCCAGTGGTTTTGGACGTGCACCAACAAGTTATCTTTATTAATGCATTCAGGGGAAAGGTCTCTCTTTTATTACATTGTTTCTTTAATGATAAAGGCAGTAATGGCATTGAAGGCAAACCCAGGCAAGCAATTGCAGGCTCTTGGCAGCCAGGTTAATTTCTCTGTGCTTTTGGTATAGGGTCACGACTTGGCACTGTCCAACTCCCTGACTCCTGCCTTTAAGAAGCCGCAGGGTCCCTTTTTATCCTTTCTTCCCTTTCTTTAGTTTTCTTTCACTCTTACTCTCTCCTTTTCTGCTGCTTCTTGAATACTTCCTTTGACATTTTCTTGGCTTTTGCTGAAATTTTGACACATAAATCCCACTTGTCAAATGATATTGTAAAACAAGTATCCAAGTGTCAGCACATAGCCCAATCATCTAGGGACCAAAGAAGAGAATAAGGAACACCTTTATGAAGCCTTTCATCTACCTCCAGCCATCTGCAAGTAATTGGAAACTAGTTTCGAATGAAGCTTGGCTATTTGGCCCCGTCACACAAGCATAGCTAAAGCCAGGGGCCAAGAGTCCTCAAAAACTGTTACCTCAGTAATGAGTAGATAAAGCTATATATTTTAAAAATGTGGTCCAAGTCATTAAGAGTTGGTTGCATCTTTAGAAATCTATTTTAAATGTGACAAGAGCTACAGTCATATGGAACCCTCTCTCCCTCACCTTACCTGAATTACAACCAGAACCGAAAGTACTAGGGCATAGATTTGATGGCACTTATGTCTTTTCAAATGTCTCCTTAAATATGGATCATAGATTAAGAGCCAAAAGGGACCATAGGCATCACCCATTCCAACCCAATCTCATGGATGAAGAGCAAGGATGAAGCCATGTACCCAGGTCACAAAGGTAATGAGTAAAATACAGGGCTGAGCTCTGATCCCATGTTTTCTGATTTGAAACCTGGCTCATCAAGCCACTTTCCAATGTACCATGCCATTGAAGTCTTCACTTAATGGTGTTCCTCCATCACCGAGAAGGTGAGATGTAAATAGGAAGTGAAAATGTCTGAAAAATTTACTTTTTGTTCTTTTCCTGTTCTTTGTGAGGGAAGTGAAGGCATATGTCAAGTAATGGTCACAGGTCCTGGATCTAGAAGAGACTGACCTTGGACATCACCTAGTATAACTTCTTTCATTTTGCAGGTGAAAAAGATGGAATTAAATGACTTGCCCAAAGTCACCTGGGCAGGAAGTGGTAGAACTAGAAGAGCAATAATTTGTAATCAAAGAACATGAGTTTAAGTTCTGGTTCTTTCACTTACTCCCTGTGTGACCTTGGTTAAGTTCTTTGATTTCTGGGCCTCAGTTTCTTCATCTGTAAAATGACCTCTAACTAGATAACCCTTCTAACCTTAAACTCATGATCCAAAATTTGGTCTTCTGAGTCCATACACAACAATCTATAAGTGCTTATTAAGCCTATACTATGTGCTAGGCACTGTGGGAGAAGCAAAGGATTTAAACACAAAAGTCAGTCACTGTCTGCCCTCAAGAAACTTACATTCTATCAGGGGAGATGATATGCATGTACATACACATGATATGCAAATACATACTCAAATATGTGTGTATACATATACATATACATAATCATTTCCAAATATATACAAGACAAATCAATATGAGATGATGTGGGAAGGAGGAGCTAGCAAATGGGGAATTAGGAAAGATCGCATGTAAAATGTGACATTTGAACTAGGACTTTGAAGGAAACTAAGAATTCTAAAAACAGAAAAAAAGAGTACATTCCAGGTAAGGGGCATAACCTTTGTAAAGATGATCAGATGGGATGTTGAATATTGTGTGTGAAAAAACACTTTTTTCCACTGGTTTCATAGGAAATGGAGCAGAAAAGACTTTCCCTTGTGGCTTCTTAAGGGGCAATAAAATGAGAATGATTCCAATGGAAGCAATTTACTCATTTTATTTTCAAGCAGCGGATAATCAACTTGTCAAATAATTTAACTAGTTAAATAATGAACTGGAATAAGAATTCTATAGGGTCGTGCTCATCAGGGTAGGCCATAGGCAAAGGTATGCTTGTGAATGGTTGGCTTCTCCCCAAAAATGTAGACTGACACACTTTTAAATTGAATCTGCATTACTAAAATTTTATACATTAATTTATTAAATGTAGATAAGCAACAAAACAAATCAAGGCCCAATTTGTAACCTTTGCTGGTTTCCAAGATGTAAATGCTCAGACTGAAAAATTAACAACTGATTCTCAAGTCCAAGTTGTCTCCTGAGCTCCCCTGGGCTTAGGCAACTTTTGGAAGTTTGGCAAAGTTAAGTTTCAGTACATCTTCTATGCCTTTTCTCTGTATGCCATTAGTTCCATTCAGAATTTTACCATGTCAACACCTTGTGTGCCTTATATTACCTTGCTAAGGCCCAGGATACAGGGAATTTTCCTTATGTTCCCTTATAAAAAGACCTGTACAAGTTATAAACCAAGGTAACATATGTAGGAGAAGGATTGCTGTCTCTGGAGTGAGATGAACAGGTAACCACTAGACACTTATATAGTCCTGGGCAAATCACAAGAGCTCTTCAAGTTTCATTTTCCTCATCCATAACACAAGTGAGCTCTGAGGTCTCTTCCTGCTCTGAACCTATGGTCTTTGTTCTAAAGCCTGATGCAGTTGCTTCTTCTTTGCAAGGCAATCATGAGTTATAATGGATTTATGTAATCTGTGCAAACTAAAAATTAGATAAATATTAGGTCAACTAAATTAGGACAAATAAACTAATTGACATGACTAATTCATTCCAATGGATCATCATTTAGTGGATGTTACAAGTAACACTGTGTCCTAAGTTAAAATGCATATGTCTCCAGAATGCCCTTAAGGAGTAACTCTACTAATAAGCATTGTTTTGTTTTGTTTTGCTTTTGTTAAAGTTTGGGTCTCCCTAAATTGTCCAGACTAGAAATATGGAGCTACTTATGGTTCCACTCTAACTGACTCTGGAGCTTTGACCTGCTTTGTTTCCAACCTGAAGCCAGTCTGCCCTTCTTCAGGACACCTAGGGACTCCCACCTCTGGGTGCTCACTGTAACAATGCTGATTTTCATTTGGACAGTAGATTGGCTCAACCCACAACAGCTCAGAACTCCCAAGTTCAAGAGATCTCCTAGTCTTATCATCCCTGGTAACTTGGATTGCAGGTATGCCCTGCTACTCCCAATTCAATGGGCATTTCTTAATGGGCAAGATCAAACTGATATTAAAACTCTGAACTTAGTGAGGAAGAATTCATTGTAAAATTGAGTGATGGACCTGGAGAAGAAAGACCTAGGTTTAAATCTCACATCTGACACTTAATGGTTGGTTGATTTGAGTCAAGTTGGGTCACATTTCCTAATTCCATGATCAAGAATCATCCTTCCCCTCCAAGACCTCTGTCTTGTCTCTAAAATGAAAAAAGAAAAAAATCACACACATACTACCTTCCTCAGAGGTTTGTTTTCCTCCCTATGATTTGATGAATTCTTGGTCCTCTTGCCTCTCTCTCTCCCTTGCTATTCTCATTCATGCCTATGGTTTCAATAACTACTCCTATGCAGTTAATTCTCAAAACTTTATCCCCAGTCTCTCTTCTGAGTTGCAGACTGCCTACAGGCTCTTTGCCTGTATTTCCACCTGCCTACTGCACCTGAATATCTTTACTGCACCAAACAGTCAATAAATTGATCTGAAAATACTTTTCCTACTGTTTGTTCCAGTGATTTCGCTTACCCTAGGCACAAACAAATGATAGCCATGACTCCTAGAGTATACACTTCCCTAACTCCTCTCTATGGAAATTCTATAGGTTCTCCTAGGTCCATCTCAAGTCTGCTCTCCCAGGAAGCATTCCTTGACCACACTATGTCCTAAATTAAAATTCATGTGTCTCCAGAATACCCTTAAGGAGTCTTTGCTCATAAGCATTTCCATTTTTTTTGTTTTGTTATTAAATATTTGGTATCCCTAGCTTGCCCAGGTTGGAAATATAGGGGCTATTCATGGGTCTGCTCTTTACTGAGATACTTAATCACTTAACTGTTTGTTGTATTCTCTTAATGTTTGCTGCCTGCCCACTATTACCTGTTCTCTTCACTGTTCACAAGGTATGATGATAAATGGATCAGTTTGATTCCACCTAGAAAAAGCCCACCTCATGGCTTCATAGTCACACTATTATCTTTCATGACCCCATCTTCAATGTAAGCTTCTTAAGAGCAGGTCCCAGGCTCCCTATCTCTCTGTATCCCTTACAGTGCTCAGCATGGTGTTGACACTCAATAAATGTCTGTTGATTAATTGCTTGGCTCATAAATGCCAAATCCAGGTTAATCTGGCAGTGACACATAGACTAGGAAACTACTAAGCCTTTGCAGTGAAATACTCAGCCATGTGAAAGAGATCGGCATAGCCATGCATGAAGAATGACAACCTTCAATTACAACAAATGGCAGGCACTGTCAAATCAGTCTGCCATGATGTGTACCTTGGACAAGTCCCACAGGTGGACACTGGGTTGAGCTCAGAACTAGAAAAGACATAGGGCTGGATCTTATATATAATAAATAAATAAATAAACCAGCAAACAAATAAATAAATAAAGTAAACAAGCAAACAAACAAACAAATAAGTAAATGAATGAATGAATGAACAGACAGCCAGCCAGCCAGATAGATAAATAGATAGATAGATAGATAGATAGCTAAATTAATAGATAAATAAATAAATAAATAACTCTTTTAATGTACCCAAATTGTTTACTGCTACAGAAGTCCATCTCTTTAACACCAGGTAGATCCCTCAGGCTGTAAGACTGAAAACAATCAAAGAAGGAACCAATTAACCTGAAGCCTAACTCAAAGGCTATCTTCTCCAGAAAGCTTTCTCTGATCCTCTGAGCAGTAAGTCTTCCCACAAGATCATACAGCCAGCATGTATCAGAATCAGTTCTCAAACCAAGGTTTTCCTGGCTTGAAAGTCAGTTCTCTATTATACCACATTGCCTTTCACCTAACTCACTAGAACCAAAAGACTTCAATCGAAAAGAACATCGTGGTTGTAAGCAGTCTCAGTTAAAGCCCTGCTAGCTCCCTCCTACTTTTCCAGTCCTCTTATACCTTATCCAGCTCTTATGGACTCTGGGATCTATTAACATTGACCTCACACAAGAGACCTCCCAACTCTGGGCATTTTCAGCAGCTTTCTTCCATTCCTAGATTTCTCTCTTCTAATCTCTAATTCCTGGGTTCTCTGCTTCTTTTATGTTCCAACTAAAATCTCAGCAAGAAGTCTTTCCTGAGCCTCCTTAATTAAAAGTGCCTTCTCTGTATTGATTATCTCCACTTTATCTTGTCTATATCTTGTTGTGGCATTGTTTGCAGCTTGTCTCCCCCAATGGACAAGGAGGAAGATCTGTTTTGATTTTTCTTTGTATCATCAGCACTTAGCATAACTCATCTAATGCCTGGATCATTGTAGGCACTTAATAGATACCTGTTAACTTGATTGCAACTTCAACCCCTGCTCTGGGTTCTGCCTTCTGATTTTTTGTACTTGGGTCAAGTTAGGTCACATTTCCTAAAAGAACAAAAGTGCTTTTTAAAAAAAAATATTTATTTACCTTTAGTTTACAACATTCAGTTCCACAGTCCTTTGAGCTCCAAATTTTTTCTGCCCCCTCCCTCTCCTCCCTCACAGCAACATACAATTAAATATAGGATCTACCTATATTATTACCTTCATATTAAATATTTGTCACTATGCAAAGAAGAATTATGACAAATGGAATGAACAACGAGTAAGAAGGAATAAAACGAAACAAAACACAGAAGACAGAGAGCAAGTAATCTGTTTCAGACTCCATGATTCTTTCTCTGGATGTGGATATCCCTTTCCTTCATGAGTCTTTTGGAATTATCTTCTAGCCTTGTATTGCAGAGGCGAGCCTATTCTATCAAAGTTAGTCATCACAGACAAGGTGTCTGTAATTGCATACAAAGTTCTTCTGGTTCTGCTCTCCTTACTCAGCATCAGTTTATATAAGTCTCTCCAGGTTATTATGAAGTTCGTCTGCTCCTCACTTCTTATAGCACAATACTATTCCATTACTTTATATACCACAACTTGTTCAGCCATTCCCCAATTAATGGGCATCCCCTTGATTTCCAGTTCTTTGCCACCACAAAAAGAGCTGTTATAAATATTACAAAAGTACTTTTTGTTGTACTTTACAATCATCTCTGCTAATTTACTTCTTAGATTTGGTCCAACATTCTAATCAGTTGAGATCTTTTTGAGTCTTGCCTTTGGGTCCATGCCACCTATCCCTACTTGTTTTTCCCCCTTATTTCCAAGGTTTTATTGAACAGGATTACAGGGTTGTTTTAGAAAATGATAGTTCCAATTCCTTTCAATCCCCTGGCATGAAATGTTGCATTCAGGGTTGGAGACATACATACATACACACTTACACACTCAGTGATGAAGACATATACACACACACACACCACAGCTACTAAAAGGAGTAGGTCCAGAATATATATTCACTTTTAAAATCCTTATTCATAGACCCAGTCATGAGCACAAGACTTATAATCTACCAGTTCTTCAGGCTTAAACCACAGACTGATCTCCTTTTCAGCACTTTTTACAGAATCACTGCCATGAATGATGTTCCTGCCAACTTGAATACAGAAGTCCCCATGAATGGTACCTGGCTTGGAATAAGCCGAGTTGGTCTCTCCCAGCATCACTCTGCCTGTCTTCACCACATTCAAGCCCTCCCAAACCATGGCTACAACAGGCCCTGAATTCATGTATTTCACAAGCCCAGGGAAAAATGGCCTGTCCTTCAGGTCAATATAGTGCTGTTTCAGATGTTCCTCTGAGACCCGAAGGAACTTCATGACCACGAGGCGGAATCCCTTCTGCTCAAAGCGTTTGATGGGCTTGATGGCAATGAAGGTGCGCTCGGTGTTGGACATGGTCCAGGGAGGATCGGGCTGGAGCAGGAGAAAGAGGCATCTGTGGCTACGGCAGTGAAGACCCCTACCAGTTTTGTTTCAGCTTAAAATTGTATGATAATGCCAATGATACTCTTTTACAGGTCTGTGACACAAATATTATACAGCTTAGGGCTGGGGGTAGATCCATGTGGCACTCTAGTACAAACCTTTCTTCAAGTTGATATCACTTCATTAATGATATACTGCTTGAGTCTGATCATTCAACAAGTAACTGTGCTCTCATATGGGGTGTTCAGGGAAGACAAGTACCCCTGGCATGAGGGCTGCTGAACTCTTTTCAGGGCTGCTTTCCACATTGGTGTCCAAGCAATCATCTAATTCTCACCTGTGACTCTAAAAAGTTATATCATGTGCAGTGTCTCACTCTGGTAAGCTGTTTTGGGCAGATGGGTTAAACAAGGTTGAGGGTAACCAAGGGGTCTCAAACCTATCAATGAATTAGGGAGGTGAAGGCTTTCCTTGGAAAAATGGGTGGATGAAAACAATTTGTTTCAACAGCAATGAAGGAGCGAGAACAGGTGCTGTGGAGTGCTTAAAGGCTGGTTGGATGTTGAAGATGCCAAGGTCATCCACCGAATTCCAAGTCATTGCCAGTCATTCAGACTTTTGTCTTGTCACTAGATATTGATGATTCTGGAAGAAAGAGCAAGGCCAAAGACCTTTAACAACTCTGCTTCACTTAAATCAAATTAACCCTTGAGTCAAAAGACATCATCCATACCATTTTTAGTGTTTTTACCTACCTCAAAATCCTGTGGCAGTGGACAAGTGATAAAGTAGCAGGTGTGGATACACTAGAAACTGTAGTCACAATCCTGTACATATGCAGCCTATATCATAGGGTTGCCTTCTCACTGGATTGAAACTGCAGTGAAATTCAGCAGCCTCCAGGGTGTCTGAGTTGCCTTTTTGAAGGACCACACTACTCAGCACCTGACATAAGGAAGGGGCTAAAAAAGGTGCTTAAAAATTGTCGACTTCATCCAATCCTGGCCAGCTTACCACAGCTGGCAGGGATCATACCTTGAGGTTAAAACACAAGAAAATGCAAAAAAAAATTTGCAAAGATAATTCTACTGACTATTGTGTGCGCACTTATGGAAAACAAAATCAAGTTGATATGAAAGATGAACAGTTCTTGTCACAAGCAAACTCAACAGGTATCACATTCAAATAGTTTTCCTGGAGTGGCCACAGTGATGGAAAGGACCATGAAACTGAAATAGGTTTCAAAATCAAAACTTATCTAGTCAATAAGTTTGTATGCCTCCCCAAAGGAGTGAATAACGGGCTTGCACCACAGCACCATCATCAGTATATATGCTCCCACCATGACAAACCCTGATGGGGCTAACAAAAAGTTTTATGAAGTCCTGGAGGCCCTCATCATCAATGTGACAAAAGACTACAAGTTTATAATTCTAGCTAACTTTAATGCCAGAATAGCCATAGACTATCATACATGGCAGGGAGTCCTTGGGAGGAATGAAGGTGGAAACAGTAATAGGAATGGTGACTTACTACTGAAGACCTGTGCATCTCATGACCTTCTCATCACCAGTACTGTCTTCCATTTACATAGATGCAATAAAACTTTGTTTTATTGTCTCAGTAGACATTGGCATTTCATAGACTATGTCATTGTAAAAAGAGGAGACAGGTTGTGAGAGTGACAAAGGTGATGTTTGGCAGAATGTGCTGGACTGATCACAGACTTATTTTCTCCAAGCTAAACACTCACATTCAACAAAAGTTATAGCCCCAAGGAAAGATGACTACCAGAAGACTTGATGTCAACAGATTAGAGTGCTTCTCCATGCATGAACAGTTCGTTGCTTACTTGAATGGAAAGCTGAGCCAACACATGGTTGGCAACAGTGGAGCAGAAAAGGGGTATGCAGCTTTCAGAGATTTAATGCACAGTGCCGCATTTACTTATCTGGGGTAGAATACCTGTAAACATCAAGATCAGTTTGGTGAAAATGAAGGAGTTCAGAAGCTGTTAAGTGAAAAACAAGAACTCCACATGGTTTACCCCAAGGATAGTTTGTACATAGCTAAGAAGGCAGCATTTAAGTCCTCCAAAAGTAAAATGCAAGTAAAGCTTAGAGAGATGCAAAATTCTTAGCTCAGTATGAAGGTAGATGAAATTTCATTTTATGCTGATGGTAACAATCCAGAGCATTTTTATGATGCCCTGAAGACTATGGGCCAAAGACCTGTGGTGTATGTCAATTATTCAGTGAAGATGAAGTCACATTGATTAGTCATAAGGACATAGTCCTGGAGAGATGAACTGAACACTTCCATCATGTACAGACTATCATCAATCAATATTGAAGCCATTGGCCATATACTTTAGAGTTGAAGTCAATCCCTCTCTAACTGAACTTCCAACTGAAGAAGAGGTTTTAAATGCCATTTGGCTACTCTCATGTGGCAAAATGCCTCTCCATAAAGGAATAGCAAATAGATCGTCCTGTGAAAATCATGGTGGGAGTGTCTCTCTCAGTTATTGCTAGCAAGATTCTTGCCAGAGTCCTCCTTGATAGGCTAATCCTTCACCTGGAATATGATCATCTACTTGAGAGCCAGTGTGGCTTCAGAAAGGGTTTGCAGAATCAGTAATATGGTGTCTGCTGCCTGACAACTCCAGGAGAAATGCCAGAAACAGAACAAAAGTCTGTGTAACTTTCATTGATCTGACCAAAGCCTTTGATACTGGGGGGCTAGGTGGCACAGTGAGTAGAGCGCTGGCCCTGGAGTCAGAAGGACCTGATTTCGGATCCGGCCTCAGACACTTAACACACACAAACAAAAACCTAGCCCTGTGACCTCTGGCAAGTTACTTAACCCCAATTGTCTTCCAAAAAGCAAAAACAAAACAAAACAAACAAACAAACAAACAAAAGCCTTTGATACTGTCACTTGTAGGGCTGGTGGAAGATCATGACAAAATTTGATTGCTTGGAGAAGTATCAGAATTTATACGCCAGTTTCAGGAAAGTATGCTTTTATGGGTTCTGGATAGTGGATGATACTCTTGTGCTTTCCCAGTCACCAATGGAGTAAAGGAGGGCTGTATGTTTTGTTCCCATGCTTTTAGTATGATGTTTTCAGCGATGTCAGACACCTTCAATGAACACAAAAATAACACCAAAGCTATCACACTGATATTAAATTATTTTACTTGAAATAGGCTACAAGCCAAGACTAAAGTAGAGGTAGAGTTGATGTGGGACTTTTTTCACTCAATGCAGCCTCTGAGGAGCAATTCTCTGCCACTTGTGCTAATTTTGACCTTTGACAAATAAAACCCAGAAAACAAAGGTTCTCCACCAGTTAGCCCCGTATCATCCATATGTAGAGCCATCAGTTATGGCAAATGGAGAAATATTGAGTGCTTTGGATAAGTTCACTTTACCTTGGGAGTATATTTTTCAGGGATGAAAACCTAGATGAGGAGGTTGACACATGCATTACCAGAGTTAGTTTCAGTGTTTGTGAGGTTCCAAAGGAAAGTGTGTAGAGTTTCATACTAATCTGAAAATCTACAGAACTGTTGTGCTGACCTCATTGTTGTATGCCTTTGAAACCTGGACAGTTTACAATGCTGTGCCAAGAAAATTGCTTCCATTTAAATTGTCTTAAGAAGATTCTGAATATCACCTGGCAAGATAAAGTGCTGGACACTGAGATCCTTTCTCAAGTTGAATTTCCAAGCATTCAAACTCTACTGCAGAGAGTGCAACTCCAATGGGGTAGGTTGTTTGAATGCCGAACATGCATTTGCCTAAAAGATTATTTTTATGGAGAACTTACATAAGGCAAGCACTCATATGGAGATCAGAAGAAGCCATATAAGGGCACTATAAAGGTTTCTCTGGAGAACTTTGGAATTGGTTGAGTGGCATGAGAGACATTAGCACAGGACCACCCAGCATAGTGTGCCAACATCAAAGAAAGAATTGTGCTCTATGAGTGAAGCCAAATTGCTGTAGCTCAAAAGAAATGTGAGATGAGCAAATTTTGAAATGTCTCACTTCAAATGTTGATATGGACTATTTGTGCCCAACCTGTGAGAGAGTCTTCCAAGCTCATATTGCTCTGATCATACACAGTCAGATCCACTGTACCTTACTTCAATATAACAATGTCATTTTGCTCTTCTTGGAGCACAGAGGACAATAATCACCACCACCACCAACTTTCATGTAGCCCACATTTCTCCATCTCATTAACAAGTATTTAATGAGATACTCCTATCATATGCTCTGCTGAAATACAAATAAACTAAATCTTCAAGCGTTTCTTGGACCCATTAGCTAAATAATCCTGTCAAAAATGAAAACGAGGTTACCCTGACATTATTTGTTCTCATCATAGCCAAGATGAATGTGATTTGTTCATTCCTTTCTAAATGTCCTCAGACCACTCCTCTAATAATACATTCTAGAATTTTTCCAGGAGTGAGAGCCAAAGTCATTAGCCCATAGTTTTAAAACTTCACCCTCTTCTCATCTTCAAAATTGGGATGCCATTTTCCCTCCTCCAGTCTTCTGACCCCTTTCTTGCCTTCCATGATCTCTCAATGGCCACAGACAATAGCTTAGCAATGGTATCCATTTTAGGTTGGACAAATGTGCACTAATCCCTTCTACTTCTAACATTTAATAATTAAATGTTATTGACTTATTTCTTAAAATGTTATTGGTTCCTTCAAATAAATGAGTTGTCTCTACTTCTTTAACATCAGTCTAAATAATGAGCTTTGATTTTAGGAGGTTACAAATGCCTGTTTTTGTTCCTGGTTGGTTGAAACCTCTAATTGAAAGGTAAGTGAAATTGATTAAAATTGAAAAACCCATTGCCTTACATTGGCATGAAACCGAATTAAAGTTGTTGGAGCAAAAAAATACCTAGCTCCTAGTAGTTTTCCAAAACTGGCATGATTTTAAGGTCTGAACAAAAGTAGGGGGAAAAAAAGTAAAAGAAACTTTGAGTCCTATATAGTATACAATTTACGTCATTTGCTTTTCCTAGTTGTTGTCCAGGCCAGTGTCAATAAACTGCTGTAAGTGATTTAGTATGTTTTGTTGGCGGCACCTATGCATAAAATAAACAACATTTCTCATACTCTCTTTCCAAACTAGAGAAATTGGCTGCAGTGAAACTACGCTATATATGCTTAATGGGGGACCAATGAAATTTCCCTCACGGAGCTATCAAAAAAGCAAACTTTTTCTAGTGCTAGATTCCACAATTTACTTCCCCACTGCTATAGAAGTTTTATATGGAGGATGTCTTAAATTCCAAATCTGTCTGACCAAACCTTGACGTTAAATCATGGGACTGTCCTACCTGGATGACTGCATTGCAAAGGATTCCAGTAAGGTGAATGGCAGCTGGCTGTCATACGTCAGTCCGTTTTTTCACAAATCCTCCAGAAAATGCCTGCTGGGGGATTAAGTTTGCATAGGGAACTCACAGGCACAAGGTGCTATATATAGTCGACCACTCATTAAAATGTTAAACAAAACAAAACAAAAAAACCCAATCCACTAACAACCCCCCCCCCTCAGAAACATTCTACATTGAGGTATTTACATGAGTTTTTATAGGAATATCCACCTTGGTCATATTTTTAAATAGTACAATTAAGTCTCATGAATGACAGGCAAGGCATTGTACTAGATTTTGGCAGGCGGAAACTCAGGTGGGTCATGGGGAACAAGGCAACCTCATTTTTTCACGTTAACCCAAATTAACACTAGGAAATTCACAAAAATGGAATGAAATTCAGGATCAAAGGATGGGATTTTTAACTTCAGTGCTTTTAAAAAGGAGTAATAATTACAGTAAACCACAAGGCCCCAACAGAAAATCCAGGTGGGACGTTTAAAAAAACAGATTGTTTTTTGGGGGAAAAAATAATTTTAATGACTTTGTTTTTGAAGATCTTAATGTTTTACAATTTTTAAGACCAGTCAAGAAATGAAAAGGGATTTTATTTTTCCCTTTTAAATGAATAGTTCTTCAAAGCCAAGTCTATCATGTCCTTCCAAGCTGGTTAAATCAAGAAGAATGCACATTACCCAAAAGGGGAAGGTCTTTTAGACGAGTCGGTCATCAGCCTAGAATATTTCTCTTTTGTGTAAACATTCAAGCTCTTGGGGCTCCACAATGCATGCCACAATATACTCCAGAAACATTACTATTCACTGTTATCTAGTATAGAAATTATGCTCTTGCTTCTGGGGATGGATAGCATTAGGCCTTTGGTTGGGATTAGTCCATCATCCTGGCCCATGTCTCAGAGAGCTTGCCTCATTTTTAAAAGAGAAGATTAGTATTTTTGACAAATCTTCCATCTCGTCTCTTTCTGCCCCGCCCTAGCCCTCTTTCCAGGCTTTCAATGACGCACTTTTGGCCTGTTATACCAAGGTGGCCTGGCTGTAATTATAAAAGGAGGCTAGTCTCATGCTCATCCAGCTGATATCCAGCCAAGGAAAAACAATTAAGGAAACCACATAGTTTCCCAAATTCCAGTCAGGTTAAAAGAAAAGGCAAAGGAATTTGCTTACAAATGTTTCACCACATGTATGCCTCCATTAATCTTTTTTGGTGCCAATGAGTTGGAGAGTTGTTCAGTGCTCCAAGCCTGTTATGCTAATGAGGGTGGATATGAATAAGGAGATTCATCTAGATTTAACCTAACTAAAGAAAAATAGAGTGATTGTGAGAGCTTTGGTAACTGTCATCCACCATCTCAATTATGGGAGAGATTATGGCCTTTGTAAAATCACATGATTATCTTAGCTTAATGACATCAGAGAAGAAAATTTCATTCCCTCACAGGAGGTAGATGACAGCTGGATATCACCAAGTTCTTTAATTAATCAAAGCAACTGATCTATTCACCCAATGACAGTCCCATTCTGATGTTGCTTTTAGCTTTGAGTGAAGCCTTGATTAAAAAGTCTTCCACTCTCAGAAGAATTGCCTTCTTTATGAGACTCTTCCTGATTCCCCCAGCTGCTAGTTGACCCTCAAATTTCCTTGCATTTACCTTGCATGTGTTTTGTAGATATTTATATATGTTCATGTAATTTCTGCTAATAGAATGTAAGTTTTCAAGGATGAGCACTATTTCATTTTTCAGATTTGAATCCCCACTGCCTAGCAAAAAGCTTGGCAGATGGTAGTACATACATGCAGATGGATTGATTCATTGCCAATAAACATCTGTAGTGACTTGGGAATGCTATAAGGTTTCTTGGGATGGGGGTGGTGGTGGTGGTGGTGAGAACTTCAGGAAATCTATGATTTCATGAATGTGAACACTTCTTTCACAGACTAGGACTGTAACCCTTCTGTAACTCCTCATTTTATACTAATCTGATCTGTGTTTTCCCATGCTTCTACGAAGGAGAATCTACTCAACTCAGTGGAAGCCATTTTTCCTGTTCTTTTAGTATGTTGGTGTAATTGCTATGGCAATTGTTGCCATATATCTGTTGTTTTCATTTCACCTCCTTTCATAGCTATAAGAGAGCTCAATCATTTTTTAAAAATCTAAACCGCTCAGGGTTATATGATTTAGCCCTGGAAGGATTATGAAGATGATGGTGGTGGTGGTGACAACATGACGGTTTCATTATTTTTTTTTATTTCTTCATCATTTATTTTTACTTTGTATCATTATTACTACCCACAATTCCCTCCACTAAATAGAAACTGTCCCCAATTAGGCAAAAGTCAAGTAAAGTATATTCATACATGGACATGTCTGAAAATGTATGCCCCTCTAGTTAATTGCCTCTTTGCAAAGAGGTGGGAGGCCTCCTTCGTTACCAGTCTTCTGAAGTCATGATTGGTCACTGGATTATTCAAAGTATATATGTCTTTCAGAGTTTTTTTTCTTTTGCTTTGTTATAGTCAATAAGTCAGATAGCTATGTGGCACAGTAGATAGAGCACTGGGTCAGGAGTTAGGAAGGCTTGCATTCAGATCTGTCCTTAGATGTTCACACTTCCTAGTTGTGTGACCCTGGATAAGTCAATTAACTCTGCCTCAGTCTCTCATGTGTAAAATGAGCTGGTGAAGGAAATGGCAAACTCCAGTATCTGCCAAGAGAACCCTAAATAAGATCAGACATGACTGAAATGACTGAATATCAAAGATATAGAAAGTATCCTGACAAAATCTTCTACAACATTAATGAAATACAAACCCGTCACTCTAGGGAACCAGTAGAAAAATTAAGTTATTTTTATGTTTAAAATATCGATAGACAATCTTGAAACATATGACAAATAGGTTAAAATTATAGAAATATTTTTTTTTCCTTGAGCTATAGTAAAAGCTTATTAATAATAGGTTCAATTTGTTGAATGCAACTGAAACTGGCTTAGCACAAGACAGAGGCTAGGAAATACCTCAAATCTAAGAATGGAATCAAAAAGACTTCTATAGGTGACATCTGCGTGAACTCTACCAATAATATACAAACAAAGGCAGACTTCTGTATGGAAAGTGAGGGGTTTATGATAGAAAATAAGGGCCAGGTTTTTCCACAAGACATTACAGAAGTTACCCTTAAGAAGCCAAGATTTAGTGGTCAGTGAAGATTATTCAAAGAAATGATAGAAATTGCACAAAACATCAATGAAGGATGTAAACTTTTAGTGCCTCCCAAATACCTAATAAGACATAACTTTATGGTTCAAATTCTATAATACATCAAAGCTTGCGAGTGTTCATGGGTTTAAATGAAAACAATAAATGCACATATTGAAAATAAAGACTTCAAAATAATCTGAAGAACTCAATCAATGAAGTATACTGGGATGTGACCATAATCACCAATGGAACTGTTGCCCACAATCATCTAGACATAACATGGATCCATTAAAACTTAAGAAAAAAATGTCTAATAGTTATGACCATTCCAAATACTCAGAATCAGAAGAGTGAGGATTTTTGCAGCAATTTTAACTGAGAGCTTAATGTTTTTCTAGGCATAGACCAACATCTCACACCATATACCAAGATAAAGTCAAAATGGATACAAAGTTAAACATGAAGGGTGATACCATAAACAAATTAGGAAAGCAAAGAATAATTTACCTGTTAGATCTATGGAGAACAGAAGAATTTATGACCAAACGAGAGGTAGAGAACATTGTGAAATGCAAAATGGATAATTTTAATTACATTTAATTAAAAAGATTTTGCACGAACAAAACCAATGCAACCAAGATTAGAAGGGAAGCAGAAAGTTAGGAAACAATTTTTTATAACCAGTGTCTCTGATAAAGGCCTAATTTCACAAATATGTAGAGAACTGAGTCAAATTTATATGAATACAAGGCATTCCCCAATTGATAAATGGCCAGAGGATATGAAGACATAGTTTTCAGATGAAGAAATGAAAGCTCTAAATCACGGTTGATTAAATTAAATAACTGAAGTACCACCTCACACCTATCAGATTGGCTAATACAACAGAAAAGGAAAATGATAAATGTTGAAGAAGATGTGGGGAAATTGGAACACTAATACATTGTTGGTGGAATTGTGAATTGATCCAACCATTCTGGAGAACAATTTGGAAATACACTCAAAAGGCTAAAAAACCATGCACACCCTTTGATTCAGCAACACCACTGGTAGGTCTGTATCCCAAAGAGACTGTAAAAAAGGGGAAAAGGACACATATGTACAAAAATATTTATAGCAGCTCTTTTTGTTGTGGCAAAGAATTGAAAGCTAAGGGGATGCCCATCAATTGGGGAAATGACTGAACAAGTTGTGGCATATTAATGTAATGCAGCACTATTATATGATACAAAAATGATTAGCAGATAGATTTCAGAAAAACCTGGAAAAATTTACATGAGCTCATGATAAGTGAATAGAACCAGGAGAACATTGTACATGGTAACAGCAACATGGTGCAATGATCAACCATGATAGACCTAGCTCTTCTCAGCAGTACAATGATCCAAGACAATTCCAAAAGATTCATGATAGAAAATATTATCCACATCCAGAGAAGGAACTATGGAGTCTGAATGCAGATCAAAGCCTTCTATTTTCACTTACTTTTTGTTTTTTCTTCCTTGTGATTTTCCCTTTTGTTTTGACTCTTCTTTCATAACATGACTAAAGTGGACATATGTTTAATATGATTGTATATCTATAATCTATATCAGATTGTTTGTTGTCTTGTGGAGGGGGGGAAGGAGGGAGAAAAATCTGGAACTCAAAAGTCCTGTAAAACTGAATGTTGAAAACTATCTTTATATGAAGGTGTGGGAAAAATCAAAATACTATTAAGTAAAAAAAAAAACAAAAATAATACTAACTCAACCAATAATATTTTGACAAAAAAACAAAAGAAATGGCTGCACCCAAGGAATTTGTTTTCAGACATGGAGTGGTTTATGAGAGCTATACAAGACTAGATCACTAAACAACAGAAATTATGAAGAAGTTACTCTTAAGAAGGCAAGACATGTTAATTGAAATAGATTATTCAAGGAAACAGTAGAGACTCTGCAATGTTACTCCAAGATGAAAATATTTAAAACCTACTGAATATTTAGACATACATGATCAGGTAGCCAGAATTATACACCAGAAGTTTGCTATCATTCAAAGACTAGCAGATGGCAAACCTCATGCTATGTATGCACACCCCAAGATAATTTTTAGAATTCAATAAACTGTACTGGAAATAAAGGACTTTATAGTTTGTTGTTGTTCAGTCATGTACAACTCTTTATGACCCCCATCTGAGGTTTTCTTTGCAAACCGCTGGTGTGGTTTGCCATGTCCTTCTCCAGATCCTTTTACAGATGAAGAAACTGGGGTAAACAGGGTTAAGTGACTTGCCCAGGATCACATAGCTAGTAAGTATCTAAGTGTCTGAAGCCAGATATGAATTCAAGTCTTCCTGACTCCAGGTCTGGTGCTCTATCTACTGTGCCATCTCATTTCCCCAGCTAAAGGAACACCACAGATAAAACTATTGCCCACAATTTGACCTGACATAACATTGGTCCATAAAATTTTACAGAGCTTGCCATACTGAACACTCGTAATTTCCAAATTCACAGGATGAAATGCTCCCAAAATATGGAAACCTAGCAGAAAAAATCCAAATCACATGAGAACAAGTAATATGTATGCCGCTATCCTTTCTGCTACTGGAATTTTCTCAAAATTTTCAGTGAGTCTAACAATGAACCCGCACATTATTTAAATATAAAATATTTGAAATATAATTTTTAAATGTTTATAATAAAATATATTATATAAAATATAATTATTTAAATATAAAAATAAATAATTGTATCCACCTGCATAATAGTTATCTAGACAGTAAATATAAAAGAATAATATCTGCATAGTAACTTGCCCTAAGACTGAGAACTTCAAATGAGAAGACTGAAATATTATCTTGTATTCTACTCAGGTTATACCGAGTATACTTTCAGTGAGACAACAAAGGATGAGATTACATCCTTTTATTCAGCTATTATGTTTAGTTAAATAATAATTATTATTATAGTTAATAATAATAGCAGGTAATATTTACATATAGCTTCAAGGTATATGTATATATACATACATACATATATATATATATATATATATACACACAGACATACATACATATATAATCTCATACAGTCCTCTAAATAGTGGATAGTAGGTATCCACTTGATGTTTCTTGTGTGGATTATTATGCTCTTTCATTTCTTATTATCTATTATTATCCCATGGATCCCATTGTAGAGGACCTGTAGCATGTTTTGTGCAATCAGCACAATATTATTCACAAATAGGAGCGTTTGGAGGATCTTACAATATAAAGGATTTACCTTTCATTTCAAGATTCTCCACTAGTTGCAAATGCCTTTGGTGACTGTACATCTCCTGTTTTGTGGTGCATGTAATCAAAAGATCCCTAAATGAAGCTGCATCTACCAAGTAGCCTTGTATGATCTCACCATGGACTACATGAGGTAGTAACTACAAAGCACCTAGCACAGTTTTTGGCTCATATTCAGTGCTACATTAATATTAACTGCTGCTGCGACTAATCCTACTATTGCTACTATTACTACTACTATTACTACTATTACTACTACTACTACTACTATTTCTGTTGCTATTACTGCTGCTGCTACTACTAAGGGTCTGAACCAGTGAACATAAGGAAGACACTATACTAGAAATATGATGGAAGTGGCGGCCAGGTGGCACAGTGAATAAAGCACCGGCCCTGGAGTCAGGAGGACCTGAGTTCAAATCTGGCCTCACACACTTAATATTTACTAGCTTATAATGACAAGCTAATAAAGTGACCTTGGGTAAGTCACTTAACCCCAATTGCTCTGCCTTCCCCCCTCCAAAAAAAAAAAGCAGAAATGTGATGGAGATGGAATTGATTCCTTCTAGGGATGAAGAAGAGAAGAGAGTCAAGGACAATGCTGAGGTTTCCAATCTAGTTGACACAAAGGATGCTGGTGGCTTTGCAGAATTGGGAAAGTCTGGGGCAGAGGCAGTTTCCATGGCCTCAGTTCTTAGACCCTCATCCTGCAGCACCCATAGGTAATGAGGGTAAGGAGGTTAGGTCCAACTTCACTGTTCATTTCTACCTGCTGGAGGAAGTCCTTGAATTTTCTCTCTATTACTTTTTGCCAACAGCCCTATTTCTTGTGTATCACAGGTCTCCTCCTCTTGCACATATAGATAGAAACTAGATCTTGATTTCATCAGCATAGAGAACTCAGTGAGGAAATGCCTTCTTCCCATGTTGGTTGGTACCTACTCAGCAGTTTACATTTCTTCTCCAGGGAGCTTCTGGGGGGACTGAGAGATTAAGCAACTTCTCTATCATACCACCTGTGCTGTCAGAGGTGAGACTTGGACACAGGACTTCTTGATTCCAAGTCCAGGTCTCTATCCATCACAGAGAGTTCATACTCCTTCTTCTCCATAGATTTTTAAAATAGAGGTGCTGTCCAACAATTATCAGTAAATGCATTAGTGATCTCATATTCAGAGAGGAAAAACTGAGAAATAAGATGTTAAGCAGATGACTAAAATTCACCTAATATGTCACTTGCAGTGAGAAACAATCCAGAGCTCCTGATTCCCTGACCACACTTAAACACTGAACAACTCTGTCAGCACTATATTTCGGTCTCCAGGAGGAAAGAAAAATATCTGTCCTGGATGCCTCACAGTGCATCTTGGCTCCCTGAATTTGAAAGGGGATTTCTTTGGTTCTAAAAAGGGCTTGCTTCATTTTGGCTGTTAAGTTATGAAGGAGAGAAAAAAGCAACAAGATGAAGAAAGAAGAAAAGGATATGAGGGAAAATGATCTACGGGTTCAGTGTTGTTCCCTTGAATGAGGACTGTATGTCTGGCAGAGTCAACAGTCCCGGACACTCCCAGGTGGTCAGCTGCCATAATGTCGCTACTTCTTTTATTATTCATCTGTAATATAACTTGATTTGTTCTTGTTATAAATATAATTCCCTTTCCCCCATGAGTCTTAATCACTTGCTTCCTGCCTGGCTAATGTGATCATTGAATTCCTGAGAATAATCATAGTGCCCAAACAAGAAGCTAGCAAGTAAGAATCATAGGGAAAATGGAATTATATTTGTGACAATTTTTAAACAAAATCATTTTAAGTAAATAAATTATTCATCACAAAGAGCTTTAAACATCAACAAACAAAAATAAGTGACTTTTACATGGCATTTTAAAAGTTATAAGATATTTTTGGCTATTTTTTGGCATGCTATTGTGGATAGCCGTGGAATTTGGAAGATGGGTTCAAGTTCCACTTCTGAGGCCTGCCTAACTGTGTGTTAACCTCTTTATGCCTCAATTTCCTCATCTGTAAAATGAGAGGGCTGGTCTATATGATCCATTCCAGCTCAAAAATCTACGATCCTTTGAGCCTACATACTACCTGTGTGAACATTGGTAGGTAGTTCACTCTGCCTCTCAGAATCCTGAAAACTTTTGAGAAGAGAGTTGAGGAGGGTGGTACAACATCCATTGGAAAGGACCTTGTGAATTAAGGAAAGAATATTTTTTTGTAGCTAAATGCAGAAATTTTATTGATTTGATATATTCTGGGCAGTGAGGGGGACAAATATCTAGGTTCACTTTTGCATAACTGAAAAATTGTATATCAAATCAAGAGATTTGGGGTGAGATAGGGAATTTGAGTCTGTCATTTTATATAGAACTCACTGTGTGGAATCTTGGGCCACTGATAAAGAGTAATGACTCCATTTTATCTTTTGCATAACATCAGGCAAAGCACTGGGCCTGGAGTCAGAAAGACCTGAATTCAAATCTGTCCTCAGACCCTCACTAGCTGTGTGACTCTGGACAAGTCACTATTTGTCTCAGTTTTCTCAGCTACAAAATGGGAACAATAGTATCTACCTCACCTTGTGGTAAGGATAAAATAAGATAATATGTGTAAAGCACTATTCAAACCTTAAAACACTATATAAATATGAGCTATTAGTATCTCCTAGTCTAAGAAAGTTATCTGAAGCATTGAGAGATTAAATGAGATATCTGTACCTATTATGTATTGGAGGCAGAATCTGAATTTGCTCCTTTTTTACCCCAAATTTAAGACTCCATGCACTGCCTCTCAAATCAAGAGACATCATGTGATTACTAAGATAAGTTATATTTCACTATGAGTTAGTGGGGGCTATTTCTCCTTTAGCAACAATAGCTGATGTATTTATTTGTCACTTTGTCAAATGCTGGACAACCAAAGAAAGATAATTTTGAAAGCTACCAGTTGTTCTGATTATATATTTCAAAAGAAAACTGTACCTAATGGAAGCTGTGGTTTTCTATTTTCTACTGTGCATGTATATATATATATATACACACACACACACACACACACACACACAAACATATGCATGTATACACATATACATATGAATATAAGTACATATATATGCAAATGTCTTTTCCATTTGGTGCTTATTAAGAGCAGAATAAAAATAAAAATTTTTATTTTCCAAAAAGGTTGTAAACCCCAGTATAATCAACACTATTTAGGGATTAAGGGAATTTACAAAGAAATGAAAAGACACAATCCCTTACTTCTATCACTATCCCTCTATCTTTATCTCATCTTCTACTGCCTCACCAAAATAGCAGGTCCACATTTGGCAGATTCTCTCTGGTGAAAAAATCCTGACCCAAAGTGGGCATGATGTCCCTGAGAGAATTAAATAGGTTGCAGGAAATGCACCAGACTAGAGACGATATTATGAGATATTATGAGGCATGGAGTCATTATGTATTGGTCTGAGTTACTCAATTCTCAGAATTTGGCTTGTCCAGGTTGGCTCTACATTAGAGGGATTGAGACCTGGGGAAACTCAGAGAACTTTCTGTTCTGCATATTTCAAGTAGGTTTTGATTAGAGAGTGTGTTTGTTTCTGTGTTGCACTTCCAAACAATTTCCATTGGTCTTAGTCATTTTTACTGCACTACTTCAGAAGATCTATGACTTCTTTTGCATGGTTACTCCCTCCACCAATGAAAATTTCAACCCCTCTTTGCATGTATAGATGGTCTTCATGAACAGCCATGGAGGGAAAAAAATTGTTGGCCTGCAGCTGAACTGGTTGTGAGAAATCTGACGATTTAGCAAGGTTGGAACCGAAATGATAGACTCACGGTCCTTAACCATGCCCATATTTGAAGCCTCTTCAGCCAGGGAGCCCATGCAAAAGAGTGTGCTAAAGAGCAATGGCCTTACCGAGCTCAAGGTCAGCTTTGCCCCATGATGAGGTAGTAAAGGAGAAGGTCTGGTTGAGTGGTCATAACATGGACCAAAGTTTCTCTTGAGCCTTGTCAAGTCTTTGAACAATATGCTTTCATTATTATTTCTCCTAGATGATTCAGAGGAGCATTTAGCAGAGAACACATTTCCAGATTCAGAAGATAATTTTTGTTCAATAAATCAGTAAGATGGGAAGAAAGGGAACAAAAACCCTGGAAATATTGAAATCCAAATATGAAGGCATCCAGGCCTCCCATCCATCAGCATCCCATCTCTCAATAAATCATGAACTTGACCACTGGAGATCTAGGTTTTTATACTAACCAAGATAAATAAAACCATATTTAAATACCTTTTTTTCAGAATGTCTGTTAGAAATAGAATTCCACATACCTGCTGAGTAGAACAAAAAAAAACTTCCTTAAAAATGGAAAATAAAATGTAAGACTATTATCCCTAACAGTTGCCATTGGCAGAGTTTCTAATTGCCTTCTGTATTTCCAAACACCATTCATGGTTATTTTTCTTTCAAGAGGAAATTCCTTTTCTTAAAACTTTATGACTTCTAAGTGAAGCTGTTATTATTGTACTATCTAATAAAAGGCAGCAATTAAGATATACACATTATTTTATATGTGATAAACTCCATTGAGTACTATATCTGCTTTACCCTACTGTATTGCTTTTCTGACCAGGGTAAAAGTAATTTCCCTAAACGACCTTACTAATACCTACATTCTCCATAGGAATTCTATCTTCTGGACTTAGGGGACTCAATGTGTCTTTCTAATGTTTATGGTGACCAAATACTAATATATTAACTACTGGTTACATTTTTATATATTTCTACCAGTCTTCTTTTCTTTGTGATAAGAATCCTTGTTCTTACTAGATTTGGAGTCGAAGGCCCTAGGTCCAAATTCTGGCTCTGGTAGGTTTGACAAACTGTTTAAACTCTCTGGGCCTCAGATTCCTTATCTACTAAATAAGGGATTCTACAAGATGAACTTTGAAACGCTTTCTAGCTTTGAATCGATTCTCCTATCCATAGCCCTATGGCTTCCTACAGTTGTATCTAGCAACACAGTGTCACCTCCCTTTGGATTAAAAGTCATACATTTTTAAGAGGAGGGGCTCTTTAGAGAACATTTTTAGTCCAACTGGTTTTTTTTAGATCAGAAAAGAGAGAGAGACAGAGAAAGAGAGAGACAGAGAGACAGAGACAGACAGACAGACAGAGAGGAGGGAAGGTGGAAAGGATAGAGGGAGAGAAGACAGAAAAAAAGTAAAGAAATGCATTCACACAGAAATACTCAAAGGGATCTGTGAACTAGTCAATCTGAAAGATCCCTCCAGGGACATAGATTGTGATCTATCTCTGCTGCGCATCCTGTATGACTTGTCCCGTGAAGGGTCAAAGGGAGAGGGTGGGGGGATTTATCTATGTGGCTGATTTAAGGGTACAGGAAGCACCTATCCTTAAATACTAGCACATTGTCCTGTTCTCCCTCCTGCCTCCCCAAGCTCCTTCTACTGTTATGTTTTCATTCCTTTGGGTTTAGAAGGCTTTTAATAGTCCCCTATTAAAATACAAATACCTTTGGGAGGTGTTAAACAGTGTCAGCTAACACCTTCCTTATTAGCTAACACCTGAGTTGACAACACAATGCTAAGGGGAAACACACAAGACAGGTACCTGAGTTTTATTTGGACTCAGTGGTGGAAAGAGGAGAAAACCAGGAGGAATAGTGACCACAAGGTAGGAAGGCCCACAAAGAAAATCCACCCTTTTCCTAGGGTCAGACCTGTCAATCTTGCAGATAAACTGTGAACTGGAACCAGAAGAGTGGGAGAAAGAGATCAAGTTGGATTCTATTTGAGAAACCACCCAGGGTTTGTGAATACCCTTAGCTATTCACTGCTGGGCAAACAAAACAAAACGTTATATTTGACACAAGTATTCTCTTGGTGATAGCTGGCTATAGATCTTGATACCATAGGGCAGCTAGGTGCTACAGGAGATAGAATGTTGAGCCTTGGCATTAGGAAGACTTGCGTTCAAATCCAGCCTCAAACATTTACTAGCTGTATGACCCTGGGCAAGTCACTGCAACCTCTGTGCCTCAGATTTCTCATCTGTAAAATCAGCTGGAGAAGGAAATGGTGAATCATTCCAGCATCTTTGGCAAGAAAATCCTAAAGGAGGTCAAGAAGAGTCAGGCTAGACTGAAGAAAAACAACATGATGTTCAAAGAATTAAATGACACATGAGAGAATCACAGAATTGTGGTGTTTTAGAAGGGGCCTCAGCTGCCATCTAGTCCAACGTATGTCGAAAAAATAAATTCACTCTAAAACATATTGCGCAACTTTTACTTAAATCCCTCTAATGAGAGGAACCCTCTACTCAGAGGTGACCCATTCTACGTTGGGAAAATTCTAATTGTTAGAAAGATTTTCCCCAACATCAAACTTAAATTAGCTTCTTAGTTACTTCCATCTTCCCTGGTTCTTCTCTCTGGGCCCAAATAGAAGATGCCTAATCCATCTTTCCACCCGAGTATCAGTATATCAGTTAAATACTTGAAGATAGACACCATACCATCTCTCTTCTCTTCTCCAGGCCAAATACCCCAACTTCTTTCAATTGTTCCCTATTTGACATGAACTCAAGGCTCTTCACTCTCGATTGTCTTCCTCTGGGACACTAGAAACCCTCAAGGTAGTTATGAACAGAATACAGCATATTACCAATATGACTCTGCACTGAGAAACAGAATAAAAGAGGCCAGGCATGCCTAGAAAAGGAGACAGGTTAGTCATATAGAGAAAAAGGGGAAAAGTGATGGACAATCCAAGTGCTTTGCTGATATCCTTGAGATACTAAGAGAACAATCGAACATAATGTCTTTGAGGGACCCTTTTATTTTATTGTGGTATCCCTGGCCCTTCAAATAATTCTTGGCCCACAGTAAGTATGTAAAAATGCCTGTTGCATGAATAGGACTAAAGGTCTCTTGTTCACTGAGTGGGAGATCTTTAGGGGGAAAATGATTAGGAATATCACAAGATAAGAATATTTGGAAGGGTTGAGATCTCTGCTAGTAGTGGTGGTCTAATGAAAGCATGGACCCATCAAATTACCAAAATACCAGTCTTTATTAGGATTGTAACTTTGAATTGCTATATCTAAGAACAAGAATGGCTGAGAGATTAGGGAAGAATATTGGTGGGTGGCATATTTTTTATTGGATAAATAGGAAGTAGGAATCAGAGCAGAACAATGGTGGAGGTCCCTGGGATGTCTCTTGGCATTCCATTAACCTGTAGGGACATAATAATGGAAATGATGGAGGGATGTTGAAAAGAAAAGAAAATTTGGTGATTTTTAAAAGTTTTTATATAAATTTCCTGAGATTAATAATAAGCAAATTTTGCTACATAAGCAAAAAAAAAACCCCCAAAAAACTCCAAAACACTTCTGTCTACCATGACCCCAGTATTATATCTTGCGTTCAGTAAATCATCTAATAATTCATTTTTCACCATATTCTTCCTTTAACCAACACATACATACTTAACTTCTTTAATTCTTCAGACTTCAAAATCTCTACTTCTTGAAAATTTTTTATTGCTTTTCTGAATGCCTTCCAGTTGGTCTATGTCCTTTTGGTATTGCAATGACTAGATTAATATGTCAAATTTTCCCATTTCATACTTATTATTCTGCACCACAGGAGAGCTAAACAACACTATGAATTGAGCAAGTCTGTCTGAATATTTTTCAAAAGTTTAGGGTTCAGTAAAACCCAAAACATATTTTGCCAAAACACTTTTTTTCTTCATATTTTAACCCATCCAGGGAACAGTAATTCCATGTGTTCTTAATTCATTTATACTCAATTCATTAAAACATTGCTCTATAAGAATGATTAGATGTCCAAGAAGTCTGGTGAGCCTTTTAAAACCTTTTCCCTTTGAACCAACAAATACATTTGGCCAGCACCGAGCAGAACTTCATCTGGAAGAACTCAAGAGTAGTTCTTTCACCAGAACCCGCAAAGCCCAGGACATCTTAGACCTGGCAGGATGTACATTCATCCTTAGGCACTGGAATAAGGGCTTTGTATTAAACTCCGGTATGCAAACAGGAATATAAAGTCTTAAACGCCCAGTTATTATTCCAGAAAAATACTTTTATTTTTACTACTTATTGCAAATTTTATGTGGTTGAATATTCCAATTCCTTCTGCAATTCCTAATAATTCTTGGCATTTTCTGCCCTTTCCAATACTTCTTCCTTAGGTATCAATATTGTGACAAAAGAGTCAAAGTGTAACCCAAATTACCCTTTTATTTTAATGGTTGGAGTTTCCATGGATAAGCAAGTAAAATGTGGGTATCAAAATAGAGTACAATGGAAAGAGTGATATAGAAAACTGGGCTTTTAATCCTAATATTACAATTTACTCATTATGTGATCTTGGTCAAACCTTTTCAGCTCTCTGCAGTTTGCTAACTGATAAATTAAGGGAGTTGGACTAGCTGACCTACACTCTCCTTTTCAGCAAGTAGCCCACAAACTATATTACTATACTGAGGATAAAACTAGCATCCCAGACTTGCTGATGTATACATTTGGGTTGGTGGCCCATTGGATGACCTCTATCTGATAGAGTGCTGGGGACTATGGGACCTTTGATGAATAGAGCAAAATGATGTAACAAAAGCTGGCTCTGCCAGCTGATTATGGATGCTGGAATGTCTTATCAATTCAACATGTCTAGCCCAGGGAAGTAGGAAGGGAGTCCAAGTAAGAATTCTGTCTATATCTCCTCCTTGTGTTTGTAGATATATCCATATACATACATATACATATACACATACAGATGCACATATACATATGCACAAACATATGCATATGTATGTGTATATATTTATGTACACATACACACACATATATATGTGTGTATATATATATGCAACATGGAGTTTGGAACATTGTCCCCTCAACAGACATAGAGAAGATCTTTGTAATCACTACAATAATTATTAGCTCTAAGTACCAGAGGTGCTATGTTTTGATTTTGTGTTTGGTCACACCTTCTGATTAATGAACACAGGGCCTGGATGGACTGGTGATAGCCTTAGAGGAATGTCTTAAGGAAAAAGGAATTTTTGGTAATAGAAATTTAACAACTCTGAAAAACAAACAAGAGAAAAGTCTGGTGCTGAGCTTTGAAGAATCATGCTGATTAATAAACATAGAGAGATTGAAGAACAGCCCTAATATTTTATAGATGTGTGAATTTTTTAAAATGTCCTCAATTTCAGCTTCAAACTGAAGTTCAATTTGCAAGTTTCATTCAGTATATCCCAGTTAAATCTTTACCAATATTATTTGTTTTGTCTTGTTTTAAATTACATTAATTTAATTTTTTTACTTTTCTGTTATGAATTCCCCTCTCTTCCTTTCATCTCCTTGGGAGAAGGCAAGAAATATAATGCCCTTTATACATATGAAGTTATGCCAAACATATTTCCACATTAGCCATGTAATGAAAGAAAAGAAAAACAAGAAAAAAGAAAATAAAAGAAAATATACTTCAATTTTTATTCAAAGTTCATTAGAACATATGTGAATACGTGTATATATGTGTACAGGTATACATAGATAGAGGGTACAGGACCAATTTAAGAGGAAGGGATGATACTTAAAAGGTGAAATTAAGAGGTAAGAGAGGAATATAATGAGAGGAGATGGGGAGAGACAGAAAGGGGTAAACTATATCATATAGAAGAAGTAAGAGAAAATGGTTACAATATAGGGGAAGAACAGGAAGATAAAAAATATCTTATTCTCACTGAATTTGGCTTAGGGCAGGAATGACATATACACTAAATAGGGTATCTCACCCTACAGGAGAGTAGGGAGGAAGGGGATGACGGAAAAGAGGGCAGGCTGGGCAGGGGCAGGGGAAGTTGGAAGTTGGAAGCACTCACTTTTGAAAAGCGACAGGATCACAGTAGAGAATAGACCAAGTGGGAGGTGGGATAGGAGGGAGGAAAATATAGTCAATCATTTTTTTTTTAGAGGGCAATTGGGGTTAAGTAACTTGCCCAAGGTCACATGGCTAGGTTTTTGTTTGTATGTGCATTAAGTGTTTGAGGCCGGATCTGAACTCAGGTCCTTCTGACTCCAGGGCCGACGCTCTACTCACTGCGCCACTAGCCGCCCCGTCAATCTTTTACAATATATCCACTATGGAAATGTTTTGCATAGCTACACATGTACAACCTATATTGAATTGCTTATCTTCCCAGTAAGAGTGGGTGACAAGGGAGGAAGGGAATGAATCTGGAATTCAAAGTTTTAAAATCAAATATTTAAATATATACATATACATATATATACATACATATATACACATATATGTATACACACACACACAATTGATGGTATTTTACACGTAACTGGGAAATAAGATATACAGGCACTGGGGCATAAAGATCCACTGTGTCCTACTGGAAAGTTCGAGGGGGTATGGGAGAAGATATGTGAGAGGGCAGATTGAAGGAAGGGATATCCCGTGGGATCACTATTTTAGGGTGGTGTGGTAGGGGGGAAATGGGGAGAAAATTGGTAACTTAAAATCTTGCAGAAGTGAATGATGTAAACTAGAAGTGAATAAAGCATTTGATTAAAAATAGAGACTGAGTGGATCAAACAAGAAATTATAGAAGCAATCAATAACTTCATTCAAGAGAATGAAAATAATGAGAAAGCATACCAAAATTTGTGGGATGAGGCAAAGGCAGTCCTTAGGGTAAGTTTTATATCTCTGAGTGCATACATGAATAAATTACAGAAAATGGAAGTCAATGAATTGGGCATGCAATTGAAAAAGATAGAAAAAGAACAAATTGAAAATCCACAATTAAATACTAAATTAGAAATACTGAAAACCAAAGGAAAGATTAACAAAATTGAAATTAAGAAAACTATTGAGTTAATAAACAAAACTGAGGTTTTTTTTGAAAACCAATAAAATTGGTAGACCCTTAGCCAATATGATAAAAAAGAAAGAAGAAAATGAAATTATGAGTATCAAAAACAAAAAGGGTGAATCTACCTCCAATGAAGAGGAAATTAAAACAATAATTAAGAATTATTTTGCCACATTATATGAATATAAATTTGACAATCTTAGTGAAAGAGATAAAAATTTACAAAAAAATATGTTGCCCATATAAACTGAAACAGAAATAAATTACTTAACCACATCTCAGAAAAAGAAATCAAACAAGCCATCAGTGAACTCCCTAGTAAAAAATCTCCAGGGTCAGATGGATTTACTAGCAAATTCTATCAAACATTTAAAGAACAATTGATTCCAATACTCTACAAACTATTTGGGAAAATTAGTGAAGAAGGAGTCCTACCAAATTCTTTTTATGACATAAATATGGTACTGTCACCTAAATCAGGAAGAGATAAAACAAAGAAGGAAAATTATAAACCAATTTCCCTTATGAATATAGATGCAAAAATTTAAATAAAATATTAGCAAAAAGACTACAGCAACTTATCACAAGAATAATATACTTTGATCAGGTAGGATTTATTCCAGGAATGCAAGGATGGTTTATTATTAGGAAAACCATCAGTATAATGGATCATATCAACAATAAAACTAGCAGAAACCACATGATTATCTCAATAGATGTAGAAAAAGCTTTTGACAAAATACAACATCTATTCCTATTAAAAATATTAGAAAGTATAGGAATAAATGGAGCCATCCTTAAAATAATAGGTAGCATCCATTTAAAGCCATCAGCAAGTATTATATGTAATGAGGATAAGTTTATAGAAGTATTTCCAATAAGATCAGGGGTGAAACAAGGGTGTCCACTATCACCCCTCTTATTAAATCTGGTGCTAGAAATGTTAGCAGTAGCAATTAGAGAAGAAAAAGAAATCAAAGGGATCAAATTATTCGAAGAAGAGACCAAGCTATCACTCTTTGTACATGATATGATGATATACTTAGAGAATCCAAGAGAATCAAGTGAAAAACTACTTGAGAGAATAAAAAAAAATGGCAAAGTTGCAGGATATAAAATAAACCCACACAAATCCTCAGCATTCCTATATATTTCTAATGAAATCCAACAGGAAGAGATAGAAAGAGAAATACCATTTAAAGTTACTGTAGACATTATAAAATATTTGGGAATCTACCTGCTAAAACAAAGGCAGGACCTATATGAACACAACTAAAAAACACTTTTAATTTAATTTAGAGCATTTCTTCATACGCTTATAGACATCTTTCATTTCTTTCTCTGAAAACTGTGAACGGGCAGTTTTTAGAGGAAGAAATATAAGGAAATGAAAAAAATGCTCTAAATCACTAGTGATTAGAGAAATGCAAATCAAAACAACTCTGAGGTACCACATCTTACCAGTCAGATTGGCTAAGATGATAAAACAGAAAATGACAAGTGCTGGAGAGGATGTGGAAAAATTGGAACACTAATGCATTGTTGGTGAAATTGTGAATTTATACAACCATTCTGGAGAGCAATCTGGAATTATGTCCAAAGGGTTATAAATAATTGCATACCCTTTGACACAGCAATACCATTTCTAGGGTTATATCCCAAAGAGATCATAGAAGTGGGAGGAAGACCCATATGTACAAAAATATTTATAGCAGCTCTTTTTGTGGTGGCAAAGAATTGGAAATTAAGGGGGTGCCCATCAATTAGGAATGGCTGAAAAAGTTGTGGTATATGAATGTAATGGAGTACTATTGTGCTGTAAGAAACGAGGAGCAGATGGACTTCATATTCACCTGGAGAGGCTTATACAAACTGATGCTGAGTGAAAAGAGTAGAACCAGGAGAAATTTGTACACGATTACAGACACAACATATGTGTGACAACCAACTTTGATAGAGTGGACTCTTCTTAGCAATGCAGGGTTATAAGTCAATCCGAAAAGACTCACCATGGAGAGAGATGCCTACATCCAGAGGAAGAACTAGAAAGAACTGAGTTTCTATCCAGATTGAAGCAACCTACTTGATCTTTTTCTTTCTCTTGTTTGGTTTTGTTTCCTCTTTCCCATTTCTCATTCCATCTGATACAATCCTTCTTTATAACCTGACTAATGTCTAATGTGAAAGTATTTTCAGATCCTATACTTGATTGTATGCTGCCATGGTGGGGGTGGTGGAGGAGGGGAGGTAGGGAGAGAACATTTGAAACTCAAGGAATTGTGGAATTCAATCTTGTGAACTAAAAGTAAACAAACAAATTAATAAAGACCAAAAAAATTTTTAAAACCAAATGTTTAAAAAATAAAAAAATTGTTTTTTTTTACATGCAACTGGGAAATAAGATGTACAGGTACTGGATTATAGAGTTCCGTTTTGCCCTGCTAGAAAGTTATGGGGTGATGGGGGAGAATATAGGGGAGAACAGATTGGGGGAAGGGATACTCAGAGGGCTTGCTATTTTGGGTGGGGTAGGGAAAAGATGGGGAGAAAAAAATTTAACTGAAAATCTTGTGGGAATGAATGTTGAGAAACAAAAATAAATTAATTAATTAAAAAAAAACCAGAACAAAACAAAAAAAAAAGAAATAAGACCTTTATCAGAGAAACTTGTTATAAAAATTTCCCCTAATTTCTTGCTTGTTTGCTTTCTAATTTTGGCAGCATTGATTTTATTTATGCAAAGCTTCTGTTTTATTTGTTGTAATCAAAATGATCCTGTTTTATCTCCCATGGTTCTCTCTATGGATAATAGATAAGAATCCAGTGATTTTTTCAGTTCAGATTTTTTCCAGTAATTTTTTCCATACTCTCATAATTTGGTCTAAATGATGTTTCCCCAAATTGCTTTACAATTTTCCCAAAATTTTTGTCAAATAATGAGTTCTTTTCCAATAGCTTATGTCTTTGGGTTTATCAAACACTCAGGTACTGCGACCATTTAATTCTACATATTACTTACCTAATCTATTCCATTAATTGACTTCTCTATCTTATCCAGTACCAGATTATTTTTGACAATTACAACTTTGCAATAGAATTTGAGATCTTTTATTCCTAGGCCTTCTTCCTTCACTTTTTAAAATTGGTTCCCTTGATTGTCTTGAACTTTTTTTCCTTCAGATGAATTATATTTCTGGCTCTATAAAATAATTTTTGGTAGCTTAATTGGTATTGCAGTGAATGAATAAATTAATTTAAATAGTATAAATCTCTACCAAATTCAAAATAGAAAAGAGAGGGAGAAAAAAGGAAAGAAACAAAGGAAATAAGAAGGGGGGAAATTTATTGGGTACAAGGCACTGTGCTAAATACTGGGGATTCAAATAGAAAAGCAAAACAATCCCTTCTCTCAAGGACCTCATATTCTATTTGGGAGATAATATATGTGGAAAGTTTCAACTACAAGTCAGATGGAAAACCACCATGATCCTTAGGGTGCAACAGCAAAGCAGATAATGAAGCTTCTTTAATGTCATTTCCACAGATGAAACCCTATTAGTTTCTGATATTAAATTATTTCACAGTATCAAGGACTTTAGTGGCAAAACTTTTCCTTTCTGTGTCTTCATTTGATGTGCCTATATAGCACCTGTAGGAACTGAATAGAATCAAATGCCTTGTGGAAATTCAGGGAATTCTTATTAATTTGAATTATATTATGCAAAAGATGATATTATCTCCTTCCAGTTTGGATTTTGGTTTTGTAGGGCATAGAGGCTTAAAAGTTTCTTTCAAGGTCATAAATTTATGTATAGAAAATAAAAATCACAAACTGTCTCCCTCCTCTTCCTCTTTCTCTTTCCCTCCCCACTTTCCTTTCTTCCCTTTCTTCTCAAAACCAGATTGAACCTTTTATTTTTACTGCTAAATATAAGGTACATGAGCTTCTCTGTTTTTAAACAAGGCAATAAAAACTGAAAGCGTATCTTTGCCTTTATATGATAGATCCAATTAAGTAACAATTCTGTTACTGACATGATACAGGCCATCAACAGATATTCTTTGACCATATCTCATTGTCATTAGTTATGTATTACTGTGGAGTATGTACTTTTACTACCTCAACTGAAGTTAAATTTTCCTTTTTTTTATTCAGTTGCAAATAAGGCCTCGTGGCTAAACTGAAACATGATGTGAATTTGAGTTTTGTCTGGCAAGATTTCTCCTTTTCCTTTTAAGGAGCTTACACAGTCTTGACTTGAGCTGTAGAACTGAAAGGTTCTAACCAAACTATCTCCTACTTCCACATTAATGTTTTCAGAGTTCTTGAAATCAACCACATCTTTTCTGAGATTTTCCAAGCTGGAGCAGAGTTTTCCCTGTGGTCTGTCAGCATTTTTGTCCCAAGGTTCCTTTTAGGGAAGGACAGAAATGCCAAAGTAGTATCCAAAACACAAGAAGTCCACGTGGATTGGATGAAGCTTCCCCAAAATGTTTTGGCAGTGCCATCACCACTAATTCCAGTGCTTGGGACCAGCAGCAAACAAGGGTGAGCAGAGTACACTTAAGTCAATTTTGTAACTTATAAATTGTAAACAATGAAAAAATTATCAAGAGAAATTCAGTTGAGAGGAAGACAGGATTAGTTACTATAGTAACTACATATACTCCATACCTTTCAATTTTTTTATTAAACAAATGCTTTATTAACTTCTGGTTTACATCATTCATTTCTGCCAGATTTTGAGTTATAATTTTTCCCCTACCCACCATCCCAGAATAGCAGTCCCACAAGATATCCCTTCCTCCAATCTGTTCTCCCCATATCTTCTCCCATACCCCCTTGGACTTTTCCATTAGAGCAAGGTGATTCTCTGTGCTCCAATGCCTGCACATCTTATCTCCCAATTACATGCAAAACAGTATTAATAATAGTATTTATATATATTTGAAACATTTAATTTTAAGACCTCGAATTTCAGATCCATTCCCTTTCTCCCTTGTCATCCATTCCCTCTGGGAAGATAAGTAATTCAGTATATGTTGTACATGTCTAGCTATGCAAAACATTACCATAGTAGCATACTTTTCAATTTTGATGTCCTGCAGTGAAACCCTTATCACCTCATATTGTTATGGCTCCAGCTTGGAATTTTGGAATATTCCACTTGAGATACTAAAAGGTAGTTTACCTAGAAGTTGTACTGGCATTGCAGGAGGAGGAAAGATGGGTTATCCATGAAGAATAGACTGAAAGTAATTTCTTTACAAGGGATAAGAAGTCATCATCACTGTTATCTGTTCTTCTCTACCATTGTAGGGAAGTGGCAACACTGTTTTACCATCTTCTGTCCATCCTGCTCTCCTCTGCCAGCCTCATATGACTGTAAATGTCATTGCTCAGAAGATACCCGATACTTTGTCACTCACATTTACCCCTAGAGTTTATCTTCATCTTCATCCCCCTCAAATACCTTCTTTAAGTCAGCAAACTTCCAACCTATGCCTTTGCAACTCCGTCCTATTGACTTTTTCAGTAGATATGATGGCGTAAAGGCACATACACAGTCCAATGAATCTGGTATCTTACTGACATGATATTTCTTTCAGCTGTGAAGAATCAAGCCTATCCCTACCTTTTCTCATGTCCTGTGAGACTCACTCATCTCCTCCTATGAATCCTCTACAGGGATTTCAAGGTAATGCAGGGATTCTTAACCCTTTTGTTGGTCATGGATCATTTTGCCAGTCTGGTAAAGCCTATGGATTACTCATATGAATGCAGAGACTTACAAAGGAATCAATTATATTCAAATAACTATTTAAATTTTTTTAATTTAAGTTAATAGACTCCAAGAGAATAACCTCTGCTCTAGTAACATGTTGACTTATTGGTTTGGGGATAAGGATTTCATATAAAGTATCAATATTTTAGTTAATCTATAGATGGAAAAAAAAAGGCATGTGATTCTTAATATCTTCTTTTTTCAGTCGCTTGGCCAACACCATTGCAGAAGTGCAAGGGGAGTCATAGAAAATCGAGGATCATTCTGTATTTTGTATTTTTATTTGTTATATGGACAGCCATGGTCAGAGAATTTATCATCTAGTAGATAATATTGGTGATGAGCCTCTCTGTATGTAGCTGAGACAACATATGCTAGAGCCTAAAGTTTATTAGCAGAGCCTGAAACTCCAACTCCAGGTTCATCTCCACACCAAAATGGGGCATGAAAGCTCTTTTATGTGTATACATGTTCATATATGCAGATATGTAAATATATGAATATCCGTGTATGTGTAGCATATGTACATATAATCTTAAATATGTGCATGTATATATATATATATGTATGTATATATACATACACACATACACACACAGAGGGAGAGAGAGAGAGAGTATGTAATCAAAAAGTCCTGACCCTGAGACACTAGCTTTGTGACTATGGGCAAGTCCCTTAACCTCTATCTGCCTCTAACTCTAAAAAGGGGATAATAATATTACCTATCCCACATGGTGGTTGTGAGAAATGAATAAGAAAATATTTGTAAAGTTGTTGGCATAGTGCCTGGAACATAGTTGGTACTTAATAAATTCATGTTTTCTCCCTTTCATTTCCACATAATTTGAGGCTACTCTAATACTACAAAGAATCTGTGGCCTGATTGATGTGGGTGTCCCCTCCAATGAAGCAAATTGTAGCCCATCTATGCTATCCTTCCTATGCAATTTTCACCCACAACCTTCCAGACTTGCCACAGGGGACAAATATGCTGGGGTCTCCCTTATCTTCTCTTGATGCTGCAATGGTCCCAATGACATCTGCAGACTGTCATTGGTTTTCTCCCACTCCTGCTATGGTACCTGCCTATCGTGTTTCTCAGTTATACATTTCATAGAAGCATAAATTTAAAGCTAGAAGGTCTTTCAGCAGGCAAATGGACTTGTCTGATCTGCTTATTTCACAGATAAGAAAAATGGGTCTTAAGATTAAGCCCAGTGTCATAAAAATAATAAGTAAGCATCAGAGGTAGCTGGGTGCTACAGTGAGTAGATCACAGGGTCTAGAGTCAGGAAGAACTATGTTCAAATCTGACCTCAGACACTTACTAACTGTGCGACCCTGAGCAAGTCACTTAATCTCTGCTTGATTCAGTTTCCTCATTTATAAAAATAACACCTACCTCCCAGGGACGTTGTGAGGATCAATTAAGAATATTTGTGAAACACGTAGAACAGTGTGTAGAACATGTATAGCACAATATAAATGCTAGCTAGTATTATTATTAGGTGTGAGATTTAACCCTCCACTGCTCTGATTGCAGAGACAGTGTTCTTTTAACTGACCTGTGCTGACTCCCTTTCCAGTGTACTTGAATTTCCTTGATGACTTCCTTTACCCTAGTTCTGCATAATTACTCACTTTGTAATGTGTTGCAGGCTACACACACCCAACCATGTAATACCCTATCAGCCTTGGTTGATCCTCAGCTTCAATGCTTCAGAGACTGTGGTATTCCATTATTCAATAATCTTACAATATTACTCATAGACCATTTTCTTTCAAAAGAATGTGCTGTTTTTTTAGGAAGAAACTTTGGGAAATTTTTGCAATTATCAAAGGCAATTCAGCCTATTCTCCTCTGGATCATTTCTGGGCACAGCTCATTGTCTACTCTCAGTAACTGTCCATTCACGTTATAGTTTCTCTAATAGTACTTATATTTACCTTTATATAATATAAATATCTCATCTCCCTGATAGATTACAAATTAGTTGAAGGCATCTGTCAAATCTTTTTTATTTTTTTTTATCCTCACAGTACCTTCCACAAGGACATGGACATGGGAGGTCAATAGATAATTATCAAATGAATGAATATTTACAATGGCTAAACTTCATAATGTAGATTTAGGAGTTCAAAGAATGGACTGATTAATATAAGCTAGCATACTCAGGGAGAGCTTGATGGAGAGGTGACAATTTACCTGGGCCTTGAAAGATTAGTAAGATTTAAGCAGATTGAGTAGAAAAGGACATTCTAGCCTTATTTCCTACTCATCCTTCATGTGGACCCTGTCCATATGCCATGTCCATAACCAAACTAGTCAGCTCACTGAACACACCTTGATCTTTAAACTTGACTCTCTGTCTGTGGAGTCATCACTCAAATGTATGCTTGCTGAAATTCTACTTGTTCTTCAATGCTCAGCTCAACTACCACAGTCTTCAAAAAACTTCCCTGATCATAGGTATTTACATTTGAAAGGGACCTTAAATATCATTTAGTTCAAGCCCCTCATCTGACAGATTTAGGAAACTGAAGGAGGTCCAGAGAGACATCCCCAGGGTCATCCAGGCAATATGGCAGAGCAGAGATTCCAATTCAAAAATAAATTCAATGCCTTGTTCACTCCAGGTTCAAGTGATCTCACTGAACTGTCCTCTGAATTCCCAAAGGACGTTGCCATACACATATCACTTTTCATGTCCAACACAGTTAATTATTTGATTCGTAAGTCAATGAATAAGCATGCATTAAGAACCTACTTTGTGCTAAGCATTGTGATAAGCAGTGGGGATACATAGGAAAGAAAAAAAGACAATCCCTGCCCTTGAGTATCTCATAGTATAATGGGGGAAAATATGCTTACCTCCCCACACTAGGATTGAGGGAAGAGATATTAGTGATCTTTTCAATCCTCCGTAGTGCACAGAACAGGACCCTGTAGGTGCTGAATGAGTATTTGTTGAGGAGCTGCTAATACTTTTTCCTTAAATATAAGTCTGACCATGTTGCCCCCTGTTCTCAATACACTTCAGTGGCTCTCACTTTCTTCTAGGATCAAATATAAACTGTTTGGCATTAAATCTCTTTACAGCATGACCCCATCCTATCTTTTGAGTCTTCACAGACAAGACTGCCCTCTACATACCCCATGGTCAGTCATACCAGCCTACCTGATGTTCTTCACACTTGACATCCCATTTTCCATCTCTACATATTTATGCTAGTTGTCCTATATGCTAGAATATTCTTTCTCCTCACCTCCATTTCTTAGAATGCCGGGGTTCTTCTCAGTTCAAAGGCTGCCATCCGAAAAAGGACTTTCTCAATACCTTCAGTGTCTACATTCCTTTAGAAAGCTACCTGGTAGCTCCTACGAGTTATGTCCCCTTTAGAATGTAAGCTCCCTGAGGGGAAGAATTGTTGTTGCTTTTTCTTTGTATCTTTAGCATTTAACACACTGTCTGGCACATAATGAACACTTAATACATGTTTACTGATTAATTGATGAATGAATAAATTGATGAATTCTAGGCAGAGCAAACAGCATGATCAAAGAGAGAGTATGGCATGTTTGTAAGACAGACCACTCAGTGCTGTCCTATGTTTAGAGTATTATAGGAAGCAAATAGAATTGCATGTGAAAACCACTTCCAAAACTTACTAATTAGCAGGCAGGAAGTTGATTAGGTGCTAGGAGACTCCTGCTTATTATCTACATTTCCCCAGCCCATACATAATGAATTGCAGAGCCATAAAGTCCAAGAACCAGACAAAAAAAGCCAGCATTGCCCATGAGCATTTACATCAGACCACAGCTCTGCTCTGCCAAGTTGGGTCCTACTGCCACTAGGTCTAGGGCACAGAAGTAGAACAGATTCAACTACAGAAGGGACAAATTCTGCCAGAGGGACTTAGAGTAGAAAAATGAATTTCTCTGAACACCAGAAAGATTCACTTACTGCCCCCTCCCACACCGAACAACAACAACAAAAACTATATGGTTATTCATTTTTATTTTACATACACACATTTACATATGTATAAAATATTTGACAACTTCCTATAAATGCAAGTGACACATTTTAAAAAAGCAGTAATTTGACATACAATGTGCTGGCAAGAATTAGCTTCTTAAAAAGACCAATTGATTGACTTAGAATCTTCAAGGGATGGATTCCTTGTGATATATTCTTTTCCTTCCTCCCCTCCCTCTTCCTCCCTGCCACTTTTGCTAATCCAAGGAGCTCTCACTTTCTTGCTGTGCTATTCTTTTCAGAACCTATATATGTTTCTCTCTCTGTCTCTCTCCATCTCTCTGTCTGTCTGTCTGTCTCAGTCTCTGTCTCTGTCTCTCTCACCCTCTCTCTCTCTCTCTCTCTCTCTCTCTCTCTCTCTCTCTCTCTCTCTCTCTCTCTCTCTCTCCCCTATCCCATTCCACACCCCAATAGAATGTATGCTGACTGAGGGCAGAAATTGAAATTGTGTATTTTTTGTTTGGCACATAGTAGGCAGTTAATAAACCCTTAGTTGAATGTTAGTTACCTAACCCTTGTTAACACCATTTTGATGTCTTTCTGCCTTTCCATTTCTAGAGGGTCATTTTTACTCTGTGAAAACTTTTCTGAATTTTGGTCCTTAAATATTCTCTTAGTTGTTCCCTCTGTTTTCCACTTTGTATTCTTTCCTTCTATTCTTGCTATAAGACACAGAGCTGGTCCTAGGCAAAAGGCTGCAATAGGTGAGTCTCACTTCCTTCTGTGAGCAGTTGCTCTACCCCAGGGCCCCCATACTACTTCTCAATCATACCAATATTTTTCACCCAGGACTACCCTCCCCTACCCCAGAGTCATCCATCCTCTGCACCATCCTAGGCCCCATAAGAATATACCTGTTCTCCCGTTCATGCCCTCTACTGACTGGTAGGCAGCTAATCTGATAAAGGACTTCATACAAATATATAAATGACAGTCACTGTGTCACCTGTTCAGTTACAAAATTTATAAAGCTCGTTGGGGCCCTCTTTGAATTATACCAAATCTGATACATGGTTGTACTGGTCTGGAAGGTCTATTATAGGACTTAATTTAGATATAACTTCTCTGTATAATGATAGAATTATTTCAGTGCCTTGCCCTACCCTGTATTCCTAGAAATATTTTGTTTTGTTTTGTTTTTCTGTATTTGCAGAACTTTCAGGGCTTTCGCCTTTTAATCATGATTCAATATACCCTAATTCCCAATTTGTGCTTACTAAGCATGGCAAATGCATATCTTTATCTGTCATGTGTTGCTCTTGGTCAACTCTTAACACTTGGTCATGCTTGGTTACATCACAAGGCTCCATAGGTCTATAAACTACTGATGAAAGATGTGTGTTGACTCTTGTTACTAACTACAAAAAACCAATGCCTTTGATGAGTCTAGACTGTGCCATAGTCCTGGCCTGGGCCTGGAAATCTCCTAGTTTGGTGAATGTTCAGATGACCCTCTGTACCCAGAGCTCAGGAATCCTTAGAGCTTGGGATAATCATTTGCCTTACATCTCATACAACTCCAGTGTTGAACAAATTGTCTGACATAAAGTAAGGCACTTGATAAATGTTTATTGATTATTTAATTGACATGTCCTTTATTTAATAAACTGCTGGATCAGCTGTGGAACTAGTTAATTTGTCTCCTATGTTTCTTGGCTCAACTCTGATCCCAGAGGAATTTCAGCTGGATTAATGCACTAGCCATCTAGTTCCCTGATTCTGACTGTGAGTGATTATCATCATTATCTATAGCATTATTGACAGCCTGGATGCATATTATGGTGTAGCGGTGTAGTGGATAGATAACTAGGCCTGGAGTTAGGAAGTCCTGAGTTCAAATCAGCATCAGACACTTAATAACCAAGTGGTCTTGGGCATGTCATTTAACCACTCCTAGTCTCAGTTTCCTCATCTGTAAAATGGGCTAGAAGAGAAAATGGCAAACCATTTCAGTATCTTTGCCAAGAAAATCCCAAATAGGGTCATGAGGAGTCAGACATGATGGAAAATGACTAGATAACCAAAAGGCTTTTATATTTATCATGCCAAATGAAATTAACCAGTTCCCGCCTCTCAGGAATGTATACTCTAAGGCAACCTAGATGTCTCAACAGAGTAAATAGCTATGTAACAGAGTAAAGCTTGTGTCTCATGAAGCAGATGTTTTAATGTACCAGGTTTGTAATAATTCTTCCCTTGGAAGTGTAGTTATGAAACAGAGTAATGGCTGGTGAGGATGACTCCATTTAGAGAGGAAAAGATTCCCTAGAAAGATTTTGAGGTTGGGATCCCAGACTTTGCCTAGAAAAAAAGTCACTCTTCCCTTTGTGGACTTTGTACCCTCTAGGGGCAGTCCCACACCCTCATTCCTAGAACAAAGAGATGATGCAAGAACAGAGTCAACCAAAGGTACTTATGAGAAATAAGATTAGATTAGATAATAGATGCAGTCTTTAACAGCTTAATATGTCAGGACTAGAAAGAAGTGACTGTCAGATTCATGAAGGAGTATGTTGTTACTGTTTTTCTCTCATTGCTTAAGTCACCTGAGCAAGAACCTATGATATACATATACATGTTCATATATTTCTATACATATAGTTATATAATCATGTATCTCTCCACTCATCCATTTAGAGTTTATCTTTGATGATCTCCTTTGGAAGATTTGGTTTGAGCAAAGGACTAAATATGTTGCTGCCCCCATGCCGTTCTCCTCCATGTGTCAGGGGAAGACCCCAGCAACCTCCCTCTTCTCCTTTCTCTCTAAAAAGATTCTCCAAAACACTCACTGTATGAGAAGAAAACCACACCCTCCACACCTAAACTCATGCTGGATTCCTCTCTTTGCAAGTTAAAAAGAAATAGAAGTCCTAGGATCTTTAGCAAATTATGTCTCCTTGTAAGAAACCAGCCAATGCCTTAACTGAGGCTGTAGCAGCTTCTTGAAGAAATCTTCAAGATTTCTAAGAAGCTAAGAAGACCCCAGAAAGAGGCTGTTGTTTGTCCTTCATACTCGAAGAGGACCAAGTAACATCATGATGTTGGGGTCACGGTACAGTGTGTTCAGCTATGACTAGTCAGTATAATATAAGCTTGGAAGGCTCTATCACAGTCTGGGCACAAACAGTCCATTTGAACATTCAGGATGGAGAAGTCTCTAGATATGCACAAAACATTTCCTTTGTGGTAGTGCAATACTGCTTTGCTTATAGAGCACAGAGCTTTCCTGGGTGTGCGCACGCCATGGTGGACAGTCTTGTGTCACTATTTCCTCTGTCTCACAATTGATGCTAAAGTTATTCAGGGCATTTAACTACGGACCACTAGCTATCCCCATTTGTAGTCAATGTCACCGTCTGGTCTGGCCAAAGTCAAACAACCTTAGGACAGACCAGGACCTGTTTTAGTTGTTATATCATTGCTAGCTGGCCTAAGGCTGATGAACGATTCAATATCCTTGTGAGAGTGGACAGAGAACCTCTAAAGGTCTCTTTAAAAGTCCTTCTTCCCTCTCCCCTCCACGTATTTGAAACCAGGTAAAACTGAGAAGGGTTAAGAACGAAAATGTTTACTTTAGCCCCAAGGACTATATGGGGACATTACTGAATCCACAGAATATTGTTTACTATCCTTCTCAGGACAAATATATAACTGGATGAAGTAGGAAGGAAAAAAAGTATTTTAGCTAGGGCTCAGGCATCATAAGACTCAGCAGAATACCCAGATGGTCAAGAGTGGTTTCAATAGCAGACTATATCAGTGGAAAGATAACAAGTTCTGAAATTTGGAGGCCCAGATCTCAATCCTGCCTCTGATACTACTACTTATTGGACTTTGGTCAAATTATTTAATTCCTCTGAAACTCAATTTCTTCATCTGTAAAATGATGGCCTTTAAGGCTCCTACTAGCTCCAAATCTATGATCCTTATTCTAAACTGTTGCATTCATAAATGAAAGCATTAAAGCACTAATATGAAGTATAAAGAGCCAATCCGATTATACATTAAGCAATTCTTTCTATTAAATTCAACAATTCGATTCAACTCAGATCTTTACTAGATGCTTACAGTGTGCTGAGGGAAAAAAGCATCACAGACTAAGCTGTTAAGTTGAAAGGGGCTTCAGTGGCCAGTCCAAGCAGTATCCAACAAAGAAGCTCCCTTAAGCAAACCCAATAGTCTTTGCTTGAATATTTCTGGGGAATATGATTCAACTTTTGAACAGCTATCATAGTTAGAAAATTGGACTCTAATATCAACTCTAAATTTACTTCTTTTCAACTTCAATAATTCCTCTTCTTTTTTTCTCTGGGATTAAAAGGAAAGGACTTGACAAGAACTCCTCTATTTGACAGTTCTGGAAATATTTGAAGAAAGCTAAAAAGTACATCCAAGAGTCTTCTTTTCTCCAGGATAACCAACTAATATTTTTAAACATTGAGTTACTTTGTATTGCCATAGATAATCCTGGATGTTCCTTAACCTACAATGACCATCGTAAATAATGGTACTTAGAATTAAATGTAATATTCTATTTATGATATAACTAGGGCAGAATACTGTGGACCCATCACCAGCTTATAATGGAAGTTATGTCTCTCTTAATATAGTGCAAGATTGCATTTGTGGTTTTTTTGGTTGTGTTGCTATATCACACTCTTGGTAAATATCAAGCTTGTCTCCCACTAACACCTCCAGATCTTTTTCAGATATCTGATTTCTAACCATGACTCCTCTTCCCCATCTTGTACTTATCAGGTTCATTTTTTTGCATGTAAATGTAAGAATTCTCATTTTAGCAAGGTGTCATAGAAAGGGTAGTAAATTTGGAGTTAAAGACCTGAGTTCAAACCCCAGCTCATGTATGTGACTATGATTTATCCCTATTAAATTTCATCTTATTAGGCTAATGTCAATGTTCTAACCTATTGGGATCTTTTTTTAATCCTGACTTTCATCCAACATGTTCTCTTTCCCTCCCAGTATTGAGTCATCTACGAATCTGTTGAACATGGCACATTTATGCCTTTATCTGACAGAGTCAGCTAAGCATCTATTTCCTAGATACGATGTTAAATTAATATCTATTAGTGACCACATTTTGCGTCCAATCAGCTTCAAAATTATCTAATTGTACTGTTATCTAGCCTCCATTTCCCCATTGTTTACATAAGAATAATAAGATTTTTACCAAACATTTTACTGAAATCCAGAGACACTAAAGCTATAGCAAAATTTAGGCATTAAGTAAGGCTTGCAAAAATGGAAATGAGATAAGTCCAGTATGCCCTCTTCTTGATGAACTCATCTTAACTCCTTATGATTTCTAAATGTTTATTAATCATACATTTAATAAGTCGTCCTTAATTTTTTCTAGCAATTGAAGTCAAGATTACTTCATTGGCTAGCAGTATGCAAAATCTGTTTTTTTAAACATCAAAAATATTTAAAACAATATCTGACCATCTATACTCCTTCAGTACTGCTCCATTCTCTGTGTTCTTTTAAGTAGCCCCTCCTGTAACTCAGAAATCATTTTTTTTCACTTCTTTCAGAACCCAAGGAGGGGTCAGAAGAGTTGAACTGATTAAGGGCAGGTAGGTACTATCTAGCTATCTCCTTGTCTTTATACTGTATAAACTCTGTATTTGCCATTTTTTTTTTGCTTTGTCCTTTCCAGCACAAATGCTGGAAGAGAAAACAGAAGCAAAATAACAATTGAACACCTCTGTCTTTTTTATCCATAATATCAGAGGTGTGGACCTGGAAGATTCCTTAGAGTTCATCTAGTTCAATCCCTTCATTTTACAGATGAGGAAACTGAGGCCCAGATTGCTTCACTGTCTTGTTCCCTATCACACAGGTAACAAATGATGGAGCTAGGCTTCAAACCCAGATCCTCTGACTTTAAAGTCAGTGTTATTCTTACTGTACCACACTGCTGACCATCATTCCAACCATTCCAAGCTGTAGTCCTGTCCCTTCTGGATTCACCCCTATTCTCTTTTTTTTTTCTTTTTTCTTTTTTTTTTATTTTTGAACAAATGTTTTATTAACTTCTGTTTTACATCATTCATTTCTGCCAGATTTTGAGTTACAATCATTTTCCCCCCATTATTCCCCTACCCAACCTCCCAGAATAGCAGTCCCACAAGATATCGCTTCCTCCAATATGCTCTCTCCCATACCTTCTCCTATACCCCCATCGACTTTTCCATTAGAGGAAGATGAATCTTTGTGTCCCAATGCCTGCACATCTTATCTACCAATTATAGGCAAAAGAGTATTAATAATAGTATTTATATATATTTGAAACATCTAATGTTACGACCTCAAATTTCAGATCCATTTCCTTCCTCCCTTGTCACCCATTCCTTCTTGGGAGATAAGTAATTCAGTATATGTTGTACATGTCTAGCTATGCAAAACATTATCATAGTAGATATATTGTACAAGGCTGCTTATAATTCCTTCCCACTCATCCCACACCCCACCTGGTCCATTCCCTACATGATCCTGTCCCTCTTCTATAGTGGGTACTTCCAACCTCCCCTCACCCCAAGGATGCCCTCCCATCCATCATCTCTCCTCTCATCCCCCTTCCCCTATCCTGCTGCAGGTTGAGATATCCCATTTAGTATGTATGTCATTTTCTCCCTGAACCAAATTCAATGTGAATGTGGTGTTGCCTTTTTAGCCTTCCTTATTCTCCCCCTCCTTTGCAACCACTTCCCCTTGCTTCTTCTACATGGGATAGTTTACCCTACCCTGTCTCTCCCCATTTCCTCTTGCCACTTTCCTCTCTTCACCTCATAATTTCATCCCTTGAGTATTCTCCCTTCTCAACAAATTCAACCTATGCCCTCTATCCATATATAACTGTAACCATATACACACACATTCACATATGTATTCATATGACCACCCCCCTTCTTCCATTATTTTCATAGTGAGAAAGATATCATCAGTCACAGTTATTGCTTTTCCACATAGGAATGTAAATAGTTCAACTTTGATAAGTTCCTTTTGATTTCTTTTCCCTGATTACCTTCTCAGGCATCTCTTCCTTCTTGTGTCTGGATGTCAAATTTTCTATTCAACTCTGGTTTTTTTCTCAAGAATGCTTGAAAGTCCTCTATTCCACTGAATGACCATATTTTCCCCTGAAACAAAATACTCAGTTTTGCTGGGTAGGTGACCCTTGAGTTCATTCCCAGTTCTTTTGCCCTCTGGAATATCATATTCCATGCCCTTCGAACCCTCCGTGTAGAAGCTGCCAGGTCCTGGGCTATTCTGATTGTGTTTCCACAATATTGAAATTGTTTCTTCCTGGCTGCTTGGAGTATTTTCTCCTTGATCTGGGGATTCTGGAACCTGGCTATAATATTTCTGGGGGTTTTCTTTTTGGGATCTTTTTCAGGAGGTGATCGGTGGATTCTTTCAACCTCTATTTTGCCCCCTGAATCTAAAACATCAGGGCAGTTTTCCTTGAGAATTTCTTGAAGGGTGATTTCTAGGTTCTTTCTTTGATCATGGCTTTCAGGTAGTCCAATAATTTTTAAATTGTCTCTCCTGGATCTATTTTCCAGATCAGTGGTTTTTCCCATGAGATATTTCACATTGCCTTCTAATCTTTCGTTTGTTTGGATCTGCTTAACAGCATCTTGATTTCTCATAAAGTCACTGGCTTCCATTTGCTCCAGTCTAACTCTGAAGGAATGAATCTCCTCAGTGAACTTCTGAGATTCTTTTTCCATCTGGCAAATTCGACTTTTTAAGGCATTCTTCTCCTCATTGCCCTTTGGGGCCTCCTTTGCCATTTGAGTTAGTCTATTTTTTAAGGTGTTGTTTTCCTCAGTCAGGCTGTTGACCCTCATTTCATACTTTTCCTGCATCCTTCTCATTTCTCTTTCTAATTTTCCTCCACTTCTCTTATTTGATTTTTAAAGTCCTTCTTAAGGTCCTCTATGGCCTGCAACCAGCTCATGTTTTCCCCTGGGGCTTTTGGAGCAGGACTTCTGACCTCACAGTCCTTTTCCCACTCTATGCCCCCAAAATAGGAGTCTAGGGTTGCATTTTTCTGTTTCCTTTGCTTTGGCATGTTGCCACTTAATTGCTTGACTTTTGGGCGTGTTGCCACACTATGGCTTTAAGGCCAGCTAGAGGAATTTTCGTCCCGAACGTGTGGGGGGCAACTTCCGTTTCTAGCAAGCTGTAAACCCACCCACAACTTCCACCCTAGATCACAATCCAGATCCAGGGAGGTTAAAGCAAGAGCGATTACCTCCCAAGACTGATCGCTGGATCTCCCCATGATTTGTAGGCTGGGAGCGGGAGCTGCCTCTGAAAACTACAAAATGGCTTGTCTCCTCAGCGGCTTCTTGCTCCCAGGGGAGGGAGCTGACGTATTCCCCAAATACTGGTCCCAAAGTCCATAGGACACTAACCTCTTACTTTGTCCTAGGCATGTCTATGTTGATAATTCTGGAATCGCCACAGCTCCTGGTGTTCTGGGGTTCCTCCAGCTGGCTGCTGGCCCTGCCGCCCTGGGGCTAAAACCTCGGCTCAAGTGGACCTGGGCTGGGCTCAGCTCCTGCGCTCTGTGCTCTGCGCGCTGCTTGCTCCCAGACCGCTGCGCTGGTCCTTCCTGCAGGGCTGCTGGGCTGTCCTCAGCGGGAGGTTAGCTTCTCTGTGTCGTTCTTTGGGTGCTGGGGCTCCAGAAGTTGTTCAGAGTCCTTTTTTACGTAGTTTGTGGGGAATCTGGGGGCAGAGAGGCTTGGACGAGCTGTTTCTACTCCGCAGTCTTGGCTCCGCCCCCCACCCCTATTCTCTCATATAACTTTAAAAAGAATTGCCCCCACCCACTTTTTTGCCAACCTAAGCTCACTGACCAATCTAAGCACATTCTGATTTTTAGTACTGTGACAAAATTCTTAACAGGACTGGTACACATTTTTGTCTTCCCTCTTCTCAACACCCAGCCTTGTCCCTTTGCTTACCCTTCTGTCCATTTTCTGCACGTGTATTTCAGAAACACAAATTGGTTACATATTTTCTATGTAGCCGTATCAGTCTCTTCAGATATCTCCCATTTTCCTCCTCATCAGCATCATTTTCTTTTTTGTGTTCAAAATTTTATTCTTGAGAGAGATATTGCTTTTAGCCTACTGAGAGAGAGCATGGTGTGGCAAACAAAGAGTTGGTCTTGTAGTGAGTGAGAGCTTGGTTCAGAACCTATTTGTGAAAGAACACAGTTCTGTGACTCTGGGAAGAGAAGAGATGCTGGTCTACGTCAGTGGAAAGAGTTTCCATGCTGGGAATTCCTGCCACAAAAGAACTCATAGCTGCAAACCAAAGAAATTACTTTTTACCATTGGGTAGCTCACCCATTTCTTTCAAGAAACCATTTTAATCATAGTAATGTAGGCAAAGCTAGGTAGTGCAGTGGATAGAGCCTAGGCCAGGAGTCAGAAAGATCTGAGTTCAAATACAGCATCAGTTACTAGCTGTGACCCTGGGCAAGTCACTTCACCCTGTTTGTCTCAATTTCCTCACCTGTAAAATTAGGTAGAGAACGAAATTTCAAACCACTCCAGTATCTTTGCCAAGGAAATCCAAAATGGGGTCACAGAGTCAGATACCATTGAAACAACTGAATGATAACAACACCAATGTATCTTGACAGTGTTCTACCTATTCTGCCCCTGAACCTTTTGTAATCTGCTCTCAAAAAATCTAGAGTACATTTTAGACTAGGTCTGGTTTTCCTTTCTTTTTCTATCACAAACTCTAAGAGAAAGGACTGACTCCCAAGATTCTCATTATTTCCCAGAAATCAATCCAACAACTAGTTCCTCTTGGTTAGTAAGAATAGAATTTACGCAAAATAGAATTTCCCCTTTGGCAGATTCTTTTTCCTCTTGAAGGATGAAATTATCATTAAGGCAAGTCAAGAAATGATAGATACAATGCTTTTGGAAGAGAGGGAGGCATAGCAGATGCCTAGATAATTGAGGTCCCAAATCCCTACTATATTATGCTTCTGTGACAGATTTGTGATCTGCTTCCCAAAGTCCTCATCTATTTCTTCTGCCTGTCCAGGTGGCTTATAGGACATAACAATGACAAAATTGCTTCTGTTTCCCTACTCACTGATCTTTGAAGACCAAATGTTCTCCATCACACTTTCATAGTGTCCTCATAAGTAAATCTTCTTAACATGCAACGTTACATAGACCATTTATGCCTTTAAAGATTCTATTTCTTTGAGGAAACTATGCCCATCCAGATTCATGATCTAATCACAGTGATACATTTCAAATTGAAAGGGACCCGATAATCCTTATAACCCACCCCAATCCAAATTTATAGATGAGGAAATAGTTACTTATCCAAGGTCAAATAAGTAAGACTTTGAACTCAGGAACTCTGATTCTAAATCTTTCCACTGTGGGCTTCCTTTTACCCATTCTCAGTAATACCTGTTGGGTCAAACTTTCCTCTCTTGCCTGACTGGAATGTATGGTCCAGAAGAGGTATAAGATTTAAGCACTAAAACCAAAATGGGAAAACACACACACACACACACACACACACACACACACACACACACACACACACAAGCGCGCAATACATTGAACAGCTATGGACAAACTGCAATATGAGAACAAAGAAAGGTCAGGGAAGTTTCCATGGAAAAGGTAGCATTTGACAGGGTAGAAAAGAATTAAGTCAGAGAAAAGTGGGAGACATTCCTGGCACTAGAGGTACAGTGAGAGCTTTCAGGACACTGAAAGCGTTCAGGATTCAAAAGTAAATGCAGTCATCTTTGACCTGATATCAGTGGGTAGTTGGGCATGGTCTATGTGAGTGTGATATTCTCCATTAACCACAGAAAAATCTGATTCCCTCATAGTTATCTCTCTAGTTCTTATTTCTAAAGCTGCAAAAGTTATTCAAATTAATGGCAAGTGGATGTTTAATCTTTGGTCCCTTTCAGTCTAGCTAGACCATTTTACTTTGTTCAATTTCTAAAGCATGTGCAATAGAATTCTATCTTGACACCCAACTTCTTCCCCTATTCTTCATGACTGCAATTCATTCCCAACCCTTCTCCCGATGTTCCAAATTCTACCCACCCTATAATGTTTACTTCAAGCCTTATTTCTGGCATGAAATCTTTCCTGATGTCTTAAGCCCTCAAGGATCTTTGCTGCCTTGGAAAGCCTATTACTTGTTGTCAATACTATATAATTAGGGGGGATAGAAGTGGACTAGTTGGTGGTATTTTGTGCAAGAAAGAAACCTAAGGCTGTAGGTAACATGGTACAATGAGAAGCTCTATGGCTCTAGAGTCAAAGGATGAAGGTTTGAATCCAGCCTCTGACAGTTACTATCAGGTGACCTTGGGCAAATCATTAAACATCCCTAGGCTTCAGCTTCCTTAATCATAAAATGAGGAGGTTGGTCTAGATAGCTTCTGAGGTCCCTTCCACCTCTACATCTATGATCCTATGATTCCCGTATATAGTCTTAGTGAAAGTAAAGTCAATAAGCACAATGGTGTTAGGACTATGTGTCAGGACCTGTACCAAATACTGAGAATACAAATATAAGTAGAAAAGCAAGGGGTCCTTGCCCATACATAGCTTACATTCTAATGAAAATTAGTCATATGAAAAAGTTATATTAAAAGGATGACTGGGGGAGAAAAAGAGGGAGAGAGAGAAACAAAAGAGAAAGAGAAGGGGAGGGAGATAGAGACACACACAGATCCAGATACAAAGAGAATCAGAGAAAGAGAAAGAGACAAGAGAGAGGAAGAAAGAGACAGAGAGAGGAAAAGAGAAAGAGAGAGAGCTTCTTCCATGGGGGCATAATGGAGAAATAATTTCAGAGTCAGGAGAAGTAAGGGAAATAAAGGAATGAACATGACTGGCCTAGGCATTTTCCCTCGAATTGAGATTCCAGGAAGGGCTGACCAATCAGAGAAAGGGGCCACGATGGTGGAAGAATCTTTAAGACTGAAAAAAGGAGGAATAATCTGTGCTGTATCCCAACTTCATGTAATAAGGAGCCATGCTATAGCAAATTTTTATGGAATCATTTTTAATATTTCAAATAGGATAAGTCATCTAAGACAAATAATAGGTATTTTCCAGAAGCCACCTCTTTCATATAATGCTGGTCTTCTTTTTAAATTTAATTTGTTTATTTTTAGTTTTGAACATTGATTTCCATAAGATTTTGAGTCACAAATTTTCTCCCCATCTTTCTCCTATCCCCACCCCCAAAAAGCAATCCTACTGAATACCCTTTCCCTCAATCTGCTCTCTCTTATATCCTCCACCCATACCACTTTTGACTTTTCTAGGTAGGGCAAGATGGATTTCTATACCCCAGTGCCTGTATATCTTATTTCCCAGTTGCATGTAAAATAATAATAATGATAATAATAATAATAATAATAATATATTTTTAACATTTGATTTTAAAGCTTTAATTTCCAGATTCTTTCCCTTCTTCCCCAGCCACCCACCCATACGGGGAGGAAAAGTGATTCAATATAGGTTATACATATGTAGTTATGCAAAACATTTCCATAGTAGATATATTGTGAAAGAATGACTATATTTCCCTCCATCCTATCCCCCCACTTATTCTATTTTCTACTTTGACCCTGTCCCTTTTCAAAATTGTTTGCTTCTAACTGCCCTTCCCCCAATCTGCCCTCCCTTCTATCATCCTCTTGCTTATCCCCTTCCCCCCTACTTTCCTGTAGGGTAAGATACCCAATTTAGTGTGTATGTTATTCCCTCCTTAAGACAAATTCAATGAGAGTAAGGCTGACCCATTCCCTTTGCCTTCCTGTTCTTCCCCTCCATTGAAACAGTTTTCTCTTGCCTCTTTTATATGAGGTAATTTACCCTATTCTATCACTCCCTACCTCCTCTCATTATATTCCTCTCTCACCTCTTAATTTTATTTTTTAGTTATCACCCCTTCCTATTCAACTGACTCTGTGCCCTCTGTCTATGTATACATGTACACATATATACACACACTCACATAGTATTTGTATGCACATACACATACATATATTCCCATCAACTATCTTACTACTGAGAAAAGTCTCATGAATTACAATTATCATTTTACCATATAGGAATGTAAATAGTTCAGCTTTAATAAGTTCCTTATGATTTCTTTTTCCTATTTACCTTCTCATGTTTCTCTTGCTTCTTGTATTTGAAAGTCAAATTTTCTGTTCAAATCTGTTTTTCTTCATCAAGAATGCTTGAAAGTCCTCTATTTCATTGAATGACCATATTTTCCCCTGAAATATTATACTCAGTTTTTCTGGAGAGGTGATTTTTGGTTTTAATCCTAGCTCCTTTGACCAAGCCCTTTGATCCCTTAATGTAGAAGCTGCTAGATCTTGTGTTATCCTGATTGTGTTTCCACAATACTCAAATTGTTTCTTCCTGGCTGCTTGTAATATTTTCTCCTTGATCTGGGAACCCCAGAATCTGGCTATAATATTCTTAGGGGTTTTCTTTTTGGGATCTTTTTCAAGTGGTGATTGGTGAATTCTTTCAATTTCTATTTTGCCCTCTGGATCTAAAATATCAGGGCAATTTTCCTTGATAATTTCTTGAAGGATAATTTCTAGATTCTTTTTTCTATCATGCCTTTCATGTAGTCCAATAGTTTTTAAATTATCTCTCCTGGATCTATTTTCCAGATTGGTAGTTTTCCCAATGAGATATTTCACATTGTCTTCTATTTTTTAATTTGTTTGGATCTGTTTTATCTTTTCTTGATTTCTCATAATGTCATTAGCTTCCATTTGCTCCAATCCAATTTTGAAGGAATTATTCTTTTCAGTGAGCTTTTGAAATTCCTTTTCCATCTTGAATATTTGGCTTTTGGAGGCATTCTTCTCCTCATTCTCTTTTTGGGCCTCTTTTGCCATTTGAGTTAGTCTATATTTTAAAGGGTGTTATTTTCTTCAGTCAGGTTGTTGACTCTCTTTTCATAATTTTCTTGCATCATTCTAATTTATCTTCCCAATTTTTCCTCCACTTCTCTTACTTGATTTTCAAAATCCTTCTTGAATTCCTCCATGGCCTGTAACCAGCTCATATTTTTCTTGGAAGCTTTTGATGCAGGAGTTCTGACTTCATTGTCTTCCATTTCATGCTTTGATCCTTTTTGTCCCCCCCAAAGGATTATATGGTCTGTTTGTGCTTCTTCTGCTTGATTATATTGCTAGTCAATTACTTTATTTTTGAGCTCTTTGCCATGGTAGAACTCTGCTACCAGAGTGGAGAGCTTTGTCCCAAATCACTGTGGTTTTTGCAAATGTTGTCAGAGGAGCGCACCCTCTCTACAGATACCACCCTGGCAAATTGGCACTTCTCACCCCAGGACCACCGCCCAAGAAAGCCACATGGATCCAAGCAGATCAAAGCAAGAGTGATTACCCTCTGAAGGGTTGCTTGGTCCCCCTACAATCTGTAGGCCAGGGGCTCTGAAGCAGCCACATGGCAACCACTGCAGGTGCTGTGCCTCCACCACTTCTTGCCCTGGGAGCAGGTGCCAAACCGTGCCCTTCCTTTCCTACAGAGTTCCCAAATGATCTTTTACTTTCTATTTGGTGTTTATGTGTTGAAAAGTCTGGAAACTGTCATAGCTGCCGGTGATTCACTCTCATGAAGTCTGCTCTGGTCATGATGCCTCCCTGGGGCCAAAACCATGTGGCTCAAAAGGTATTGAGCTGGGCTCCCAGTGCACTGTGATAAACCCTTCCTGTTGACCTTCCAGGCTGCCTTCAACGGTAGATTTGTTTTTCTCTGTCACTTTGTGGGTTCTGTAGCTCTAAAATTTGTTTAGAGTCATATTTTATAGGTATTTGAAGTGGTTGTGGGGGGAGGTCATGCAATTTCCTGCTTCTACTTTGCCATCTTGCCTCTGCCCCCACCTAATGCTGGTCTTCAGTAATCACAACATCACAGAAGTCAGAGTTGGAAAGGCCCTCAGTGGTCATCCAGTCTCACCCACACATGAAAAGAATCCCCTCTAGAGCCAACATGCCTGACAAGCGGTTAACTGCTCAAAAACCTCTGATTAGGAGGAAGCCCCCTGAGTCTGCCCATTTCACTTTTGGGTAACCCTAATTATTAGGAAATGTCCTCTTGTATCAAGCCAAAACAGGCCTCTGCAATATTCACTTACCGGTGTGAACACAGTAGGATCTTAGTAAATATGTTTGTGATGTCTAAATCATTGCTGTAAGGGGGAAGAAGAAAGGGAAACCAAGGAAAAGAGGAAGGGAACGGATGGTGAGGAGGAAGCTGCTGAGGTAGCCTACGGAGTCAGAACAGCCTTCCAGGCCACAAGGAGCTCTCCCACTTTCCCTGAGGCAAAGTCCAACACTTATTTGCAAGTGCTTACTTGAGGGTGGTCCTGTCAGGGATGCTTCCACCCTCACTCAATTCCCTCAAAAATGTTTTGCTCCAGAAATTCAAATGTGGTTTGTGAGGTCCTAGCTGCACATAAATCACCCAAAGAGCATGGCCTGAAAATTATAAGGAAACCAAGAGCCACTTAAGCTTCCACTTTTCAAAGAAGTGGCTACTTCCAAAAAAAAATGCCAGTATTTCCACCACATAAAAGTGGGTCCCCAGCCCCCCATAAGTATTTTCATGTAAAGCTTTCCCATTTTTGCCTGGATGAGAAAAACATCTTTAATCGAGTTGTACAAATGTGATTTCCTCACTGGTGAATATCACATTTTTGTGGGTTCACAAAAAATCAGCCAGCCTTTCCTTTGGCTGGGCATTGCTTGGGAGAGCAGAAGGCTGATACTTCTCTCCCCAGGCTGCTGCTGATTTTTCTGGTGGTGAAAAAGCTGCCTCTCTGATACACACACACACACACACACACACACACACACACACACCACACCACACCACACCACACCACCCCACACCCCACCCCACCCCACACACATACAGCATATAGTTTCACCTGCAGGTAAATTTGGTTTTTGTTGGTTTTGGTCACTTACTGCAAAACCTCTTCCTTCCTGTGTGCACTGTCCAGGTTCATACCTGGACCCAAATCACTAGGGCCTGTGGGCCTATCTGAGAGCCCCAGGAGCCAATAATTGCTGCCAGACATGTCCCTGAGTCAAATGAGATAAAAATCATTCATATTCTTGTCAATTGTCCTGACAATGGTCTGGGTTCCCACTTTGGTAGCAGTTAGGAGCTCCCATGCTGAAGTCACAAAGCTCTCATTCAGATCATTGCTTTTTCTGCATTCACTTATAAATATATTATAGGTCACAGAGGCATAGATTTAGACATAGAAAGAAGAGATCTTCTAATCCAATGTCCTCACTTTACAGATGAGGAAACTGAGTCTCAAGGAGGCCCATGCCCAGGTCAGCCATGTTCACTCCTTCATTCCACTCAGTGGTCTACTCCTGACTCTCTGCAATTCTTTCTCTGTCATGTCCCTATAGTAAATACCAGAAGCAGTATTTGAACCCAAGTCTTCCTGGACAAGCACACAACTCACTACACAATGTTGCCTTTCCTTTATTTACCACCCTCCTCCCTCCCTACCCCCTACCCCATGCCTTTTTAACTCTCAAAGATCTACTTGTGTTCAACACTTTTACAATTCCAAAACCCATCAGATTCTCAAGCGAGCTTGAGAACTATTTCATTTCTTATTGAGGGCAAATTCTTTTTTGGATGCAGCCTTTTATTTGATCAGATTTGCCATGCACTTTACTTTTCCCTTCTGCTCTGTCTTTTCAAGACTGCTAATGAGCACTCCCTCAAGGAGAGCATTGAGAGAAGTCTCAGGACAGTGTGGGGAGCCAAGCCCACCCAGAGACCCCTGCCCTTCTGTGGCAGAGTCTGAGATAGTGGTAGAGAGGAGCCCTGCTGGCCAGCAGCAGAGCTGAGAAGGAAAATTTAGGTGAAAAGATAAATAAAAAGATTACTTACCCAGAGGCTGACAATCATAAATGAGACGGGACTCCGGTATGGTGGAAAACAGAGTCAACTTTATTCAACTAAGAGTCCAGTATATATATATATATATATATATATATATTGTGAAACTATATAGTCATCATAAGCCACTGTCTTTGGGCTTACACCATTGCCTGAGTTCACATTCGCCTCATCCGTGATGGCCGTGCACTCTATCCTTCTTATCAGGGTGCAAGTACCAGGCAGTATGTTCCAAACCTCCCTAGAACAGAATGGAGTTGTCCCAGGGCTTCTAGTTAATACTGCATTGCAACATTATGCTAGTTTCCCCTGAGAACACTGCAAGCATCCTTGTTCCCAGGCCGGGAGCATGTACCATGCTTCTCATGGGGATGTGAAGTCCATGCCTGTGAGCCTTCCTGGGGGATGGGGAACCAATCTGGGCCTGTTTAGCAGGGTCTTATGCTGAGAGGGCTTATTCAGCCATCAGGGTCAGAGCCCCGCTGCCTGTGGAACTCTACAGGACAGGACCTTAGAGAGCCAGGGTAGGTGGCTGGGAGTTTGGCCTCAAGGCACTGAAATTTAGAGGCCACAGAAATGTAATACATGCATGTCTCCAGCAGCAGGAAACCACTATAGTCACTATAACTGAATTCATTTTAATTACTTCTTGTATTAGTTTCACATCATGAATTACAAAACTGATTTGAAGGCATGTTTTGATGGTCTGCCCTAGGCATCATCAGGCACTCCGAAATTGTAGAATCATAGATCCATAGAGCTTAAGAGGCAGAAAGTACCTTAGAGATCCATATTTCAAACACCTCATCTTACAGTCGAGGAAACTAAGACAAGAAGTGGCTAAATGACTTTCCTAAGGGAAATCAGAGGTAGAGCTGGGCCTAGATCCAGTCTCTGCTTACTGCAAATGTGAAGGAACAACCTACTTTCTTACTGTTGTTGGAAATTTTATGTTTGTTAATTATTGCTGTTGGTATAAAGCAAGGTTCTACAAATTCTACGTACTTGGTGACCATGGTGCTTAGTGAACTCATCATGCTACATAAGATTTTCCTCACAATCTTACCCACAGCTGATCAGATAACAAAGTAAATGAATTCCTACTACCCTTACTGCAGACATACCTGTCTCACTAGAAGTTATAGCCGTTGGAAGGAGAGGAGTCTCTATTCCAACTGGTATAAATTTCTATAAATAATGGAGCTCCTTCTATTCCCTGTTCCTGGTTGAAGATTTACATTAAACACAGTGCTTTCCATTTCTCTCACTTCTGTAGTCAGATTCAGCCAGTAGAGAGTGAGACTTTACCCTGGAAGGGAAGGATTGACAGTTGCTATCTCTGAAATTGTTCAATTATTTATCAGTTGTGTCTGAATCTTGACCCCATTTTGGGTTTTCTTGACAAAGATACTGGAGTGGCTTGTCATTTCCTCCTCCAGCTCATATAGATGAGGAAACTGAGGCAAGCAGGGTTAAGTGACTTGCCCGGGGTCACACAGCTAGTAAGTGTCTGAAGCTGGATTTCAGCTCAAGCCTCCCTGATGCCTAACTGTGAAATACAACCTGTTATTTGTCTTTAATCCAAATAAAAATGATTTCTTAGTAGCATTTGAGATTGAAATAAAACATAGCCCTAGATATACTAGATAAAGACCCAGGGATATTGTGTGGCAGAGAAGACAAAGTGTTGGATTGACACCAACCCCCAGTCCCTGGTCCTAACTACTCAGAGTACCATGAAAACCTTTCTTGCTTTCAAACTTTTGTAATTTCTCAGCATCCTCCTCTGACCCCCCACATCTCTATTGGGATTAGTGATTAGAACATTGTCTTTGTAGTTCCCTTTGCACCAAGCAGGATGGTTTATGCCTCACAGGCTCTTAGTAAATGTCTGATGAGTGAATAAATAGATAATGCTTCCTTTATTCTTATTATCAATAATTGGCACCCAAGGTCCAAATCTCTATTTCTATAAGTTTGTCCCTAACCCTAAACCAGATTCACTATATACAGTTTACCCCTCTACTGACTTCTTCCACTGTATTCTCTTTCAGTCAAAGACATCACTATCTCTATAGTCATCTAGGTACACATTTAGGGGTCTTTGACTCTTTACGTTTTCACCCTCCATGTCCAATCAGTTATAAATCTTATCAGTTCTTCTTTCTTAACATCTCTTGCATCCACCTCCTTCTCTCTATTCACTCCATGATCACTGCAATTCCAATCATCATTACTTCTCAGATGAACTATTGCAAGTCTTCTAATTGATCAACCAGTCTCTTCCTTTTCCCCCATTCTATGCTGCATACAGCCAAGTAGATGAGTTGACTGTGTCATTCTCTGTTCAAGAAGCTTCACTGGCTCCCCATGGCCTTTAAGTAAAAATATAAACTCTGTTTGGCATTTAAAGCCCTTCATAAACTGATTCTAGCCAATCTTTCCAGGCTAATATTCACCTTATTCTACCTCTCCCATTTAGTGTTCTAGCCAAACTGGACTACTGACAGTTCCCTGTACATGCCATTCCAGTTTCCTCCTAAATGTCTTTGCACTGGCTACCCCCATGTCTGAAATGCTTCCTTTCAAGGTTTAGCTAAAGTATCAGTTCAAGAGGTATTTCTTGATTTGCTCTTTGGTTAACTCTAGAAATTGCTTTGTAGTTGTTTTAAAGTATCTGGTAATTATTTATCTGCAAACATCCCTCCCTCACTCCCATCCCTGCCCATTGCTGTCATTTCTAGTGCAAGCTCCTTCTGGAAAGGAAAGATACTACTTTTGTATTTTTATCCCTAGTATTTAGTAAAGCACACTGACTGAGTGACCCTGAGCAAGTCATTTTTCAGTATGCCAGAGAACTTCCTAAAACTACAAATTAAAAGAAGATACTGATCTGTATTGGTAGAAGGGATTTCTTCACTGGAAGCTGCCAACCATCAAAACACATACACACAAGCCAAAACTCAACACATGTGTTATATATAGATATACACACACATGTACATTTATACAGAGAGGCAGAAAGGCAGATGGAGACAAAGATTTGTATTAATATGTTAGCCCCAGATCCGATCCAATCAATTTGCAAACTTTTGGCCTAAAATTCTTTTAAAATTTTTTCAAGTATTAAGATTATCTAAATTATCAGTTCATATGTATTGTGCCTTTCATTTTTAACATGGATGGGAAAATTCCTTCTGTTCTCTGGTTCTGTTGAAGTGAAACACATATTAACCGTGGGATTTAGGGTACAATTGAAATGATATTGGATTCTTAGAAACTAAGGAAATCTGTATTCTCCTGTGGATTCCTAAATACATTTCATTGTTATGAGCTACTATGATTGTGATCATTCCCTTCTGAATTTTAAAAAGTGGGGAAGGGGTGTCACCTTTGGGGGTTTCAAGATTAAATATCCCTGGTCCACCTGCCAAAGGTCAGTCCTCAGTTAGTATTAAGAAATACCAACTTTATTCAATCTCTTCTGTCCCTAGTGTTTCTTTGAAACCTGCATTATGAAGATAAGCTTTTGTCAAATGAATGAGACTTTGTGTTTCCATTGAAAGCTCCCTGGCTTGGAAGGAATAACCCTTATCATCAAGCACTGTGATCCTTGCTTCAGAGCTGATAGAAAATGTTTTGTGTTTCCTTTATTTCTTTTTCTAATAACTTGCCACCACCAGCTTCTCTTCCCTTCCCACCCAGGTATTCAAACTGTCTTAATCCTCCCATTATGCAAGGTGACAGTGATAGATCACAGAGATGGCCCAGAGATTTGGAACAACAGGAGGCTTCCCCTTCATCCAAACAAGTGTGGTTCAAAGCAAAACACATCTGTCTTTCCCATTACCTGTTTTTATTTCACAAGGGTCCTAAGGCAGAATGTGTTTATGTGTGAATGTGATTTAAACTCTATCTGTAAAAGCAATAACATAATTGGATTGCTAGAGTTTTCTATTCTTTTTTGAAATCCCAATGTATACACAGTATGGTAGGTTTTCCAAGATTATTTTCACTTGTCCTATTCTCTAAAAGCACAGGGGCTAAACTCATTCAAGGTAAAATCATAGGGATTAGAGCTGCACTTATGTGTAAGTGTAGGTGGCAAATGCCTGTCTGGCTTCAGTGGAGGAAATCCCAAGCCTACCTCTAAAATATTTCTCCTATTTATCCATTGGAACCTCTTCTTAAGTACGATATTGTATAATGTGACTTCTCTGACTGTCATACATGGAGGGAAATTTCCTTTGGCAATGAAACACAGGGATTCAGTTCACAGAAGGAGAGAAGCTCAACCTTGGAAAGGACCTTGGACACAATCTGGTCCAACTGGTATCTACCCATGAGTCTTGTCTATGACATCCTCAAGATGTTTTCAAATAATCAAATGGTCTTTATTTGATGATCTCTAGTGATATCTTCCTAAAATAGCCCATTACACACACACACACACACACACACACACACCCTAGATCTTCCCTTTTCAGGCTCCATCTTCAATTCCTCCAACTTTTCTTCATATGGAATCATCTTAATGCAGTCTTTGATATATTGGTCACTTCTTTCTTGATGCTCTTCAGCTTATCAATGCTCTTTCTAAACAATGGTCCCAAGAACTGAACATAGCATGTTCTATAAACCAGAGATGTTGTTTAATGAGGATATATATATATATCGTGCTACTGTTTTATATATATATATATATAAAACAGTAGCACGATCAACTCATTATTCCTGAATATTAGATTTCTTGTAATGCAGCCTAAAGTCACTTTAAGGTTTTGGGATGCTTCACCACAGTGTTGATTCATAATTACTACGAAGTCTACTAAGAGCCCCAGATCTTATTAAGATAACTGGTATCTAACCAAGCTTCCCTGATTTTTACTTGTAATTTTTTTCTCTGAAACCTAGAAAGGCTTATATGAACTGATGCAAAGTGAAATAAGCAGAATCAGGAGAACATTGCACACAATAACAGCTATATTGTATGATGATCAGCTGTGAATGATTTAGATATTCTAAGCAATACCATTATCCAAGACAATTCCTGAAGGATTCATGATGAAAAATGCTGTTCACCCCTAGAAAAAGAACTGATGGAGTCTGAATGCATATTGAAGCACACTTTTCCCTTATTTTTCTTGAGGGTTTTTTTTTTTTTGGTCTGCATTTTCTTTCACAACCTGTCTAATATGAAAATATGTTTTGCATGACTGCACATATATAATTCATATAAAATTGTTTGCCTTTTCAAAGTGGGGGAGGGGAGAGAGGGCAGAAACAAAATCCTTTAAAATGTTAAAGATTGGTTTTGCATGTAGTTGGAGGAAATAAAATATTAAATAATTAAAATTCTTTTTTTGAACCAAAGTGCAAACTTTTACCATTCCTATTAAATTTGATTCAATCCAATAAGATAATATTCTTTTTTTTAAAAAAGCACTTAGCACAGTACCTGGAACATAACTGTCACTATATAAATGCTTATTCCCTTTCCTTTCCCCTTCTTGTTAGATTCATTACAACATTCTAGACTGTAAGTTTCTTGGGGGCAGGGATGGTATCTTATGTATTTATCACACCTATGGTCTAGCAGAGTAATTGGTACATTTTGTTTTTTGGAGTTTGTGTTGAGAGGTAGGGTGTGCAGAGGGGAACCTAGACTTGTAATTTCCTTGGTATAGGGAATTCTCTGTAAGAAAACTATACCAATAAAGATGAGTAACTGTGCTTAGAGAGTCAACTAGGGCACTGCCCTCAAGAAGCTTCCCTGTTCTTTTCTTTCTTTTTTGGAGGGGAGAGGTGAGGCAACCCAGGTAAAGTGACTTGTCCAAGGTCACACAGTAAGTGTCAAGTGTCTGAGAGCAGATTTGAACTCAGGTCCTCCTGACTCCAGGGCTGGTGTGTTATTTTTTTCATATTTGTTGAATGAAATAACAAATGAATGAATTACTTTTAGGGATTTGATTCTAGATATTAGATGCAGAGGATTAGTATTAGAGTTGGGGGACTTAACCAGGGTCACATAGCCATTGTGAGTCAGAAGGAAGATTTGAAACTAGGTTTTGTCTCAGTTTTCTATAGCAATAGTTCTTAACCTGGCATCTTTGATTTTTAAAAATATTTTAATAACCACATTTCAGTATGATTGTTTTCCTTTGTAATACTCTATACATTTCAAAATATGACTTTGAGAAAGGGCCCGTAGGTTCACCAACCTGACAAAGGGGTCCATGAGAAATAAAATAGCTAAAAACCTCTGCTCTTTACTTTGCCATTATTTCCATTGCCCATAGTAAGGTGATATTGTTGAGTGTATGCTGAAGAGGTCTAATAAAATTGAGGTGTGTTCTTTTCTTAAAAATATATTTTATTTAGTATTTTATTTTCACTCAGTTACATGCAAAAAAAATTTTTAACATTGTTTTTAAAACTTTGAGTTCCAAATTCTCTCCCTCCCTCTCCACTCCACCACCACTGAGAAAACAAGCAATTTGATACAGATTATACATGTATAATCATGCAAGATATTTTCATAATAGTCACGTTATGAAGAAAAATATAGACAAAAAACTCAAGAAAAATAACGTTAGAAAAAGTATGCTTCAATCTGTATTCACACACCATCAGTTCATTCTCTGGGGATGGATAGCATTTGTCATCATAAGTCTTTCAGAGCTGTCTTGGATCATTGTTTTATTGAGAATAGCTAACTCATTCATAGCTGATCCTCTTACTGTGTTGCTGTTAGTTTGTACACAGTGCATTTCACTTTGCATCTACCAATGCAAGTCTTTCCAGGTTTTTCTGAGAGCACCTGCTCATCATTCTTATAGCACAATAGTATTCCATTATAATCATGTACCACAACTTGTTCAGCCATTCCCCTACTAATGGACATCCCCTCAATTTCTAATTCTTTGCCCCCAGAAAAGAGCTGCTATAAATATGTCCTTTTCCTTTTTGTTTTTATCTCTTTTAGGATATAGATCTAGTGGTATTGCTAGATGAAAGGGTATGCCTTGTTTTATAGCCCTTTAAGCACAGCTCCAAATGTTATACATAATAGTTGAATCAGTTTACCACTCTACCAACAAAGCATTAATGTCTCATTTTTCTCACACCCCCTCCAACTTTTGTTATTTACTTTTCCTGTCCTATTATTCAATCTAATAGGTATGAGGTAGTACCTAAGAATAGTTTTAATTTATATCTTTTGATCATTTATCAATTGGTTTTTATTTTTATAAATTTGTCTCAGTTCTCTATATGTTTGAGAAATGAGACCTTCATCAGATAAACTTGCTTCAAAAATTTTTTTCAGGGGCGGCTAGGTGGCACAGTGAGTAGAGCATCGGTCCTAGAGTCAGAAGGACCTGAGTTCGGATCCGGCCTCAGACACTTAATAGCCGAGTGACCTTGGGCAAGTTACTTGACCTCAAATGCCCTCCAAAAAGCAAAAAAATTAAAAAAAAATTAAAAAAAATTTCACACTTACTATTGATAACTATATTTCCTTCCATCCTATTTGCTCTCCCTATCCTGTTTATTCTATTATCTATCTCCTCTCACCTTGTCCCTCCTCAAAGGTGTTCTCTTCTGATTACCTCCCCCCCCAATCTGCCCTCCCTTCTGTCATCTCCTCCCCACTTATCCTCTTCTACTCCTTTTTTTCCTATAGGGTAAGATAGGTTTCTATACCCAATTGAGTGTGTATGTTATTCCCTCTTTGAGCCAATTCTGATGAGAGTAAGGTTCATTCCTTCCCCCCTTCTCTTCCCCCCTTCCCCTCCATTCTAAAAGCTTATTTTGCCTTTTTTATATTAGATCATTTATCCAATTCTACCTGTCCTTTTGCCTTTCTCACAATATTCTCCTCTCTCACACCTTAATTTTATTTTTAGACATAATCCTTTCATATTCAACTCACCTGTGTCCTCTTTCTATATATATTCCTTCTAACCACCCTGATGATGAAAAAGGTCTTATGAGTTACAAAAATAATCTTCTCATGTAGGAATGTAAACAATTTAACTTTATTAAGTCCCTTGTGATTTCCCTCACCTGTTTATCTTTTTAGGCTTCTCTTGAGCCTTATCTTCAAAAATCAAATTTTCTATTCAGCTCTGGTCTTTTCATCAAGAATTCTTAAAAGTCCTCTATCTCGTTGAATATCTATTCCCACCCCCATCCCCCAAAGGATGATACTCGATTTTGCTTGATAGGGGATTCTTGGTTGTAAACCTAGCTCCTTTGCCTTCTGGAATATCATATTCCATGCCCTCTGATTCTTTAATGTATAAGCTGCTAGATCTTGTGTTATCTTGACTGTGATTCCAAAATGCTTGAATTATTTCTTTCTGGATGCTTGAAATATTTTCTCCTTGACCTGGGAACACTGAGATTTGGCTATCCTGGAAGTTTTCACTTTGAGATCTATTTCAGGAGGTGATCAGTGGCTTCTTTCAAATTCTATTTTACACTTCAGTTCTAGAATATCAAGGCAATTTTCCTGGATGACTTCTTAAAAGATGACATCTAGGTTCTTCTTTTTATCATGGCTTTCAGGTAGTTCAATATTTTAAATTACCTCTCCTGAATCTATTTTCCAAGTCAGTTATGTTTTCCCATAAGATGTTTCACATTGTCTTCTATTTTTTTCTTTTAGTTTTGTGCTTCTTGATTTCTCATAAAGTCACTAGCTTCCATTTGCTCAGTTCTGGTTTTTAATTAATCATTTTCTTCAATGAGCTTTTGGACCTCCTTTTCCATTTGGTCAGTTCTTTAATTTCTTAAGGCATTCTTCTCATTAGCTTTTTGGACTTCTTTTACCGTTTGGCCTAGACTGTTTTTTTAAGGTGTTATTTTCTTCAATTTTTTTTTTATTATGTTTCCTTCACCAAACCGTCCACTCATTATTCATGATTTTCTTGTATTACTCTCATTTCTTTTTTCAATTTTTCTTTTACCTCTCTCACTTGATTTTCAAAATCCTTTCTGAGCCCTTCCATGGTCTGAGACCAATTTATATTTTTCTTGGAGGCTTTGGATGTAGGAACTTTGACTTTGTTGTCATCTTCTTAGTGTGTGTTTTGATCTTCTTTGTCACCACAGTAATATTGTATAGTCAGAGGTTTTTGTTTTCTGCTGTTTGCTCATTTTCCCAGTGTTTTACTTAATTCTTTGTTAAAGTGTGGCTCTGCTTCCAGGATGGAAGGCACACCGTCCCAAGCTTCAGGGGTTTTGTGCAACTGTTTAAAAAGATACTTCTAGGGACCTGTAAGTGTTCAGTTCTCCCAAGATGGTGTGATTTAAGGAGAAGTGTTTACTATTCTCTTGGCCACTGAATGACCACAAGCACTCTTTTCTGTCCTGAAACTGTGAAGAGGGTTCCCCGCTCCACTGTGGCTGCAAGTTCTGCTATGTTAATGCTCCTCCTCACGCTGGGGCTGCCACCCAGGACTGTGACCCAGATCTGAGTATGGGCAAAGCAACAAAGTCCTGCCTCAGTGCTAACAAAAAGACCCTGTGATTTTCTGACCAGTTGTTCAATGCTTTAACAATCTGTGGCCTGAGAGCTGCAGAAGCAGTCACTGTTGTTGCTGATTCAGTCATTCCCAAAGCCTGGTCCTGGTTTGCTGGAGCTAGGGTTGTGTTGGCATGGTTCTATGCTGGATTGTGTGCCATCTTACCCAGGTGTGACAGACCTTTCTTGCTGACCTTCTAAGTTTTTGTTGGTCCCTGTGGGCTGAGAGGTCTGGAAACATTCACTGCTGCCAGTGATTCAATCACCCTGAGGCCTGCTCCTGGTTTGCTGAGGCCAGTCTGTGCTGGTGCTAGACTGTGCTCCTCTCTTGCTTATCTCCCAAGTTGTTTGGGGCTAGAAATTTGCTACACTCTGGCATTTTGAGGGTTCTGCTGCCCTAGAATTTGTTTAGAGCGATTTTTAATGGTATTTGTAGGGCTTGGGAGAGTTCTGAGGCAAGTCCTTGACTTTACACTGCCATCTTAGCTTCACCTCCAAGGTACATTCTTCACTGGACAAAATAACAACCTCAAATTTTACAAAATCAATTACATATAAACGAAACACTCTACATTTGGCATTCTTTCTTTTAAATTATTTTTTAAATTAATGATCATTATTTTCAATCACTCATCATTCCCCCCACCCATGGAGAAGAGGAAAAAAACCTTTATCAGAAATTAGCATAGTGAAGCAAAACAGATGACCATATCAGCCATGTTCAAAAATGTAGTTCTCATTCAACATGTTGAGTATATCTTAATAAATAGTTTTTAATGAAAGACTTAATGAATAAATGACATTAAAGGGCTTCTATTGCAGAAATGAAAGGCAGAGGACTAGTGTTAGAGTCTAGGAGATCTATGGTCAAGTTCTATCTTTAACAATTACTAGCTGTGGGGTAATGACTCTCCTATTACCCTTGGCAGCCAAGAGTATAAATGATGGTTGTACACTTTCAACTAGAAGGAGTTTCCCCTCAAAGTAGTCCCCTACTATTGGTAAAATCAGAGATCTTGTTCATTCTTTCCTCAAAAAACTACAGAAGTAATCTGAAGATATTTTCTTCATTGTGTTATTTGTAATATTACTGATAGAAGTAAATATCAAAAAAAAATGATACTGATAGAAGTAAATATAAAAAAAATGATAGTTTCCTATAGGCAGACAATCTCAAGGCTATGTCAATTTAAGTCACAGCTGAAAACTTTACACAAATTCATTGCAGCTTCTCTTTATAGTAGCATGAATAGAGACCTGGAAATGTTGGCCCCATTGCCTATGTGGAATTATACCACCCTGTGTAACACAGAACAGCTGATCTCTAAAGTTCTTTCCAGTTCTGAATCCCCTGAATTCCTATGAGTATGGATGTTTAAACAGGGCAGGATGATTATGGGTTTGCCCAAGGGTGATGAAATTTCAAGCATAGAACTTACAGTACTTAAGCAGTGTAGAGATAATTGGATTTACTCCTTAGTAAGAAAAGTATTTTAGGTGTGGCTAAGTGGCATAGTGAATAGAGCACCTGCCCTAGACTCAAGAGGACCTGAGTTCAAATTTGGCCTCAGACACTTGACACACTTACTAGCCATATGATTTTGGGCAGCCACTTACCCCTCATTACCCTCCAAAAAGCCAAAAAAAGTATTTTAAAGTATGTTATCTCTTTAAAGTTCATTTCATTAGGATCAGTCAGCACCAAAATGGGCATTAAAAGGTGCTTTTGTGTAAAGGACATAACTACATTCATTATCAAGGATATGGGATTATTACTATTTTTTATTTTATTTTATTTTTAAAGCAATTGGGGCTAAGCAACTTGCTCAAGGTTACAAGGCCAGTCATTATTTGTGTGTGGGTGCTCATTTTCTGAGGTTGGATTCGATCTCGGGTCATCCCAACTCTGAGGCTGGCGCTCTTACTCACTGCACCACCTAGCCGCCCCATGGGATTATTATTATTACGGATGAACATTTTGATAACAAAGACAAGTAGAACAAGAACCTTGTGTTAATACACAGCACTAAAATATTTTTATAAAAAAAGCCTTCAAATGGGATTTTAGACAGTTTTGGAGAGAAAATTTTCTGAATGTGGATCCAAGGATTTGATTCTCCTTGCCAGTAGGGTGGAGGGATGCTTTTCTTATGTAGGAACAGTTGAATGTCATAAAGATGGAGGGAAAGATCTTTTATTTATTAAAAACTAGAGAAATGTGGTTGTAAAAATACAGTTTCAAAGTATTATTGAAAGCATTTGTTGAGAAATTGAAAGTATTGTTGAGAACTCTAGGGCATGATGGGTTACTCAAATTTACATAATTAATGGAAAATTAAGAAAAAAGAAATCATGTAAGTATTTGAAGACTGAGGCATTATTTTTAAAACAACTATCAATTTGATGATGGAAATTTGAGGAATTGTGACTTTTCAAGTCAAAGATTGAGATAGCTGAAGTAGATGGAAAAAAGACATCAATCAAGTCAACAGAAAAGGAAGAGGAACCTGAAAAGATTTGAAGACACAGAAGCAGGCTGGTGGTTCTAGAATCCTTTGAAACTGCAGCAGTTAAAAGCAGTCAAGTGAGAGAGCTTCAGCTGAGCGACTCCTAATTGTTTGGAAAGAGAATTTATTTCATTGATCAAGTATTTCACTCACAGCTATTGCTATCAGCACCTCTTCAAGCTGGAGGAAAGGTAAACAAAAGGGAAATGCAAGGGGGTGGGTTTCTTGCTGGTATCCTGATGAGATTGCTTATACAATAAATATTATACAATAACTATTTTTTGCTATGAGCTTTCTGATTAGACAATGAAGCATTCAGATGAGTGAATGGCCAGGCAGGTCTGAAAGATAGCTAGTTTGATGAGCTTGCCAGTTCTCTCTGCTTAAAGACAATTGCTCTTTACATTAAGAGGTAATACCTTCTAAATGCCTCTTAAGGGTCATGGTTAATTGAAAGAGCCTTAAAATCTACATTCTAGTACACAAGAGAAGAAAATGTTCCCAGTGATGATGATGAATAGTCAAGCAGTGAGGAAAGAAACAGTTTCATGTGGTATAGAGGTTTCTGAATGGACCAATAGCATTGTGGCCTGAAGTCTAGAATTATGCTACCCTAAGCTCACAAGTTTTCCTCTCTCATGTGTTTCCCTGCCAGGTTTCCTATAAATGTATCTATTAAGAGAACCAAAGAAAGAGTATACCCTAAGTTTATATGTATATTGTAACATTTTATTATTTATATATTTGCTTTAATATATTAGTAGGACATTATTATTGCTTTTACCTTAATATTAAGTAAATGGTTATGTTTAACTTCTAAAATGCTATGATTGTGAATGGATTGTTGCATAAATACCATGGACTATGTGGATGCATTACACTGTGAATGGCTGATTGTGGAGACAGAAAACATTAGAAGGGGATCAGGAGCTAGAATGGGGAAGTGGGTAAGAGTATTTCCCCTCAGCAAGATTACCTCCAGTACCTTAAAAGAGTTGGAATGTAACTACATGGTGGTTATCTATCTCTGGGAAATTGGTGTTCTAGTGTAAGATCAGGTTAGAGCAAGGAAGCTAAATACGGAGAGAGGTAGAGGCATCTCCCATGTCTAGGTGTTATGTGAAACTCCATCAGAAGAGTTTGAGCCATCCTCATTTATCCCTGTTACATTGGGATAGCTAATAGGGACTGGACCTATGATTTCATTGGTGTTGGGAACTTTGGGATAAGGAAAGTTCCTTTTACTCCTGCATAGAGCAGACAGCTACAGTCTTAGAAAGTTGTCTAAAGCATTCGAGATGTTATATGACTTTTCTGGGGTCACAAAGCCAATATGTATCAAGGGAAGGACTTGGACCCACATCTCCCTCACTTCAAGGCTAACTTTCTATACATTATGCCATGCTTCTCTCCCCAGGCTCTTCCTAGGCAGGGTTTGATGATATATATTTATGCCTCTAGTTCCAGCTGTTTTGTGTGTATTTTCTCAGGACCCAAAATTTCTAACTATAGTTCTGGATGAATGCTTTGATCCTGGCCTTTTTAAGCATAGTCACATAGACCTGGCCTAAGGTCCCTCTCTACAGCCCTTAAGAGTCCTAGGCAATCTCTTAATATAATATCCCTCCTCAAATACCATTATCAGTGAGATGACATTTTGATATTAGAAAAAAATTTACAAAGACAGTCCATGTGGCACATCAAGCCTTCTAAGAAAAGATTCCCCAATTTACATTTCCCCAAACATTGCCAAGTCTCTATTAAAAAAAAACACACAACAAAAACAAGATATCTCTCAGGGGAGAACATTCCTCAGTCACAATAGAAACATTGGAAATGTTTCTAATCCTTAGCCCAAATTTATTTTTATTGCTTTAAAGTCTCAGGGGTTAACCTTCCTGAACATGTCACTGTCAAATAAAATTAAATGTACATTTCCTCCACATTTCTAAATCCCCACATTTCCAAATTTCCACCTCATAGCAGGATGTTCACTGCTTTGAGGAAGATGCCTTATACAGCTTTTCCATTTTTAGTTAGACCAAACCTTCTACTCATAAATTTCAAACTCCATTAGTTTATTATTGCTGGCAGTGCCTCATCTGCTGCTGCAAATGCCATGCATGATCCAATTCTGTGTGCCACTTGAACAAAGACACTTTATAAAATGAGATGGAAATCAGGTTATATCATAGTGATGAGCCTCTGCATGAAGAATCCCTACATCAGGAAGAATTAGGAGCACCATGAAGATGGATAACACAATACTGTCACATCCTCCCAATCTAATTTCTGTGATTAATAATGTAATTCTTTCTGTCTCTGAGCAAAACTAATCTCACACCCTTTCCTTACTCTATGGCTTATGCATATCCTCACCCCTAACCATGCCCTCATTAAAATTTAGCCCATCTCTGGAGTGCTCATTAAATCAAGAGCCATAGAAAAGGAAATAGTTTTCATGTGTTGTCTGTGTTTGAAGAGATAATTTTTTCACAATCATTGATATCTTAATTTCTTAATTTCTTGGGGAATTTGCCCATTTCTTAGTCACAACTTCCTAAGATATGGAACAATCTTGCCATATTATTCTCTAGAGTAACCATGTCCCCCATGAGTTTTGCATTTAACAAACATTATTTGAATTAAACCATCATATGGGAAACTAAAAGGGGAGAAAATGTGTATGTTTCTCCCATAAATGTAATTTTATCCAGACACACAATCTGATGGACTACTACAAGTCATCACTGCCTGAATCAATTTCTCAATAAAAAGCAGTGGAAATAGGAAGCTGTTAGCATTGGGGCTACATTGGAAAATGCCCAAACTTCCCAGGAAAGCAAAAAAAGAAGGTAAGAAAATTTATAAAAGCTTTCTGAAATGTTGATAACACCAAACTCAGATATGCTCAAAGCAGGCAATAATCAAGCTTCATTGTGAAATCTCTCATTCCCCTCTCATGTATAATGACTTCACCTCTCAATAACTACTCACTTAGTTCTGAGGAAATTTCATACATCTATAACTGTTCCTGTAAAAAGGACACTTGTCCATTATCTGTGGAGAAGCTGGGTAAATATTATTTGCAAATAGAAGATTAGTGCAGGAATGCCATTCACTGGGTGATGGCCCCAATTTATGTTCTTAATGAAATTTAACATTAGTGCAACTCTTCTGGCAAAATTTGACATTGGACTAAATCTGGACTTTGTGCAGACATTGTATATAATTCAACTCAATTAATTCAGCACACTTTTATTAAGTACCTGCTATGTAACAAGTACCAGGTAAACATAAAAACAATTCTTGTCCTCAAAGACTTTGCATTTTACCAGGCTTATATTTCATTCCTGATCCATGTAAAAAAAATTAACATTTTTTTTCTAGCAAGCATTTATAAAGTATCTAGCTAAATGCTGAGTGATATCAAAATGTAAGTACAACTCTGAGTTGACAGTCTAGCAGAACCTATATAAGGTTTTAGCATTTGCAAAAGAGTCCAAAAGATCAGGGAGAAAATAAGGGAAGGGGCCAATTGATAAATTTCCTTTTCATTTCTTTTTCATTCAAATCCTATGGATTCTCTGTGGATATTCTCAAGATATTTTGTGTTCTCTTAGTTTGGTGATAGAAAAAATATTAAAATTGGCTTACTGGAAGACATGTGATTGTTTATTAATTGATTGGATATCTCTCTCATCCACCATGGGAAAATCCTACCTATTGTTCCGGTGCTAAATCAAATTCCTTGAAGCCTTCTCTTCTTATCCACTCCATCATGACACCTCCTGTGAATAGCACTTGGCAGTTTTTGCCACTCAATCATTCTATCAACAACCATTTATTAAACACCTACTATGCACCTGATATTGTGCTAAGGGTAATTTAATGCATACTTTCAAGGAGCTTACTTCTATAAATGCACATATAGACATGCAAATAAGAAAAAGAAAATAAATGCAATTGCAAGATAATTAAGTGCTAAAGGGATTGGGAAAACAGACCTTAGCAGTTCAGGGATCAGAAAAAGTTTCATATAGAAACTATAAATTAAGCTGTGTTTTGAAGGAAGAGAGGATTTCTATGATATGAGGGAGTGCATTCCAGGCCAAGGGAACAGCCACTGAAACTATGCATAGATGAGAGATTGGTGTCATATGTGAGAAAAGGAGTAATGAAAATAAAAACATAGTATTTACTATACATTTTCTCTTATATACAAGGTCATATCCATTCATCTTGTCCTTACAACTAGATAGAAAGATTGTTGAATATAGATTTCACCATTTACAGATCCTTTAAATCCTTTAGAGTACATAGAATACATCCAGCACTGCTGGTGCTCATGAAACACTTAACAAATGTCAAATTGATTGATTAGACTGAGACAAGGAAAACAATTTGCTAGCCAAACAAAATGTGTCAGTACCTGAAGGATTTTAATTCATTATTTTTTACATTCTTTTCATTTTAAATTGAGTTCCAAATTGTCTTCCTCCTTCCCATACCCTCACACAACCACTGAGAAAGCAAGCAATGTTATATCAATTACAGATGTGAAATTATACAAAATATATTTCTATATTATCTATATTTTTAAAATAAAAAAAGAAAGAAAGTGAGAAAATTATTATTCAATTTGCACTCAGAGTTTAGCAGTTCTCTCTCTCTCTGGAGGTGGATAACATTTTGTTTTTTTCATCATGAGTCCTTTGGAATTATCTTGGATCATTGCATTGATCAGAGTAGCCAAATCTTTCACAGTTGATAATCTTTTTTTTTTCTTCTCCCTTTCCTCTTCTCTCAAAGGATCCCTCTTTCTCACCTCTTTGGGGTTTTTATGGTTTTTTAAAAAGTCTTTCCAACATAATTACCTCATACCTATGCCCTCTGTCTATGTAAACTTATTTTAACTGTTACAAGTATCATATTCCCATATAAGAATGTAAACAGTTTAACTTTACTGAATCCCTTATGATTATTATTTCATATTTATCCTTTTATGTTTCTCTTGAGTCTTGTGTTTGAATGTCAGATTTTCTATTCAGCTGTAGCCTTTTCATCATGAATGCTTGAAAATCCTCTACTTCATTAAATATCCATTGTTTTCCCCTGAAGGATTTACTCAGTTTTGCTGGGTAGGTTATTCTTGGTTGTAATCCTAGCTGTTTTGCCTCTGGTTTGAAGGCTGCTTTCCACCTTTAATGTCCTCTTGATTCACCCAACTCTCACCTGTGGCTTCAAGAAACTGAAGCATGTGGGGCTGCCACACCCCAGTAAGTCATATTGGCAAAGAGGTTAAACAAAGCTGAAGATAACTGAGGGGTCACAAACCCTTTGGTGAATTAAGAGAGTGTCTACCCCAAGCCTGTGAAGACTTCTCCCAGTGGAATAGGAGAGAATAATTTGTTCCAATGTCCGTGAAGGCAGCTGAAGCAGGTGCTTGGATCTTGGTTAGACCTAAAAGATGCCAAGATGATCCACCCTGCATCTTGAGCTATCACCAGTCATTGTGTCTTTTATCTTGCCACTGGATTTTGATGACTCTGGAAGAAAGAGTGAGGCCAATGTGTAACACTGCCTCACTTAAATCCAATTTATTCATGAACCAAAAGACATCACCCATACCATTTTACCATTTTTACCTACCTCAAAGTGATGAAACAGCAAGTACAGACACATTGGGAGCTGTAGTCACAAACCTGCACACAGGCATCGCAGGGCATAGGGTTGTCTTCTCACTGGAAGCAGCTCTAGGATTTGGCAGCCCCCAGGGGTGTCAGAGAAGCCTTTTAAGGACCAGACTGCTCACCTTTTGGTGTGAGAAAGGGGTTAGAAAAGGTGCTCTAAAAATAGTCTGCTTCTTCTAAGTCTGGCCTGTTTACCTCAGTAGGCAGGAATCTGACCCTGAGGTCAAACACACAAACACAATGTATGAAAACTTGAAAAGATGATTTCACTAACCATTGGTACATGGAATGTGTGCACCCTTATGGACACAAACACAAAATCCAGTAGACCTAAAAAACAAACAGCTCTTGCTGTGAGAGAACTCAATAGATATTGCATCCAAACAGTAGCCCTGTAAGAAAAAAGTTAGAAAATGAAGACCAGATTACTAAAATCAGAAATAATGCATGTTTTTTTCTGGAATGGCCATGGTGAAAAGGGAGTGTGCCATGAAGCTGGTGTAGGTTTTGCAATCAAAATTAATCTAATCAAAAACTTTGTATGCCTACCAAAAGGAGTGAATGACAGTCTCATAACAATGCTATCTCCACGTTTACAAAACTGCCACTCCATCATCATCCGTGCCTATGCTACCACCATGACAAACCCTGACTTGTCAAAGAAAAAATTTGTGAAGATCTGGAGACCATCATAATCAATGTACCAAAAAGGAAAAGCTTATAATTTTGATTGACTTTACCTCAAGAGTAGGCACGGAGCATCCTAGAGAGGGATGGAGTTGGAAACAGCAACAGCAATAATCATATACTACTAAAGACTTGTGCATCTCATGACCTTATCACCAATGCTGTCTTCTGTTTACCTAAGCTCTGTGGATGTGCTCCTGCAGCAAATATTGCCATTTAATAGACTATGTCATGGTAAGGAGAAGAGACATGTGAGGGTGATGAAAGCTATGTGTGCTACAGAATGCTAGACTGATAATAGATATGCTCTTCAAGCTAAAGTGGTGGCCCCAAGGCAAGACAACTGTCAGAAGAATTAATGTCAACAGATTAGAACATTTTTTTTAGTGGGAACACTTCATTGCTACCTCAGAGGGAAAGGTGAATGAATGCACAGTTGACAACAGTGAAGCAGAAAAGAAGTGAACAGCTTTCAGCAATTTGGTGTACAGCACTGCATTTAGTCATCTGGGTCAGAACATGCCCAAACTTTGAGAATGGTTTGATGAAAATGATGGGGAAATTCAGAAGCTGCTAACCAAAAAAATGGGAACTCCACAGGGTTTACTGGCAGGATAGTTCATCTGTCTCTAAGAAAGCAGTGTTTAACTCCATCAAAAGTAAAGTATAAGTGAAGCTTAGAGACATACAGGATTCTTATCTCAGTTATAAGGCAGACCCTTCAGTCTTATGCTGACCATTTTCCAGGAGAAGGATCAGCCTATTAAAGACTCTGGAAAGAACCTTGCCAGCAATCACTAAGCACTTTTATGATGCCCTGAAGACTCTTTATGGACCAAAGACTTATGGTGCATCTCAATTACTTAATAGTAATGGAAGCACATTGATTCGTGATAAGGGCATGATCCTGGAGAGACTGGAGGAACATTTCCATAGTATTGTCAACAGACCATCACCACTGGCCATTTACCATATACCTCAGGTTGAGGTCAATCCATCTCCAGCCAAACTTCCAACTGAAGAAGAGGTTTTGAATTCTGTTCAGCTCCTCTCCTGTGGCAAAGTACCTGATGTTGATTCTATTCTATGATTTACAAGACAGAAGGTCCACTGCTCATACAAAAACGTACTGATATTTTCTAGGTTATATGGCAAGAGGAAGTTATTATCCCTCGGGAGTTGGAGGATGTCTCCTATGTCCATCTCTATAAAGGTAAAGAAATAGTTTGTCCTGTGACAATCATAGGGGTTGAGTTTCTCTCTCAGCCATTGCTGGCAAGATTCTTTCCAGAGTCCTACTTAATAGATTGATCTTTCACTTGAAAGGTGAGAACCTGAGAACCAGTATGGCTTCAGAATGGGCTAAAGAACAGATGAGATGCCGTTTGCTACCCAACAACTCCATGACAAGTGGCAGGAGTAGAAGTGAGGAGTGTACACAATGTTCGACAATCTGACCAAGGTCTTTGATACTGTCAGTTGTGAAAACTAGTGGAAAATTGTGGCAAAATTCAGCAATATTGTACATCAGTTACATGATGGCATGCTTGCCTGGGTTCTGGATGTTAGACGATATTCTCGTGCTTTCCCAGTCACCAAGGAGGGATGTGTGCTTTCTTCCATGATTTTTAGCATGATGTTTTCAGCAATGTTGTCAGACACCTTCGTGAAGATGAAAATGGAATCAAGGTCAGCTTCCCCACTGATGATAAATCATTTTACTTGAAAAGACTATAAGCCAAGATTATTTGTTATATATTTGTTATAATATTTTGTTATAATATTATTTGACTTTTTGTTTGCAGATGATTGTACATTCAACACAACCTCTGAGGCTGAGATGCAGCAGAGCATGAATTGATTCTCTGCTGCTTGTGTTAATTTTGGCCTGACAATTAACACCAAGAAAACAGAGGTTCTTCACCAGCCAGCACTATATCATCCATACATGAAATATTGAATGCTGTGGATAAGTTCACTTACCTTGGCAATATACTTTCTCGGAGTATACACAGAGATGATGAGGTTGACACATGCATTTCCAGAGTTAGATCAGTGTTTGGGAGAAAGTGTGGGAGAAAAGCAGTATTAGATTGACTACCAAACTGAAGGTCTACAGAACCATTGTGCTGACCTTGTTGTATGCCTGTGTAACCTGGACAGTCTACCAGTTCCATGCCAGGAAACAAAATTGCTTCCATTTGAATTGTCTTAGGATTCTGAAGATCACCCGGTGGAACAAGGTATCAGACACTGAGGTCCTTTCTCAAGCTGAATTGCCAGGCATTCAAACTCTACTGCAAAGAGTGCAACTGTGATAGGTTGGCCATGTTATTCAAATGCCAAACATACATTTGCTTAAAAGACAAGCATTCAAATGGTGGTCAGAAGACCTTTGGGACTTATGATATGCCATGGGAGATAAGGGCAAAGGACCACAGAGCATGGTGTGCCCATATCGGAAAAAGGTGCTATACTCTTTGAGTGAGGCAAAACTGCAGTAGCTAAAAAAATAAAATGTGCAAATTTAGAGTCATCTCTATTCCAAATGTTCATGCGGACTACTTATGCCCAACATGTGTAGAGCCTTCTGAACTTATATTGCTCTGATCTGCAACAATCAGACACATTGTACCTTGATCCCAATATAGTGATGTCATTTTGTTCCTCTTCCACAATGAAGGACAACAACCAACCAAACAATCAACCAACCCACCAACCAAAATGAGGAGGTTATACTAGATGATTTTTAAGTTATTTCCAGGTCTAAAACAATGGTCCTATAATCATGAGAAAATGGGAAGGATATTTGTTCTAAGACCTGAATGTCATATTGGAGTAGGAGGGTTGGATCCCAATGCATCCCTGTATGTTCCTTATGGAAATAGAAGGTACATACTCCCAGAGTCCACAGTAAGAAAGACTCCCATTGATTACTGATCAAGATTTGTGAAGGTTGGGGGGAAAAGACAACTATAATAAATTTATTTCTTCCCTGCATGCCCCCCCTCTCACTATATGTTGGCTTTTAGGCAACTTGTCTACCTCTTCCCATTTCTCATTCCACTCTGAGAATGGAGAGGGGAAAGGAAAAGCAGAGAGCCTGTAAGGACATTCTCAAGGTTTTCACCTGCTGAGAAGTGGAATAGCATTCAGAAATTACCAACTTGTGCAACCCACCTTCACTCCTTCAATTCTCCATGGTATAGCATTCAGCAGGATCTTCTCAACTGCATAGCAAAGATGGCCTCTCAAAAGTGAAGGATATCTCCATTAGACTATGAGCTCCTCCTGGGAGTATATGTTCCTTTTTGCCTTTCTTTTTGTCCCCAACACTTAGCACAGTACCTGCACTATGTATGCTCTTAATAAATGCAGTTGAAATGGGGGCGGAGCCAAGATGGCGGAAAGGAAGCAGTAACCTCGCTGAGCTCCTCTGTCACTAAGTCCAAAAGGGTAAATCTGAGCAGATTCCGGAGTGACGAAGCCCAGTGGAAGACAGAGTGTGGCAGAATCCAGCACAGGAGGTTGCCCAGAGTGCCCGCACAGGTCGAGCGAAGAGCGCGTGGGGTCTGCACAGCTCAGACCTAAGAGCAGGCAAGCGGACTACACCAGAGAGAGAAAAATCCCCAGCCTGCAGACTTACCAAGGACGAATCGCAGTCATCTCGCAGAGGGAACGGATCATTGGAGCCAGGTAGGAGAATCGGGCCCCCAGTGGAGAGAGTGGCTTCTCAGGCTGCATTCAACCCCCAGCCTGGAAATTTAGAAACTGCCTACCTGTATGATACAGGGGCTGGAATGGCAAAGTAAATTCTAGCTGCTCTGATCCTCCCATCCCTCCTTCATGAAGCAGAAAACCCAAAGATAAGTCTCCCACCCAGACTGAAATCCCAAGTTAATGGAAATAGCCTCAGGCTTGAGAATCTCCAAGAAAGGGTGTAACTGAGACAGCCAGGAATCTGAAGAGAAGAGAGGGAGGGGACCCAACTAGCCCCACCTCACCTCGCCAACAAAAGACTACTTATAGCCCAGGGGTATAGAGGCAGAAATCTGAAGTGGTCAGACTCAACCCCACCTACACATCTACATTCCTCACTGACTTCCCTGACTTGGCCATAAACTAGCCACCCAGAGGTATTCAAAGTCAAGGATCAGGCCCCAAACTCATAGCCTGAGACACTAAGAAACAGGAAGTCACAATGGGAAGGAAGGAAGCTGAAAAGGAGAAGGGGAAGGCAAGAAAGTCTATTCGAGCATACTATGCAGGGCAAGAACAACAAAACACACAGGACAATATAGACTCTCTGCCCACACCAGAGACCACAGAAGGAAACATGATCTGGTATCAAGACCAAATAGCATTCCTGGAGGAGCTTAAGAAAAATTTTAAAGACCAAATCAGGGAGGCAATGACCAACTTGGAAAAAGAAAATACCTCCCTAAAAAAGGAACTTCAAAAACTTATTGAAGACCATAATTCACTAAAAATTAGATACAACCAAACTGAAACTCAGAACTCTCTGATGCAGCAGGAGTCAATCGAAAAAAACAAGATGATCGAAAAATTGCAAGAAAATGTAAAATATCTCACTGGAAAAATAACTGACCTAGAGAACAGATCCAGGAGAGACAACCTAAGAATTATTGGTCTACCAGAAAGCCATGATGAGAAAAGCAGTCTAGACAACATCCTCCAAGAGATTGTCAAAGAAAACTGTCCTGAGGTCCTGGAATCAGAAGATAAAATAGCTGTTGATAGAATTCACCGGACTCCTCCTGAAAGAGATCCCAAACTGAAAACTCCAAGAAATATAGTAGCCAAATTCCAGAATTATAAGATTAAAGAAAAAATTCTACAAGCAGCCAAAAGAAACAATTCAAATATCGAGGAACTACAGTTAGGATCACACAGGACCTAGCAACTTCTACATTAAAAGAGCGGAGGGACTGGAATTTGATATTTCGTAGGGCAAGAGAGCTAGGACTACAACCAAGGATTAACTACCCAGCAAAACTGAGCATAATCTTTCAGGCAAGGAGATGGACGTTTAATGAAGTAAGGGACTTCCAGACTTTTCTAATGAAAAAGCCAGAGCTCAATGGAAAATTTGATCTCCAATTACAAGACTCCAGAAGAACATAAAAAGGTAAACAAGGGTAACATAGACTCACACATGCAGAAGTGCACATACCCACACCCACAAACACAAGCTCATTGCTTGGGATGCAACAAGAGCAAAATGTTCACATCCCTATATGTGGAGCTGATAACTGTCAATATTTGAAATCTCTATGATTATCATGACCTGCAAAAGGGTTATACTTAGAGGGTGTGGGTATGAATACACTAACATGGAGTCTAAAAAAAAAAAAGACTATTAAGGGGATCAATGGTACTGTAATGGGAAAAAGGAAAGGATGAGCTAGGAAAAGGTAAAATATGGCATCTGAAGAGGCATCAAAACACACTATAGAAGAAGGGAAAGTAAGAGGGAGAGGAACATCATTTAAACACTATTCTCACTGGTTCTGGTTCAAAGAAGGATCAAATTAATCAGTGAAGTTTAAGAATCTAACGTGAATAGACACATAAATTCATTAAATAGAGGAATTGGAGGGAGGGAGAGGAGCATTGTTTGAAATTTACTCTCATTGGTTTGGAATCAAACGGGGAGTAATTTACTCTGATAAGTATAAAAATTTGTTGTGTCCTATGGATAGTGGGAGGGTAAGGGGGGGTGAAAAGGAGGAGACTAAAGGGAGGGATTATAAGGGAGGGAAATAGTAGTAAGGGGAGAGGGTAGGTTAAGAAGGGGGGTCACTGGGTGGGAACACTGAGGGAGGGGGTGGTCAAAAAGGGAAAACTTCAAGGAGGGGAAGGGAGAAGGAAGAAACAAAAACATAAACAGGGGAGGGAATAGGATGGAAGGGAAGAGACAGATAGTCATCATTACTGTGAATGTGAATGGGATGAACTCTCTCATAAAACAGAGGCGGATAGCAGAATGGATTAAAAACCATAATCCTACAATATGCTGTCTACAAGAAACACATTTGAAACAAAAGGATACCCACAGGGTAAGGGGAAAAGGTTGGAGTAAAATTTATTATGCCTCAGCTAAAATAAAGAAAAGCAGGGGTAGCAATACTTATCTCAGATAAAGCAAAAGCAAAAATAGATCTAATTAAAAGAGATAAGGAAGGAAACTATATCCTACTAAAAGGCACCATTGAGAATGAAGCAATATCACTACTTAATATATATGCACCAAGTGGTAGAGCATCCAAATTCCTAGAGGAGAAGTTAAAGGAATTAGAGGAAGAAATAGATAGCAAAACTATACTAGTGGGGACCTTAATCTCCCCCTCTCTGAACTCGATAAATCTAACCTCAAAATAAACAAGAAAGAAGTTAAGGAGGTGAATAGAATCTTAGAGAGACTAGATATGATGGATCTCTGGAGAAAACTGAATGGGGATAAAAAGGAATTTACTTTCTTTTCATCAGTGCATGGTACATACTCAAAAATAGACCATGTACTAGGGCATAAAAACCTCACAATCCAGTGCAGAAAGGCAGAAATATTAAGCACATCATTCTCAGATCATGATGCAATAAAAATTATATGCAATAAAGGGCCATGGAAAGATAGACTAAAAACTAATTGGAAATTAAACAATTTAATCCTAAAAAAATTGTGGGTCAAACAAGAAATTATAGAAACAATCAATAATTTCATTCAAGAGAATGATAATAATGAAACAACATGCCAAAATTTGTGGGATGCACTAAAGGCAGTTCTCAGGGGAAGTTTTATATCCCTGAGTGCATACTTAATTAAAGCAGAGAGAAGGGAGGTCAGTGAATTGGACATGCAATTGAAAAAGCTAGAAAAAAAACAAATTGAAAATCCCCAATTTAGTACTAAATTAGAAATACTGAAAACCAAAGGTGAGATTAATAAAATTGAAATTAAGAAAACCATTGAATTAATAAATAAAACCAAGAGCTGGTTTTATGAAAAAATCAACAAAATTGATAGACCCTTAGTCAATATGATAAAAAAAAGGAAGAAGAAAACCAAATTATGAGTATCAAAAATAAAAAGGGTGAATCTACCTCCAATGAAGAGGAAATCAAAAAAATAATGAGGAATTATTTTTCCCAATTGTATGCACATAAATATGACAATCTTAGTGAAATGGATGAATATTTACAAAATCACAAGTTGCCCAGATTAACTGAAGAGGAAGTGAATTATCTAAATAACCCCATCTCAGAAAAAGAAATCAAACAAGCCATCAATGAACTCCCTAGGAAAAAATCTCCAGGGCCAGATGGGTTCACTAGTGAATTCTATCAAACATTTAAAGAACAATTGATTCCAATACTCTACAAACTATTTGGGAAAATTAGTGAAGAAGGAGTCCTACCAAACTCTTTCTATGACACAAATATGGTACTGATTCCTAAATCAGGAAGAGATAAAACAGAGAAAGAAAATTATAGACCAATTTCCCTCATGAATTTAGATGCAAAAATTCTAAATAAAATATTAGCCAAAAGACTCCAACAACTTATCACAAAAATAATACACCCTGATCAGGTAGGATTCATTCCAGGAATGCAAGGATGGTTTAATATTAGGAAAACCATCAATATAATTGAGCATATCAACAACAAAACTAGCAAAAACCACATGATCATCTCAATAGATGCAGAAAAGGCTTTTGACAAAGTACAACATCCATTCCTATTAAAAACACTAGAAAGTATAGGAATAAATGGAGCCTTCCTTAAAATAGTTGATAGCATCTATTTAAAACCATCAGCAAGTATTATATGCAATGGGGATAAACTAGAAGCCTTTCCAATAAGATCAGGAGTGAAACAAGGGTGTCCACTATCACCCCTCTTATTCAATCTGGTACTAGAAACGTTAGCAGTAGCAATTAGAGAAGAAAAAGAAATCAAAGCAATCAAATTAGGCAAAGAAGTGACCAAGCTGTCACTCTTTGCAGATGATATGATGATATACTTAGAGAATCCTAGAGAATCAAGTAAAAAACTACTTGAGACAATAAATAAATTTGGCAAAGTTGCAGGATATAAAATAAACCCACATAAATCCTCAGCATTCCTGTACATCTCTAATAAAACTCAACAGCAAGAGATAGAAAGAGAAATCCCATTTAAAGTCACTGTAGACATTATAAAATATTTGGGAATCTACTTGCCAAAACAAACCCAGAATCTATATGATCACAACTACAAAACACTTCTCACAGAAATAAAATCAGATCTAAATAGTTGGAAAAATATCAATTGCTCGTGGCTGGGTCGAGCTAATATAATAAAAATGACAATTTTACCCAAACTAAATTATATATTTAGTGCCATTCCAATCAATTTACCAAAAAACTACTTTGTAGAGTTAGACAAAATAATAACAAAATTTAATTGGAAAAACAAACGGTCTAGAATATCAAGGGAATTAATGAAAAGAAATGCTAGGGAAGGTGGACTAGCTATGCCAGATCTTCATCTGTATTATACAGCAGCAGTCATCAAAACTGCTTGGTACTGGCAGAGGTGTAGAGTAGTGGATCAATGGAATAGATTAGGTGCAGGAGACCCAGCAGTTAATGAATATAGTAATCTATTGTTCGATAAACCCAAAGACCCCAGTTTTTGGGGTAAGAATGCACTATTTGACAAAGACTGCTGGGAAAACTGGAATACAGTATGGCAGAAACTGGGCATAGATCATTATCTAACACCATATACCAAAATCAAGTCTAAATGGGTGCATGATCTAGGTGTAAAGGATGATACTGTAAGCAATTTGGGAAAGCAAGGAATAGTTTACCTGACAGATTTGTGGAGAGGGGAAGACTTTAGGACCAAACAAGAATTAGAGAGCATTATAAAATGCAAAATGGATAATTTTGATTACATTAAATTGAAAAGCTTCTGCACAAACAAAGCCAATGTAACCAAGATCAAGAGGGAGGTGGGAAATTGGGAAAGAATTTTTACAACCTGTGTCTCTGATAAAGGACTCATTTCAAAAATTTATAGAGAATTGAGCCAAATCTATATGAATACAAGTCATTCCCCAATTGAGAAATGGTCAAAGGATATGAATAGGAAGTTTTCAGAGAAAGAAATTAAAGATATCTATAAGCATATGAAGAAATGCTCTAAATCACTATTAATTAGAGAAATGCAAATCAAAACAACTCTGAGATACCACATCTCTCCAGTCAGATTGGCTAAGATGACAAAACAAGAAAGTGACAAATGCTGGAGAGGATGTGGGCAAATTGGAACGCTAATACATTGCTGGTGGAGTTGTGAACTTATCCAACCATTCTGGAGAGCAATCTGGAATTATGCCCAAAGGATTATAAATAATTTCATACCCTTTGACCCAGCCATACCACTCCTAGGGTTATATCCCAAAGAGATCATAGTAGTGGGAGGAAGAACCATATGTACAAAAATATTTTTAGCAGCCCTTTTTGTGGTTGCAAAGAATTGGAAACTAAAGGGGTGCCCATCAATTGGGGAATGGCTAAACAAGTTGTGGTATATGAATGTAATGGAATTTTATTGTGCTATAAGAAACGAGGAGGTGACGGATTTCATAATTACCTGGAGAGACTTATACAAACTGATGCTGAGCGAGAAGAGTAGAATCAGAAGAAATTTGTATACAATCACAGACATACCATATCTGTGACGACCAACTATGACAGACTGGACTCTTTTCAGCAATGCAGTGATATAAGTTAATCCCGAATGACTCAAGAAAGTGAGAAATGTGCCATCCAGAGATATAACTAGAAAGAACTGAGCCTGAATCCTGATGGAAGCAAACTAAATGATCTTGTTCTTCTCATTGTTTGGTTGTACTTCTTCCTTACCATCTTTCATCCCACCTAGTACAATATGCCTTTGTAATTGGAATAATGTTTAATATGAATGCATTTGCAGACCCTATACTGTACTATATGATGTCATGAGGGGAGGGGGGAGGGAAGTAAAGGAAATTTGAAAATCAAGGAACTATGGAATTGAATCTTGTCAACTGAAACTAAACTAATAAATTAATTTAAAAAAAAATAAATGCAGTTGAATGAATGAATAAGACAAAGTAGAGAACAGAACCCATTATTCACTGTAGATCCATTAAGGGTAGAGCCTTTATCATTCATCTAAAAAGTAGTCTATGTAAGACTGGTGAATTGCCCTCTGATTCCTTTATGGAATTAGTCAATAAAATTTAATTGTGAGAGGAAGAAGGGAGAGAAAACTTGAGAGTTACGTGCCTTCTTTTTGAAAAATAGTTTTTGAAAATCAATGAGCCAACAAAACTATCCCTGATCCTGCCCATGCATTCTCTTCCTGCTCATTTCCCACTTGTCTTGCTCCATTCTCTAAACACTAAGTTAAGAGAATGTAAAGAACTTCCTCAGGCAGCTACAATCCCAATATTCTCCACAGACTGGACACTCATGAGATCTAAACTAAAAGTGAGGTCAAGATACAAGGCTAATGGTGTCCTTACTACCCATCTACTTCTAGAAAAGTGGTTGATTTGAGATAAAGAATAAGACATATATTTTCAGGCAGAGCCATTGTAAAATTTTGTTTTTCTTCACTTTACATATTTGTTACAAGAATATTGCTTTTCTTTTGTCATTCCCCCTGGGGAAGAATGGGAGAGAAAAGAAATCCTTATTAATCCAAAAAAAAAAAAAAGTAAAATCATTTGAATAAGAACTTGGTGGCTGTTTTCCATCAAGTATTCTTCTCCTTCTCTTTCTCCTCCTCCTCCTCCTCCTCCTTCTTCTTCTCCTTCTTCTTCTTCTTCTTCTTCTTCTTCTTCTTCTTCTTCTTCTTCTTCTTCTTCTTCTTCTTCTACAAGGGAGAAAGGCAGGGCAATTGGGGTTGAGTGACTTACCGGAGGTTACACAACTAGTAAGTGTTGAATTTCTGAGGCTGGATTTGAACTCAGGTCCTCCTTACTCCAGGGTCAGTACTCTATTCACTGCACCACATAAGTGCCCCAAGGTCTTCATTTTTTTAGGCCTCAGATGTATTCTTATTTTCATGCTGGTCTTAATACTTGAGGAAAGAAGTCAACTTCCTCAATAATTTAGTATAAATCAATTATTATATCCTTTTTGATGCTATTTTCAACTTCAACTATCACCTGAGCCCACATAACATATTCTTTTGATAATGGTCATAGAGTCCTCACTGGAAGGTACCTTTTTCCCTGAAAAAGAAGTTTCCCCAATTCATTACTTTTATTTGTATATCATGTTAAAAAAAAATAGAAGGAAAACTCACCTACTTGGGGAAAAATCATACCTAGAATAAAACTAGAATAAAAAATTGTAAAATGTTAAATTTTCCTATTTCAGCACCAGAAGTTGGACAGAGTACAAAGCAACCCGACATAACAAATAATAGTAATGATAATGATAATAGATAGAATTTATATAACACTTCACATATGTTATCTCATTCAATCTTCACAACAACTCTATGAAGTAGCTGCTATTTTTATCTCCATCTTATCTATAAGGAAACAAGCTCTAGAGATTTGCCCAGGGCCACACAGCTAGGAAGTGTCTGACACAGGATTTGAAGTCAGGTTTGCCTGATTCCAGGTCCAGTGTTGTATCTACTGTGCCATTTGGGGAGATTTGGACTTATAAACCCTGGGTTCCAATCCTGACTCTGCTGCTCACTAACTGAATGACAAGATCAGGTCACTCAAACTTTATGAGTCTCAGTTTTCTTCTCTATAAAATAGGAATGATATACTGCTTACCATCTAGGATCTTATGAGAAAAATCTTTGTAAATTTTGGATTTCCATGAAAATGTGAGTTATTATCATTATTAGTAATGTGATGACTGTGAGGGGGCAGTGAAAAGAAAAGAAACAAGAGAGGCAATCCTAAAGATATCAGTTCTCCTCTACTGACTGGGAACAAAGCCAGTTTAAGCCAAGAAAGAAGGGAAGCATTTGGAGTGGTGAGTAGCTGGCTATATAAACTCCTTCCCATCACTCCCTTTCTGGCAAGTACAGCAGCTGGCTGCACATTTTTTGCCCGAGGGCAATTTCCTCCTGCTAGCAACAGTGATTGACAGCTGAGAGACTTTCTTATGTTATATTAGTGATCCAGGGGTTGAGTTGCTGATGGATGATTATTTATTTTGGGTCCAGGGAGACCCAGGGTATGTGTCATAGAAGTTCAGAAGAAAATGTGTTCTGCCCAGCAACTGTCAGTTCACAAGTCCCTTGGTCTGTGCCCAGGCCTAGCAGCTGTGTGTGTGTGTGTGTGTGTGTGTGTGTGTGTGTGTGAGAGAGAGAGAGAGAGACAGACAGACAGACAGACAGACAGACACACACACACACACACACACACACACACACACACACACAAAGAGAGAGAGGGAAGAGAGAGAAGAGAGGGAGACACAGAGACAGAGACAGAGAGAGAATACAGGGAGCTGGTGTACCAGAAAGAAGACAGCCCAAAGACTAAGAACCTAAGATAGATGCATCAATTAGCATGTCTCAGTCAGCTCCTTATAAACAAACGAGGAATGGAACTAGGAAATTAGTGCATAGAGGGGGAGGGAAACTTAATTCTCCTTAATTGAAAATTTTAAAAAAATAATACTAAAGAAAATTGTGATTGGGAAACAAGGAGAAATGGAAAGGAAGGAGAGGAAGGAATGTAATGACATAACTATCTTGAAAATAGCATCTTGGGGCAGCTAGGTGGTGCAGTGAGTAGAGCGTCAGCCCTGGAGTCAGAAGGATCTGAGTTCTGATCCAGCCTCAGACACTTAACACACAAACAAACAAACAAAAACCTAGCCATGTGACCTTGGGCAAGTTATTTAACCCCAATTGCCCTCTAAAAAGCAAAAAAAAAAAAAAGCATCTTAATTTGCAAAACAGTTTTAAACATTTCACTTTCTCCTACCAAAAACACTCTTGTTATACCAATTTTACAGATTAGTTAACATGAACACACAGATAGTAACTATATGAAGTGGGATTCAAACTCAGTTTTTCAATACTCCAAGGCCAGTGGTCTATCCATTTGCTATACTAATCTCATATGCCACTTAGATCCTCACACACAAGTCTTTATGGAAAATTGATACAGGGGAGATAATTTAAGAATCACTACCTGAAAACCATGATAAAAAAGAGCCTGGATGGCATCTTTCAAGAAATTATCAAGAAAAACTGCACCAATATACTACAACCAGAAGGTTAAAAGAATCCACCAATCACCTCCTGAAAGAGATCCCAAAATACAAATTCCAGAATTATAAGGCTAAGGAGAAAGTAGTATAAGCAGCCAGAAAGAAACAATTCAAATATCAAGAAGCCACAGTCAGGATTACACAGGATTTAGCAATTTCTATATTAAAGGATCAGAGGGCTTGGAATATGATATTTTGGAAGACAAAGGAACTTTAATTACAACCAAGAATCAACTACTCAGCAAAATTGAGCATGATCTTTCAGGGGGAATATGACTATTCAATGAAATATATACTTTTTTATCTTTCCTGAGGAAAAGGCTAGAGCTGAACATAAAATCAATCTTCAGATAGAAGACTCAAGAGAAACATAAAAAGGTAACCAGAAAAGAAAAAAAACAACATGTTAACCAATAAGGTCAAACTGTTTACATCCCTACATGGGAAGATTATGTATGTTAACTCTTGAGAACTGTATCTCTATTAGGGCAGTTAGAAGGTATATACATAGACAGAGGGTGCAGGTATGAGATGACTTTGATGTGATGATATTAAAATATTAAGTGATTGAAAAATTATACCAGGATAAAAGGAAAGGGGAGGAGAATGGGGTAGATTACAGCACATGAAGAGGAGCAAAAGATCTATTATAGTAGAGGGAAAGAGGGTAGGAGGTGTTTGAAATTTTCTCTCATCAGATTTGGCTCAAAGAGGAAATAACATACACACTCAGTTCAATATAGAAATTTATCTTACCCTATGGGAAAGCAGGAGGAGAAAGGGAAAAGAAAAGGGGGTGGGAATGACAGAAGTGAAGGCAGATTGAGGGAGGTAGTGGTCAGAAGCAAAACACTGGTGGAAAGGGAAGGAGTGAATGGAGAAAGAGAGAGACAGAGAAAGACAGACACAGACAGAGAAGTATAAATTGGGGGGAAAATAGGATTAGGATGGAGGGAAATAGACAGTTAATAACCATAACTGTGGTGGATGGGATGAACTCTCCCATAAAATAGAAGTGGGTAACAGAGTGGATTAAAAACCAGAATCCTACAATATGTTGTTTAGAAGAAACATACTTGAAGTGGAGAAACACACAAAGAGTAAAGGTAAGGGGCTAGAATAGAATCTATTATGCCTCAGCTGACCTTAAAAAAAAAGCAAGAGTAGCAATCCTGATCTCAAACAAAGCAAAAACAGAAAGATCTAATTAAAATAGATAAAGAAGGAAAATGCATCTTGTTAAAATGTACTACAGACAATGAAGTAATATCAATACTAAACATATATGTACCAAGTGGTATAGCATCTAAATTCTTAAGAGAGATTAAGTGAGTTGTAGGAAGAAATAGACAGCAGAAGTATGCTAGTAGGTGACTTCAACCTCCCTCTCTCAGAACCAGATAAATCTAACCACAAAATAAACAAGAAAGAAGTTAAGGAGGTGAATAGAATGTTAGCAAAGTTAGATATGATAGACCTCAGGAGAAAACTGAATGGAAACAAAAAGGAATACACCTTTTTCTCAGCAGGATATGGCATCTACACAAAAAATGACCATGTATTAGGACATAAAAGTTTCACAACCAAAGAAAGGCAGAAATATTAAATGTATGCTTTTCAGATCATGATTCAACAAGAAATATATGTAATAAAAGACCATATAAAGATAGATAAAAATTAATTGGAAATTAAGTATTCTAATCTTAAAGAATAAGTGGACCAGACAACAAAATTAATTATAGAAACAATCAATAATTTCATCAAAGAGAATGATAATAATGAGATAGAATACCAAAATTTATAGGATGCAGCCAAAGCAGTATTAAAGAGAAATTTTATATCTTCAAATGCCTGACAGAATAAAATAGAGAAAGAGGAGATGGATGAATTGGGCATGCAACTAAAAAAAACTAGAAAAGGAACAAATTAAAAGTCCCCGAATAAATACCAAATTAGAAATTTAGAACATCAAGGGAGAGATTAATAAAATTGAAACTAAGAAAACTATTAAACTAATAAATAAAACTAAAAGCTGGTTTTATGAAAAAAGTAATAAAATAGAAAAAACCTCTCATTAATTTGCTTTAAAAAAAGAAAGAAAACCTAATCACCACTATCAAAAACAAAAAGTGTAAATTCACTACCAATGAAGAGGAAATTAAAGCAATAATTAAGAACTAGTTTGCCTAAGTGTATGTCAATAAATCTGATAATATATGTAAAATGGATAAATGTTTAGAAAAAGTATGTAAATTGCCCAGATTAACAGAAGAGGAAATTAAATACTTAATAATATCAATGAAATGCCTATGAAAAAATCTCCAGGGTTAGATGGATTTACACATAAGTTCAACCAAATATTTAAAGGATAATTAATTCCAATAATATATAAAACATTTGGAAAAATAGGTGAAGAAGGAGTCCTACCAAATTTTTTTGATGACACAAATATGGTCATGAAACCCAAGCCAGGAAGAGTCAAAACAATTAAGAAAAAGACAAACCAATTTCCCTACTGAATATTGAAGCAAAAGTTTTAAATAAAATATTAGTAAAGATATTATAGGAATTTGTTACAAGGATAACACAACAATCAGGTGGGATTTATACCAGGAATGCAGGGCTTGTTCAGTATTAGTAACACTGTCAGCATAATTGCTCGTATCAATAATAAAACTAACAGAAAACATATGATTATCTCAACAGATGCAGAAAAAGCTTTTGACAAAATATAAGATCTATTCCTATTAAAAACACTTCAGAGCATAGGAACAAATTGAGTTTTCCTTAAAATGAAAAGTAGTACCTCTCTAAAAGCCATTAGCAAGTATTATATGTAATGGGGATAATCTAGAAGCTTTACTAATTTTTCATTCTTTTTTCACAATATGACTAATGTGGAAATATGTTTAACATGATTGTACATCTCTAAGGTATATTTTGCTTACTGTATTGGGAAGGAAAGAGGGGAGGAAGGGAAAAATTTGGAATTCAAAATCTTATAAAAATAAATGTTGAAAATTATCTTTACACTAATTGAAAAAATACTATAAAGTAGGGGAAAAGGGGGGGAAAGAACCTCTAACTTCTTTCAAAGTTCAGCACCCCTGTTCCCTCCTTCAGTATTATCTCCTTGCCTATTGCCAGTGGCTAGTGTTCTACCACATTTTATCTACTTTGTACACATTTTATAGTTTTCTGGGGATATCATTTTCCCCTCAATAGTGTATAAGCCCTTTGAGGGCAGGGATTGTTTCTATTTTGTTTGTATCCCCTAGTACATGCCTAAAATATTGTAAGTACTTGAAAAATGAATTGAATTAGTGGGTTGAATTAATCAATGAATCAATTAAGTTACTTGCATGAGCTCATAGAGCTAGTAAGTGAGCAGAGATAGAATTCAAAAGAAAGTCTACTGACTTTGAATCTGGTGGTTTTTCTACTTAGCATTCAGGTTAAAGTAGGCTAGCTTGCAAACATCAGAGGAAGCCGCTGAACTCTGCCAAAATTAAGCATAAAATCTGACCAGATAAGAAAATTAAGGTTAATATATGAAATCATAGCCATATTTCTGGATTCTACTTGATTGTGACTTAATCATTCTGAGATAACAATGACATGAAATCTGCCAGGCTTCTACATTGAGTAAATGCTATTTTGATAATATCTTTCCTTGATAATAATGGTAATGATAATTGTACAGCACTTTAAGGCTTCCAAAACACTTTTAAAAGATTCCATACAGTTTCTTTTAGTTTTATAATTAAGCAGATGCAGTGACTTGGTGGTATAGTGGAGAGAGGTCTGGTCTTCCAGGCAGGATGATCTGGGTTCAAGTCTTATCTCTGACATATACTGAGTGTGTAATTCTGGGTGAACCATTTCATCTCTTACTGCCTACAGACTACAGTTGCAGAGTATGTACTGATCAGCATGGGGACAAATTATTTCCTTAATGGGAATTCCAGATAACAATGAAATCACAGAGTCTGGTCCAAAATAAATAATCTAGATGAGGAAATCGGGACATAAAGTGAGTCCAACATAATTTGAATGTGAAGAAACCTTGAAGAACATCTAGTTCAACTTCATTGTCTTAGAGATGAGGAAACTGAGGCCCTGAATGTCAAAGAACTTAAACTGAGGTTACACAAACAGTACTACAGAGCAGTGTGCCCAAATTTCTTCCAGTTAACACTTCCTGTCTCATCTACATGAGTGAAAGAGTGAAGATAAAAGAAATAGAGATAGGAAAGGTCTGGAAGGAACCTACAGAGAACCAAATAAGTGAATTGCTCAACATCATTCAGTTTAGTGTAGGTAGATTCCAGAACATGCTATAATTAGTCTTTTTATTTCATGTTCTGGATCTAACATTAACTTACCCTCTATGTATCTTATAACTTTCCTAAGAGATTGTTTGCCCACAGAACAAGGTTCTTGATGGTGATAGGATGTTATGGGAATGGGAATCTGAAGATCTTCCCTGCCCCTTGGCCCCTTTAGAGGCTTAAATTACTCTGAGAACTTTACTTGATTTGAAAATATACTCTGCCCCCTAATAGGCTAATTGTGGTCACATAGAGTCTGTGGGTAGAGGCTTGTTTTTCAGGAATACCCACACCTTGGTGCTTTATGATGGGGCAATGGGTCAAGAGGGCTATGACATTCTCTGAGCCAGGAGAAGGCTATGATGAGAGATTTTGCTTTGGGGCTCACTTTGATAAGAGTTGTGTAATTTGACCAGATGAGACTCTGGGCAGCCATTGAGCCCTCCAGGTTTGAAAAGCCAGGTGTTGGTGCTTCCCTCTCTGGTAACTGCCTAGGTATGGATGTAATGGTCAGACAGCTGGAAGCCTGTCTGTTGATGTTTGTCTGTATTTGTTGTCCACTTATAACCTCTGTTTGTATTCTCTGAAGTTCAGGGTGCTGACCTTTTCCCCCTGAGCTACGTAATGACATATGTTTGATTAAAGCAAGATTGTTAACCCATTTTGAGTTGCTTTCCTTTAGAAAAGCAGATCTAGGATCCTGTGCTAGCAGTCATCCTGGGTATGCTAGGGTTCTTGCTGCTACAGAGAATTCCTGCAGTCTTCCATTATTGTAAAGAATACGGGCAATAGGGTAGAATTCACAAAGCCACACTTTCAGGTATGTGTCTAGTCAAGTTAATCTGGGATTTGTTTTTTATGAGTCACTACTGATTCCAACTACTTGATCAGTTCCCTTGACTCTCCCCCATGCTCCTGGACATAGGAAAAGCCCCATCAAGAGTTCTTATCCTCTTGGAAACACAAAATCCAGAGCCCATCTCCTTTGGACCAAAGTCCAAAGTTCTAGACACACAAACTTACATAGAAGAATGTTAGGTAGTAGTCTACAAGCAGGGATAGAAGTTCCTTGGGATGGAGGAGTTTCTAAGTCCCATATGTGTTTTTTTAAAAACACACAGAGACCCCACCCCCCCATCAGCCAGGTGTACATATATATACATATATATATATGTATGTATATATGTATGTATATATATATACATACACACATATTCTATATATGTACACATAAACACGTGAGTGTATTGTGTGTCTCTGTGTGTGCACGCCCGTGTGTGTGTGTGTGTGTGTGTGTGTGTGTGTGTATGTGTGTATGTGTGTGTATTACCAGAACGATACCCTACCCTGATGCTGGTCCATATGTATCTAACCCAACTGTTTCTGGGTAGGACCTGTGTCAAACAAACAATATGAATCCATTTGTACCATGTGCAAAGTTGCTTCCAGCTTATTACTTACTTGAACTCTTATTCTCCTAAAATGTCTCAGTAAAATGGCTAGAAATATTGGTAGTTGTAGAGTAGTGGTGCAAATCCAATTAGGTATGAAAATGACTGTTTACAGGCTATGCTTCTAGGCCCCAGGAGTTTCTGCTATGCAGTTCCCACTGATTGTCATTTCTATCCAAGAGAATGAAGACATAAGCATGAGCCTACCACATCAGTGGCCTAATAGAGAGATCATGTGGGCAGGTCTTGTCAACTTCAGTGTAAAAGCCTACAGATGCTTTCAGTTCACCAATTGTAATAAGTTGTTCAAACTACTCAGGCCCTAAGATTAACCTTACCTGTTACTGGTTTTGGTGACTTTTTACTTTTGCTCAGGATTGTTGATATTATCTCCATCTTTGGATGGGTGGCATTATTCAGAATAAATATGGTATTCTTTCCATTCGACACATACAACTAAAATCAACTTAATAAGCATTCAAGGCTTTGAAATAATCACCCAACTATTTTCCCCAAATTTATTAATGTATTTTTAGTTTTCAACATTAATTTATTTTTTAAACAAATGCTTTATTAACTTCTGTTTTACATCATTCATTTACGCCAGATTTTGAGTTACAATTATATTCCCCCCTGTTTTTCCCCTACCCAACCTCCCAGAATAGCAGCCCCACAAAATATCGCTTCCTCCAATCTGCTCTCTCCCATATCTTCTCCCATACCCCCTTCGACTTTTCCATTGGAGGAAGATGAATCTTTGTGTCCCAATGCCTGCACATCTTATCTCCCAATTATAAGCAAAAGAGTATTAATAATAGTATTTATATATATCTGAAACATTTAATCTTAAGACCTCGAATTTCAGATCCATTTCCTTCCTCCCTTGTCACTCATTCCCTCTGGGAAGATAAGTAATTCAGTATATGTTGTACATGTCTAGCTATGCTAAACATTACCACCTAGATATATTGTACAAGGCTGCTTATAATCCCCTCACACTCATCCCACCCCCCACCTGATCCATTCCATACTTGATCCTGTCCCTCTTCTATAGTGGGTACTTCCAACCTCCCCTCACCCCAAGGATGCCCTCCCATCCATCATCCCTCCTCTCATCCCCCTTCCCCCTATGCTGCTGCAGGGTGAGATATCCCATTTATTATGTATGCCATTCTCTCCCTGAACCAAATTCAATGAGAATGTGGTTTTGCCTTTTTGCCTTCCTATTCTTCCCCTCCCTTGCAACAACTTCCCCTTGCTTCTTCTACATGAGATAGTTTACCCTACCCTGTCTCTCCCCATCTCCTCCTGCTATTTTCCTCTCTCACCTCACAACTTCACCCCTTGAGTATCCTCCCTTCCCAACAAATTGAACCTATGCCCTCTATCCATATATAACTGTAACCATATACACACACATTCACATATGTATTCACATGACCATACACCCTTCTTCCATTATTTTCATAGTGAGAAAGATTTCATCAGTCATAGTTATTGGTTTTCCATATAGGAATGTAAATAGTTCAACTTTGATAAGTTCCTTTTGATTTCTTTTCCCTGATTACCTTCTCAAGCATCTCTTGCTTCTTGTGTCTGGATGTCAAATTTTCTAATCAATTCTGTTTTTTTTCCCTCAAGAATGCTTGAAAGTCCTCTATTCCACTGAATGACCATATTTTCCCCTGAAACAAAATACTCAGTTTTGCTGGGTAGGTGACCCTTGGGTTCATTCCCAGCTCTTTTGCCCTCTGGAATATGATATTCCATGCCCTTTGATCCCTCAGTGTAGACGCTGCCAGGTCCTGTGCTATTCTGATTGTGTTTTCACAATATTGAAATTGTTTCTTCCTGGCTGCTTGTAGCATTTTCTCCTTGATCTGGGGATTCTGGAACCTGGCTATAATATTCCTAGGAGTTTTCTTTTTGGGATCTTTTTCAGGAGGTGATTGGTGGATTCTTTCAACCTCTATTTTGCCCTCTGGATCTAAAACATCAGGGCAATTTTCCTTGAGAATTTCTTGAAGGGTGATTTCTAGGTTCTTTCTTTGATCATGGCTTTCAGCTAGTCCAATAATTTTTAAATTGTCTCTCCTGGATCTATTTTCCAGGTCAGTGGGTTTTCCCATGAGATAGTTCATATTGCCTTCTAATCTTTCATTTGTTTGGATCTGCTTAACAGCATCTTGATTTCTCATAAAGTCATTAGCTTCCATTTGCTCCAGTCTACTCTGAAGGAATGAATCTCATCAGTGAACTTTTGAGATTCTTTTTCCATCTGGCAAATTAGATTTTTTAAGGCATTCTTCTCCTCATTGCCCTTTTGGGCCTCCTTTGCCATTTGAGCTAGTCTATTTTTTAAGGTGTTGTTTTCCTCAGTCAGGCTGTTGACCCTCATTTCATACTTTTCCTGCATCCTTCTCATTTCTCTTTCCAATTTTTCCTCCACTTCTCTTATTTGATTTTTAAAGTCCTTCTTAAGGTCCTCCATGGCCTGCAACCTGCTCATGTTTTCCTCTGGGGCTTTTGGAGCAGGACTTCTGACCTCACAGTCCTCCGCCTGCTCTATGCTTCGATCCTCTTTGCCCCCAAAGTAGGAGTCTAAGGTTGCATTTTTCTGTTTAATTTGTTTCCTTTACCTTGGCATGTTGCCACTTAATTACTTGACTTTTGGGCTTGTTGCCACAGTATGGCTCTGGTGCCAGCCACGAACTTTAATCCCGAACGTGTGTGTGTGTGGGGGGGGGCAACTTCTGTTTCTGGCAAGCTGGAAACCCAACCACAACCTCCATCCCAGGTCACAATCCAGATCCAGGGAGGTTAAAGCAAGAGCCATTACCCCCCAAGACTGATCTCTGGATCTCCCTACAGTTCACAGGCCAGGAGCTGTTGCTGCCTCTGAAAACTACAAAATGGCATGTCTCCTCAGTGGCTTCTAGCCCCCAGGGGAGAAAGCCGATGTGTTCCCCAAATACTGGTCCCAAAGTCCATAGGGCATTAACCTCTCACTTTGTCCTAGGCATGTCTGTGTTGATAATTCTGGAATCGCCACAGCTGCTGGTGTTCTGGGGTCCCTCCAGCCGGCTGCTGGCCCTGCCGCCCTGGGGCTTAAACCGTGACTCAGGGGGACCTATGCTCAGCTTCCCGTGCACTGCGCACTGCGCTGCTGTGCTGTTCCTTCCTGCAGGTCTTCTGGGATCTCCTCAGTGGGAGGCTAGCTTCTCTGTGTTGTTCTGTGGGTGCTGAGGCTCCAGAAGTTGTTCAGAGTCCCCTTTTACATAGTTTGGAGGTAGTCTGGGGGGAGAGTGGCTTGGACGCGTTGTTTCTACTCCGCCATCTCCACATTAATTTCCACAAGATTTTGAATTACAATTTTTTTCTCCACATCTTTCCCTTACCCCCACCCCAAAATAGTGAGTCTGAATTCCCCCAATCTCTTCTTTTTTATTTCCTCCCCCTTCCCCCCCAAAAATTTCTAGTAGGGCAAGATGGCTTTTTATACCCCAGTGCTTGTATATCTTGTTTCCCAGTTGCATGTAAAATGTTTTTTAAATATTTGTTTTTAAAACTGTGTGTTCCAGATTTTTTTCCTTTCTTCCCTCCTCACCCACCCCCACTGTGAAGATAAGCAATTCAATATAAGTTGTACATGTGCAGTTATCCAAATCATTTCCATAGTAATTATATTGTGAAAGTAACTATATTTCCCTGCATCCTATTCAACTCCCACTTTTCTGTTTTCTCCTTTTACCCTGTCCATTTTCAAAAGTGTTTGCTTCTAACTACTCTCTCTCTCAATCTGCCTTCCCTTCTATCACTGTGCTCCCTGTGCTCCCCCTCCCCCCTATTTTCCTGTAGGGTAAGATACCCAACTGTGTGTGTATGTTATTCTCTCCTTAAGCCAAATTCAATTAGAGTAAGGTTGTCTCATTCTCTTTCACCTTCCTGTTCTTCCCCTACATTGTAACAGTTTTCTCTTACCTCTTTTATATGAGATAATTTTCCCTAATCTATCTCTCCCTTTCTCCTTCTCTGAATAAATTCCTATCTCACTTCTTAATTTTATTTTTTAGATATCATCCCTTCATATTCAATTCATTCTGTGCCCTCTATCTATATATGCATGTACATTTATATGCACATACTCACATATATTTATGCACACATATACCCCCCATAATACATGTATGTGTATGTATACACACATTCCCTTCAACTATCCTCATACTGAGAAGTCTTATGAGTTGTAATTATTATTTTTCCATGTAGGAGTGTAAATAGTTCAACTTTAATAAGTTACTTATGATTTCTTTTTCCTGTTTACCTTCTCATGCTTCTCTTGCTTCTTCTAGATGAAAGTCAGATTTTCTGTTCAGCTCTGGCTTTTTCATCAAGAATGTTTGAAAATTCTCTATTTCATTGAATGACCATATTTTCCCCTGAAGCATTACACTCAGTTTTTCTGGGTAGGTGATTCTTTGTTTTAATCCTAGTTCCTTTGACTTCTGGAATATCATATTCCAAGCCCTTTGATCCCTTAATGTAGAAGCTGCTAGGCCATGTGTTATCCTGATTGTGTTTCCACAATACTCAAATTGTTTCTTCCTGACTGCTTCCTTGACCTGGGAACTCTGGAATTTGGCTATAATATTCCTAGGAGTTTTCTTTTTGGGATCTTTTTCAAGAGGTGATCAGTGAATTCTTTCCATTTCTATTTTTCCCTCTGATTCTAGAATATCAGGACAATATTTATTGATAAATATGGTGTCTAAGCTCTTTTTTTGATCATGCCTTTCAGTTAGTCTAATAGTCTTTAAATTACCTCTCCTGGATCTATTTTCCAGGCCAGTGGTTTTTCCAATGAAATATTTCACATCACCTTTGATTTTCTTTATTCATTTGGATCTATTTTATAGTATCTTGATTTCTCATAAAGTCATTATCTTCCATTTGTTCCATTCTAATTTTGAAGAAATTATTCTGTTCAGTGAGTTTTTGAAATTCCTTTTCCATCCGGCAAATTCAGCTTGTTAAGACATTCTTCTCCTCATTGGCTTTTTGGTCCTCTTTTGCCATTTGAGTTAGCCTATTTTAAGGTGTTATTTTTGGGGTCTCTTTTAGCAGGCTGTTGACTTGCTTTTTATGATTTTCTTGCATCATCCTCATTTCTCTTCCCAATTTTTCCTCCACTTCTCTTACTTGAGTTTCAAAATCCTTCTTGAGCTCCTCCATGGCCTATAACCAGTTCATGTCTTTCTTATAGGCTTTTGATGTAGGAATTCTGACTTTGCTGTCTTCCTCCCATTCCATGCTTTGATCCTTTTTGTCCCCCAAAAAGGAATTAATGGTCTGATTGTGTTTTCTCTGCTTGCTTATCTTGCCAGTCAATTACTTGACTTTTGAGGTATTTGCCACAGTAGAACTCTGCTTCCAGAATGGAGAGAGATTTGTCCCAAATCACTGGGGTTTTTGCAGCTGACAGACCTATTAGGAGGGCACACTCTCTGAAGCCCCCTCAAGTTCTGGCACACTGGCCACACTCCCCAAGACCACCAGCCAAGACTCTGATCCAGATCCAAGCAGGTTAAAGCAAGAATGATTATCCTCTGATTGGTCACTTGGGCCCCCTATGATCTGCAGGCCTGAAGCTCTGCAGGTAGCTACACAGCAGCAGTTGCAGCCACTGTGCATCTGCCACTTCTGTCTCCGCAAATAGGGACCAGGCCGATTTTTCCCTCTTCCAACAGAGTTCCTCACTGACCTTTTACTTTCTCTTTGGAGTTTATGAGTTGAGAAGTCTGGAAACTGCCACTGGTGATACACTCTCCTGAAATCTGCTCTGGCTGCTATTGGTCTGGGGCCCTGGGGCCAGAAACACATGGCTCATGCGGGACTGTGCTCGACTCCCAGCCTGGAGTGATAGACCCTCCCTTTCAGCCTGCCTTCAGTGGGAGATGTGTTTCTCTCTGTCACTTTATGGGTTCTATAGCTCTAAAATTTGAGTCATATTTTACAGGTATTAGACATGGTTGGAGCTGGAGCTGCATGGCTTTCCTCTTTTTTACTTCTTCATCACCAAAACTTTTATAGATTATCTTCAACTTGCCACAATGATACACATGTTTTTAAATTATGCAGCTAAAATACCTCTTATTTATTGCTACTAAAGAGGTCATCATATTCAGGCTATTGCAAAGGTTATCATATTGGTCTGCCAACCTCCATACAACTCTCCCTTCTCCAATCCACCCAACCTGACACTGGCATATTAATGTTTTTAAGCCATTACTTTGTAAGCTAACCTCTTTTCTTAGAAACCTACATGGTGTATGAGTATTACTTCTGCGTTATCATTCTCAAGTAGAATCTTAGGCAAGTTACATAGCAAAGATAAAGTCTTGGGCTGCCTCTTGAAGGTCATTATAAACTGATCTGATATCAGAAGACTGAGACTACCAGGTAATGGGAAAATATCAAATATAATTGCAACATATGGCTTTCTCAGGAAGAAAGGGAAACAGATGCACACACAGCTCTGCTGGAAACCTTCCCAATAGCTGGTAGCCTGTGAGACACACAGTGACATTAAGGAAAAATCCTGAGGAGCCCTACAATGTAACCACTTACAATGCAAGGCATGGTACTTCCTAAATCATAGAGGTTTGAAATGCAGCCAAAACTTCTATATACTTAAACAAACAGTAGCCAGTTTATAACTACCAAAAATGAGGTCCACTTTTCCTCCTCTTTAAATCCTCCATTTCATTTTGCCCTCATAGATCCATAATGGCAGCAGAGAATTACTCAGGGGAGTTGCTTGATGGGTGCTATTCTTAGAGTTAGTGCTGATTCAGCTGAGGATTAGCCCATTGACCCTGGCCAAGGTGCTGAAATTTGGTACCCTGGGAAGCCATAGGCCTCTTGAACCCTATAGCCTCACATTTTTTTTCCCTACCACTCAGCCCAAGTCTCTGTTTATTGGCATATTGTTTGGGCTTCAAGTTGCCACCATTATTCCTACCTTTTGGGATCCCCTAATCTCCAGCTGGAGAAAGACCAGTGACTAGAATTTGTTTTCTTTTTTTTCCCCCTTTCTCCTTACTTATTTTTATTCCTGTTGTATTCCACCTCTCCAGTAACAGTGTTCCAATAATTTGGGTGACTTTAAGAAAATTTATTATTATAAACTTCAGGCATCATGCCATCCCAAATTCAGAGTCAGAAGGTACATTAGAGCATATATAATATAACATCCTTATTTTGTAAATCCTATTCCTAGAGAGAATGTTCAATGGAGACAGGTTGTAGAACAGAAGTATATTAACAAAAACCATTAGTTTTTGTTGTTTAATCCTGCTTTTCACGGTCAGATATAGAACATTACTCTATTTAGAAATCATTGGATCATAAATTAAAGTTGGTAGGACCTTAGAGGTCATCTAAATTCAACTCCCTCATTTTAAAAATTAGTAAATAAAACCAGCCCCAGAGAGATTAATTGATTTGTCTGGAGTCACATAGCTAGGTCCTGTGACTCCACATCCAGTGCCCTTTACATTGTACCAGACTGTCTTCCCTAGTTCCCTCCTTATATTTTTTACTCTCAGTCTGATGGTTGATGTTAGTTTCGTTCTGTTTCCATGGCTCTTGAATTGGATGCCAAGGTTTCCCTTCAGTCTGCTTTTCCATTCTGCAACATGGAATTTGAGAGTCTGAGGCTTAATCTGGGATTTCATTTCTTTGTGTGTTCCAAGTTCATGAGATCTGTCCTCATGACTATAGGTTTAGAAAGTCTATCCTGCCTCTCAAACTCCTAGGCAAAAATGATTTTTTCCCTTTTTGGGTTCCAAATTATCCACCCTCTGTTTTAAATCTCATGTCACTTCATGCTTCCCAGAATATTGCTAGACTCTGGACCTTCTTTTAGATGTTTTGCCTCTTACTTTGCCTCCTGTCCTTTTTGAGCTCCTGAAATAAGGTCTTTAGGGGTGGCTAGGTGGTGCAGTGAGTAAGAGCACTGGCCTCGGAGTTGGGATGACCCGAGATTGAATCCGGCCTCAGAAAATGAGCACCCACACATAAATAATGACTAGCCGTGTAACCTTGAGCAAGTTACTTAACCCCAATTGCTTAAAAAAAAAATAAGGTCTTTAGGGCAGATTTTTTGACTGTCTCAGCTCTTGATATTAAGAATAAGTACCTAACACATGACAGACAGACACACCCAAGATACAATGGAGTCTGCATACATTTCCAACCACAGGGTCATGAGTCATTTGCCCAATGGGTAGATCTTGAAGGCTAAATGCTCTTACAATTTAAAAAATTGCATGGACATATAGCAGTATCAAAATATCATCTCCTCTACCCTCGCTCACCCTTCCTTCCCAATGAACATTACAGGATAGATATTCAGACTTTTTAGCCTAACTTCCAAAGCTAAAACTTCTATCATTTGATCCCTTTTATATGACCAATCGAATCTCTCAGTATTCCTCTATAGGTTACCTCCCCCATTCCAGAAAACATGGTCTATTCATTATCTCCCAAGAGAGACAGATATATAATTTCCCTGAAAATTTGCGCGCGCGCACGCACACACACACACACACACACACACACACACACACACACACACACACTATTTTAGTCTGATCCTTAAAGGTTCAGCTTGAAGTCTCACCTCCTCCATGAAGCCCTCCTTAATTGGACCAGTCTTTGGTAAAATTTCCTTTCTCTGTGGCATTTACCATCTGTATTACTCATATGGCATCTCATTTTGATGTTTTACTTTGCTTTTTATTTTTTAATATTTTTCCACTTAGTTTGTAATCCCTTTGTTATCTCAGTACTAACAGTATCTGCAATACAATGGATGTTCAGTAACATTTGTTATCGGTGGTGTTGGTAATAATGAGTGATAGTTATGGGACCATAGGATCATAGACATAGAGCTGGGAGAGATCTCAGGGCTATATACTTCAATTCCCTCATTTTACATGTGAGGAAACTGAAGCCCAAGGAAGTCAAATGAGTTGTTCATGGTCACACAGCTAGTAGGTGGTTGTGGTGGCGGTGGGGTGTGGATAATGGTGATGCATATGATAATTATGAAGACAATCATGATAATGAGCCATAATGATGTGGTGGCTAAAAAGTTGGATTTGGAATCAGAGAGACTTATTTTCATGACTTACCTCTAAAACTTGTAACTCTGTGGTCACTGGTCATTTAATCTGTCTGAGCCTCAGGTCCCACATCTGTAGAATGAATATAGTATAATAATCCTTCAATTCCCGCCTCATGTGTTATCATGAGGTTCAAAAGTGATGACTCACATGAAACACTTTGCAGTCCTTGAAGCTCCCTATTTAAGGTAATCATGGTGAAAATGAAGAAGAAAAGGTTGATGATTCAAGGATGTGATGATGATGATGATGAAGAAATTTGTATTCAATCTAATAAGCAATAATTTGCAAAGCTATTGAGAAAGGAGAGAAACTTGTAATATCTAAATGTTTTTAAATAGAAGAAAGAAGAAGAAGAAGGAAGAAGGAGGAGAAAGAGGAACAGGAGGAGACAAAGCATAAGAAAATGATGAAGAATGCCTGCAGCAGCAATAGCAACAACAGAAAGTCATGGCATCTCTGAATTTTGCATCCACATCTATGTAATCGGCTCTCACACTTTTACCTACATTCTGCTTCTCAGTTCTCAGGGTCCTAATAAAAACCTGAAGTGCTTCCCATAGAGGGGCTGAGGGAAAAGCTGAGCTATGGCAAACGTGGATGAGAGAGAGACATAGATGCAGAAGAAAAATCATGGCATTAAGACTGAGGTTCTGGTCCTGGCTTCATTTTATCTATCTATCTACCTACCTATCTATCTATCTATCTATCTATCTATCTATCTATCTATCAAATCTCTGTCTGTCTCTGTCTGTCTCTCTCTACTAACTACTGTATGATGTTGAGGAAGTCATTTCCCTTTGCTTGGCATCAATTTCTTTATTGAGAAATGGTCATTCTTAACCTCAAAGTGATATTATGAGGAGAAAGTGAAATTATAAGACTGATATTGCTTTGAAAAAAGTGAAATATACCACACAAAAGCAAAGTATTGCTTTATTCCACTTATTGTTTTGCTATTATTGCAGAGAGGAAGAGGATGAAACTGTGGCCTCAAATTTCACCAAAAGACAGAGGTATAATTAATAATGTTTGCTTCTTTAAAAAAAAGTGAGGGGAGTGTCACATCTCTGACAGTTAATAGCAGTGCTTGACTCTGGACAATTCAGTTAATTTCCCAGAACCTCAAGCAACTCTCTAAGTCTTATCTTTTTAAGTTATAGGCAGGTTTTCATTAAGACAATCACAAATCCTTGACATGTTGATTATTATCCTGGGAGGGCTAGGACAGAGTGGATCCTGGACAAACAAATAAGATAAGGAAATGGGATCACTACTTGGATAATTTGGGGGAGGGAAATGGAAGAGAATAAACATTTTTATAACATCTACTATGTGCAAGAGACTGTGCTACGCGCTTTACAAATGTCCTGTTTGATGCAGAAATCCACTTTCTCCAGTAATACCCTTGTAATTCAATAAAGGTGTTTCTCTTACAGTACTTGAATTGCCCCATAATTGTAATAATTCTTCAGTTGACTTTGAGGGGCAATATAGTATGAAAGAACTACTTTCTCTCCCATTCCCCAAGGACTGCGTATAAGTATTGTCACTCTATTCTGGACAATTTCTAGTCCATTTTATTTATTTATTTATTTATTTATTTATTCATCCATCCATCCATTCATTTAATTATTTATTTATTTGTTTGTTTGTTTATTTATTGCTTTTTTTTTTGGAGGGCAATTGGGGTTAAGTAACTTTCCCAAGGTCACATGGCTAGGTTTTTGTTTGTGTGTGTTGTCTGAGGCTGTATCCGAACTCAGGTTCTTCTGACTCCAGGGCCAGAGCTCTACTCACTGCACTACCTAGCAGCCCCTCTAGTCCATTTTAAAAGACCATTTCTGAGTTATTCACTAAACTTGTCAAATATTTTATTTAGGGAAACCAATTTTTAGCTGAGAATTAAGTAAAAGTAATTGAGATAATTTTGATTGAGATATTGAGATAATTTTCTATGATTTGGTCTCTAGATTCCAACCAAATCAATACCAGTGTAACTAACTCATTGTCATCTGTTTTACTGGAAAAGAAAGGTATGAAAATAGGAAAGAAAAATTAATATTATATTAATACACACTTACATATTAATTTTCTGTATTTCTGGGTCAATAACAAGAATAAATGAATGAAAGTGCTTGCTACATCCCAGCCACTATGAAAAAATATGAAAGACAAAAAATGCAAAATATGATTGCAGAAGATACAGATTGGCTGACCATTACATTAGAGCAGCTTGATGCCCTGTTCACCACCATATCTATGTACTTCAGAATATCACAGAAAGATGAATATTAACTTTTCTCATTCGTAAGAATTATTTGCTGCAAGAATTAGTATTTTATTCATTGGTATCTTGAGAATTGTTAAAATTGTGCTAAATCATGAAGCTATCCTTTGAGATTTGGTGAAATGGAGACCTAAAGAGGTAATTTAATGGAATGTTTTCTCCTTAGCCTCCAAAATGGTGAAGGGTTTTTTTTTTTTCTGCTAACCTGAAAAAATAAAAGTCAGCTGTTTCCATTTATAAATATTTTATTGAAATACATTATGAGGGCCCTTTTTAACCAAGCAAATGGAGTACTTGCCTTTTCTTTGCAAAAGTTGAGATGTTTATTGTCTAGTTTAAAAGAAAAAAAAAGAGGTATTAATAGAGCTGGGTTTGGTGATACGAATTTAAGGCATCACTGAATGGAGACTTAGAGATTAAAATATTTCTTCTGGATGGTTGTAGAGTGCAATAATTACAAGGGGGAAATAGGGCTCTGGTCATAAAAGAGTCTGAAAAGTTTTTCAGAAACTACATTTGGGTTTTGTATGGGACTCCAGGGATCAGCTCAGCCCAGCAGGGAGGGCTCTGAACAGTCAGGTTTCTGCTTCACATTGTGGTTAATTAGAAAAACAAGTTCTGGACACCTCCCCTCCTGCCCTGGTGGAGTTCACTGAGTGCTCTTAAGGCAGAACACCTCCTGCCTTCTCTTCCCAGTAGTGGCAATGGGGCACTGTCCTTGGTCCTCATATCACTAATGTGGTCTTTTCAGTGAGCTTTTCCCAGCCTTTGACCTTTCCACTTGATTGACTGATTTTTTTTTTTTGCTGACCTCCACCCTCGAAGCCTCAAATTTCACCAAAAGACAGAAGTATAATTAATAATTTTTGCTACTTAAAAAAATTTAGGGGAGTGGTGCAAAAGAAATAAGCAGATACAATCTGATGGGGGTTGGAGGAAATGTGGGTGTAGGAAAGAGTAACATCATTAGTAGACTCTGGATATGGTAGCTGAGGTTAGGTAAGGAAGAGGGATCAATAAACATTTATGAAGCACACATTACATCCCAGGCACTAGGCTGGGGATATTTTTTGGCAAAGGCAAAAGACAGTACCAAGGAGCTCACAACCTAATGTAGAAACAAACTATATACAGAATAAATTAGAGATATTGAGAGAATGAATGCACTTAATGGAAATTGGGAAAGGCTTTCTTTAAAAGTGAAATTTTTCGTGAGATTTGAAGTAAGTTAGGGAAGTCAGACAGAAGAGACAATGAAGGAAAATCTTCCAGGCATGGGGGGCAGCCAGTGAAAATGGCTAAAGTTAGAAGATGAATTATTGATTTGAGTAGTATCAAGGGAACTAGCATTACTGGCTAGCAGAGTATTGATTGTGTATAAGGTGTAAGAAGAATGGAAAGAGAGAATAAGTTATAAAAGGCTTTGAGTGTAAAACAGAAAATTTTATCCTCAATCTTAGTTATGATAGAGAACAACTGGTGTTTATTGAATTGGGGATGGGTGATGACATGGTCAGATGATAGGAAGATCACTTTGTCAACTGATTAAACTAGGCAGAGACTTGTGTCAGGAAAAGAAACAGAAAACTACTGCAATAGTGTAGGCATGAGGTGATGAGGACCTACACTAGGGTTGCAGCTGTGTCAGAGGAAAGGTGGGGCTATATAAACAGGCATTATAAAAGTAAAATTGACAGCGGAGCCAAGATGGCGGAGTAGAAACAGCTTGTCCAAGCAACTCTCCCTCCCAGACTACATCCAAACTATGTAAAAGGGGACTCTGAACAACTTCTGGAGCCTCAGCACCCACAGAACAACACAGAGAAGCTAGCCTCCCGCTAAGGAGAGCCCAGAAGCCCTGCAGGAAGGACCAGCACAGCAGTGCAGTGTGCAGGGCATGGGAAGACAAGCATAGGTCCCCCTGAGTCACGGTTTAAGCCCCAGGGCGGCAGGGCCAGCAGCCGGCTGGAGGGACCCCAGAACACCAGCAGCTGTGGTGATTCCAGAATTATCAACATAGACATGCCTAGGACAAAGTGAGAGGTTAGTGCCCTATGGACTTTGGGACCAGTATTTGGGGAACGCATCGGCTTTCTCCCCTGGGGGCTAGAAGCCACTGAGGAGACATGCCATTTTGTAGTTTTCAGAGGCAGCTCCAGTTCCTGGCCTGCGAACTGTAGGGAGATCCAGAGATCAGTCTTGGGGGGTAATGGCTCTTGCTTTAACCTCCCTGGATCTGGATTGTGACCTGGGATGGAGGTCGTGGTTGGGTTTCCAGCTTGCCAGAAACAGAAGTTGCCCCCCCACACACACACACACGTTCGGGATTAAAGTTCGTGGCTGGCACCAGAGCCATACTGTGGCAACAAGCCCAAAAGTCAAGTAATTAAGTGGCAACATGCCAAGGTAAAGGAAACAAATTGAACAGAAAAATGCAACCTTAGACTCCTACTTTGGGGGCAAAGAGGATCGAAGCATAGAGCAGGCGGAGGACTGTGAGGTCAGAAGTCCTGCTCCAAAAGCCCCAGGGGAAAACATGAGCGGGTTGCAGGCCATAGAGGACCTTAAGAAGGACTTTAAAAATCAAATAAGAGAAGTGGAGGAAAAATTGGAAAGAGAAATGAGAAGGATGCAGGAAAAGTATGAAATGAGGGTCAACAGCCTGACTGAGGAAAACAACACCTTAAAAAATAGACTAACTCAAATGGCAAAGGAGGCCCAAAAGGGCAATGATGAGAAGAATGCCTTAAAAAGTCGAATTTGCCAGATGGAAAAAGAATCTCAAAAGTTCACTGATGAGATTCATTCCTTCAGAGGTAGACTGGAGCAAATGGAAGCTAATGACTTTATGAGAAATCAAGATGCTGTTAAGCAGATCCAAACAAATGAAAGATTAGAAGGCAATATGAACTATCTCATGGGAAAACCCACTGACCTGGAAAATAGATCCAGGAGAGACAATTTAAAAATTATTGGACTAGCTGAAAGCCATGATCAAAGAAAGAACCTAGAAATCACCCTTCAAGAAATTCTCAAGGAAAATTGCCCTGATGTTTTAGATCCAGAGGGCAAAATAGAGGTTGAAAGAATCCACAGATCACCTCCTGAAAAAGATCCCAAAAAGAAAACTCCCAGGAATATTATAGCCAGGTTCCAGAATCCCCAGATCAAGGAGAAAATGCTACAAGCAGCCAGGAAGAAACAATTTCAATATTGTGGAAACACAATCAGAATAGCACAGGACCTGGCAGCTTCTACACTGAGGGATCGAAGGGCATGGAATATGATATTCCAGAGGGCAAAAGAGCTGGGAATGAACCCAAGGGTCACCTACCCAGCAAAACTGAGTATTTTGTTTCAGGGGAAAATATGGTCATTCAGTGGAATAGAGGACTTTCAAGCATTCTTGAGGAAAAAACCAGAATTGAATAGAAAATTTGACATCCAGACACAAGAAGGAAGAGATGCCTGAGAAGGTAATCAGGGAAAAGAAATCAAAAGGAACTTATCAAAGTTGAACTATTTACATTCCTATATGGAAAAGCAATAACTGTGACTGATGATATCTTTCTCACTATGAAAATAATGGAAGAAGGGTGTATGGTCATGTGAATACATATGTGAATGTGTGTGTATATGGTTACAGTTATATATGGATAGAGGGCATAGGTTCAATTTGTTGGGAAGGGAGAATACTCAAGGGATGAAATTATGAGGTGAGAGAGGAAAGTGGCAAGAGGAGATGGGGAGAGACAGGGTAGGGTAAACTATCTCATGTAGAAGAAGCAAGGGGAAGTTGTTGCAAGGGAGGGGGAGAATAGGAAGGCAAAAAGGCAAAACCACATTCTCATTGAATTTGGTTCAGGGAGAGAATGACATACATACTAAATGGGATATCTCAACCTGCAGCAGAATAGGGGGAAGGGGGATGAGAGGAGGGATGATGGATGGGAGGGCATCCTTGGGGGGAGGGGAGGTTGGAAGTACCCACTATAGAAGAGGGACAGGATCAAGTATGGAATGGATCAGGTGGGGGGGTGGGATGAGTGGGAGGGGATTATAAGCAGCCTTGTACAATATATCTAGGTGGTAATGTTTTGCATAGCTAAACATGTATAACATATACTGAATTACTTATCTTCCCAGAGGGAATGGGTGACAAGGGAGGAAGGAAATGGATCTGAAATTCGAAGTCTTAAGATTAAATGTTTCAGATATATAAAAATACTATTATTAATACTCTTTTGCTTGTAATTGGGAGATAAGATGTGCATGCATTGGGACACAAAGATTCACCTTCCTCTAATGGAAAAGTCAAAGGGGGTATGGGAGAAGATATGGGAGAGAGCAGATTGGAAGAAGCAATATCTTGTGGGACTGCTATTCTGGGAGGGTGGGTAGGGGAAAAACAGGGGGGAAAATAATTGTAACTCAAAATCTGGCAGAAATGAATGATGTAAAACAGAAGTTAATAAAGCATTTGTTTTAAAAAATTAAAAAAAAGAGTTAGGAGCCCAAGGGTCAAGATTTAGTTCTTTCATGCATTGAATGCATGGGTCTAGTCAGAGTATCCATACGCCCAGGTGAGATGTATAAGGCTCTATCAGTGAAAGTGGACACCTTATGCACTCATTTTGTATATAAAGAAATCTATGTTATAGATAGACAGATATACTTGTTATATCCCCTGCTATACTGTCCGTGCTTTGAGTTGATACTATTCAGTTTTTTACTTTGTTTCCCAGCACCTGACAGTGCTTAGTATGCTACTATTATACACCTATATTTAAAACATTTAATAAATGCTTATTGATTAAGTTTCAAAAAAAAGTAAAATTGACAGACATTGGCAAGAGATCAAATATGATAGGGAGTAAGGTGTCAAGGATGATCCTGAGGGTCCAAACCTGGGTGACTGGGAGGATAGTAGTACACTTGACATTAATAGGAACCTTAGGAAATGGGGGGGAGGTTTGGAAGAGAAAGAGAAAGAGTTTAGTTTGGCACATATTGAATTTAAGATGTCTGCAGAACATCCAGTTTGAGATATCCAAGAGGAAGTTAGTTATGAGAGACTGGATGTCAGTTAAGAGATTAGAGCTAGCTAAGTACACTTAGGAATCATCAGTATAGTGATGAGAGCTGAATCCATGAATGATGATATAATCAAGTAAAATAGTATAGAGAGAAAACAGAAGAGGGCCCAGGTTAGAGACGTGTGGGACACCCATGATTAACAAGCATAACCTGAAAGAAGATCCAGCAAGAAAGACTTAGAGTGTCAAAATATATAAGAGTAGGACCAGAGGAAAGTAGTGCCACAAAAACATTAGAGTAAAAAGTGTCAAAGTCTGCAGAGGATTCAAAAAAGATGAGAATGAAGAAAAGGTCATTAGATTTTGAAATTAAGGAATCATAAGTAACTTTGGAGAGAGTAGTTTCTGTGAAATGATGAGGTCAAAATCTAGACTAAAAAGTAAAGAAGATGGAAGTACCCACTGTAGATGGCCCTTTCGGTGAGTTTAACCACAAAAGGAGGAAAGACAGAGGACAACAGAGGAGTGAGAGTTTTTGAGGATAGGAAAGTTGTGGGGATGTTTACAGGCAGGAGATAAGCAGCCAGTAAACAGGGAGAAATTGAAAATAAGTAAGAGAATGGTGGTGATAGAAGGGCCAATCTGCCAGAGAAGACAAGATGTAATTGGATCACTTGTGCACATAAAGGGACATTGTGCATGTTGCCTTGGCAAGGAGGACAATCTCATCATGTGAGACAAAACTGAAGTTAGTGGAAGAATGCATCTGGGTGATAAAGAATGAAGAAGAAGGGTGAAGAAAGAGCTCTAGGCAAAGGGACTCAATCTTTACGGTAAAATATAAGGCAAGATTTTCAACTGAGATAGTAGAGAGAGGGAATTGTGTAAACTTTGAGGGGGAATGAAATTGTTTGGAAAAAACCAATGGAGTGAGTAGAATAGGGAGTTTATTAGGAAAGTGTAAAAGACCTGCTTTGCTGCAGTGAAGATCCAGCTGAGATTATGTAATAAATTTGCAATGGATGCAGTCATGATTCACAATATGAACTATCAAAGGACCACAAAGATAGAGGCTCAGGGCCAGCAGTCTCTGAACTACTGTGTGGAAGAAGTCAAACCTTTTAGAGGAAGAGTGACTCTATAGGAAAAGCAACTCTTCATGTTGATAACCTGAGCCAAAGCACCATAGGTTTATCTTGCCCTAATGATGCCTTTGTCCATATAAGTGAATGAATGTCAGAAATCACAAAAGGGTTTCATGAAATGGGATCTAATTTAGATCTCAACATCTTGCCATGAGGAAAAGTTTCAAATGGCAGGTTAAGGTTTAAGGGGATAAAGAAAAGGTTTAATAATATTCTAAGTGAAATCCACTTCTTTATTTTTTTCCTTTAGTTGAGTGCTGATAAACATACACATTTGTAAAGATTAAGCTGTGCTTGTTTTCTCTTAGTTGGGAGAAGAAGAGGAGAACTTAAAAAGGCAAACAACTCAGCCAAGCACTGAATTCAATTGGACTGACATTTGGGAATTATTTGATTTTATCTGAGGTTATCTCTTAATCCAAGTCTACACAAAGCAAGTATTTCTCATTGCATGGTGGCATTTGATTTAAAATGGATTTTCCTCATTCATCCTGCCTGCCCACTTCTGAGTCAATGAAATGGAGAGGTTGGGGTTAAATGATACGTTATCCTTATTCCATTCAGATAAAGAACATGGAAAGTTAACATTACAAAAGCTTTCCTGCAGAAGACTGGAAAATGAAAAGAATAATTTTCATCTCCATGGTAGACAAAGCAAGTGGGTTTATGGTGGACCATGAAGGCTTTCTGAAAAATAAAAGATAATATCCTGACACTAAAAACTGCTTTACAACAGATAGTTTTGATTTCATCATCTGAAAATCAACATTTATCAATTGGGGAATAACTCATATTCTTCTAAGTCTGACTATTCTCTCTATATTTGAGAAAGGAGGTTGTTATTGGAGAAACTTGCTATAAATCCCCACCCCACAGTTTTCTGCTTTCTTCATCAGCTTGACTGCATAGATTTTCTTTGTGTAAAAACTTGTTAATTTCATGTAATTGAGATTATCCATTGTATATCACATAATGGTCTTTATCCCTTGCTTGATCATAAATTCTTCCCTTATCTATACGTATGAACAGGAAACTATTGCATATTCCCCTAATTTGCTTATGGTATCACCATTTGTGTCTAAATCATGTACTCTTTTGGACCTTACTTTTGTATACAGTGTGAGATGCTGATCTATACCTAGGTTCTACCAAATTCCTTTCCAGTTTTCCTAGCAGTTTTTGTCAAATTCTTATGAGAACTCCTGCACCAAAAGCTTCCAAGAAAAATACAAGCTGGTTATAGGCCATAGAGGACCTTAAGAAGCAAATAAGAGAAGTTGAGGAAAAATTGGGAAAATAAATTAGAATGATGCAAGAAAATTACAAAATGAGAGTCAACAGCCTGACTGAGGAAAATAACACCTTAAAAACAGAATAACTCAAATGGCAAAAGGGGCTCAAAAAGACAATTAGGAGAATGCCTTAAAAAGCTGAACTTGCCAGATGGAAAAAAGAATTTCAAAAGCTCAGTGAAGAGAATCATTCTTTTTTTTTCTTTTCTTTTTTCCTTTTTTTCTTTTTTATTTTTTTAAACTTCTGTTTTACATCATTCATTTCCGCCAGATTTTGAGTTACAATCATTTTCCCCCCGTTATTCCCCTACCCAACCTCCCAGAATAGCAGTCCCACAAAATATTGCTTCCTCCAATCTGCTCTCTCCCATACCTTCTCCCATACCCCCTTCAACTTTTCCATTAGAGGAAGGTGAATCTTTGTGTCCCAATGCCTGCACATCTTATCTCCCAATTATAAGCAGAAGAGTATTAATAATAGTATTTATATATATTTGAAACATTTAATCTTAAGACCTCGAATTTCAGATCCATTTCCTTCCTCCTTTGTCACCCATTCCCTCTGGGAAGATAAGTAATTCAGTATATGTTGTACATGTCTAGCTATGTAAAACATTATCATAGTAGATATATTGAACAAGGCTGCTTATAATTCCCTCCCACCCATCCCAACCCCCACCTGGTCCATTCCCTACATGATCCTGTCCCTATAGCGGGTACTTCCAACCTCCTCTCCCCCCAAGGATGCCCTCCCATCCATTATCCCTCCTCTCATCCTCCTTCCCCCTATTCTGCTGCAGGTTGAGATATCCCATTTAGTATGTATGTCATTCTCTCTCTGAACCAAATTCAATGAGAATGTGGTTTTGCCTTTTTTGCCTTCCTAATATCCCCCTCCCTTGCAACCACTTCCCCTTGCTTCTTCTACATGAGATAGACAGGGTAACTACCCTGTCTCTCCCCATCTCCTCTTGCCACTTTCCTCTCTCACCTCATAATTTCATCCCTTGAGTATTCTCCCTTCCCAACAAATTCAACCTATGCCCTCTATCCATATACACACATATTCACATATGTATTCATATGACCACACACCCTTCTTCCATTATTTTCATAGTGAGAAAAATATCCTCACTCACAGTTACTGTTTTTCCATATAGGAATGTAAATAGTTCAACTTTGATAAGTTCCTTTTGATTTCTTTTCCCTGATTACCTTCTCAGGCATCTCTTGCTTCTTGTGTCTGGATGTCAAATTTTCTAATCAATTCTGTTTTTTTTTCCTCAAGAATGCTTGAAAGTCCTCTATTCCACTGAATGACCATATTTTCCCCTGAAATAAAATACTCAGTTTTGCTGGGTAGGTGACCCTTGGATTCATTCTCAGTTCTTTTGCCCTCTGGAATATCATATTCCATGCCCTTTGATCCCTCAGTATAGAAGCTGCCAGGTCCTGGGCTATTCTGATTGTGTTTCCACAATATTGAAATTGTTTCTTCCTGGCTGGTTGTAGTATTTTCTCCTTGATCTGGGGATTCTGTAACCTGGCTATAATATTCCTGGGAGTTTTCTTTTTAGGATCTTTTTTCAGGAGGTGATTGGTGGATTCTTTCAACCTCTATTTTGCCCTCTGGATCTAAAACATCAGGGCAATTTTCCTTGAGAATTTCTTGAAGGGTGATTTCTAGGTTCTTTCTTTGATCATGGCTTTCAGCTAGTCCAATAATTTTTAAGTTGTCTCTCCTGGATCTATTTTCCAGGTCAGTGGGTTTTCCCATGAGATAGTTCATATTGCCTTCTAATCTTTCATTTGTTTGGATCTGCTTAACAGCATCTTGATTTCTCATAAAGTCATTAGCTTCCATTTGCTCCAGTCTACCTCTGAAGGAATGAATCTCATCAGTGAACTTTTGAGATTCTTTTTCCATCTGGCAAATTCGACTTTTTAAGGCATTCTTCTCATCATTGCCCTTTTGGGCCTCCTTTGCCATTTGAGTCAGTCTATTTTTTAAGGTGTTGTTTTCCTCAGTCAGGCTGTTGACCCTCATTTCATACTTTTCCTGCATCCTCCTCATTTCTCTTTCCAATTTTTCCTCCACTTCTTTTATTTGATTTTTAAAGTCCTTCTTAAGGTCCTCTATGGCCTGCAACCTGCTCATGTTTTCCCCTGGGGCTTTTGGAGCAGGACTTCTGACCTCACAGTCCTTTTGCCGCTCTATGCCCCCAAAATAGGAGTCTAGGGTTGCATTTTTCTGTTTCCTTTGCCTTGGCATGGTGCCACTTGATTACCTGACTTTTGGGCGTGTTGCCACACTATGGCTTTAAGGCCAGATAGAGGAATTTTCGTCCCGAATGTGTGGGGGGCAACTTCCGTTTCTGGCAAGCTGTGAACCCACCCACGACTTCCACCCTAGATCACAATCCAGATCCAGGGAGGTTAAAGCAAGAGCAATTACCCCCCAAGACTGATCGCTGGATCTCCCTACAATTAATTGCAGGCCAGGAGCTGTTGCTGCCTCTGAAAACTACAAAATGGCATGTCTCCTCAGCGGCTTCTAGCCCCCAAGGGAGGGAGCCCACACATTCCCCAAATACCGGTCCCAAAGTCCATAGGACACTAACCTCTTACTTTGTCCTAGGCATGTCTATGTTGATAATTCTGGAATTGCCACAGCTTCTGGTGTTCTGGGTTTCCTCCAGCCGGCTGCTGGCCCTGCCGACCTGGGGCTAAAACCTCACCTCACCCCAACCTGGGCTCGGCTTGGTTCCCCGCGATCTGCACACTGCGCGCTGCCAGGTCCCAGACCGCTGTGCTGGTCCTTCCTGCAGGGCTGCTGGGCTGTCCTCAGCGGGAGGTTAGCTTCTCTGTGTCGTTCTGTGGGTGCTGGGGCTCCAGAAGTTGTTCAGAGTCCCCTTTTACATAATTTGGGGGGAATCTGGGGGCAGAGTGGCTTGGATTAGCTGTTTCTACTCCGCCATCTTGGCTCTGCCTGGAGAATCATTCTTTCAGAATTAGATTGGAGCAAATGGAAGCTAGTGACTTTATGAGAAATCAAGATACTATTAAACAAATCCAAACAAATTAAAAATAGAAGGCAATGTGAAATATCTCATTGGGAAAACCACTGACCTGGAAAATAGATCTAGGCGAGATAATTTGAAAATTATTGGACTACCTGAAAGCCATTATCCAAAAAAGAACCTAGAAATCATCCTCCCAGAAATTCTCAAGGAAAATTGCCCTGATGTTTTAGAACCAGAAGGCAAAATAGAGGTTAAAAGATTCCACCAATCACCTCCTGAAAAAGATCCCAAAAAGAAAACTCCTAGGAATATTATAGACAGATTTTGGAATTCCCAGATCAACGGAGAAAATAGTACAAGCAGCCAGGAAGAAACAATTTCAATATTGTGGAAACACAATCAGGATAACACTGGATCTGGCAGTTTCTACACTGAGGGATCAAAGAGGTTGGAATATGATATTCTGGGGGTCAAAGCAGCTGTGATTAAAACCAAGAATCACCTACCCAGCAAAATTGAGTATCATGTTTCAAGGGAAAGTATGGGAATAGAGGACTTCCAAGCATTCTTGATGAAAAAACCAGAGTAGGATAGAGAATTTGACATTCAGATACAAGAAGCAAGAGGAGCATAAGAAGGTAAACAGGGAAGAGAAATTATAAGGAACTTATCAAAGTTCAACTATTTACATCCCTACATGGAAAAAAATGATAATTGTAACTTATGAAATTTTTCTCAGTATGAGAATAGTTGAAGAGAATAGAAATGTGTGTGTGTGTGTGTGTGTGTGTGTGTATACACATACATACATATGTTTATATAGGAGGGTATCTGGGCATGTGAATACATATGTGAATGTGTGTATATATGTGTACAGGTATATATAGATAGAGGGCACAGGACCAATTTAATAGGAAGGGATGATACTTAAAAGGTGAAATTTAGAGGTCAGAGAGGAATATAATGAGAGGGGATGGGGAGAGACAAAATGGGGTAAACTATCTCATATTGAAGAGGCAAGGAAAAATGGTCACAATGGAGGGGAAGAACAGGAAGGCAAACGGAAATGGGTCAACCTTATTCTCATTGAATTTGTCTTAGGGAGGGAATGACATACACACTAAATAGGGTGTCTCACCCTATAGGAGAGTAGGGAGGAAGGGGATGAGAAGGGGGGTGATGGAAGGGAGGGTAGGCTGGGCGGGAGGAGGGAAGTTGGAAGAACCCACTTTTGAAAAGGGACAGGATCAAAATAGAGAATAGAACAAGTGGGAGGTGGGATATGAGGTAGGGAGAGATAGTCAGTCTTTTACAATATATCCACTATGGAAATGTTTTGCATAGCTACACATGTACAACCTATATTGAATTGCTTATAAGATACACAGGCACTGGGGCATAGAGATCCACTGTGCCCTACTGGAAAGTCAGAGAGGCTATAGGAGAATATATGGGAGAGACCAGATTGGAGGAGGGGATATCCAGTCGGATGGCTATTTTGGGGTGGTGGTTAGGTGGGAAAAACGGGGAGAAAATTCGTAACTCATAATCTTACAGAAATGAATGATGCAAACTAGAAGTTCAAAAAGCATTTGAATAAAAAAAAAGTTCTATATATTCTTATGCTTTCTAGTAATTTTGTCAAAAGGTTTTTCTGCACCTATTGAGACAATCATATATGATTCCTATTGGTTTTATTATTGATATAGTCAATTTTGCTGAAAGTTTTTCCATTATTGAACTAGATCTTTGTGTCTGGTATAAATACCCACCCTCTCTTAGTATATGACCATTGTAATATATTACTACAATCTCCTTGCTAATCTTTTGTACTAAATGTTTGCATCAATATTCATTAGGGAAATTGATCTGTTTTCTTTCTCTGTCCTTTGTTTCTTCCCATTTTAAGTATCAGCACCATGTTTGTGTCATAAAAGGAATTTTGTCCAACTCCTTCTTCGTCTATTTTTCCAACTAGTTTATATAATATTGGAATTAATTATTTTTAAGTGATTGGCAAATTCACTTGTAAATCTATCTGGCCTTGGAGATTTTTTTTTCCTTAGGGAGCTCATTGATGACTTGTTCAATTGGTTTTTTTCTAAGATGGGTTTAAGTATTCTATTTCCTCTTCAGTTAATTTGAGCAATTGTATTTTTGTAAGTATTCATCCATTTTACTTAGATGGTTCAATTTGTTGGTATATAATTAGGCAAAATAGTTCCTAATAATCGTTTTAATTTCCTCTTCATTTGTGATGAATTTACCTTTTTTTTCTTGATACACATAATTTGGGCTGTTTTGTCTTTTTTTTAAAATCAAATTAACTAAAGGTTTATCTATTTTATTGTTTCCCAAAAATTCTAGCTCCAAATTTTATTTGTTATATTAGTTCAATGGTTTACTTACTTCAAATTTTATTCATCTCCCTTTTTATTCTTATGATTTCCAATTTGTAGTTTTAAAATTTGTTCTTTTTCTAGTTTTTTTAGTCTCTATTTTATTGAGTTAAACACTTAAAGATAGAAATTTTCCCTTAGGTACTACTTTGACTGCATCCCATAAATTTTGGCATGTTGTCATGTGTTTTTCATTCTCTTTAATGAAATTATTGATTACTCCTATGTTTTGTTCTTTAACCCACTCATTCTTTAGGATTAGATTATTTTATTCTACTTTTTCATTCTTTCAGCTTTGTTATATTTTACAGGCCTACACTGTGCTACAAGCCCAACTACCACCCTGGAGTGACAGATTTCCTTTTGACATCCTAAGTTGTCTTAGTATGTAAAATTGGAAAACTATTTCACCTGACCTTTTGTTGTCTCTGCCACTCTAGAATTTGATTTGAAGTGTTATTTTAAAGTTGTTTGCAGGGGAACTTGGGAGAGTTCAGGTGAGTTTCTGCTTCAACTCTGTCATTTTATATCTGGAATCTCCAGAAATATATTTCTATGATTTACTGAGACAATGCCTTTTCTGTATTCCATCTAGATTGCTCTTTTAATTAAATAGCAACCAAACCCCGATACCAAATTAGTGAATTCCATCAAAGGTCACCAAAGGAACTTCTAAAAAGAAACTTGCTCAGGGAGAAAAAGTCACTCTTGAAACCAGTAATAGAATTCTGGACTCTTCATTTCCATTATGTGTTCTTCCCTTTAAGCTGGGTTGCTGTGGAAGGGTTTCATTAGCCTTAACTTTGGATAGAAATGTATACAAAAAATACACAGGACTAACTGGTTATGGTGTACTCAAAATGTGGTTCAATTTTCTGAAAATGCAAGCCTAATGTTGACAGTAAAGACTTTTACTAACTCTTTAGTAGATTATTTTGGAATAGATTCTGGAATCTAATTTCATAATAATGAAAGTGGTAAAAGAAATATACATTGGTATTGTTTAATTTGCAGCCATATCAAAAGAAATTCTGATATGCTACACACACACACACACACACACACACACACACACACACACACACACACACATCAGACTCACTAACAGGAACCAGGATATTTCCAAATGGGAATTTGATGAAATGACTCCATCAGCATGTATAATAGACTCTTGGGGGTAGACTTCTAGAAGAATTTACTATCCTTTTAACCAAACACAATGGGATAGAACAACACAATATCCTGAATCACTGGATGCCTCCTTGCCAAATTATGAAGAATACAAAAATACCAAACTTCTACCCAAATCCTTCCAACAAGAGTTACTCACATAGAAATTGTTATTTAAGACTTATCCTATCAACAATGTGCTGAGCTCTAAATACTGAGGTCTTAAGGAAATAGTATGTTGTGGTAGAAAGTGCACTTGAGGGGTGGCTAGGTGGTACAGTGAGTAAGAGCGCCGGCCTTCGAGTTGGGATGACCCGAGATCAGATCCGGCCTCAGAAAATGAGCACTCACACACAAATAATGACTGGCCGTGTAACCTTGAGCAAGTTACTTAACCCCAATTGCTTTAAAAAAAAAAAGAAAGAAAGTGCACTTGAATGGAAAGCCTGGAGTCCTTGGTTCAATCCCTGGCATTTCAACTAACTTCCTGAATGACTTCACTAAGCCTCGGTTTACTTATCACTAAAATGAGGTGATTAGGCTAGTTAATCTCTCAGATTTCCTTCAAGTTGACTTAAATAATAGAGACCTGGAATCCCAAGGATTGGGATCATTTTGGCTCAGTTTAAGATTGGCTGCTCTTTAATCCAATTTTCAAGTCTCTTAGTGAGTGATTCCACTAATAGAACAATATGCCCTAATGATGTTATTGTAAAAGAGAAAGGTGTCTGGTTATTCTGGGAAGTTTGTAGCTGCATTGTTTATGATGTTAAAAAGGATGCTGGAAGACTCTTTTATGCCTGGCAATTGGGGAATACCTGTATGTACTAAAACTATGATGCATGAGAGTCAAAATATTAGGGATAGGCCACATGAAATGACAGCTGTGAGGATGTGACAATGATTAGTTGAATGAATGAAGCATTTGTTAAGTAATCATTATATACAACACATTGTGCTGGGTGCTAGGCTACAAATAAGAAAGTAAAAATAATCCCTACTTCTAAGAAGCTTCCATTTTAATGGAGGAAACATGTATGGGGGATTTTAGCTTTAAGTAAAACAGAAATGACCTATGGTCCTTTATCCAGAGATAAAGGTGATGGCAATGTCTTTTCTTAAATATTATTTCCACAGGTTTCTGATGTTGAAACATTTGACAGAGTCCAGGAATTTGGTGTCAAGAACTTTCTTTTCTGGGTCTTCAATGGATATGGCCATAAAATCTGCAGGAGAAGTGGGCAGACTGCCTCTCCACAGGGGTTGTTTCTGAGAATGATGACCATAGACACTAGCAGGAAGCACTGATCTCCTCAAGGGTTTTGGGTCCAGGGTCTTGCCCTTCTCCATCAGGGTCCAAGGAGAGATGGTGGTGAAGATGGTGTCATGGTGGTTTAACTCACCTAGTAAATTTTGCCTATTGTCTCTATTTTGTAGGCTTTATGGACTAATTGACAGGATGGACATAGTCTGTCCCCTTTCCACTGGAGTTGATTCCCCAAATAATAGCTATGAGGTCAAGGCAAAAAACAGAACCAGTGGTCTGAATGGAGGGTAATGACATTCCCAGCGCTCTTGTGCTCATATCCCTGTTGTTGGCAATTGGTCTGCAGTTGTTACTGGTGATACAGAAGGTGTGTCCCTTCTGCACAGTGAGTTCTTTCTTAGTTTTCGCCATTTACTTCCATAAGATTTTGAGTTCCAAATTTTTTCCCCATTCCTCCTGTCCCCCTACCCCAAAACATTAGTAATGTTGTAAAGAAGAATTAGAACCAATTGGAGAAGCCACAAGAAAGAAGAAACAAGAGAGAGAGAGCAGATAGTATGCTTCAATATGCATTCAGACTATATAGTTCTTTTTCTGGATATGGATAGCATTTTCCATCATGAATCTTTTACAGTTGTCTTAGAACCTTGCATTGTTAAGCAGAGATAAGTCCATCAAAGCTATTCATCATGCAATATTGCTGTTACCGTGTAAAATATCCTTTCGGTTCTGCTCGCTTCACTCAGCATCAGCTCATGCAAGTCTTACCAGGTTTTTCTGAGGTCTGCATACTCATTATTTCTTATCGAACAGTAGTATTCCATTATATCCATATATCACAACTTGTTCAGCCATTCCCCAATTGATGGGCATTCTCTCAATTTCTAATTCTGGTCACCATAAAAAGTGCTTAAATATTTTTTCTACATGTGGGTCTTTTTCCTGTTTTTTATGATCTCTTTGGGATACAGAACTAGAAGTGGTATTGCTGGGTCAAAGGGTATGCACTTATTTATAGCCCTTTGGTCATAGTTCTAGATTGCTCTCCAGAATGGTTGAATCAGTTCACAACTCCACCAACAATGCATTAGTATTCCAATTTTCCCATATCTTCTCCAACATTTATTATTTTCCTTTTCTGTTATGCTAGCCAATTTGGTAGATGTAATTTTGTTGTTTTGATTTGCTTTTCTCTAAACAATAGTCATTTAGGGCATTTTTTTCATATGACTATAAATAAATAAATAGCTTTAATTTCTTCATCTGAAAACTGCCTGTTCTTATCCTTCAAATATTTATCAGTTGGGGGATGGCTTGTATTCTTAATAAATTTCACTATATATTTTAGAAATGAGGCCTTTATCAGAAACACTGATTGTAAAACATTTTCCCCAGTTTTCTGCTTTCCTTCTAATCTTGGTTGCATTGACTTGATTTGTGCAAAAATTTTTCAATTTAATGTAATCAAAACTCACCATTTTGCATTTCACAATGTTCTCTATCTCTTGTTTGGTCATAAAATCTTCCATTCTCCATAAATATGACAGATAAACTATTCCTTACTCTCCTAATTTGTTTATAGTATCAGCCTTTATATCTAAATCATGTACGCATTTTGACTTTAACTTGGTATATGGTGTAAGATGTTGGTCTATGCCTAGTTTCTGCCTTGCTATTTTCTAGTTTTCTCAGCATTTTTGTAAAATAGTTGAGTTTTATCCCAGAGGCTGAAGTCTTTGGGTTTATCAAACAGCAGATTACTATAGTCATTGACTACTGTGTCTTTTATGCCTAACCTATTCATTGATCTACTACTCTATTCCTTAGCCAGTACCTAGTAGTTTTGATGATTGCTGCTTTATAATAAAGTTTCAGACCTGGTATGATTAGGCCACCTTCCCTTGTATTTCCTTTCATTAATTTCCTTGATATTTTAGAACTTTTGTTCGCACTAATGAATTTTGTTATTATTTTTTTATAGGTCTATGAAATAATTTTTGGTAGTTTAATTGGTATGGCACTGAATAAGTAAATTAATTTAGGTGGATTTGTCATTTTATTATCTTGGCCTACCCACGAGCAACTGATGTTTTTCCAATTACTTAGATCTGACTTTATTTGTGTGAAAATCGTTTTTTAATTGTATTCATATAGTTCTTGGATTTATCTTGGCATGTAGACTCCAAAATATTTTATGTCACCAACTTTAAATGGAATTTCTCTATCTCTTGCTTTTGGGCTTTTTCAGTAATATATAGAAATGCCAATGATTTGTGTGGGTTCATTTTATATCCTGCAACTTTGATAAAGTTGTTTAGTATTTCAAGTAGTTTTTTTCTTGATTCTCTAGGATTCTCCAAGTATACCACCATATCATCTGCAAAGAGTGATAGCTTTGTTTCTTCTTTGCCTATTCTAATTTCTTTAATTTATTTTTCTTCTCTTATTGCTAGACACCATTTTGACTCTTACCATTACTTTAGGCTTCCTGCCTGATAGGTGCTTACTCTTATGATATCCATACAAAACCATAGACCTAAGAGTAACTGTTCTTCTAGCTCTCTATAATTTTAAGCCCTTCCAGAAGCAGTATTCTAAAATGTTCCATTGGCAAGTAGAGATATGGGAGAAGATCAGTAAGTTACAGGTTGTCTCCAAGCAATGGTTTTTCCTCATATGACTGAGTAATTCTTGGGACCAGAGCCAGAATTAAGGTCCTATTGCAAAGACTACCCTGAAATCTAATCCTCATTTCTCTTTATGAGAATTTTGCTTCTGCAATGCTGCAATTCTATTTTCTCCACCTGCCCACCTGGCAGTTGCCAGATTATTTACCAGCCAGGGAACAGAAAGCAAGAAAGCAAGATTCTTCTGAGCCTAAGCACAGTGAGGACTGTGGAAAGCTAAAGTCTCAGAAAGTGTACTTGGCTTCTCCAAGGCATTTAATTCATCCCTATCTGACAAATAAAGGAGTTGGAATAGATGTCCCCTAACTTCCTTTACTGCTTTAAATCTCTGTGCCTGTGATCCTCTGATTCTATGATCAGGGAGAAGGTGTTATCCTTTGTGAATCTGATAGCTTAATAGCTAAAAAGGTTTATTTCTTTGTCTTCGATACTTGCAAACAATGTAGAATGAATTAAGTAGCAGATTTACAAAAGGAAGGCATAGGGGGAGATATCCAAACATGCACCTTCCTTTAAAAATATGTCAAAGGAGGCTGCTCAGTACAGTGGAAAGAGTGTTGGATTTGGAGTCAAAGTTCTGGGGTTTGAATTCCATGTCTACTATTTATGACCTATGTGACTTTAGTTAAGTCACTTCATCTCTAAGCTTTAGTTTACTCAACTGTAAAAAGAATGAGAGGGATGTGTTGGAACCAGCTCAAACCAACTTTAGAAAGACAATTATTAAATTATCATTGTGAGTACTTAGGCCTTGAAAATTGGCAAATGCTACAAACTGAGGACTTGATTTATTGTTTTGTTGATTGTCTAGACTTAAGAAAGTGATTGAGAAAATATTAATCATACAGATTAAACTAAAAAATGTGTCACACACATTTCCCCCCCAAGAGCCAGTTATTAAGCATTTACCAAAACATCTTTTACTACATGATTCCTGTTCTAAACTGATAATCCTACATTCTAAGAGATTCCAAATCCATATACTTTGGCCAACTCACTCCTGTTATTTTTTATACTTTATTGCCAACTTTCGATTTTATACCACATTTGCTTATCAATAATACCTTCCCAAATAATAAAAAAATAAAAAAGAATACTTAATACTCATACTTAATAAAAAAGAATACTTAAGCAAACTCTCCAATATAGTGACAATAAATAACATTTTGAAGCTATCTCTACTAAATATAAAGTAAAATGTTTCAACATCAGTCATCTGAAATTAATGTTTATCATTACATTTGACCTTAGTTTCCCATATAAAATTTATAGTATGACATACTAACCAGATGGTGACTAAGGTTTCTAACATACTATGAAACTTGTTTTGGGTTCTAGTGATAATGCCTTTCTGTACTGCTGCCTCTATGTAGTCTGGGAAACATAACACTCAAGAATAATGCATTTGAGGAGGGAGGAGAAAAGATGTCGGAGTAGAAACAGCACTTCCAAGGTGCTCTCCCCCACACCACTTCCAAACATTGTAAAAGGTGGACTCTGAACAACTTCTGGAGCTCCAGCACCCACAGAACAACACAGAGAAGCTAACCTCCCGCTGAGGACAGCCCAGCAGCCCTGCAGGGAGCAGCCAGCGCATCACTCTGGGAGCCAAGCCAAGGCCCATGTGAGCTGTGGTTTTAGCCCCAGAGCAGCCGGGCCAGCAGCCAGGTGGAGGGATCCCAGAACACCAGCAGCTGTGGCGATTCCAGAATTATCAACATAGATATGCCTAGGACAAAGTGAGAGATTAGTGCCCTATGGACCTTTTGGACAAGTCTTTGGGGAACTGGTCGGCTTCTTCCCCTGTGAGAGAGAAGTGGCTGAGGAGACACAGCACACACGCCATTTTGCAGCTTCAGTGGCAGCTTCAGCTCCTGGTCTGCAAACTGAAGGGAGATCCAGCATTCAGTCTTGGGGGGTAATTGCTCTTGCTTTAACCTCCCTGCATCTGGATTTCAGTCTGGGGGGGGGGGCCTTGTGGGGTGGGTATCCAACTTGCCAGAGACTTTGGAGGCTTCACAGAGGCCACCCAACTAATACTTCTGGAAGTTGTGAAGACCCCAATGTTTGGGATGGAAGCTCCCCTGTCTGGTGGCAGAATCCTACTGTGGCAAAAAGCCCAAAAATCAAGTAATTAAGTGCCAACATGCCTAGGCAAAGGAAAGAAAATAAACAGAAAAATGAAACATTAGACTCCTATTTTGAGGGCAAAGAGGATCGAAGCATGGAAGAGAAGGACTGTGAGGTCAGAAATCCTGCACCAAAAGCCCCAAATGAAAATCTTAGTGGGTTACAGGCCATGGAGGACCTTAAGAAGGATTTTAAAAATCAAATAAGAGAAGTGGAGGAAAAATTGGGAAGAGAATTGAGAAAGATGGAGGAAAAGTATAAAATGAGAGTCAACAGCCTGATTGAGGAAAATAACACCTTAAAATAGACTAACTCAAATGGCAAAGGAGGCTCAAAAGGGCAATGAGGAGAAGAATGCCTTAAAAAGCCAACTTTGCCAGATGGAAAAATGAATCTCAAAAGTTCACTGAGGAGATTTATTCCTTCAGAGTTAGACTGGAGCAAATGGAAGCTAATGACTTTATGAGAAATCAAGATGCTGTTAAGCAGATCCAAACAAATAAAAGAATAGAAGGCAATGTGAACTATCTCATGGGAAAAACCACTGACCTGGATAATAGATCCAGGAGAGATAATTTAAAAATTATTGGACTACCTGAAAGCCATGATCAAAGAAAGAACTTAGAAATAATCCTTCAAAAAATTCTCAAGGAAAATTGCCCTGATGTTTTAGAACCAGAGGGCAAAATAGAGGTTGAAAGAATCCACCAATCACCTCCTGAAAGAGATCCCAAAAAGAAAACTCCCAGGAATATTATAGCCAGGTTCCAGAATTCCTAGATCAAGGAGAAAATACTACAAGCAGCCAGGAAGAAACAATTTCAATATTGTGGAAACATAATCAGAATAGCCCAGGACCTGGCAGCTTCTACACTGAGGGATCGAAGAGCACGGTATATGATATTCCAGAGGGCAAAAGAGCTGGGAATGAACCCAAGGGTCACCTACCCAGCAAAACTGAGTATTTTGTTTCAGGGGGAAATATGGTCATTCAGTGGAATAGAGGACTTTCAAGTATTCTTGATGAAAAAACCAGAGTTGAATAGAAAATTTGACATCCAGACAGAAGAAGCAAGAGATGCCTGAGAAGGTAATCAGGGAAAAGAAATCAAAAGGAACTTATCAAAGTTGAACTATTTACATTCCTATATGGAAAAACAATAACTGTGAGTGATGAAACCTTCCTCATTATGAAAATAATTGAAGAAGGGTATATAGGCATATGAATACATATGTGAATGTGTGTATATATGTTTACAGGTATACATGGATAGAGGGCACAGGTCGAATTTGATGAGAAGGAAAGATACTTAAGGGGTGAAGTTAAGAGGTGAAAGAGGAATGTGGCAAGAGGAGATGGGGAGAGACAGGGTAGGATAGACTATCTCATGTAGAAGAGGTAAGGGGAAGTGGCGGCAGGGGAGGGGAAGAACAGGAAGGCAAAAAGGCAAAACCATATTCTCATTGAATTTGGCTCAGGGAGAGGATGACATACATACTTAATGGGATATCTCACCCTGCAGGAGAGTAGGGGGTGGGGGGATGATAGGGGAGATGGTGGAGGGGAGAGCATTCTGGAGGGAGGGGAGGTTGGAAGTACCCACTTTCGAAGAGGGATAGGATCAAAGTAGGGATTGGACCTGGTGGGGGGTGGGATGGGTGGGAGGGAAATATAAACAGTCTTTTTACAATATACCTACTATTATAATGTTTTGCATAGCTATACGTGTACAACATATACTGAATTGCTTATCTTCCCAGAGAGAGTGGCTGACAAGGGAGGAAGGGAATGGATCTGAAATTCGAAGTTTTAAAATTAAATGTTTCAAATATATATAAATACTATTATTAATACTATTTTGCATGTAATTGGGAGATAAGATGTGCAGGCATTGGGGCACAGAGACTCACCTTGCCCTAATGGTAAAGTCGAAGGGGGTATAGGAGAAGATATGGGAGAGAGTAGATTGAATGAGGGGTTATCTTGTGGGACGGCTATTCTTGAGTGGTGGGTACGGAAAAATGGGGGGGAAATTGTAACTCAAAATCTGGCGGAAATAAATTATGTAAACCAGAAGTTAATAAAGCATTTGTTTAATTAGGAAAAAAAAGAGATGGAAAGAATAATGCATTGAGCCACCAAAAAAATACACCATGCCAAATCTACTTAGGCCCCCTTTTTCCATTGGTCAGTTCTTTTTTTTTTTTTTTTTTTGGAGGAGGGAAGGCAGGGCAATTGGAGTTAAGTGACTTGTCCAAGGTCACACAGCTTTAGTAAGTGTTAAGTGTCTGAGGCGGGATTTGAACTCAGGTCCTCCCGACTCTAAGGTCGATGCTTTATTCACTATGCCACCTAGCTGCCCCCCTTTACCCCTTTTAAAAATATATCTATGGGGTGTTCAAATCTGGCCTCAGACACTTAACACAAAAACTAGCCATGTGACCTTGGGCAAGTCACTTAACCCCAATTGCCCTACCTTCTCCCTTCCAAAAAGCAAAATATATATATATATATATATATATATATATATATATATGATTTAATTGGAGTAGAGAACTCCCGGTGAGGAACTCCTTTAACACTCAAGATTGGCACCTACTCTTCAGTTTATAATCCCAGTTATTTAACAGGGGCCACTATAAAGTGAATTGAATTGTATAGGTTCACACAAACAACAGGTGTCAGAGGTGGAATTTGAATTTGTATCTCCTTGATTCTAAGGCAACTCTACGGTCACTATGCCATGCTTCCTCTTGCCATGGAATCATGTGACTTTCTTACCCAACTCTCCCCTGGGACTCCAAGAAGCTATAAGACTCGAAGGGGCCATATCTTAGTAAAAACTGGCTCAGCAGATGGACTGAACCAAGTTGAGGGTAACCAGCAAGCCTCAGAACCATTCGTGAGTTAGGCTGATGTCTACCCAAAGCACATGAAGACTCCCCCTGGCGGAATGATCAGATGAGAACAATTTGTTCCAATGGCCATGAAGGAGGATGAAGCAAGTGTTGTGGACCACTTATAGCTTGGTCAAACATCAAAGACACCAAGGTCATCCACTGCATCCACTGCATTTGTCATATGACAAAATTGGAAAGCATAGGAAGATAATTTAGAAGAAGGAGAATGGATTTTAATTTATTATTAAGCATAGAGCAAGGACTTGGAGGAGACACTTAATAAGTGTTTCACAACTGTGATCTTTAGTATATTTACCTAAACTTTAACAGGTCAGGTTGCTGCAGAGAAGACAAAGAAAAGATCACCTTAAAAAGTGATGAGGAAAGAGGAAAACAGACATAAGTAAATAGTAGAGAATGGGTCAAAGGAATGAATGTTTCAAAGAGGAAAACAAATATGGTTGTTGTGTTTGTCCTTCATTCTTGAAGAGGATCATGACATCAGGGAGATGATGACATGACTTGCAGTTGACTTGGATTTGAGTGAGGGAGGTCACCAGCCTCACTCTTTCCTCCAGAGCTATCTAGGTCCAGTGGCCAGATATTCATTAGAAAGACTGGAGATGGCCCAAGATGCAATGGGAGACCCTGGTACTCTTAGGCTAAGGCCTTTTCAGGTTCTTACTTTGAGTGAGGTAAAGCCCATTCAGTGAATAGGCCTCTTTAAGAAGTTAATCAAGGGGTGGCCCCTTTAATCAAAAGGAAAAAATATCAAAGTGGGAGAGGAAGATCCTCAGGAATAAAGAAATATGGAGAAGGCAAGAGGAAGAAGCAAAACAATAACTAAGAATTATACTTGGCAAAAACAACATGGACTGCCACTGGATCAAATAAAACAAAACATATTACAAGATGAGAAGTGGAGAGGAGACAGAAACCCCAGGCCACTAGTCCATTGCTGAGGTTACTCCCATGGTGAGGGGATGGAGCAGTGAGGGCAGCTAGAAGTATGGGAGGGGATATATATCCTAGCTCCCCATCTGGTAGCTTCCCATTTCAACAAATTATTGTCACTAAATAGGTGCAATCTTTGTGGTTTCTGTTCTTTTGAATGACTGACAAGTGCTGTCAGCATCCTCAAATTCAGGTCCCCTCAAAATGTGCTGTCCTGATGGAAAACTCTGATCACACAATTCTTGCTAATAGATCTAATAAGAAGACAAAGAAGATGTTAATGAGACAAATGAAAGTGGATTTTAAGTGTGTCTGCATGGTACTTGGATCTATGTCAAGCCCCTTTTCTGTCTCACAGAACAATGGTTCATCCGAATGCCATTGGGATATGACCCACCTGGGAACAATGAAAGATGTGTATGACACAGGAATAAATATTACACTTCTTTCCCTATATGTGTCATATCATAAATTTCATGTTTAATTATATTGAGGTTCACCATATGAAGAGTTGCAATGAAATGTCTTTATATAATTTCATGGGGATATGCATTTAACATAAACTATATTTGGGTGAGTTGGAAACAGTTTCCCAGGCACTTTGCTGTGTTCCTCCAATAAAGACTGGAGTTATTGCTTGGAACACAATGTGAGGCTGGAATGAAATCAATGATGTAATTGGCTGATGATCAGTCAACCTTGTACAGAATATTTCAAATCGCTGCTTACATATTATTTTATAAGCTTCTGTAGTTTTCGCTTTAATAGATTTTTAATATTTTAAACACTTTTAAACTCTGCATGATTTTGGATTTTACATAGAGGCTGGTTTTAAATCAATCCAAGTTTTCTTCCTTCTTACAATTGCAGTGAGAAACTCCAGGACTCCTTTTCAATTTGATAAATAACTGCAGAGCTCCAATGTCTACATCCATCTTTGTGGGGTGTTCATCACATATTAATTGTATGCCATTGGAGAGCTCCTATCCCAGTCCTTTCTGGAAATCTTTTTTGTCCATGAAGTTATATAAAGGTGTCTTACCAGCCTACACTGTAGGTCCTATAGGGGCTTCCATCTCTGCTTCGTTTACAGATGAGAAAACAAAAACCTGGGATGGGTAAGGAACTTGATCAAGGCTACACAAGCCATTCCTGAATATGGAATTTGGGGCTCCTGACTTCTCTGCCTATACACAAGTCATATTGACAATTTGCAGATGCTTGGGTTCCATATGGCTAATTAAATCCCCAGATGTGCAGCATTTCAGCTTGAAGTCTTTCTTTAAAAATGAATGTGCTGTTTATTAAGCTGTTTGCTAAGTCTCAGTTCCAGGAGGAACTATCCCCCCTCCCACCTTCCCTCCATATACACACACCCCCCAAAAAAAGGAAGAAGAAAAGGGGGGGAAGATGTGGCTTGAGATGATTGAATTATTGTTACTTACTAGAAATAGGCCAAACCAGAAGTCATTTTCTCTGGTTTTGTCAAAACTTAGTTAATGATGTTTTGGTTTGGGTTTCTTAAAACCAGGGGTGGTTTTAGTTTGGGATTTACGGGATATAAGGTTATGTAGGGTTGGTGTATGCATGTGCCTGTGTGTGTTTTCCCCTTCAAGATTTCTGACTTTCCTCAGCTCATTTGTAACTCTCAGAATGAAATAATCTTATTTTCCCATTTAGATAATTTTCCCCTGCTGCCAGGGCATCCAGGAAAATCAAATGAATGTGCAACAGGAGAGTGCCAACATTGCAGAAACACACAGAAGGGCAGTGGGAAGAGGCAGCCCCAAGGGCTACAGAAGCTGCAGGAAGGTGACAGTGGTGGAAGGCAGAGCCCAGCCACAGTGTAGTCTATCTATCTGACCCAAAAGGGGCCCCTTGCAGAGTCTAAGACTCTCCATCTGCTCAAAATGCCTCAGATCAGTTCAACAGCAGAGCCTTCCAGGGTTCTTCCTGGGGAGGGAAGTCAGATGAAGGGGCTGTCCAGACAGAACTTCACTGTCTTGGGCTTTGGTTTCCTGAGTCATTCTTCTCAAGGGAGCCCCAGCTTTGAGGCTGTTCAGGAAACACTATTCAGAAAATGCTAAAGCTACTCTGCAGTGAGACAGACTGGAAGAAAGTCAGATAAATACAAGAGAGGGCTTGGCCTCAAGGAGCTTCAGAATCTAGTAGTTTAGTGTCAAGATGAAAAACTATGGGTGAGATGCAGAAGCAAACTGAAAAGGCAGTGGGCCATGGTGGAGAGCTGACCTTGTATGCAGGAACCCTGGGAGCCCCCGCCCAACCTGTCCCAGATACAGGTAGCTCCCAAAGACTCTCTCCCTCCCTCCCTCTCTGTCTCATCGTCTCCTTCTCTTTCTCTACACACACACACACACACACACACACACACACACACACACACACACACACACAAATGCGTATATGTCTATACATGTCTATTCACGTCCACATACCTATATAAATGTGGTTATAACTATATATGTATATATGTGTATATACACATATTGACAAGCATAGATGAGGAGGAGAGGAGAGGAGAGGAGAGGAGAGGAGAGGAGAGGAGAGGAGAGGAGAGGAGAGGAGAGGAGAGGAGAGGAGAGGAGAAGAGGGGAGGGGAGGGGAGGGGAAGGGATGGGAGGGGAAGGGATGGGAGGTGAGAGGAGGGGAGAGGAGACAGGAGGAGGGGAGGGGAGAGGAGAGGGGAGGAGGGGAGAGGAGAGGAGGGGAGGGGAGAGGAGAGGAGAGGAGAAAGATTATGTGTATGTGTATGTGTGGGTATACGAATGTATGCTTATCTTCCCCATTAAAAACGCTTAGCATATATGGTTGTGCTTTTGTCCTTGTATCCCCAGTATTTAAAACTGGTCCTAGCACATAGTAGGCACTTATTAAATGCTTGTTGATTGATTAGTTGAGTGTTAATTGCTGGATAGGCATTTATCTTCATTGGTAGAGAGGTTTTCACTGGCAAATCCCTATACCAATGAGATCACAACTATAGTCCAAGACACAAACGCAGAACAATTAATGTGTCTCTTCTCCACAGTTGCTTTCCAAGTGGTGTTCGCATCTCCTCTGATTGCATTTAAGGACTTCCAATATTTGACATCACAATCTTTCTGGCCTTATTTCATGCCATTCTTTTTTGCATACCCTACACTTTAGCTGAGCTGGACACTGTCCTCCTCATACCCACTTTGTCTTTGCCAGTTTTATACCATAGATTATGCTGGCTATACTGACCCCATAATGATCATTCTATGGCTTTCCCCTTCATCCTTTAAAGTCTAATTCAACATGTACCTATATTCTTGTAGCAGTCATTAATACCCCAAGTCAGTACTTCCCTTTGCAAACCTGGGTCTAATGTGACTCTTTATTTGCCTTTTTCTATTTTTGTGTATATGCATCATGTGCCACTTTGTATTTTCAAAAGTGTATTTGCCATATCATACAATGAGAGAATAAAATTGAAAATGTACTCTGTCATATTAACTTTACATCTCACCAAGTGCCTAGGGTGATGCTTTTTGCATATCAAGTACTTAATAAAATATCTATTGAATTGAATTAAGTTACATATTCAGATGTGTACACATAGTCAATTATTAATTATCACTGTGATTAATCCATTGCTAACCTTGTTTTAAAGTTCTTTCATATCTGTTCTGTAAGGGAGTGAAACCCAGTTACTGTTACTTTTCTCTTTTGCTTGGGGAAGAGAAAGACATGAGCCAGAAGGTCAATAAGCTAAGAAAGAGCCATGGAGAAGGAAACTGAGGACTTTTCTCTAGTTAGGACAATGTTTTGCATCACTTTCTCTCTCCTGTATGGAGTGTCACATTGAGCTAGTCATAGCACCCTAGCTTTAGAGCTGGGAGAGACCTCAGATCCAACCTTCATTTTACAGATGAGAAAACTGAAAGCCAGGGCCATCAATGACTTGCCCAAGGTCACCCAGGTAGTAAGCATCAGAGATAAGATTTAAACCCAAAGCTTCTGACTCCTGAGTCCATGGTCTTTCCACAGGGCCAGAGGATAGGCTAGAAAAGATGATCAGCTTTCCATTTTCTCCTATCAGGCCTTCAAATTGTTATTTTTTTCTTTGTTAGGAGTATTATCAAATCCCAGAACATATGCAGTTCATGTCAGAAAGACTTAGGGGAAATAGCTGACTCAAACTCCATATGAGTCAACACTGTGGTATGGCTACAAAAAACAAGGCTAATGAAATCTTAAGGTCTATTAATAAAAGTATAATGTCCAATTGTGAGACCGTGAGTCATGGAATATTCAAGTCTCAGTGGGCAATGGAGAGGAACGTGGTATATGTTTGTAGGCTATTGAGGGATTTTTAAAATTAGAACCAGAGTTCAGGATGTCATCCAAGAAAGGTTTCATCAAGAAAGAGGGCCTGGGGGTGGCTAGGTGGCGCAGTGAGTAGAGCGTCGGCCCTGGAGTCAGAAGGAGCTGAGTTCAGATCCAGCCTCAGACACTTAACACACACACAGATAAAAACCTAGCCCTGTGGGCAGAGCCAAGATGGCGGAGTAGAAACAGCTCCTCCAAGCCACTCTGCCCCCAGATTCCCCCCAAACTATGTAAAAGGGGACTCTGAACAACTTCTGGAGCCCCAGCACCCAGAGAACGACACAGAGAAGCTAACCTCCCGCTGAGGACAGCCCAGTAGCCCTGCAGGAAGGACCAGCACAGCGGTCTGGGACCTGGCAGCGCGCAGTGGACAGAGCGCAGGAGCCGAGCCAAGCCCAGGTCCCCATGAGCCGAGGTTTTAGCCCCAGGGCGGCAGGGCCAGCAGGCAGCTGGAGGAACCCCAGAACACCAGGAGCTGTGGCGACTCCAGAATTATCAACATAGACTTGCCTAGGACAAAGTAAGAGGTTAGTGTCCTATGGACTTTGGGACCGGTATTTAGGGATTGCGTCGGCTCCCTCCCTGGGAGCTAGAAGCCACTGAGGACAAACGCCATTTTGTAATTTTCAGAGGCAGTTCCAGCTCCCGGCCTGCAAATTTGTAGAGAGATCCAGCAATCAGTCTTGGGGGGTAATTGCTCTTGCTTTAACCTCCCTGGATCTGGATTGTGATCTAGGGTGGAAGTCGTGGATGGGTTTACAGCTTGCCAGAAACGGAAGTTGCCCCCGACACGTTCGGGACGAAAATTCCTCTGTCTGGCCTTAAAGCCATAGTGTGGCAACAAGCTCAAAAGTCAAGCAATTAAGTGGCAACATGCCAAGGCAAAGGAAACAGAAAAATGCAACCCTAGACTCCTATTTTGGGGGCATAGAGCGGGAAAAGGACTGTGAGGTCAGAAGTCCTGCTCCAAAAGCCCCAGGGGAAAACATGAGCGGGTTGCAGGCCATAGAGGACCTTAAGAAGGACTTTAAAAATCAAATAAGAGAACTGGAGGAAAAATTGGAAAGAGAAATGAGAAGGATGCAGGAAAAGTATGAAATGAGGGTCAACAGCCTGACTGAGGAAAACAACACCTTAAAAAATAGACTAACTCAAATGGCAAAGGAGGCCCAAAAGGGCAATGATGAGAAGAATGCCTTAAAAAGTCGAATTTGCCAGATGGAAAAAGAATCTCAAAAGTTCACTGAGGAGATTCACTCCTTCAGAGTTAGACTGGAGCAAATGGAAGCTAGTGACTTTATGAGGAATCAAGATGCTGTTAAGTAGATCCAAACAAATGAAAGATTAGAAGGAAATGTGAAATATCTCATGGGAAAAACCACTGATCTGGAAAATAGATCCAGGAGAGACAATTTAAAAATTATTGGACTACCTGAAAGCCATGATCAAGGAAAGAACCTAGAAATCACCCTTCAAGAAATTCTCAAGGAAAACTGCCCTGATGTTTTAGATCCAGAGGGCAAAATAGAGGTTGAAAGAATCCACCGATCACCTCCTGAAAAAGATCCCAAAAAGAAAACTCCCAGGAATATTATAGCCAGGTTCCAGAATCCCCAGATCAAGGAGAAAATACTACAAGCAGCCAGGAAGAAACAATTTCAATATTGTGGAAACACAATCAGAATAGCCCAGGACCTGGCAGCTTCTACACTGAGGGATCGAAGGGCATGGAATATGATATTCCAGAGGGCAAAAGAACTGGGAATGAACCCAAGGGTCACCTACCCAGCAAAACTGAGTATTTTGTTTCAGGGAAAATATGGTCATTCAGTGGAATAGAGGACTTTCAAGCATTCTTGAGGAAAAAACCAGAATTGAATTGAAAATTTGACATCCAGACACAAGAAGGAAGAGATGCCTGAGAAGGTAATCAGGGAAAAGAAATCAAAAGGAACTTATAAAAGTTGAACTATTTACATTCATATATGGAAAAGCAATAACTGTGACTGATGATATCTTTCTCACTATGAAAATAATGGAAGAAGGGGGTGTGGTCATATGAATACATATGTGAATGTGTGTGTATATGGTTACAGTTATATATGGATAGAGGGCATAGGTTGAATTTGTTGGGAAGGGAGAATACTCAAGGGATGAAATTATGAGGTGAGAGAGGAAAGTGGCAAGAGGAGATGGGGAGAGACAGGGTAGGGTAAACTATCCCATGTAGATGAAGCAAGGGGAAGTGGTTGCAAAGGAGGGGGAGAATAAGGAAGGCTAAAAAGGCAAAACCACATTCACATTGAATTTGGTTCAGGGAGAAAATGACATACATACTAAATGGGATATCTCAACCTGCAGCAGGATAGGGGGAAGGGGGATGAGAGGAGGGATGATGGATGGGAGGGCATCCTTGGGGTGAGGGGAGGTTGGAAGTACCCACTATAGAAGAGGGACAGGATCATGTAGGGAATGGACCAGGTGGGGGGTGGGATGAGTGGGAGGGAATTATAAGCAACCTTGTACAATATATCTACTATGATAATGTTTTGCATAGCTAGACATGTACAACATATACCGAATTACTTATCTCCCAAGAGGGAATGGGTGACAAGGGAGGAAGGAAATGGATCTGAAATTTGAGGTCCTAACATTAAATGTTTCAAATATATATATATATAAATACTATTATTAATACTCTTTTGCTTGTAGTAGCGAGATAAGATGTGCAGGCATTGGGACACAAAGACTCACCTTCCTCTAATGGAAAAGTTAATGGGGGTATGGGAGAAGGTATGGGAGAGAGCAGATTGGAGGAATCGATATCTTGTGGGACTACTATTCTGGGAGGTCGGGTAGGGGAATAATGGGGGGGGAAATGATTGTAACTCAAAATCTGGCGGAAATGAATGATGTAAAACAGAAGTTAATAAAGCATTTGTTTAAAAAAAAAACAAAACCTAGCCGTGTGACCTTGGGCAAGTTAACCCCAATTGCCCTCCAAAGAAAAAAAAAAAAAAGATGGTCTGGTCATATGTCAAGAGTGAAAGATGAAGACCCTCAGAACACCCACTTGTGGTGAACATATGGGAAGAAATGGATGGCTTGTGAATTATTTTATTAGATGCATTTTACTTAATTATTTGAAGGAATATGCCCTTGAGGTACCACTTGCTGCCCTGATGAATAGCCATGTTTCCACATGGAGATGAGGGAAGCCCATGTCTGTAGGAGTTAAGTGCTACTGAATCTTTGTGCATATCCTTGCTATGATAGCACAAAGTTAACCTCTCCTTGATAACTGTTCAATGACCTACAGGTGCCTCATTTCATCCAAGCACAGATCTTGAATCAACAGGACACTAAAGTCAGATCCAGCCCAATACCCTTCATCTTATCTATGAGGAAAGGAGGCCCCAGAAAAGTTAAGGGACTTCTCTGAAGTCACAGGAAGAGCAAAGATAGCTAGCATTCAAACCCAGGTCGTTTGACCCCAAACAACACTGAAAGTGAAAGTTTATGTGAGGAAGTTCCCCCCTTCCCAACATACACCCTCAAGAGTCTACTAATAAACTTCAAATTCTTTAAATCAAACAAATATTATAATTAAGGTTTGGAAGGGATTTTGGATAGTTTTTAGTCTAAGCTTTCCATTTTACAAATGACAAAACTGAGGCACAAAGATGCTAATTGATTTGGCCAAGCTTACATAAGTAACAAACTGAATATCTGGGTGCCAGACTCAGGTGCTTTGCTTTCAAATAGTTTGCATCCTAAAAACCTCATCGGTTAGTATCTTAGCTGTCAGTTAGTCAAGAATTGGGCCTTGATACAGAATACTGGGAAGCAGGAAAGGGAAACAGTGAGTTAGAGTTCTGACAGGAAGGAAAGGGGGACTGATAGGAGAGATGGGAGGAGCCAAATTTTGCCCATTCTGTAATGCACCAGACCCCATCAGCTACTAGGTTAATGCAACTTCCCCATGTGAAGAAGTCCAGGGTGCTTGCTTCCGGAAAATTTCCAATGAAATGGCATTTAATGGAAGTATCTTTGGAAGTGGAGAGACTTGAGTATATGTGGGTTTATTTACTGTAACTGGTTCTGGTCAGCTAAACTGGATTATTGCAATAGCCTGTTGGTGGGTCTCAAGCCTCTCCTCTTTCTAGTCTAGCCTCCATTCATTCACTAAAGTGGTTTTCCTAAAGTTTGGATCCTGTGGTGTCATTCCTCTATCAACAAACTTTAGAGGCTCCCAACTGCCTCCAGGAGCAAATACAAGATATTCTCTTTGGCATTCAAAATCCTTCATAACATAGGCCCCTACTACCTTTCCAGTTTTCTTATACCTTTCTATTTTCCAAGTGCTTTTCCACCCAGCTACACAGGCCTCCTGGCTGTTTCACAAAAAGATACTCATCTCTTGGCTTTCTGGCATTTTCTCTGGCTGTCCCCCATGCCTGGAATGCTCTCCCTCTTCCAGTTTGACTACTGACCTCCATGGTTTCCTTTAAATCCCAAATAAAATCCCATCTTCCACAGGAAGATTTCCCCAGCCCTTCTTAATTCTCCTGCTTTTTCCTTTTATAAAATTATTTTCTAATTAGCCCATATATAGTTTGCTTTTCTATATTCATTTGCACATTGTTTTGCCCACTATAATGTAAACTCCTTGAGGGCAGGGACTATCTTTTTATTTATTTGTTTGTTTGTTTGTTTATTTTTGGTTTTCAACATTCACTTCCATAATTTGAAATTTTCTCTTCCTCCCTTCCCTCTCCCTCCCCAAGACAGCATGCAATATGATACGGCTGTACACATATATTCCTATTAGACACATTTTCACATTAGTCATGTTGCATAGAAGAATTAAAACAAACGGGAGAGACCATAAGAAAGAAAAAACAAAATGAAACAAAACAAAAGAGAAAATAGTCTGCTTCACTCTGCATTCTAACTCCATAGTTCTTTCTCTGGATGCAGATGGCCTTTACCATAAATTCTTTAAAATTGTTTTAGGTCCTTGCATTTCTAAGGAGGGCTAAGTCATAATTACTGACTGTTTGTTCTGTTTGCATTAACACCTTTAGGTTCACAACAATTCCTTCCACAAAACTGATTTTAAAATAAAAATAAATTAGAATTAGTTTTAAGAATTTTATGGTAATTATTGAAATAACTACAAAATTATTGGGGTCTTACAAGATAAGTATTGAGAGGTCTATATAATGAGGACCAGATATGAATTCATGTTTGCCTTTGTATTTATAACACTTAGCATAGTGCTAACTGAATTGTAGATGACGCCAAAGGATGGTTCCATAGGACCAACACCTGTGGAATGATAGGTTCAATATTTTGAGTAATTTTTTAAAAAAATATTTATTTTTAGTTTTCAACATTCATTTCCACAAGATTTTGAGTTCCAAATTTTCTCCCCATCTTTCCCCTACCCCCCAAATTGACAAGCACACTGATTACTCCTTTTCCGAATCTGCCCTCTCATATATCCCCCACTATCCCTCCCCTTGCTCCTTTCCCCCTTACTTTCTTATAGGGCAAGATGGATTTCTATACCCCATTGCCTATATATCTTATTTCCCAGTTGCATTCCAGATTATTTCCTTTCTTCCCTCTTCACCCATCCCCACAGGGAAGACAAGCAATTCAATATAGATTGGATATGTGTAGTTATGAAAAACATTTCCACAGCAGTCATGCTGTGAAAGATTAACTATATTTTCCTCCATTTTATCCCACCCTCCATTTATTCTATTTTCTCCTTTGACCCTATCCCTTTTCAAAAGCATTTGCTTTAATCTATCTTCTCCCCCAATATGCCCTCCCTTCAATCATCTCCCCTCTTATCCCTTCCCTTCTACTTTCCTGCAGGGCAAGATATCCAATTGAATGTGTATGTTATTTCCTCCTTAAACCAAATTGTTTTGGGTAATTTTAATGGAATAAACTTTATTAAACACTTACTATGTGCCTAACTCTAAGCTTGGGATAGTCCATATTCCTAAAAAGCTCATATTCTAATTGAGAAAGACAAGAAATATGGACTGCAAGGTAGATGGAAAGGCCCTTAAGGTTCACTGCTGAGGAGGAAGATATTTTGGTGGGATCTAGGTGGGCAAGGCTCCTACTGTCCACTCAAAGGGAATCAGACTTTAAGATAGATAGGAATATGAAAATCACCACAATCAGTCCAGTGAACTTGTGTTTCAAACCTGGATCACTTTGCAGAAGACATTCCTAATTGGTGGAGAGAATGGCAACACTCTGAGCCTGTGTGAGGAGTAGAGATTGTGTGAGAGCTTGGGAAAGAAGAAACATTCTTTATTCCTACTTTTAGATAGAAGCACATATGGTTCCAGACCCTCTATGACCAGCTCCAGGTAGGACAAAGGAAATCTCTTATATAATTTTAAGGGAAAGGTAGCTTTTCAATATGTCCAGATTTCCTCCAAGAGACTTTAAGGAATTTCTGCTTGGGTGAAGCTGGGGCTCTCTTTCTTGGTTGAGATCTTAGCTTGATCCCATTCAAAGAACTGATTCACTTGTGTGTTTCCTGCTATATTCTAATCTATAGAACTCTAGGTTTGCTGGTTTGGTATTTTTTTCTATCTTCTTAGATAAATGAAATTGCTCACCAATCACTATTTGTGATGGCCTTTTGCGTAACTGGCATTTGGTGGAAAGTGTCAAGTGTATGGGTGTAAACTTGAGTGTCCTGCCTTTAAGAAAGATAGCAAACAGGGAAGCTAGCAGCATTGTTCCTTGTGTGAACCTATAAAATTATTCCCCTAGATCAGAAATTTTAGAGGGGCAGATATATATATTTCTGGTCTCATGCCCCCTCTGAGAACAGAATAGAGCGGCCAGCCTCATGACCCCTCCTCCTGCTCTGCTCAAAGCAAGATTTACAGTCTCCCTTTAAGAGAAATGGACCAAATTCCAGAGGTATCTATCCATGCCTTCCCTAGACAATCTATGTGGTTATATATATATACATTTATATTACTTATTATATATATATATATATATATATATATATATATATATATATATATATATTACGTAAGTAACACACACCCTTACATCTAGAAAGCAGACATAATGTCACTCTGAGGGAACAAAGTACCTGACATTCTCCTATACTAACCTTTGAAGAAAATGCCAAATAAGAGGGTAGTAAGAATTTAAGTAATCTCCTGCTTTACCTTTTGTGACCGCTCATTCACTCAGTTCCTGGGAGCCTTATAATATACTATCCTTGGGATGACATATACCAACATTTCACTGATATATCAAGTTGGCTCATTTTACTGCATTTTTTAAAGGTTACAGAAATAAAATAACTCCTGACCAGAGGTATTGTATAAGCATTTGCAATAAAGAAGAGTGAACTTCTAAATGCCTGGCCTGGAGGATTTTCAAAACAAGAGGAAATATACCCAAATTGGGCAAACCTCGATCAGGTTTCACACATGGAGGAAAGTGTGCTCAAGTCTTAAAACCTATGTTGCCACAGCTGTGTTCTGATGAAAATAATACCAATGAAAATGACGGCCTAGTTCTATAATGCCTTTCTTCCAGTGTGCCAGAAACTCTACCCAACCGCTCTCATTAGCTTTTTCTAAACCCCTTTGAGTTGTTGTAAATATTAACTCCTATTTTTAGATGAAGAAACTAAGACATAGTGAGGTCAGTCCCAGTGGCTAATTCTATTATGCAGCCCAATCCTGATTCTCCTTCCTCTGGTATGAGCTGTAATTTTAGCAGAAAATGAAGAGGTGGGAAAAAAGAAAGACATTCTTTCTTCTGTACTTTTGCAAGAGGCGTGGCTCTGTCCTTTAGTACAGGAAAGGGAGATGTGATGAAAATAAATAGTACCATAGCTGTTCTCCCACCAGGAATTCTGTGTGTTTGGACACTCGCTCATTTGTGTGGATATGAGGAGTTATTATCTTCTCAAAACATGGCAGGGAGACTTAAGTGGGGGCAGAGACAGAGGAAGGGGTAACAGGCATTATTATCGTTCCTAGAATGCTTTTGCAAAGGTTATCTCTTAAATGTTAAGTCTGATTACCTTTTCTGAGTCCTCAGCCCACTTGACCTTTCTAGGGCATTCAACACCAACCTCAACAGCCTTGTCATTGATATTCTGTCTTGATATTATTAATATTCTTTCTTCCTTTGACTTCTTTTATACTGTTTTCCTTTGCTTTTCCTCCAGCCTGGCCTGTTGGATTACTCTTTTTTAGTCTTCTTCAGTGGTTCATGCCCCTACTTCTCCATTCTAAATACCAATGTGCCCTAAACTCTGTTCTGAGTTTTCCACTTCCAGATCAATGATCCCATGGTTTCTCTTGGTTTCTCTCTCTCCACTAGTCATTTCATCTGTTCAAATGGGAATAATTGTCACCTCTATATAGTAGTTTCCTAAGATACATCCTGCTCTAATCTTTCTACTTAATTCTAGTCCCAAATTTCCAGTTGCCTTCTGGATCTCTTTACTTGAATACTACATTGGCACCTCCAATTTAGTCAGTGGAAAATAATGCATCACCAGTGTCTGACACATAGCAGGTATTCAATTAAAGGTGCCATTAAAAAATCTCTCCTAATATGTCAATAGCACCACAATCTTCCTACTCATCCAGGTTCAGAATTTCAGTGATATCTTTTTAACTCTTTTTCATTTACTGTCCATATCCAACTCATTGCCAATTCCTTGTAGAAGCTACCTCTACAGCATCTCTCTCGGCTATTCCCTTCTCTCTACTCATACAGTAACCACCCTAGGTTAGACTCTCATCCTTCACCTGGAGTGCCTTGGGAGCCCCCTGCCTGATTTCCCTGTCTAAAGACTTTCCCCTAATTCATTTTCTATACAGTTGCCAAAGTAATAGCTTTCATGACGCCACAGCACTGCTAGTTTTCATTCAATATCCTACTTCCTCTATGACATGCATTCTTAACCTTTTTTATGTGGAAATCTGGTAAACCCTATGAACCCTTTTTGAAAATAATATTTTTAAATATATAAAATTACAAAGAAATTCAATTCTTTTAAAATATAGCTCTCAACATATTTTTAATAAGTTCCTGGACTTTAGGTTAAGAAGCACTGCTAAAAATACAGTCTCTTCCACATTGTTTCACTCCCCACCCCCTTTATATATTCTACATTTTAGCCAAAATGGATGACTAGGTATCACAGGATATTTTTCTACATTCTTCTACAAAGTCTCCCCAAACTCAACTTTACTCTCAATGCCTGGGATGCCTTCCTTTTGAAAGGCACAGCTCAATTACCACCTTATCTGTACCCATGAAACCTTCCCTCGTGTCTGTTACTTCCTCAACTTTTCTTGTGTTTAAGTCTATCTCTCATTTGTCTCCTATTGCATTCTAACTTGAACCACATTTATGTGTGTACGTGTTCTATGCCTCTTAATTGATAATTACATCTCTATAGGATTGTGAAACCCATTTCCAAGAAGCCCATTATCAACTCAAGAATTATGTCTGGGAATTTTTAAGATGACTTCTCATACTTTTCTCTCCTCTTTCCTCCCAGAGTCAGAGATAACTAGAAAAATTTTCCTTATTTTAAGCCAGTAACTTAGCCTAAACAACTTGGTTTATGCCAATGAATAACTCCATTCTATAGTTACCACATTTGCTATGGTATCTGTGAGATGATTATGTAATAATGTGTGATTAAAATATATAAACTAAGTACATACATAGCAACCAGCATCTAGAAGTTGAATTGAAATATTCATTTTGCCTCCAATTTTAGTCACACATTTTAATTGTGATTTTACAATAAAAATAACTAGTTGTGCTTAATCATAGGCAATCAATATACATGTAAGCCCAGGATTTCTGAATTCAATAAAAAAAATACCTTCTTCTCATTAAAAAATATATTCCATAGAGCTCTTTTGCCAAAACCTGAATTAATAAGTCTGTTCAGAAAAAAGTCACTTTTCTGAGAATAAAAGAACAAAGAGAGCAGTAAATATTTTGGAATATTTTTACACAAGTTTATTTAGCTGTCTTCCACAAATGTGGTGATTCACATAATAGTTTTAATTATAATAAATAATGAACTTTCTTCCATTTCTCTAAGCTAATTAGATGACCATGTTGATATTCTAAAACAGAAGAGTTTTACAGATCGTGACAATGTAAATCCAACAGGAATTTGTGGATATTGGTGCAATCAAATCAGTTAACTCGGAATAGAGAAAAACAATACAAATCAACATGGCTTCCTCTTTCTGCAATCAACGAAAGGGTGACAAAAATAAAATAGGCAAGTTGATAAACACAGATAGATCTTTGATGATCATTGATTTAAGAAAAAATATTTGCTTGCACTGCCATTTTAGAAGATTTCATAATCATGACAATGATTAACATGCATAATCATTTTAGGAATTACAGAGGATTGTGGGTGGTAGAGCCAAAATGGTAGACTAAAAACAGGGACTTGATTGAACTCTCCCAAAATGCTCTCCAAACAGTTTTAAAATAACACCTATGTAGTGGCAAAACCAACAAAAGAATTGGTTGAAACACTTTTCTAGCCCCAAACAACTTGGGAAGTTGTAAGGGAAGGTCTGTCTCACTGGGATGAGAGTAGAATGCAGTCCAGCACAGACTGTGTGCCCCAGCAAGTTATCAGCAGACATTGGGTGCACATGCATTGGTGACCTCAGTTCCTGGCTCTTTCAGCCCACATCTGGTAAGGAGGATGGACAGCTAGTAAGAAGGAGATTACAGAAGACTCTTTGCTGAAATTGGGTGCAGGAATCTGTTTCATTGCCATACACAGTTTCAGGTGGAAGTTCCAAGGTGAAAAAAAGCACTAACTCACCAGGGCTTTTTGTCACAGGGGCCCCAGATCACAGTTCCAAGAAAGAAAAGAGTGCTTGTGGTCACTCACAGACAAGAGCACAGATTTGAAGAGCATTATCCAAATGTCTTTTTACTTCATGCCCCCTTGGAAGAACTGAAAACGTACAGATACCCAGAACTAGCAACACAAAAAATTTGAAGTGTGGGAAAGGGCACCCTCATTTCTGGGAGAAGAGCCCACTTTTAACATAGGCTGAAAAATGAATAAAAAAAACAAAAAAAGAACATCATAATAAAAAGTTATTATGATGACAGGGAAGATCATAACATAAACTCAGAAGACAACAAAGTTAAAACTGCTATATGCAAAGCCTAAAAGAAAAATGTGAATAGGTCTGTGAAATGTGAAAGGGAGAGCCCAAAAAGAATTTTTAAAAATCAAATAAGAGAGGTTGAGGAAAAACTGGGGAAAGTAATGAGAATGATGCAAGAAAATCATGAAAAAGGAATCAACAGCTTGATAAAGGAGACACAAAAAATACTAAAGAAAATAACACCTTAAAAAAAGAATAGGATAAATGGTAAAAGAGGTACAAAACACCACTAATGAGAAGAATGCCATGCAGAATAGGCCAAATGGAAAAAAGATGTACAAAATCTCAATTAAGAAAATAATTTCTCAAAAAATAGAATTGGGCAAGTGGAAGTTGATGACTATATGACACATCAAGAAACAAACAAAGTTTTAAAAAATGAAAAAAGAGGAAAATGTGATATATCTCATTAACAAAAACAGAATGAAAAAATAGAGGACAGAGGACTTAAAAATTATTGGACTTGAGGCAGCTAGGTGGTGCAGTGAATAGAGCACCAGTCCTGGAGTCAGGAGAACCTGAGTTCAAATCTGGCTTCAGACATTTGACACTTACCAGCCATGTGACCTTGGGAAAGTCACTTAACCTCAACTGCCTTGCCTTTACCCCCTCCAAAAATTTTTCATGAATTATCTGAAAGCCATAATAAAAAAGGAGTCTAGGGCTTTCGCAGTCCCAGCTGCTCCTCGGGTCTCGGCCCCTCCCAGTCTGTCAAGGAGCCCGTCGCTTCAGGGGAAATGATATTTAGGCGGAGCCAAGATGGCGGAAAGGAAGCAGTAACCTCACTGAGCTCCTAGGTCACTAAGTCTCAAAGGATGAATCTGAGCAGATTCCGGAGTGACAGAGCCCACTGGAAGACAGAGCATGGCAGAGTCCAGCCCAGGAGGTTGCCCACTGTGTCTGGACTGATCGAGCACAGAGCAAGTGGGGTCTGCACAGCTCAGACCTAAGAGCAGACAAGCAGACTACACCAGAGAGAAAAAAAGCCCCAGCCTGCAGACTTACCAAAGATGAATCACAGTCATCTCTAAGAGGGAACAGATCATTGGAGCCAGGTAGGAGAGTCTGGCTCCCAATGGAGAGAGTGGCTTCTCAGGCTGCATTCAGCCCCCAGCCTGGAAGTTTAGAAACTGCCTGCCTGTATAATACAGGGGCTGTAATGGCAAAGTAAATTCTAGCTGCTCAGATCCTCCCATCTCTCCTTCATGAAGCAGAAAACCCAAAGATAAGTCTCCCACCCAGATTGAAATCCCAAGTTAATGGAAATAGCCTCAGGCTTGGAAATCTCCAAGAAGGGGTGTAACTGAGACAGCCAGGAATCTGAAGAGAAGAGAGGGAGGGGACCCAACAAGCTCCACCACACCTCACCAACAAAAGCCTACTTATAGCCCAGGGGTATAGAGGCAGAAATCTGAAGTGGTCAGACTCATCCCCACCTACACATCTACATTCCTTACTGACTTCCCTGACTTAGCCATAAACTAGCCACCCAGAGGTATTCAGAGTCAAAGATCAGGCCCCAAACTCATAGCCTGAGAAACTAAGAAACAGGAAGTCACAATGGGAAGGAAGGAAGCTGAAAAGGAGAAGGGGAAGGCAAGAAAGTCTATTCAAGCCTACTATGCAGGGCAAGAACAACAAAACACATAGGACAATATAGACTCTCTTCCCACACCAGAGACCACAGAAGGAAACATGATCTGGTCTCAAGCCCAAATAGCATTCCTGGAGGAGCTTAAGAAAAATTTTAAAGACCAAATCAGGGAGGCAGTGACCAACTTGGAAAAAGAAATACCTCCCTAAAAAAGGAACTTCAAAAACTAACTGAAGACCATAATTCACTAAAAATTAGATACAATCAAACTGAAACTCAGAACTCTATGATGCAGCAGGAGTCAATAAAAAAAAACGATCGAAAAATTGGAAGAAAATGTAAAATATCTCACTGGAAAAATAACTGACCTAGAGAACAGATCCAGGAGAGACAGCCTAAGAATTATTGGTCTACCAGAAAGTCATGATGAAAAAAGCAGTCTAGACAACATCCTCCAAGAGACTGTCAAAGGAACTGTCCTGAGGTCCTGAAATCAGAAGATAAAATAGCTATTGATAGAATTCACTGGACTCCTCCTGAAAGAGATCCCAAACTGAAAACTCCAAGAAATATAGTAGCCAAATTCCAGAATTACAAGATTAAAGAAAAATTCTACAAGCAGCCAAAAAGAAACAATTCAAATATCGAGGAACTACAGTTAGGATCACACAGGACCTAGCAGCTTCTACATTAAAAGAGCGGAGGAACTGGAATTTGATATTTCGTAGGGCAAGAGAGCTAGGACTACAACCAAGCATTAACTACCCGGCAAAACTGAGCATAATCTTCCAGGCAAGGAGATGGATGTTTAATGAAATAAGGGACTTCCAGACTTTCCTAATGGAAAAGCCAGAGCTCAATGGAAAATTTGATCTCCAATTACAAGACTCAAGAAAGACATAAAAAGGTAAACAAGAGAAACACAGACTCACACATGCATAAGTGCACACACCCACACCCACAAACACACACTCATTACTTGGGATGCAACAAGAGCAAAATGTTCACATCCCTATATGTGGAGCTGATAACTGTCAATATTCAAAATGTTTATGATTATCATGACCTTCCAAAGGGTTATACTTAGATAGAGGGTGTGGGTATGAATGCACTAACCTGATGTCTAAAAAAAAAAAAAACCAAAACTATTAAGGGGATCAAAGAGACTGTAATGGGAAAAAGGAAAGGATTAGATAGGAAAAGGTAAAATATGCCATCTGAAGGGACATTAAAACACTACAGAAGAGGGGAAAGAAAGAGGGAGAAGAACATAATTTAAACACTATTCTCACTGGTTCTGGTTCTAAGAAGGATCAAATTAATCAGTGAAGTTTAAGATTCTAACGTGAATAGACACATAAATTCATTAAATAGAGGAAAAGGAGGGAGGGAGAGGAGCACTGTTTGAAATTTACTCTCATTGGTTTGGAATCAAACAGGGAGTAATTTACTCTGATAAGTATAAAAAAAATTTTGTGTCCTATAGATAGTGGGAGGGTAAGGGGGGAGGTGAAAAGGAGGAGACTAAAGGGAGGGATTAGAAGGGGGGGAAATAGTAGTAAGGGGAGAGGGTAGGTTAAGAAGGGGGGGTCACTGGGTGGGAACACTGAGGGAGGAGGCGGTCAAAAGGGAAAACTTCAAGGAGGGGAAGGGAGAAGGAAGAAACAAAAACATAAACAGGGGAGGGAATAGGATGGAGAGGAAGAGACAGATAGTCATCATTACTGTGAATGTGAATGGGATGAACTCTCCCATAAAACAGAGGCAGATAGTAGAATGGATTAAAAACTATAATCCTACAATATGCTGTCTTCAAGAAACACATTTGAAACAAAGGGATACCCACAGGGTAAAGGTAAAAGGTTGGAGTAAAATTTATTATGCCTCAGCTAAAGTAAAAAAAGGAGGGGTAGCAATACTTGTCTCAGATAAAGCAAAAGCAAAAATGGATCTAATTAAAAGAGATAAGGAAGGAAACTATATCCTGCTAAAAGGCACCATTGAGAATGAAGCAATATCACTACTTAATATATATGCACCAAGTGGTAGAGCAGCCAAATTCCTAGAGGAGAAGTTAAAGGAATTAGAGGAAGAAATAGATAGCAAAACTATACTAGTGGGGGACCTTAATCTCCCCCTCTCTGAACTCGATAAATCTAACCTCAAAATAAACAAGAACGAGATTAAGGAGGTGAATAGAATCTTAGAGAGACTAGATATGATGGATCTCTGGAGAAAACTGAATGGGGATAAAAAGGAATTTACTTTCTTTTCAGCAGTGCATGGTACATACTCAAAAATAGACCATGTACTAGGGCCTAAAAACCTCACAATCCAGTGCAGAAAGGCAGAAATCTTAAGCGCATCATTCTCAGATCATGATGCAATAAAAATTATATGCAATAAAGGGCCAGGGAAAGATAGACTAAAAACTAATTGGAAATTAAACAATTTAATCCTAAAAAATTGGTGGGTCAAACAAGAAATTATGGAAACAATCAATAATTTCATTCAAGAGAATGATAATCATGAGACAACATACCAAAATTTGTGGGATGCACTAAAGGCAGTTCTCAGGGGAAGTTTTATATCCCTGAGTGCATACCTAATTAAAGCAGAGAGAAGGGAGGTCAATGAATTTGACATGCAATTGAAAAAGTTAGAAAAAGAACAAATTGAAAATCCCCAATTTAGTACTAAATTAGAAATATTGAAAACCAAGGGAGAGATTAATAAAATTGAAATTAAGAAAACTATTGAATTAATAAATAAAACTAAGAGCTGGTTTTATGAAAAAATCAACAAAATTGTTAGACCCTTAGTCAAAATGATAAAAAAAAGAAAGAAGAAAACCAAATTATGAGTATCAAAAATAAAAAGGGGGAATCTACCTCTAATGAAGAGGAAATCAAAATAATAATGAGGAATTATTTTTTCCCAATTGTATGCACATAAATATGACAATCTTAGTGAAATGGATGAATATTTACAAAATCACAAATTGCCCAGATTAACTGAAGAGGAAGTGAATTACCTAAATAACCCCATCTCAGAAAAAGAAATCAAACAAGCCATCAATGAACTCCCTAGGAAAAAATCTCCAGGGCCAGATGGGTTCACTAGTGAATTCTATCTAACATTTAAAGAACAATTGATTCCAATACTCTACAAACTATTTGGGAAAATTAGTGAAGGAGTCCTACCAAACTCTTTCTATGACACAAATATGGTACTGATTCCTAAATCAGGAAGAGATAAAACAGAGAAAGAAAATTATAGACCAATCTCCCTCATGAACTTAGACGCAAAAATTCTAAATAAAATATTAGCCAAAAGACTCCAACAACTTATCACAAAAATAATACTCCCTGATCAGGTAGGATTCATTCCAGGAATGCAAGGATGGTTTAATATTAGGAAAACCATCAGTATAATTGAGCATATCAACAATAAAACTAGCAGAAACCACATGATCATCTCAATAGATGCAGAAAAGGCTTTTGACAAAGTACAACATCCATTCCTATTAAAAACACTGGAAAGTATAGGAATAAATGGAGCCTTCCTTAAAATAGTTGCTAGCATCTATTTAAAACCATCAGCAAGTATTATATGCAATGGAGATAAACTAGAAGCCTTTCCAATAAGATCAGGAGTGAAACAAGGGTGTCCACTATCACCCCTCTTATTCAATCTGGTACTAGAAACACTAGCAGTAGCAATTAGAGAAGAAAAAGAAATCAAAGGAATCAAATTAGGCAAAGATGTGACCAAGCTGTCACTCTTTGCAGATGATATGATGATATACTTAGAGAATCCTAGAGAATCAAGTAAAAAACTACTTGAGACAATAAATAAATTTGGCAAAGTTACAGGACATAAAATAAACCCACATAAATCCTCAGCATTCCTGTACATCTCTAATAAAACTCAACAGCAAGAGATAGAAAGAGAAATCCCATTTAAAGTCACTGCAGACATTATAAAATATTTGGGAATCTACTTGCCAAAACATACCCAGAATCTATATGATCACAACTACAAAACACTTCTCACACAAATAAAAACAGATCTAAATAGTTGGAAAAATATCAATTGCTCGTGGCTGGGTCGAGCTAATATAATAAAAATGACAATTTTACCCAAACTAAACTATATATTTAGTGCCATACCAATCAGTTTACCAAAAAACTACTTTGTAGAGTTAGACAAAATAATAACAAAATTTATCTGGATAAACAAATGGTCTAGAATATCAAGGGAATTAATGAAAAGAAATGCTAGGGAAGGTGGACTAGCTATGCCAGATCTTAATCTGTATTATACAGCAGCAGTCATCAAAACTGCTTGGTACTGGCAGAGGTGTAGAGTAGTGGATCAATGGAATAGATTAGGTGCAGGAGACCCAGCAGTTAATGAATATAGCAATCTATTGTTCGATAAACCCAAAGATCCCAGTTTTTGGGATAAGAATGCACTATTTGACAAAAACTGCTGGGAAAACTGGAATACAGTATGGCAGAAACTGGGCATAGATCACTATCTAACACCATATACCAAAATCAAGTCTAAATGGGTGCATGATCTAGGTGTAAGGGATGATACTGTAAGCATTTTGGGAAAGCAAGGAATAGTTTACCTGACAGATTTGTGGAGAGGAGAAGACTTTAGGAACAAACAAGAATTAGAGAGCATTATGAAATGCAAAATGGATAATTTTGATTACATTAAATTGAAAAGCTTCTGTACAAACAAAGCCAATGTAACCAAGATCAAGAGGGAGGTGGGAAATTGGGAAAGAATTTTTACAACTTGTGGCTCTGATAAAGGACTCATTTCTAAAATTTATAGAGAATTGAGCCAAATCTATATGAATACAAGCCATTCCCCAATTGATAAATGGTCAAAGGATATGAACAGGCAGTTTTCAGAGAAAGAAATTAAAGATATCTATAAGCATATGAAGAAATGCTCTAAATCACTATTGATTAGAGAAATGCAAATCAAAACAACTTTGAGATACCACATCTCTCCAGTCAGATTGGCTAAGATGACAAATCAAGAAAGCGACAAATGCTGGAGAGGATGTGGACAAATTGGAACACTAATACATTGTTGGTGGAGTTGTGAACTTATCCAACCATTCTGGAGAGCAATCTGGAATTATGCCCAAAGGATTATAAATAATTTCATACCCTTTGACCCAGCCATACCACTTCTAGGGTTATATCCCAAAGAGATCATAGAAGTGGGAGGAAGACCCATATGTACAAAAATATTTTTAGCAGCCCTTTTGTGGTTGCAAAGAATTGGAAACTAAAGGGGTGCCCATCAATTGGGGAATGGCTAAACAAGTTGTGGTATATGAATGTAATGGAATTTTATTGTGCTATAAGAAACGAGGAGGTGACGGATTTCATAATTACCTGGAGAGACTTCTACAAACTGATGCTGAGCGAGAAGAGTAGAATCAGAAGAAATTTGTATACAATCACAGACATACCATATCTGTGACGACCAACTATGACAGACTGGACTCTTCAGCAATGCAGTGATATAAGTTAATCCCGAATGACTCAAGAAAGTGAGAAATGCACCATCCAGAGATATAACTAGAAAGAACTGAGCCTGAATCCTGATGGAAGCAAACTAAATGATCTTGTTCTTTTCATTGTTTGGTTTTATTCCTTCCTTACCATCTTTCATCCCACCTAGTACAATACGCCTTTGTAATTGGAATAATGTCTAATATGAATGCATTTGCAGACCCTATACTGTACTATATGCTGTCGTGAGGGGAGGGGGGAGGGAAGTAAAGGAAATTTGAAAACCAAGGAACTATGGAATTGAATCTTGTTAACTGAAACTAAACTAATAAATTAATTAAAAAAAAAGAAAAAAGAAAAAAAAGAAAAAAACAAGTAACAACAACAAAAAAGAAATGATATTTAATTCATATTTCCCGTGTGAATTTATAGGTTTTGTTTTGTAACCATTCAAAGTAAATATCCTTTTAAAAAAAAAGGAGTCTAGACATCATATTTCAAGAAATTATTAAGGAAAACTGCCCTGATGCCCTAGAACAAAAGGGTAAAATAAAATTCAAAAGATTCTACTGTCACCTCCTGAAAGAAATCCCAAAATGAAAACTCCCAAGAATATTGTAGCCAAATTCCAGAGCTCTGTAATGCCAGTGCAATATTTACAGCACTGACAATGAGTATAAATATTCCCATATAGTGCTCAATTGTCCATATAGAGGACAGAATCAAAACATTTATTTAGACACCAGAAAAGCAAATTCCAAAACCAGTAAACTGATTCCATCATAGTAGAAAAGATATTAATAAACCATACCAACACAGAGAGCCACACACCTCCTTTAGCTTTCCCACAAACCAATATAAGATCAATATTTACTCACAAACCTCTCTACCTCCTTGCCTGCATGTACTCTCTCTCCCACCATCTCTCTAGCTCTGACTCCCCACTTCCTGTATGTCGGCTCAATGTTTCAGTAAACTCCTCCCACCACAGGCTCCATGTGACCAACTTCAGCCTATTAGGGGGCAAAATTTATCTTCAAAGCCTAGAAGCTTTCTGTGGGCTATGTTCCATCATTTAGCAAACTCCTTTTATCACAGGCTCCCCATGTGATTGCATTCGGATTGTTAGGGGGCAGAGTTTACTTTCAAAGCAGGGGAGGTCTTCAAACTTCCCTAGGTCTATTAGAGGGTAGGGAAAATCTTCAAATTCCCTTTCCCATTATAAGCTCTCAGGTCAAGCGGAAAATACTGTAAGCAGTCAAAAAGAAACAGTTCAAATACCATGAAGTCAAAGTCAGGATCACACAAAATTTAGCGGCTTCTATATTAAAGGATAGGAGGGCTTGGAATACAATATTCTGAAGGGCAAAGGAGCTAAGATTACATCCAAGAATCACCTACTCAGCAAAACCTAGTATTATCCTTCAGGGAAAAAATAGATATTTAATCAAATAGAGGATTTTCCAGAATTCCTGATGAAAAAAACAGAGGTGACTAGAAAATTAAACTTTCAGCAACAAACAGAAAAGAGAAATCATAAAGGATTCAATAAGATTATACTATTTCCATTTCTACATGGGAAGATGATCCTTGTAACTAATAAGAACTTTCTCAATATTAGGGCAGTTAGAAGGAATTTACTTAGAGGGCATGGGCATAAATTTATATCTAAAAAAATTAAGAGGTTAAAAAGTAGGATGTACTGGGAGAAGGGGGAAGGAAGAGACAGAATGGCATAAGTTATCTCACATAAAAGAAGCATGAAAGAGCTTTTACAGTAGAGGGAAAAAGCAGGGTAGGCAATACTTAACCTTACTCTCATTGGAATTGGCTGAAATACAGACTCAGGTGAATATAGAAATCTGTTTTACCCTAGAAAGAAGTAGGAGGGGGAAGGAATAACCAAAGGGGCACTGATAGAATGGAGGCTTTATTTGGGGGGGGGGGGCGGGGAGCAGTGGTTAACAGTAAAATAATTTTTAAGAAAGAGAAAGAGAGAGAGAGAGAGAGAGAGAGAGAGAGAGAGAGAGAGAGAGAGAGAGAGAGAGAGAGAAGGATAAATAGAATAAAATAGGATGGCAGGAAATACATAGTAATCATAACCAAAAAAAAATTACAGCAATTTTCTCTGATAATGGCCTTATTTCCCAAATATATAGAAAGCTGTCAATTTTTTTTCATATTAAGTAATCAAATCTATCTACAATCATATGAAAAATTGCTGTAAATCACTATTAATTAAAGAAACACAAATTAAAACAGCTCTGAGGCACTTCCTCAAACCAATCAGATTGGCTAATAAGACAGAAAGTGAGAATGACAAATACTGGGAAAGTGTGGGAAAATTGGAACACTGAAGCTCTGTTGAAGCTGTGAATTGATCTAGTCATTCTGGACAGCAATTTGGAACTATGCCCAAACAACTATAAAACTGTGCATGCTCTTTAACCCTGCAATAGGACTACTAGGTCTAAATCTCCTAAGAGATTATTTTAAATTAAATTTTACGTTTATTTTTATTTTTATTTTTTGGGTCTTTATTAATTTGTTCGTTTACTTTCAGTTTGCAAGATTCAGTTCCCCAGTTCTTTCAGTTTCAAATTTTCTCCTTCTCCTTCCCCTCCCTCCACCTCATGGTGGCATACAGTCAAGTATAAGATCTGCAAATACTTTCACATTAGACATTAGTCAGGTTATAAAGAAGGATTTTATCAGATGGAATGAACAATGGGAAAGAGCAAATAAAACCAAAGAAGAAAAAGAAAGAGAGCAGGTAAATTGCTTCAATCTGCATTCATACTCTTTTCTTTCTAGTTCTTTCTCTGAATGTAGACATCTCTCTCTCCATCATGAGTCTCTTGGAGTTTACTTATGCCCCTGCATTTCTGAGAAGAGTCCAGTCTATCAAAGGTGGTCATCACACATATGTTGTATCTGTAATGGTGTAAAAATTTTTCCTGGTTCTGCTCTTCTCACTCAGCATCAGGTCGTACAAGCATCTCCTGGTAAATATGAAGTCCATCTGCTCTTCCTTTCTTATGGCACAATAGTATTCCATTAAATTCATATACCATAACTTGTTTAGCCATTCCCCAATTGATGGGCATCCCCTTAATTTCCAGTTCTTTGCCATCACAAAAATAGCTGTTATAAATATTTTTGTATATATGGGTCTTCCTCCTGCTTCTATGATCTCTTTGGGATACAACCCTAGAAGTGGTATTTCTGGGTCAAAGAATATGACATTATTTATACCCCTTTGGGCATAGTTTCAGATTGCTCTTCAGAATGGTTGGATCAGTTCACAACTCCACCAGTAATGTATTAGTGTTCTAATTTTTCCATGTCCTCTCCAGCATTTATGATTTTCCCGTTTTGTCATCTTAGCCAATCTGACTGGTGAGATGTGGTACCTCAGAATTGTTTTGATTTGCATTTCTCTAAACAATAGTGATTTAGAGCATTTTTCACATGCTTATAGATATCTTTAAGTTCATCCTCTGAGAACTGCCTGTTCATATCCTTTGACCATTAATAAATTGGGGAATAACTTGTATTCTTATATATTTGACTCAGTTCTCTGTATATTTTAGAAATGAGGCATTTATCAGAGACATTTGTTGTAAAAATTCTTTCCCAGTTTCCCACTTCCTTCTTAATCTTGGTTACATTGGCTTTTTTTGTACAGAAGCTTTTCAATTTCATGTAATTAAAGATATCTATTTTGCATTTTATAATGCTCTCTAATTCTTATTTGGTCATGAAGTCTTCCCTTCTCCATAAATCTGAAAGGCAAACTATTCCTTGTTTTCCCAGATTGCTTACAGTATCATCCTTTATACTTAGATCATGCACCCATTTAGACTTAATTTTGGTTTACGGTGTTAGATAATGGTCTATGCCCAGTTTCCGCCATACTTTATTCCAGTTTTCACAGCAGTTTTTGTCAAATAATGTGTTCTTATCCCAAAAACTGGGGTCTTTGGGTTTATCAAAAAGTAGATTATTATAGTCATTGACTGCTGAGTCTCATGTACCCATTCTATTCCATGGATGCACTGTTCTATTCCTTAGCCAGTACCAAGTAGTTTTGATGACTGCTGCTTTATAATATAGATTAAAATCTGGTATAGCTAGGCCACCTTCCCCAGCATTTCTTTTCATTAATTCTCTTGATATTCTGGGCCCTTTGTTCTTCCAAATGAATCCTCTTACTATTTTTTCCAGTTAAATAAACTATTTTTTTTTATAAATTGGTTGGTATGGCAGTAAATATGTAATTTAATTTAGCTAAAATTGTCGTTTTTATTATATTAGCTCGACCCAGCCATGAACAATTGTTTTTCCACTTAGATCTGACTTAATTTGTGTGAAAAGTGTTTTGTAGTTGTGTTCATATAGGTCCTGGCTTTATTTTGGCAGGTAGATTCCCAAATATTTTATAATGTCTACAGTAACTTTAAATGGGATTTCTCTTTCTATCTCTTGCTTTTGGATTTCATTGGAAATATACAGGAATGCCAAGGATTTATGTGGGTTTATTTTATATGCTGAACTTTGCCAAATTTATTTATTTTCTCAAGTAGTTTTTTACTTGATTCTTTAGAATTCTCTAAGTATATCATCATATCATCCATTGGTCTCTTCTTTGCATAATGTGATTCTTTTATTTCTTTTCCTTCTCTAATTGCTACTGCTAACATTTTTAGTACCAGATTGAATAAGAGGGGTGATAGTGGACACCCTTGTTTCAACCCTGATCTTATTGGAAATGCTTCTAGCTTATCCCCATTACATATACTTGTTGATGGCTTTTAATAGATGCTATCTATTATTCTGAGGAAGGCTCTATTTATTCCTATACTTTCTAGTGTTTTTAATAGGAATGAATGTTGTATTTTGTCAAAAGCCTTTTCTGCATCTATTGTGATAATCATGTAGTTTCTGCTAGTTTTATTGTTGATATGATCAACTATACTAATGTTTTTCCTAATATTAAACCATCCTTGCATTCCTGGAATAAATCCTACCGGATCAAAAAGCATTATTCTTGTGATAAGTTGCTGTAGTCTTTTTACTAATACTTTATTTAAAATTTTTGCATCTATATTCTTGAGGGAAATTGGTCTATAATTTTCTTTGTTTTATCTCTTCCTGATTTCGGTATCAGTACCAGGTTTGTGTCATAAAAAGAATTTAGTAGGACTCCTTCTTCACTAACTTTCCCAAATAGTTTGTAGAATATTGAAATCAATTGTTCTTTAAACATTTGATAGAATTTGCTAGTAAATCCATCTGGCCCTGGAGATTTTTTCCTAGAGAGTTTACTGATGGCTTGTTCAATTTCTTTCTCTGGGATGGGGTTATTTAAGTAATTTACTTCCTCTTCAGTTAATCTGGGCAACTTATATTTCTGTAAATATTTATCCATTTCACTAAGATTGTCAAATTTATGTGTGTATAATTTGGCAAAATAATTCCTAATTATTGTTTTAATTTCCTCTTCATTGGAGGTAGATTCACCCTTTTCATTTTTGATACTCATAATTTGGTTTTATTCTTTCTTTTTTTATCATATTGGTTAAGTGTATCATTTTTTTTTCATAAAACCAGCTCTTAGTTTTATTTATTAATTCAATAGTTTTCTTAATTTCAATTTTATTAATCTCTCCTTTGGTTTTTAGTATTTCTAATTTAGCATATAATTGTGGATTTTAAATTTGTTCTTTTTCTAGCTCTTTCAATCACATGCCCAATTCATTGACCTCCCTTTTCTCTAATTTATTCGTGTATGCACTCAGGGATATAAAACCTCCCCTAAGAACTACCTTTGCTGCATCCCACAAATTTTGTTATGTTGTCCCATTATTGTCATTCTCTTGAATGAAGTTACTGATTGTTTCTATAATTTCTTGTTCTACCCACTAATTCTTTAGGATTAAATTGTTTAGTTTCCAATTAGTTTTTAGTCTATCTTTCCATGGCTCTTTATTGCATATTAGTTTTATTGCATCATGATCTGAGAATGATGCATTTAATATTTCTGCCTTTCTGCAATGATTTATGAGGTTTTTATGTCCTAGTACATGGTCAATTTTTGTTTATGTGCCATAAACCATGGAGAAGAAGGCATATTCCTTTTTATCCCCATTCAGTTTTCTCCAGAGATGTATCATACCTACCTCCTCTAAGATTCTATTCACTTTCTTAACTTCTTTCTTTTTTATTTTGATGTTGGATTTATTAAGTTCAGAGAGGAGAAGATTAAGGTCCCCTACTAGTATAGTTTTGCTATCTATTTCTTCCTCTAATTCCCTTACCTTCTCCTCTAGGAATTTGGATTCTATACCACTTGCATGTATATTAAGTAATGATATTGCTTCATTCTCAATGGTGCCTTTTGGCAGGATATAGTTTCCTTCCTTATCTCTTTTAATTAGATCAATTTTTGCTTTTGCTTTATCTGTGATAAGGATTGCTACCCCTGCTTTTTTTTATTTTATTTTAGCTGAGGCATGGTATATTTTACTCTAGACTTTTACCTTTACCCTGTATGTATCCCTCTGTTTCAGATGTATTTCTTGTAAACAGCATATTGTAGGATTATGGCTTTTAATCCATTCTGCTATTCTCCTCCATTTTATGGGAGAGTTCATCCTATTCATGTTCACAGTTATAATTACTATCTGTCTCTTTCCCTCCATCCTATTCCCTCCCCTGTTTATGCTTTTCTTTTTTTCCCTTCTCCCTTCCCCTCCTTAAGAGTTTTCCTTTGGACCACCATCTCCCTCAGTATTCCCTTCTTATCAGTCCCCCTCCCTTTTCCTCCCCTTCCCCCTTACTTTTTCCCTCCCCTCTTTCCTTCTATTATGATAAGTTTTGCGTCTCTTTTCAGTAGAGTTCTATGCTCAACTGGTTGTGTTATTCCCTCCTTGCACCAGAACCAATGAGGGAAAAGCTCATATAATGTTCATGTCCCTCTCTTCTTTCCCTCTACTATACTGTTTTTATGCCTCTTTATGTGGCATAATTTACCCTTTGACACTTCATTCTTTCCTCTTCTTTCTTCCATTGCAGTCCCTTTGTATCCCTTAATAAGATTTTTGTTTTATCGTCATTTGGTGTAATTTGTACCCAAACCCACTACTTGTCTATAAACAGTTTGTTCTTATTAAATAACAGGATGTGTGTGTGTGTGTGTGTGTGTGTGTGTGTGTGTGTGTGTTTCCCTTGTTTACCTTTCTATGTCTCTCTTGAATCTCATAATTGAGGTTGAATTTTCCACTGAGCTCTGGCTTTTTCATCAGGAAGGTCTGGAAATTTATTATACTGTTGAATGACCACCTCCTTGCCTAGAAGCATATGTTTAGTTTCACTGGGTAGATGATGCTTGGTTGTAAACCAAGCTCTTTTGCTTTGTGAAAAATTATATTCCAGTTTCTCCAGTCTTTCAGTTTAGAGGCTGCCAGATCCTGTGCAATCTTCACTGTGGTTCTGCAATATCTGAAATGTTTCTTTCTGGTGGTTTAAAGTATTTTCTCCTTTACCCGGTAGTTCTGGAGTTTGGCCACAGCATTGTGCAGATTTTTCAATTTGGGATCTCTTTCAGGAGGTGACCAGTGGATTTTCTCAATTTCTATTTTACCCTCTGGTTCTAGTATCTCAGGGCAGTTTTCCTTGATGAGCTCTTAGAAGATATTGTCCAGTTTCATTTTTTTCTCTTTTTTTAAAATAGTATTTATATATATTTGAAACATTTAATTTTAAGACGTCGAATTTCAGATCCATTCCCTTCCTCCCTTGTCACTCATTCCCTCTGGGAAGATAAGTAATTCAGTATATGTTGTACATGTCTAGCTATGCAAAACTTTACCATAGTAGATATATTGTACAAGGCTGCTTATAATTCCCTCCCACTCATCCCACCCCCCACCTGGTCTATTCCTTACTTGATCCTGTCCCTCTTCTATAGTGGGTACTTCCAACCTCCCCTCCACCCAAGAATGCCCTCCTATCCATCATCCCTCCTCTCATCCCCCTTCCTCCTATTCTGCTGCAGGTTGAGATATCCCATTTAGTATGTATGTCATTTTCTCCCTGAACCAAATTCAATGTGAATGTGGTTTTGCCTTTTTTGCCTTCCTATTCTCCTCCTCCCTTGCAACCACTTCCCTTGCTTCTTCTACATGAGATAGTTTACCCTACCCTGTCTCTCCCCATCTCCTCTTGCCACTTTCCTCTCTCACCTCATAATTTCATCCCTTGAGTATTCTCCCTTCCCAACAAATTCAACCTATGCCCTCTATCCATATATAACTGTAACCATATACACACTCATTCACATATGTATTCATATGACCACACCCCCTTCTTCCATTATTTTCATAGTGAAAAAGATATCATCAGTCATAGTTGTTGCTTTTCCATTTAGGAATGTAAATAGTTCAACTTTGATAAGTTCCTTTTGATTTCTTTTCCCTGATTACCTTCTCAGGCATCTCTTGCTTCTTGTGGCTGGATGTCAAATTTTCTATTCAGCTCTGGTTTTTTCCTCAAGAATGCTTCGGGGCTGCTAGGTGGCGCAGTGAGTAGAGTGCTGGCCCTGGAGTCAGAAGGACCTGAGTTCAGATCCAGCCTCGGACACTTAACATACACAAACAAAAACCTAGCCGTGTGACCTTGGGCAAGTTACTTAACCCCAATTGCCCTCCAAAAAGCAAAAAAAAAAAAAAAAAAAAAAAAATTAAAACAACAACAACAAAAAAAGAATGCTTGAAAGTCCTCTATTCCACTGAATGACCATATTTTCCCCCTGAAACAAAATACTTAGTTTTGCTGGGTAGATGACCCTTGGGTTCATTCCCAGCTCTTTTGACCTCTGGAATATCATATTCCATGCCCTTTGATCCCTCAGTGTAGAAGCTGCCAGGTCCTGGGCTATTCTGATTGTGTTTCTACAATATTGAAATTGTTTCTTCCTGGCTGCTTGTAGTATTTTCTCCTTGATCTGGGGATTCTGGAACCTGGCTATAATATTCCTGGAAGTTTTCTTTTTGGGATCTTTTTCAGGAGGTGATTGGTGGATTCTTTCAACCTCTATTTTGCCCTCTGGATCTAAAACATCAGGGCAATTTTCCTTGAGAATTTCTTGAAGGGTGATTTCTAAGTTCTTTCTTTGATCATGGTTTTCAGGTAGTCCAATAATTTTTAAATTGACTCTCCTGGATCTATTTTCCAGGTCAGTGGTTTTTCCCATGAGATATTTCACATTTCCTTCTAATCTTTCATTTGTTTGGATCTGCTTAACAGCTTCTTGATTTCTCATAAAGTCATTCGCTTCCATTTGCTCCAGTCTACCTCTGAAGGAATGAATCTCCTCAGTGAACTTTTCAGATTCTTTTTCCATTTGGCAAATTTGACTTTTTAAGGCATTCTTCTCCTCATTGCCCTTTTGGGCCTCCTTTGCCATTTGAGTTAACCTGTTTTTTTGTTTGTTTGTTTGTTTGTTTTTTTAAAGCAATTGGGGTTAACTTGCTCAAGGTTACATGGCTAGTCATTATTTATGTGTGGGTGCTCATTTTCTGAGGCCGGATTCGATCTAGGGTCATCCCAACTCCGAGGCCAGCGCTCTTACTCACTGCGCCACCTAGCCACCCCGAATTAGTCTGTTTTTTAAGGTGTTGTTTTCCTCAGTCAGACTGTTGACCCTCATTTCATACTTTTCCTGTATCCTTCTCATTTTTCATCCCAATTTTTCCTCCACTTCTCTTATTTGATATCTAAAGTCCTTCTTAAGGTCCTCTATGGCCTGTAACCCACTCATATTTTTCTTTGGGGCTTTTGGAGCAGGATTTCTGACCTCACAGTCCTCCCCCTGTTCTATGCTTCGATCCTCTTTGCCCCCAAAAAAGGAGTCTAATGTTGCATTTTTCTGTTTAATTTGTTTCCTTTGCCTTGGCATGTTGCCACTTAATTACTTGACTTTTGGGCTTGTTGCCACAGTATGACTCTGCCACCATACAGGGGAGCTTCCGTCCTGAACGTGTGTGTGGGGGGGAGCAACTTCCGTTTCTGGTAAGCTGAATATCCACCCCATGACCTCCCTCCCAAGATCACAATCCAGATCCAGGGAGGTTAAAGCAAGAGCAATTACCCCCCAAGACTGATCTCTGGATCTCCCTACAGTTCACAGGCCAAGAGCTGGAGCTGCCACTGAAAACTACAAAATGGTGTGTCTCCTCAGCAGCTTCTAGCCCCCAGGGGAGGAAGCCGACACATTCCCCAAATACTGGTCCCAAAGTCCATAAGGCACTAGCCTCTGACTTTGTCCTAGGCATGTCTGTATTGGTATTTCTGGAATCAACACGGCTGCTGGTGTTCTGGGGTCCCTCCAGCCGGCTGCTGGACTGGCCTCCCTGGGGCTAAAACTGCATCTCAAGGGGACCTGGGCTCCACTCCCTGCACGCTGTGCTGCCGGCTCCCAGAGTGCTGTGCTGGTCCTTCTTGCAGGACTGCTGGGCTGTCCTCAGCAGGAGGTTAGCTTCTCTGTGTCATTCTGTGGGTGCTGGGGCTCCAGAAGTTGTTCAGAGTACCCTTTTACATAGTTTGGAGGTGATCTGGGGGCAGAGTGCCTCGGATGAGCTGTTTCTACTCCGCCACCTTGGCTCTGCCCAGGCTCATTTTTTCATCATGATTTTCTGGTATGTCTATGATTCTCAGATTATCTCTCCTGGATCTGTTTTCTGAGTCAGTTATTTTTCCATTGAGATATTTTACCTCTTTTTCTATTTTTTCATTCTAGATGTTTTGTTTGGTTCCTCATAGAGTTATTTGCTTCAATTTGATTGATTTTAGTTTTTAGCAAATTGTTTTCCTTAGTTAGTTTTTGGAGCTCCTTTTCCATACCACAATTTTTTCTTTTTAAGGATCTCCTTTCTTCATTGTAATGTTTTTCTAATTTTGCAATTTTGACTTTAAAAGAATTATTCATTTTATTTTCTATCTCTCTATTTTGGTTTTCAAAGTTCCTTTTGACCACCTCTAAGAATTCTTTCTGTGCTTGAGACCAGTTCCCTGTTGAGGCTTCAGCTGTGGGTGTGAAGTCAACACTGTTTCCTTCTGAATTTGGTTCCTCCCTCTCCAGATAGTAGGACTCCAGAGTCTTTCTCTTTGTAGTCTGCTTTTTATTCATTTTTAGGCAGGGTCCTAGCCACATCCTTCGTCTAGGGTTCCCAAGCCTTTACTCTTTAAGGTTTTGCCCTAGGGCAATAATTACTATGTTTTCAGGGTCAGAGGGGGAGATGGCAGCAGCCTGGGTTCATCTGCCATCCTGGTCCCTGGAGGTTCAGACAGGGACTTTTTGAAAATGCCAATATGATATTCACATCCTAGAAAGGGATTTGAACAAAATTTTTCATTAACTTATGTGCCTATTTTGGGTCTAGCCCAGAGATATGTTTGACAAATGTTGTCAGTTTCATCTCTCTCACTGGTCCCCTTTATCCCACTCATCCTCTCTCTTCATCTTCTGTTCACTCCCTTCATCTTCATCCCTCTTCTGATTATGTCATTACCATACTCAAGAAGCTCTCTCTTTCCCTTTTGCTTATAGAATTGGGTAGAGATTCCCTACCTTTATTATCTAGTGCTAGCAAGCTTTTTCTCTCCTTATCTCACATTAGTCATTTCTATCCTTGTCTCACATTCACTCAATCTATATTCCAATCAAGCTGTACTCTCCAAAATTAACAAGTCATCTCCCACTTCCATGAATCCCTCTTGATATCTCTCATTTCTGAAATACATTTTTCCACATCTCTGTCGTTCATGATTCATTTCTTTCTTCAAAACCCAACTCAGGAACCAGTTCTTCCTCACAGCTCATTTTAGGGGTGCACTAGAATCAATTGTTAAATTATTGTGAGCATTTAGACCTTAAAATCAATAAAAGCTAAAAAAAATCAGATCTTTATCATTTTGTTGGTCTTTGAGATCGACTGATCAACTGAAATCTTTGATCTCAACACTTGAGAAAGTGATGGAGAAAATGCTAATAATAGATTAAACTCATAAGTGTGTAATGAATGAGGGCAAGGACAGTTTTTTTCTCCTTTTGTATCCCCAATGTTTAGTTCAATGACTGACACATAGTAAGCACTTAATAAATATTTGCTGATTGATTCCCCCCACCCCACTCTGAGAGCCAATTGCTAAGATGGCTAAATATTTACCAGTACACTCCTCATCTCACATATGAAATGATTCTCTCTGGCCTCAGATTTTCTTAGGTCACTTCTTAGGTTTCTCTCCTTTATCCCCTTTTACTTGCATTTTTCATTTGTGCCCATGTCATATCACATCTGTATTAGCAAGCACCCTAGTACACCCAGGACGGTCTGCTAGCACAGGTTCTTTGACCAACTTTTAAAGGAAAGTGCTCAAAAAAGGGGTTAACAATCCTACTTTTAATTACATTCACTAGTTCAGAGGAAAGGTCAGCACTCTGAACTTGGAGAAAATGCAAACAGAGAAAATATAAGCAAAGAAATTAGCACAAAGACCAACAGACAGGGCTCCAACTGTCTGAGCATAGCAATTATTGCTATACATTTTACATACATCACTGGATCGAGGGAGCACAGACATATAAGCAGTTGGGGAGTGTGAACATATGGCTACTTAGAATCTAGATCAAGAAACCAAAAGGTCCTTCTCATAAGTCAATTGCAAAAGCAAAAGCTCACCTTTCAAAGTATATACCTTTTCTCAGAGCCAGAAGGTACCACAACCCTCACGACTCAGTGCCTAATTAGCTTACAACAAAAAGGTATACAAACCTTCCTATGGGCAAGCCCTCCCTAAGCAAGCTTCCCTTAATGGGCTCCCCATGAGACCTAGTAATGAACAGGGAAGATCTTATATCCCATTAACATGGTACCTCTCAAATGCAACTCACTTGGTAGAAAGCGAGCTCTTTGAGGAGAGGAATTTTCTTTTTGGGGGGGGTTTGTTTTTTGCTTTTTTTTCCTCCTTTTTGTTCCTAATGCCTAGTGCAGAGTAAATACTTTTTAATGCATCTTTTTCTTAACTGAACTGAATTGAATTAAGTTCTTGCTCCAGCAAGTGACTGCTGCCATTTTATGGAGTATGATGCCTGTTTTCAGAGTAATTAATTCTTATGATAGGACCAGAGTGGCAGGCAGGGGGAGAAGAATTGTTTTTTTTTTTTTTTTGTATGAGCAATCTGTGTTTATTGAATCAATGTCCAAATATGTAGAAGATAGGATAGCAGCCTGGTTTGGGGGGCATGAGCTCCAGGAAGGGATTCAGGTTAGGTATTACAGAAGGACCCAAGTCTGACTAGATGGACTATCTATAGAAGACCATTTTGAGCATTTTGAAAAATTACATAATAATGGGGCTTTAATTCAAAAAGGGGAAAACTGGGGAGGATACTACAAAGAGAACCACATGTCAATCCAAGGACATTTGTTTTCACGGACTTCTCAAAGTTTTACCGTGTTACTTGCAATACTTTGAATCATTTCCATCTAATTCACCAATTGAATGCTTTCTGTATACAAGATAATGAGATAGGTGCTAGGGAGATAACATCTTTAGCTGAAACCTGGTCCCAGCTTTAGAGAAACTTATAGTTGAAACATGGATAACTATAATTAAATTCAAACAGAAGACATCTCATTATTTTAATTCTTCCATTTTATTTTACTTTTTGGTCTTTTTTTGAAGCAGGGAAAAGCAAAGTAATTGGGGTTGTGACTTGCCCAAGATCACACAGCTAGTAAGTGTGTCAAGTTTCTGAGGCTGAATTTGAACTCAGGCCCTCCTGCCTCCAGGGCTGATGTACTATTTACTGTGCCACCTACCTTCCCTGTTCTAGTTTGTATTAAAGGATTGTGAAGATAGAGTCTCAAAAAAATGCATTACCAAGTTCAAGTTCAGGGAAAAGAAAAAAAATTAAAACATCCCATAAAATCCATTCCTGCTAACTTGAGGCAGGGCTCTTGACTTCTTGTTTGCATATAGGAATGGAATTTCTAGGAAGTTTATGAGCTGAACAGAGACAAAACTTGGATGGCCAATGATAGCCTTACTGCAGAGCTCTGAAATTTAAGGGGCACTGACAGTACAGCATTCCTTCAATACCAAAAAGTCAACTGAGCTTAGCATGTATGGAGCAAAAATAATTAATTAAAATAGGAAGTTAACAGATATTATTATTTCTTTCCCCTGGCAATACAAATGTGGTCAATGGCTCATCTTAGCCTCCTAAGATGAACACCACCCCCTAAGCAGACTCCCCAGCAACTCATAAGCCATTAGCCCCAGGAGTTTTTTGTGTTACTTACCTTGGGTTTAAAAATCACTAGCTAAGTACTCCCAGAATACCTTATGGTGAAATGGCCAATGCCATTTCTTCCTGGCCCCTGCAGGTCTACTACTGTGGTGGGAAGTCTTAGTACCTATCCCATTATTGACCCCTCTGCTCTTTGGACAGCTTGTGTGAGCTACATTGGCCCCCATTACAGAGGAAGTGCTTTCCATGTATATGGTCCTGAGGTGCTCATAGTCTCTGTAATATACTCTTGAGCACCATCAAAAGCATGTAAGTTACCAAAATTGGAGTCTCTTGGAAGTTATAGGAGTTCCTCATGGTTTTACAAGAGCTATACAGAAGGAGATGAGTTATCTGCAGATATCATGGCAGATGAAGTCCAAGTGAGAGTATTATCTCAGCTTTGCATAGTTGATTGGGGCTTCCAGCAAATTCAATCACTGAGCTTTGGCAGTAAATAAATTTTCTGTACAAATTAGTGTCAGGGATAGATTCCATTCTTTTCAGGTGTCCCCTGTCAGGCATCAGTGGGATTTTTCTTTAAAATTTTCAGCGTATACAGAATGAGAAAAGCAACATAGTAGACATCTTTTTTTTTCAGTCATCTTGCCTAGTTTCCCCCCTTGCTCTGCTTTACATAGAAAGCTCTTAGCAGCTCAGGACCAGTCTTAGTTACAAGAGGTTTTGTTGATTTTAGAAGTATTCCAAAACTGCCTGCCTTCAAATGTCCAAACTCCTAAGTCTGCAAGCCAAGCCCCATACTGAGATTCTCATCACTCTTTGACCACTTCCAGAAATGTCTTCCTTCTGCTTTATCTTTTTTGCTGGTTATTTGTTTTCTTCCTAGTATGGCTAATCCAGTGATATTTGTCTAGTAGGTGAATGAAGAAACTGACATCCCAGGAAACCTAGTATTTCCCCATTCCAATGGAAAGGACAGAATATAGTAGAGGCCACTATGGGACACAGAAGAGAGGGTGCTGAACTTGGAGTCAAGAAGACCCGAGTTCAAATCCTAACTTAGATATTGTTCGTTTTATGACTCTAGGCAAGCCACTTAATCTATCTAAGCTTCAGTTTCTTCATGTGTAAGAGGAGGGTATAATAGGACTCACCTCATAAGAGGTTCCAAAAAAATTAAATGATTTATGAATTCTAACATTATTGTTGGCATTGCTATTATTATTATCTGTAGTCAGAGAACCTGGATTCAAATCCTGACTCTGTTCCTTGATACTCATATTTAAGTCATTTTTCAGTCATGTCTGATTCCTTCTGACTTCCTCTGGGGTTTTCTTAGCAAAGATCCTAGAGGGTTTGCCATTTCCTTCTTCAGCTCATTTTACAGATGAGAAAACTGAGGAAACAGAGGTTAAGTGACTTGCCCAGGGTCACACAGCTAGTAAGTGTCTGAGGCCTATTTAAACTCATGAAGAAGAGTTCTCCTGATTCCAAGTTCAGTGCACCACCCATACGATTGTAAGATAAACCACCTGAGAGATGGCCTGTTTTATTCAAACACCAAGAAACTTTATGCTCATTCCAAGAAGTTTTCTTTCCTATATCTGCATCCTTGTCTATTCTGACAAACTGATGTTTACGACCTTTGCATATCAGTCCATGTATTAGCCTAAATATTTGTGGTCCTGAGCTGGAAAAATGTACCATAGATTACATGCAAGCTGCAATTCCCTACAGAGAAGGCAAATGAGAAAAACCTGTTTCTTTGCATAAATGAAGTAGGCTGCAGACACCTTGCAGAGAAGGGTCCCCAAACCCGAAAGACACATAAAAAGAAGGAACTCCTCCTAGCCTCGGATTTGCACAAGGAGATGCTATTGTGTTCTCTCCACCCCAGGCAAAGAGCTTTCTGCGCTTCACTGAGTCTGTCCCTAGTGCCTCTGACCGCCTAGAACACATCCCAGATGCCTCCTTTGTCAAGGGACCAAGCATGCTTTTGCTCAAGCTGGAAGCAAGCTTTCCTGCTTGGTCTTTGCTATGTCTTCACTGGTGTGGGGGTGCCTCCTGAATGCCGGCAGAAAGCATCTCTCTTTGAGTCCCTTCTGTGTTCTCACATATTTGCCCCCTTAAGGAGATCTGCACATGTGTTTCTGATGACTGCAACCTAGGAGGAGTTGTCAGGGCCTTTCAATCATGGTAATGGCCTATAAAAGTCTGCCGTATTTTCAGTTTTACTAAATATTTCTATAATTCAAAAATTATGGAAATGGATAATGTTTCTAATCTTTGGGAATATATTTTACAGCTGTGTACACTCCAGATACAAATGAATATGTAGGAATAAATTGTGCATTTTATAGACTCTCACAAATATCCTGGACCTGCCTGCATAGATGATGAATGTTGTAGATACTATTGGGTCCAGTGACATCCATTTTGTTTCTCAGTAGTTCTGCTAAAGGATGGGGTGGGAGAATCTCATCCAGAGAGGCAGAATTACTTACAAACTACCAACAGATCAAGTATCATGTGATACTACCTTGCTATGTGACTTTAGGCAAGTTACATAACCTTGTTGAGTCTCAGTTTCCTCATTTTTAAATGGAGATGTTGCTAATTATAGTAGCCACCTCACTTTAATCTAATCTAATTTCAACTCCCACTTCTGACACCTATGAAAATTTGACTATAAGATCAGGCCTTGGAAAAGTAACTTAGTCCCTAAGTGCCCCTGGCCATGCTCTAAGGCTATACATTGTGGACAAGATGCTGATCTTCATGGATAGGGAGAGTTCTTTCTCTGGAAGTTCTTTGTATCATTAAGAGCACAGGTCCAGTCTCAATCCAGTCCCTGGCTACCTCTCAGGTTACTGTGAGGCTCCAATGATAAAATGTATGCAAAGTACCTTATAAGCTTTAAAACACAATATACATATCAGTTATTGTTACCCATGAAGATAGACATGACTAATCCAATGTTTCTCAGATTAGTGGTAGGGGGTATCAGATGTGATTGCAATAAAACTCCAAAAGCAAGAACTACAAAATTCCAAATAGCAAGTTAGGTGGTGGTGAACTGAAGCTAACTATACTGGATGAATCTACTGATATTCCCTTTTTTAGACCCATCCTCATATTCCCTTCTATCTAGAATTTTTAACACCTCTTCTAAAGCCAAGAAGCAAACTGAAAGGAAGAAGCTCTGAACAATTAGGAGTGCATATGTTCACTCATTTAATAAACATTTATTAAGCATCTATTAGGTATCAGGTACAGAATTATGCACTAGGGACTCAAAAAAGAGGCCAAAGATGGTCCATGCCTCTCAAGAAGCTCTCTGTATATATATATGTGTGTGTGTGTGTGTGTGTGTGTGTGTGTGTGTGTGTGTGTGTGTGTGTGTATTGCGGAGATGGGGGAGGGAGAATCAGTATATTATGTTCCTCCTAGAAGTAAATCAAGTGTTTGGGGGATGATTTCTTTGGGGGGAATTATGTGATACACAGGTGAAGAAATCTGCAGGATATTATTTTATTATTTTTTAAAAACAATTGAGGTTAAGTAACTTGCTCAAGGTTACACGGCTAGTCATTATTTATATGTGGGTGCTCATTTTCTGAGGCTGGATTTGATCTCCGGTCATCCCAACTCCGAGGCTGGAGCTCTTACTCACTGCGCCACCTAGCTGCCCCTTTTAGGGCAATTGGGGTTAAGTAACTTGCCCAAGGTCACACGGCTAGGTTTTTTTTTGTTTGTGTGGGTTAAGTGTCTGAGGCCGGATCCGAACTCAGGTCCTTCTGACTCCAGGGCCAGCGCTCTACTCACTGCGCCACCTAGCCGCCCCAGGATATTATTTTTTTAATGAAATTAATGTACATTTTGACTGGGTAAGATCTACACCAGAAACGCAAGACTGGTTCAACACTAAGAAAAGTATAAACACAATAGACTGTGTTAATAACAAAAACAAAACTATATTATTAGATCAATAGAGATAAAAACTTGTGACAAAATACATCTATTCTATTTTAAACATTAAGAAGTATAGTCATAAATGGGATATTTTCCCTTTTTTAAGTTTGCTTCCAACTCTTTTTTAATAAATTCATTCATTTATTTTTAGTTTTCAACATTAACTTCTGTAAATTCAGGATATTACTAAAGAAAAATTTGATCAGAAATGGAAGGAACCTTAAAAACCATTCAATGCAAAGCCTCGTTTTGCAGATGTACTTAGAGAGATTAAGTAGATAAACTGGGATTCAAACCCAAGTCTTCTGACTCCCAGTCCAGCAAGCTTTCTCCCATGCCATGCTGCCTCCCATACAAGCACTTGAAGGCTCCCATGTCTACATATTTTAGACACCTGTAGGTGTAAGCAGGTAAAGCTGGACTTAGTAATATCCTGCTCACTCCTAGAGGAATGAATGCCTAGACATAGCTAGTGTGGAACAATGCTTAGAGCATGAAACTGGAGTCAGGAAGACCTGAGTTCAAGTGTGACCAGAAATTTATTAGAATGTGATCCTGGGCAAATCACCTAACCTCAGTTTCCTCACCTGTAAAAATGGACATCATAATAACAAGTAAGAGGGGGCAGTGGAGAGAGGCACAGAAGTTATCTGAGGCCAGAGAGAATCATTTCAGATGTGAGATGAGGAGTGTACTGGTAAATGTTTAACAGTCTCAAAAATCAGCTCTCAGAGTGCGGTGGGGAGATCAATCCATAAACATTTATTAAGGGTCTACTATGTGTCAGTCATTGTCCTAAACATTGGGAGTATAAAAAGAGGAAAAAGAGAATCTTTACCCTTATGCATGATACACTTTTAAGTGTAATCTGTGTTATTTGCATTTTCTCCATCACTTTCTTAAGTGTAGACAATCAAGAAAACAATGAATCAAACTGTGATTTTTTTAACTTTTATTGATTTCTGAGGTCTAAATACTCACAATAACTTAATACTTTCTCTAGTGCACCCCTAAAATGAGCTGTAAGGAAGAATTGGTTCCTGAACTGGATTTTGAAGGAAGAAACAGATCATGAAAGACAGAGATGTGGAAAGAATGCATTTCAGAAATGAGAGATATCCAGAATGATTCACAGAAGTGGGAGGGAGATGACTTGTTGATTTTGGAGAGTTCAGCTTGATTGGAATACAAGTTGAGTAAACATCAGTTATTAAAAGAGATAATATTTTATAAAGTACTTAATCTAGTGCCCAGCACATAGTAGGTGCTTAATAAAGGCTTATTTCCTTCTTAATTCAATTCAATAAGCATTATTCAGCTTCTTCTATGTACTGAATGCTGGAGTTACAAGGACAAAAATGAAAATCAGTCTTTACTCTCCTGGAATTTACATTCTAATTGAGAATGCAACATATAAGCCAATAAGTAAAAACAAGAAAATTTGAGGAAGGAAAGAGCAATGGCAGTTAGAAAAATGGGGGATGCCATCCTTTGAATCAAGTTCTAGTGATGTTAAGGATGCTGTAAGGCAGTGGAATGGACAGATTAAATGACTACCAACCTCTACAACTGTAGCTAAGATTCTCTTTGTGCAACTATCCAACTCTGGCTAGGTCAGCTTACAACACCTTAACACCAACTTACCTAGTGATAAGGTTTATCCCCTTCGCCATTCTCTGTGCCATTCCTCAACAGGTAAATATTCAAAGGATATGAACAAACTCAAAGGAAGAAGTAAAAATTATCTACAGCTATATGATAGGTTGCTATAAATTACTAATATTAAGAGAAAAGATACATAACCATCAAGTGCTACTCCCTTATAGAGAAGTGGTCAAAGATTATGAATAATTTTGAAAGAATTTCAAATTATAAATGACCACCTGAATAAATGTCCCAAATCAGCAACAGCAATACGAATGCAAATTAAAACAACTGTCTTGTTGTACTTTACACCTTGCTAATTGACAGAGATCAATATTGAAAGGTCTATAGGAAGACAGACACACTGATATAATTTTGTTTATTAATATTTTCCAATTATATGCAAAGCATTTGTAATGTTCATTTTTTAAAATGTTAAACTCCAAATTCTTTCCGTCCTTCCCCTGGCCCCTCATTGAGAAGGCAAGCAATTTGATATAGGTTATACATAATGCAGTCATACAAAACATATTTCCATATTAGTTGTGTTGTAAAAAAAATCCTTCATGAAAAATTTTCTGAAAATAAAAACTTTAAGAAAGTTTTTTTAAAATATGCTTCAATCTGCATTCACTGATGTACTATTGATTTAGCTATGAAGTGACATAATTATTCTGGATGTCAATATGGAATTATGCAAAAAAGAGTTATTAAATTGTCCAAATCTTTGATTTAACAACCCCACTACTAGTTATATATTCCAAAAAAGTCAAAGACAGAAACAAAGATCCAAAATATTCACATAAGCATCTTTGGGGATAGCAAAGAATCAGAATAGATATAGGCACCATCAGTTGGAAAATGGATTAAAAATGAAATTATACAAATACAAAATAATTTCACTGGGTGGGAAGTATTTATTAAATGCTTGCTATGCCAAAGCTCTGGGCTAAGTCTTGGGGGACATAAACAGAAGCAAACAAGACAGATCTTAACTTCAAAGGGTTTATATTTTAACACAGAAAGACTTCATATGAAGGAGAGCTAGAAGGGAGGATTCATGCATGGTGCCATGGCATGAAGCTGCACCTTGACAAGATAAGGCAAAAGTCAACTTATCAAAGACATAGGACCTCAGGGGAAGGAAATAGAAGCGATGGTTCAAGCAGAGGTCATAAAACATAAAAGGCAGACATGAAGAATTTAAAGAAGTAAGAAAAGATTTGTATAGATTAATGAGGAAAAAAATAAACAGACCCAAGAGAATAATAAACACAACTAAAACAATGTAAATGAAAACTTGAACTCTGAGTAATCTATCAGCAAGTATTTATTAAGGCCCTACTGTGTGCCAGGGACCACACAAGGCTCTGAAATACAAAAAAAAAAAAGAAGTAGAAATAATTCCTATATTTAAGGACTTTATGTCTTATTGAAAGAGAAATTTTCAAACCAAAGAACAGATAACAAAACACGTTTCCCTTCATAGCAGAGAGCTTAAGAACAACTAGGACATAATATCATATATGTTGTCAGATGCAGTCTCTGCATCAGATGTTTTTGATTAATTCTTTTTCTCTGTCACAAGGGAGAACTCAATCTGGAGGCGGGGGTGGTAGGGTGGGGTGGAGGATGTGTTGAAATGACTGAAGTGTAAAGACAAAAGACATCAGTAAAACATGTTTTTAAGAAGAGAAATGCAAATCAAAACAACCTCACACCCAGCAATCTGGCAAAGATGACAAGAGACAAAAATAGTCAGTATTGGAGGGATCATAGGAACTGGGTTTGTGGAGCTGTGAACTGATTCAACTATTCTAACAAACAATGTGGACTTACATTCATACATACATATATACATATATATGTGTGTGTGTGTGTGTGTGTGTGTGTATATGCATCTGTATATATGGGCAGATAGATATGTATGTATTATATATACACTCCTATACACACATACATATGCATATATGTATCAAAATGTGTGTCTATACCCTTTGGCCTACATATCCCACAGCTAAGCATGTATCCCAAAGACACTGAGGACAAAAAAAAAAGGTCCTATATATACCCAAATATTCATAGAAGCCCTTTTCATGGGAAGAAAGAATCTGGAAACAGAGAACTCATCAATTTGGGAATTGTTAAGCAAGTTATGGGATAAAAATGTAATGGAATAGTAATGATCCATAATAAATGACTATGAGGAATTTAAAGAAACATGGTATGAACAGATGTAGAGTAAGGTAAGTAGAAAACAGCAAACACAATAACAACAACAATAGAAATTAAAAAGAACAATCAATGAAGATGAATGAGGTGTAGATTTAATGACCACCTTTGTCTAAAATAGGAAATAAAATAAGGAAATATGACTCCCTCTTTTGAGCAGAGAGGTGAAGAAGTATTGGTGTGGAATGTTGTTTATGCTGTCAGACATGGTAAATGTATCCATTGATTTTAATTCACTAGCTGTTTTTTCCTTTGTTACAAGAGAAAGCTCTTAGGGAAAGATGAGCTGGAAATAAGATAAAGATGGAGGTAAAGAGATGGAAGTAGGAGAAGAAAGGTGGACAACTAAATGGTCTACAGAATGCAGGCCTGGAGTCAGGAAGATTTGAGTTCAAATCTGGTCTCATACTTTCAGGGTCAGAGGTGACCCTGGGCAAGTCACTTAACTCTTTTTGCCTCAGTTTCCTCATCTGTAAAATGAGTTGAAGAAGGAAATGGCAAACCACTCCAGTATCTCTGTCAAGAAAACCCAAAAAGGAATCAGAAAGAGTCAGACACACCTAAAACAACTCAATAACAAGAGGTAAAAGTGGAGAGGGACAGATAGAAAGATTGGTAGAAACTAAACCTTTCTATCTATCTAGTGAGATAGATATGGGTATAGATACAGATGCAGATATAGATAGAAATAATGGTGATATAAAATCAAAAGTTATTAATAATTTTTATGACCCTGACCAATCCAATGTCTATAGCCCCAACTATAGTAGGGAGTCTAAGTTTGGTAGTTAACTTGAGCTCAGGAATTCTGAGTTTCAGTAGGGTTAAAGCTGATCAAACATCTGCACTGTCTGGCACTAACAAGGTGAACCCCCATAAATGAGGAGTCACCAGGCTGTCTAAGGAGGAGTGAGCTAGACCAGGTTGGAGTATGTTAAACTTCTATGCCAATCAGAAACCCAGTGCACTTCCAGCCTTGGTGAGATAGGGATATTCAGTCTCAAAATAAAAAAAAAGAAAAGAAAAACAACCCTGATCTTCTAGAAGGAGGCAAATAATTGTTCATTTTGTATTAGATAAAGTCAGGACCAGGTTAAGGTCCATAGCACAAGTATTGTGTCCCTTGTGAATGACTATATTTGATTTCTCTGTTAATGTATTTAATTGATGACTCCCTTGTTCATATGAAAAGTCCTCAGCACCTCAGTGGTGTTACAAAACAACAACAATTAGGTCCAGGAACCAAAAAAATGAACATTAGTACAATGGAAGCTATTCTGATATTCCAATATCCCTTAAAGACAACTGTTATGAATTAAGCAAAGCATTTAGTTGAGAAGTTATAAGACAGACAAAATACACTAATTTGATAAGACGTATTGTTTTGAGTATATCCCACCTGTGACATTAATTTACGGTGTAACCTTGAACAAATTGTCGATCTTTTTGAATCGTTTCCTAATATGTAAAATGGGCCTAATAACATCCCCAAGTACCTCCCTCTTGGGGATGGGGGGAAGCCCGAGAAAGATAATGGGTATAAAACACTTTGCAAAGCTTAAAGCACTTGAAGTATAAATGCTAACCATTATTCTCACATAGTTGGGGGAAACACACATTGATCAGATGACAGACCCATTTGAGTCAGCTATTATTACTGCATCTATCTTGGATAGACTCTACAGATGGACAGTGAACTGGGTCCAAAATTGAATTACTGGAGGAGAGCAGACTGAATTATATTTGGGAAATTGTTCAATGCTTCTAATGACCCCAGGCTTTTCCCTGAAACAAAGGCCCATCTTTATAACAACAATTTTCTTTCAATGACGCTATGTGGCTGATAGTCATGAATACCATAGTCTCAAAAGATTTAATGTTACAGTTCACCCAAAGGGCAATGGAGAAAGATGCATGGTTAGGCACAAGTAGACCTACTGTAGCATTTTGCCATCCAAGAAAAAGTGGTATAAAAATTATTTTCCATGAAATGTACAGCTGAAGATAGTGATGCAGTGGTCATGCAGTCAGAAGGAGGGACAACTAATGGACAGCCCACATGTTCCATTGGCATCTATACAATGCTAAAAGACTTTTTTAAAGTTTCCCAAATGTTGGGCAGGTCCCTCAAGGAGAATTAGCTGGAAGTAGTGGTCCAGAATCACATAGAATGAGAAGGTGGATAAGTTGGGATTATTCAATCAAAAATAATTTATTATAAAGAAAAAATGATGAAATAGCCCCACTTTCAAGAATCTTACATTCTGTCAGAGGAAACAACATGTAAACAAATAGGATAAGGACTGCATCCATGATTTCACTGGTATAAGGATATCCAGGATGAAAAAATTTCCTCTATCAATGTAGGCCAGCAACTTCCTTGAAATTTATAGTGTTAGAAAATGGCCCAGAGCAGAGGTGACCAACAGATGGCCTATAACACTCTGGAGTGCAGGCTGAACCAGATTAAAATGAAATTGGGAAACACTTAAGAAAATAAATCAAAATTCAATAAATTATAGATAATATTATATAGGTGGCCCACGGGGATCCTTATGTACAGATTAATGGTCCCCTTAGTGGAGCACTGAAACATTAAGTGATTCGTCCATCAGATCCTCTCTCTATGTATCAGAGACAAGACTTGAGCCAGGTCTTCTTTGGTCCAAAACTTTCAATCTGTTTGTATTTATATGCAAACTATATATCAAATAAGTACAAGGTGTTTTGGGGTGGAGGGGTAGAGGGCACTAGCAACCAGGGGGATTAGAAAGTCTTCCTGTATAAGATGTCACTAGGGCAGAATTTTGAAGGCGACAGGGAATCTAAGAGGCAGAGGTGAGGAAGGAGTGCATTCCAGTCATGGCAGATATCCTAAACTGACAAAGGATCAGAGATAGGAAATAGAGTATTATATGTGAGGAACAGCTAGGTTGGTTTGGCTGAACCACAGAGTTGCAAAAAAGGAATTAATATATAAAAAGTTGAAAACGTGAGGGCTTTCATCATTAGAGGGCCTACCCACATCGAGGAGATCACTGATCCAGTTTGTAAGTATAAGAAAAATCAATTTCACAAGTAAGAAAATGAAGAAAATGAGGGAGGGGGAAGGGAGGCGGGAAATCAGCATGCTAGCAATTCTTGGAAATAACTAACCTTCTCCATTCGTGACGTTAGCCAGATCATGGACCAATACACACTAGATTGTAATCATATATCCATACACGACACATACACGTGAGCAAATGACTTTGAACCAGAAAGATTTCCTTTTTTAACTTTGTTTTGTTAGGAGAAGGAAGGTAGATCATGTTGACTTATGGGTTTTTTTTCGTGCATGATTTTAATAAGCTAACTAAATTTATCTAAATACATACTTTTCAAAAATGTGGTTAAATGTATTTTGAAAACCAAGCCAAGAAATACAAGACCCATAAAATCTTAAAGCATATTAAATGACGGTTCCTTTTTCCTTAATCCACCACCACAAATATCAATTAAATGTAATTATATTAAATAGGTTCCCCTGAGAGCACATAAAGATTTGCCAGAGCACAAACAGCTGCTGAGGTGAACACTATACAATTTTCTTGACTATAGAGATAAATACACGTTGTGTTCTCAAGAATGTAATGCTGCTCTACTTTATACACATATAGTTTCCTATCAGTTTTCCAGCTACCAAAATGGCATAGACCCAACAAATACAAATCAAATATATGAGCTTTGCTTTCTCTTTTCTTGGATGAGAGGAGAAACATTGCATTTTTAACATTAATAACTGCCAATTAAAGGGCTATTAATTTGGGACAATAATAAATAAATGAGCTCTTTTAGAGGCAGAGGCTTAAAAAAAAGGCACTTGTAAGTTTTGGCAAAAAAAAAAGCTCATTTAAACAACTTAAAAAAAAATTAAAAACAAATGTTTTGCTGAGTTTAGTACAAGAGAAAAAAAGAATTCCCAGATAGGAAAGTGAATAGGTAGGAAAGGAATGGAAAAAGTCTATTTTGACTATTTTAGAAATTACTCATGGTCAAGTGGAAAGGAATGCTGGCCGAAGAAGCAGAGATCATGTCCCCCGACCACGGGCAAAAAATCGCTTGTGCTCTCTGGGCACTCGGCTTCCTCCACTGCGAAGTGATTGGAGAGGACTACATTCCCCCTACTTTTCCTTCCAACTCAAAAGTTATTCGCTTATTCCTCTCCTACAGAGAAGCAAAAAATGAGAACAAGAGATAAATCATGAAAAGAACCCAATAACAAGCCATTTCCCTGCAGATATTAAAATTCAAACGCTCTTTGACCCATTTCTCAGGAAAGATTTTCCGAAGGGTAAAAGGAACAAAATACCATGTTCGTGTTCTTTTTTTCATTAAGCGATATCTAAAGTAGGAATATCTCCTGTCAGTCTCTCTCTCTTTTTTATTTCCAGGAATGAAAGTTAATTCACTTCTTGATGTCTTTGGAAAACCCTAGAAAATATTCAATTTAAAATTGAATATGATATGTCAAGTATTTTTAGTTTCTAGACTTTTTTAGGCAATAAAAACATATAAAAACAGAATCTTGGAAGCACAGAGATTTTCCTACTCTGCTCATTCCCTAGTATAGAATGGACTTTTAAAATATATAACCCTTGTTGTAGTGAGATGATTCCAATTTAAGATCATTATTAAGCTACTCATGCCAGAGGTTTTTAACTCTAGCCAAATCCCTTAAATCTCTCTGGGCCTCAGTTTCCTCACCTTGAAAGTTTTTTTTTTAAGGAAGAAAAAGAAGAGTTGAACCAGATGATTTTTAAAATCACTTTCATCTGTAAAATTTAGAGACACTCTGATTTTCTTAACATAAAACCATATAAAATAATAAAATGGAAGAGTAAAGCATTTATTGAACATTTACTATCTTGCCAAGCTCTGAGCTAAGTGCTAGAAATACAAATAAAGCAAGACAGTCCTTGCTCTCAAGGATCTCATGTTATTTAAAAGATATAACATAGATAGGAGGGTCCACCTGTAGGGCAAATGGAAAAAAAAAAACAGTTGTCCTTAAGATTCTGTAGCAGAGTGGACGATATAGTCCTTTTTATAAAAAGTAACAAATATGGGAGAAGGTCCTACCATGACCATAATATTAAAAAAATAATTTTTGCCATTATTTTTAAAAGAGAATAAAAGGTAGTGTGGAAATATTTCAATGATCCCCCGTTGGCTCTTCTTGAGAGTCTCTTCAGTCTTAGCCAAAGAATTCTTCTTAGCAAAAGCAACCACTGAACCTTATAATTTGTGATAAAGAAGGAGAAGAAAACCAGACATGATTTGATATATAGCATAGACATTTGGAAAACAGATATTTCCAAAAGTTCAGAGAAAGTATAGGTACGATCCCATGGCATCCAATTTATAAGAGAACAAGCTCAGGAAAGATAGGGAACCTCAAGAACGAAATTTTGAAGGGGAAAAAACAATTCTTATGAAGAGAAAAAAAGGAGCCATTTAATGAAGGCACAAGAAATATATCAACAACCCACTTAGATTGTAAAGACATAAACAAAAAGTAGACACAAAAGCATCACAGGGATAAGAATGGTGTCACCAATGCTAATATTCACAAGCTGATGCTGATGAAGAATGCAAAAGACATTGTATGTCTTTAAGCAATAAAGGGGTGACCTCTTGTCAGGCATGTTGTTATCAAAGGGATCCTTATTTACATATAGATTGGACTAGATGACTCTGATTCCTCCTCTAAAACCATGATGAATTTAGAGAGAACCCCAGTACTCATGGAAGAAAACATCCCCATTCCAAAAAGTCCCTCATTTTAAGAGATAGCCCTACTTTGCTTATTAGCCATAATAATATCTAACATTCATATAAGTTAGCAAAAACCACTTTGCACATTTGTCTCTTTTGATCCTCACAACAAAATTTTAAGGAAAATTCTATCATTATCCCCATTTTTCTCATAAAGAAACTAAGGCTGAGAAGGTTAAAAAAACCAAGACTTCCCAGGGTCATACACAGCTGTCTAAGAGGCAGGGTTTCAACCCAGGTCATATTGACCCACAAATCAAAGCACCAGCTATTATTCCACACTATTATTATTCCTAAGGAAGTGAGAAGCGCCTTAAACTAAATCACTTGCAAACTGGTAATATCTGTTCTGCTGCTTTGTTTCTTTCCCTCTTGATGCAATGATTTCTTTTGCCAGAATCTGACTCTAATGACTCCTCACAGTGAAGAAGTCACCCTGGCTTCTCAAAGGTATCACCATCGGAACATAAAACATCCTGGTTCAGACAATGCCATTGGAGGACCAGACAGATTTGGAGGAATTCGGCACTGGTTGACTAGCGCATGATGATAAAGTATTTTTTTAGCCACAATAACACACAAAGATCATCTTCTAGGTGGGGAAATTGAAGGAATTAGGACAACAAGAGATTGAGTGTGGGAACTGAGTGAACCACGTTGACTCCATTTTGTGGCTCAATTCTGGAGTTCGCTCAGTTCGCTTTCTACTCAAGTATGGGTCTTGTCCAATTTCCATCTTGTGAGAAAATTTTATTTGTGGGAATTGAAAGAAAACCATATTGAATTGTTTGAACCAAGGCCTCCATGACTGGGAAACTGGACCATCACCACCTGCTGCTTAGAAACCCCTAAGTAAATCCAGGTTGAAGCAAACTACATGACCTTTTTTTTTCTTGTTTGGTTTTTTTTCCTCTTTCCCATTTTTCATTCCATCTGATACAATCTGTCTTTATAACCTGACTAATGTCTAATGTGAAAGTATTTGCAGATACTATACTTGCTTGTATGCTGTCATGGTGGGGAAGGGGAGGGAGGGAGAGAAAATTTGAAACTCAAGGAATTGTGCAATTGAATCTTGTAAACTAAAAGTAAACAAACAAATTAATAAAGACCAAAAAAAAAAAAAGAAACCCTTAACTAAGAACCTACCTTATGACTGATAGAAACCCAGTCAGATCCAAAGATTAATTCAAAGGGTTTCCTTGCAACTGCATTGAAAACTGGCTCTATCTTGATCAATCAGTTTTTATTTCCGTGTTGCTTTGTTCATAGAGACTTGATGGGGAGCAGGACACCTCCTTTTCTAATTTCAGGGAATTGTACCTATTCACTCTTCCCCTACCAACCTGGAAAATCCCTAATATTTCATCTAATTAGAAATCAGATAGTTGTGTTGTTTCATTTTAATTAGTCTTATTTTGTTAATTATTTTTAATGTATAAAAGTCCATCTGCCCCATGTATTTGATGTTGTCCAGCCCTAAGCTGAGAAGGAGCCTGGACCTGATTTTTGGGGAAACAATTGGCCTTGTTGTTTAATAAATCAATATGCTTGTAAGATTGAACCTTTGTTTCCTCAGTCTTTTCTTCTTTCACCTGCCACATAGGACAAATTCCCTATGACAATGAAGTTTGGGGGTTTACCTAGTTGGAGGGTTCATTTCTACACAAGAGAATGACCTAGGACAGGAAACCAAGAGGATCCCATTGAATCTGTGTTAGATGCATGACCTTGAATCCAGCACCTCATAACATTTAACAGAATATACCCCCTACCAAACTACCAGGAGAGAAACTGGTTTTTTGCCTGCATTTGAAAGGTATAATTGGCACATTCATAAGGTAAGAGAAGAGACATTTTTGTTGTGCCAAGTAACCTTCAAGTGGGTATCCACAATCAGAAACCTTACTCCTAGAAAGCTATTTTTAATTGATTTAATTAGGTTATTATGGTTGATCTCTTCCCTTTTTTCTCCAATTATTGATTTTCCTTTATCTCTTTTGAAAGCATCAAAATCATTTTCCAAGATACACCCCCCCCCCACACACACACACTGAATCCTTCCTTATGACAAAAGAAAAGTTAAGAAAAACTCTGCCAACAAAGTGACCTTGTCCAACAATATATATAATATTCTACATCAGTTGCCCCCCACCTCTACCAAGAAGAGGAAATTTTTTTTTTCTGGAGCTAAAAATAAAATCATTACTCTTCATTCATTGATTAATTCAACAAAACTCTAATAAGGTCCTTTTTACATCCAAGTCATGCTTTTAGGTGCTTTATTTGCTAGGGCACCCATCTCTCTCTTGGGAGAAATCAGTACTTAAATATATCAGTCAATAACTAAAATAAATACAAAGTAAAAACAAACAAACAAAAAAAAGGATATGTTTTTGAAGGGGAGAGCAATAACAACCAGGGCCAACAGTATAGGTCTTGTGTAGGAGGAAGCCTTTGAACATGGGGAATTTGTTTTGCTGGGTTTTCTGTATTTATAAGGAGGGTTTTATTTTTAAGATTTTTATTGTTCAATTTAGGGGAGCAGTGGGAGGCAGAGATAACAAACACTTGTAAAAATAAAGATTTTTTTTAAAGGAGGAAACATTTAAGCTGAGCCTTGAAGGAAGCAAGATATTCCTAGAGGCAGAAGTGAGAAGAGAAAGCATTCCAGGCATTAGAGTAAGCCTGGACAAAGACTTGGAGGCTAGAGATAGATGAATGCCATGGACAGGGGATGGCAAGGAGACCAGTTGGACTGGAACAGAGTACAGTGTGAGGGATCATAGAAAATTAGTCCTGAAAGCTGGTTTGCAGCCAGATTGTAAAAAACCTTTAATGCCAAGCAGGGGACTTTGCATTTTGTCCTAGAAGCAAGAGTAACACAGCCTGACCTGTACTTTAGTAGTATCAATTTGGCAGCTGTGTTCAGGATGGATTCAAGAGGGGAGAAATTAAAGTCAAGGAAAGCAATTAGGAAGCTACGGCAGTCATCCAGCTAAGAGATGATAAAGGCCTGAATTTAGGTGATGGCTTTGTGGGAGTAGAAAGATGGGGACATGGGAAATGTCACAGAAGTAGTAGGGCAGCGAGGTGGTTCAACAAATAGAGTGCCAGCCTTGGAGTCAGGAAGACCTGAGTTCAAATACAGCCTCAGATACTTACTAGTTGTATGCTAGGCAAGTCACTTGACCCTCTTTGCCTCAGTTTCCTCATTTGTAAAATGAGCTGGAGAAGGAAGTGGCAAAGCACTCCAGTATCATTGCCAAGAAAACTCTAAATGGGGTCATGAAGAATTGGACACGACTGAAACCACTCAACAACAACAACAACAACACAGAGGTAGTATTAATAAGACCTGGTAACTGACTAAATGTGGGAAACGACGAGTGAAAAATAGATGTTGAATCTAAAGAACATGAAACTGGTTGATTGGAGGTGACTGGAAAGATGGCAGTGCTCTAGATAGAAAGAGAGAGGTTAATAAGCTATTTGGCAGCATTCAATGTTGTTTTCATTTACGTTACAATAGTATATATATATATATATATATATATATATATATATATATATATATATATATAGTTCTATAGAACAGTTATTAGACTATAAACTCCATGAGGGCAGAGACTTTCTCTTTTCCTATTTGTATCCCTAGTACTCAGCACAGTACTTGGAACATAGCAGGCACTAAATAAATGTGTATTGATTATTAACTATTTATGTACTATTGTCAGAATTTTCTATAATGAAGAGAAGAATTATCTCTCTGCAGTGAGTTATCTCAGAAGTGAGAGTCCCCAGGTTCAAGCCCTGGGTTGGCTGTCACCACCTATGTGGCCTTATTTTTTTTTTTAAAGCAATTGGGGTTAAGTAACTTGCTCAAGGTTACATGGCTAGTCATTATTTATGTGTGGGTGCTCATTTTCTGAGGCCGGATTTGATCTCGGGTCATCCCAGCTCCGAGGCCAGCATTCTTACTCACTGCGCCACCTAGCCACCCCACCTGTGTGGCCTTAAAGAAATAACTTCTCTTCTGCGGACTTCAGTTTCCCCATCTCTGATATTCCTTCCAGCTTATCCTGAGACAGGCATAATCTTTGTCAATCCAGAGACTCAAGGTCAGGGGTCATAGTTTAATGAGGCACTCGTGGATCATGAAATTCAAGAGAGCTAACTTTACTGATGATAAGGAATTAAATGAATGTGATTTCTAACATTAAAAAAAAGAACACTGACAGCTAAAATACCACTGCCCTCCACCTTTTATGACACCACAGCAAACAGCTATCTCAGAATGAGAAAGGCATTCACCACAGGTCAGTAGGAGCCCTGATCGAATCTCAGGAAATAACTCTTCCTCCCCCCTCTCCACCATCCTTTTTATATGTCAGGTAGGAAGGAAACTACCACTCTCCCGACTTGCTGATCGTTGTCCAGCATTCATAACAATGAAATACGTAGCATCTTCCCCTCTCCCTTTCAAATCTACCCTTCTACATTCCATATTTCCAGTGTTGGCACAGCCATCTACCCAGACTCAAAACCTTGGATTAATTTTCAATTATTCCCTCTTTTTCATCCCTCACATTTGATCATGAACACCTCCAAATCTTGCCTTTCCAGTTCCATTTTAATTCCCCTATGACCTTATTACCTCTCATCTTAACTAGGTATTTTGTTGTTGTTGTTCAGCCATGTCCAAATCTTCATCACTCCATTTGGGGTTTTCTTGGCAAAGATATTGGAGTGATTTGCCATTTCCTTCTCCAACTCATTTTACAGATGAGGAAATGGAGGCAGCCAGGGTTAAGTGACTTGCCCAGGGTCACACAACTATTACGCGTTTGAGGCTGGATTTGAACTCAAGTCTTTCTGATTCTAGGGCAGGTGCTCTATCCACTGTGCAACCTAGCCCATCCTAATGAGTTTTTCCTACTTCTAACCTATTCTTCACCCTTCTTCCAAAGTCCTCTTATTCATGTACTTACTCATGATATTCAGCCTCTCTGAGGTCTTCAGTGGCTCCTCATTTCCTATAGGATGAAAGACAGATTTCTTTGCCTCCAACCCAATGTTATAGTTGCACTTGAATACATGTTTACTGGCAAAATATTGCCACTGATTTCACTTCTTGATTTTTAAATCTGCTTTCACTAGAGTGAGATCATAAATATGTTATTCCAGTAAATATCTATATCTATCTATACACACATCTATGTATTTGTGTATATATAATATACAATACTATGTATGTGTGTACATATGCACATATATACACATAAAAATATACACATGTATACATACATGCACATACACATACATATACACTGACACATATATGAAATTTGATCAGCCCTTCCTTATCATGGCTCCCCAGCACTCTGACTGATGGATAGGGAAGGTGTTGCACCCAGTTCCCACATGCAGTTCCTCTTGATTCGAGATTTCATGCAGATAGGGAACCTCAGAACAATGGCAGATTTCAGCACATAGTCAGACCTTAGCTACCCTGTTTTCTGGAATCACTACTGGGACTCCACATCCCTAAACACCAACTTTTCCCACTCAAAAATTCCCTGGGAAGCAGAGCTTCCAAGCTGCCAGCACTTCCTCAGACACATCAGTCCCTTTTTTATCCCCACACTGATCTCCCTTTCTCTGTGATGTAGTAGATAGAACCCTGGATTTGGAGTCAGGAAGATCTGAATGGGAATTATGCCTCACACAATCACCAGTTATGGGACTTAAAGGAAAGTTACTTAACTTTTCAGTCTCACTTTCCTCGTTTGTAAAATGAGAAAGATACTAGCTCCTAACGTGCAGGATTATTATGAGGACTGAATGAGAAAATTATGTAAAACCCTTTGCAAACTTTAGAGAGCTACATAAAATTGCAGAAAGCATTTATATAATTTTATGTAGCGCTTTAAAGTTTACAAAGTACTTTATACGTCATCTCATTTGATCTTCATAACATCCCTGGGAGTTAGATGCTATTATTATCCCCACTTTGCAAGCAAAGAAACAGAGGAACTGAGCCATCAAGTGACTTTCCTGCTGTCATATACCTAATGGTGCAGCTTGTGAACACAGGTCTTCCTGATTCACAGCTCATAGCTCTCTCTACTGTGCCACTAGCCACTATATGAAGGCTAGCTATTATTAGCAATTATCCCCATTATTACCCACTGGTCTGAATTACTTTCCTCTTGTGAACACAATAACAGCTTTGAACACCAGGGAACGTGCTTAATAGCATGCCTTCTCTAGCACCAGCATCCAGTGTATGTTGTCATTCTCTTGAAGTCTACAGTATGCTTGGCAGCTGTGACCAGCTGTCTGTCCCCATAGCATAAGGTATACAGCTAAGCCCCTTTTTGCCAGTGTCTCTAGACTTTGGCATTCAAGGCGCCTTCACAACTTGGCTCCATCTACTTCTTCAACTCTGTTTAACACCGTTCCTCTTTGTGGGCTCTCTAAACTAGCCAAACTGGACCACATGTTCCCTGACCTCATCAGGCACTTGCCAAGATTCTTAATGGGGAAGAGAGTGAAGCCAGCCATGGCATTTTTCATTCCTCAATTCAGGGACTTCACTGTCAATGTGCATTCCACTCTCTCTCTCCACACTTCCCCAGCCCACTGTGATCCTAAGGAGCTGAGGAAATTTAAAATAGTTTCTCTCCACAAAATGGTTCGGGATCTCAGAGGAAAGAAGAGAGGAATTAGAAGCATTGTATCCCAACTACATGGAGGCATTTCTACAGGCCTGAGAGATCCATCTTTCTCTGAAGGTTTTAATCTTTTATGACAGTTTAATGTGGGATTGTTATCAGGGCAGGGGAAGGTAAGAAGTCCCCTGATCACACACAAATTGAGCCATGTACATACCAAGAAAAATACACATAATTATATTAAGACGATTTGTTTTCATATCTATACAGTTTATAGTGATATAAAGTTGACAGCTTCTAGGCACGGATTTCTCTAAATAAGATCTCCATATTTTTCCTGGATGTGATATCCTATTTTCTCAGCCAGAAATGACCTTTGGGAAATTCTTGGGGACTGACCATTGCTTCAGATCATCTCCCTTAGTTAATGAACAAGTAGATGGCTCATCTTAAATTATGTTTTTATTTAATTAAAAAAAAGTGAGGGTGCTCTTCTAGAATCCAAACTTTTCCAACCCAAATTATTTGGAAGAGGGGATCATGGCATTTGATATTTCAAGCCAATGCTGGTTACTTTGTAAAAATGATAAAGCATTTAAGAATGACTAGTACATTTTGACAGCTTACTTCTCACCTCCTTGGCATAAACTTAGCATTCATGATAAAAAGATCTGTTATATTATTTCACTCCACAGAATTCAGAGATTTGACTCCTTTGGATCGCAAGAGTTAATTTTAAGGCACCATTAATTAATGCAAGTAGAAGTAGGATTATAACCTTCTTGGGGGGAAAGAATTCTTCACATCCCCCCAACCTTTGAAGCCATCATTCAATTTATTAATTCTTTGGCATAAAGAAAGATGTCCTGAGGTGGCTAGGTGGTACAGTGAGTAGAGTGTCAGCCTTGGAGTCAGAAGGACCTGAGTTTGGATCTGGCCTCAGACACTTAACGCACACACAAACAAAAAAACCTAGCCTTGTAACCTTGGGCAAGTTACTTAACCCCAGTTGCCCTCCAAAAAGCAAAAAAAAAAAAGATGTCCTTTTATGAAGAGCACATTAAATGACGGTTAGGGCCTGTTCTCTAAAGTTAGGTATTGATATAGCCTTCAAGTTGAAAACTGGAGTCTAGTCTTGCCATTATGGGATATCACATTTTAGTGTTGTTCTTTCTCCAATACAGAATTTACAGGAAAAGACGATTAGTAACTTTCGTGTTAGAAACTTTCATGAGTTTAGAGTTACACTTTTGAGTTTTCTTGATTCTTTTAGCTTATAGACCCCCACAAGAAAACTTGGGGAAATATATTTATGGTATACATGATTCTCTCTCTCTCTCTCTCTGTCTCTGTCTCTCTCTCTCTCTCTGTCTCTCTCTGTCTCTCTCTCTGTCTCTCTCTCTGTCTCTCTCTGTCTCTGTCTCTCTCTCTCTCTCTCTCTCTCTCTCTCTCTCTCTCTCTCTCTCTCTCTCTCTCCCTTTATCAAAGGAAATGCAATGAGATGTTGAAATGTAACTTTCTTCCATTCTTCTTTATTATCCCTAATAGTCTTTGTATTTTCTCAGGTAAGGTGAAGATAATTCTCTAGGATGCAGGAAAGATTTCATGCAAAATTTAATATATGATATATCGGAGAAAACCATAGGTTTAAGAGAGTGAGAAAAGAACACATTTAAGGTATGGTGGTCAACTTATGTAAGGTATGGGTGTGGGGGATGAAGGATTGTGTATAGCAGGGAGAGGGAGAAAGGGGTAGATAGCCAATTATCCACTTCTTATCTGATGCTCTCACATTGATCAGTCTCTCCCTGGGATTTTTTATTCTATCTTACTATTTCAAGAGCACTTTATGCTATATAGAGGGGGTCATTTCAGTACAATTTTCAATAAACCAAAGTTAATCATTAAAAAACATAGATAAGCAGTTTGGCCAGAATATTTGAGAGGACTTCCACCACTGGAGAAGAAATAGGGATCCATGATTTCTTGCTAGGGGATTCACTTAGTATGACCCAAACCAGAGGAAAGTTTTGCTCTTAACTGAAGAGCATGCAACCTCTAAGCAATTTCAATGCAATAGAATGCACTGGTGGCCTTGGGACTGCCCCTGTTCCTTTTGGAAACATCAGCTTTCCAGAGCATAAAATTAATTACCCAGGAAGAAGCCAGGTACTTTATGGCAGAGTGACTTAGGTAAATGTCAATGGATTGTATGATTTCTTCCTGAAATTTAGGTGATTATAGCTACCTTGTGGAAATGTGGCTTTTCATGGCCAGGTTCCAGCTGATTCGTTCCAAGACAATTGACTCAAATGGTAAACGCCAGACTCAGACATTGCATTCTGTTGGCAAGATAATAAAATTTCCCCAGGTTCACTATATTCTCTTCTTTCTCTCAAAATGCAGAAAATCAATTAAAAAGTATTTAGCACTTCTGTCCAAGATTGTTAGAAAAAATTCTGGTCTTAATCCCTTTTTCAGGAAAATTGAATTAACATCCTTCCTGAGTATTATCCTTGCATCTACCACAATTGCTTATGGAGACTGACATCGCCTTGACTCAAAAATCCAGCTTAACATGGGATGAACTAGCCTGTTACCTTCTGTCTTTTCTTTTTTTCAGGTGAATTTGATGCCTTTCTCTGGTAGACCAATAATTCTTAAGTTATCTCTCCTGGATCTGTTCTCCAGGTAAGTTACACTTTCTTCCAATTTTTCAATCTTCATGTTTTGTTTCATTGACTTGGTTTTTTTTGTTTTTTTTGTTTGTTTTTTTTTTTTTTTTGCGTTTTTGGAGGGCAATTGGGGTTAAGTAACTTGCCCAAGGTCACATGGCTAGGTGTTTTTATTTGTGTGTGCGTTAAGAGTCTGAGGCCAGATCTGAACCCAGGTCCTTCTGACTCCAGGACTGACGCATGCTCTACTCACTGCGCCACCTAGCCGCCCCTGTTTCATTGACTCTTGGTGCATCATAGAGTCCTGAGCTTCTGATTTGACTGATTCTAATTTTTAGTGAATTATTCTCTTTGGTTAGTTTTTGAAGGTCCTTTTGTAGGGAGGTATTTTCTCCAATTAGTTCACTAATTTTACTTTTTTTTTTCCCAAAGGCTTTATTAACCCCTGGTTTACATCATTCATTTCTGTCAGATTTTGAGTTACGATTTTTTCCCCATTTTTCCCCTACCCACAACCCCAGAATAGCAGTTCCACAGGATATCCTCTCATCCAATCTGCTCTCTCCCATCTCTTCTCCCATACCCCTTTCAAATTTTCCAGTAGGGCAAGGTGAATCCCCATGCCCCAATACCTGCACATCTTATCTCCCAATTATATGTAAAATAGTATTAATAATAGTATTTATATATTTTTAAAACATTTGATTTTAAAACTTCAAATTCCAGATTCATTCCCTTCCTCCCTTGTAGGAGGGAAGGGAATGATAAGCAATTCAGTATATATTGTACATGTGTAGCTATGCAAAACATTAACATAGTAGATATATTGTAAAAGACTAACTATATTTCCCTCCCTCCTATCCCACGTCCCACCTGGTCCACTCCCTGCTTTGATCCTGTCCCTTTTCAAAAGTGGGTGTTTCCAACTTCCCTCCCCACCAGCCTCCCTCCCTTCCATCATCTCCACCCCCCAATCATTCTCTCCCTGAGCCAAATTCAATGAGAATAAAGTTTTGCCTTTCTGTTCTTCCCCTCCCCTGCAACCACTTTCCCTTGTCTCTTCTACATGAGATAGTTTACCCCATTCTTTCTCTCCCCATCTCCTCTCCTTATGTTCCTCTCTCACCTCTGTTTTACCCATTAAGTATCATCCCTTCCCACCAAATTCAACCTGTGCCCTCTATCCATGTATACCTGTAAACATATATACACACATTCACATATGTATTCATATGCCCATATACCATTCTTCAACTATTTCCATACTGAGAAAGGTTTCATCAGTTAAAGTTATTGTTTTTCCATGTAGGAATGTAAATATTTCAACTTTGATAAGTTCCTTGTGATTTATTTTCCCTGTTTACTTTCTCAAGCATCTCTTGCTTCTTGTGGCTGAATGTCAAATTTTCTATTCAACTCTGGTTTGTTTCCTCAAGAATGCTTGAAAGTCCTCTATTCCACTGAATGACCATATTTTCCCCTGAAACATGATACTGAGTTTTGCTGGGTAGGTGATTCTTGGTTTTAATCCCAGATCCTTTGCACTTCGGAATTTCATATTCCATGCCCTTCTATCCCTCAGGTCCTGTGCTATTCTGGTTGTGTTTCCACAATATTGAAATTGTTTCTTCCTGGCTGCTTGTAGTATTTTCTCCTTTATCTGGGGATTCTGGAACCTGGCTACAATATTCCTAGGAGTTTTGTTTTGGGGATCTTTTTTCTGGAAGTGATGGGTGGATTCTTTCAACCTCTATTTTGCCCTCTGGTTCTAAAACATCAGGGCAATTTTCCTGAAGAATTTCTTGATGGATAATTTCTACATTCTTTATTTGATCATGGTTTCCTGGTAGTCCAATAATTTTTAGATTATCTCTCTTGGATCTATTCTCCCGGTCAGTGGTTTTTCCCATGAGATATTTCACATTGCCTTCTATTCTTTCATTTGTTTGGATCTGCTGCACAGGCTCCTCAGCAACTTCTCACCCCCAGGGGAAGAAGCTGATGTGCTCCCAAATACTAGTCCCAAAGTCCATAGGGCACTAACCTCTCACTTTGTCCTAGGCATCTATGTGTTGATAATTCTGGAAATGCCATAGCTGCTGGTGTTCTGGAGTCCCTCCAGCAGCCTGCTGGTCCAGCTGCCCTGGGGCTAAAACCTCCCACTCAAGGTGGCCTAGGCTTGGCTCCCAGAGTGTTATGCTGGCTGCTCCCTGCCGGGCTGCCAGGCTGTCCTCAGTGGGAGGTTAGCTTCTCTGTGTCATTTTGTGGGTTCTGGCGCTCCAGAGATCATTCAGAGTCCCTTTTACATAATTTTGAAGTGGTGTGAGCTGGAGCACCGTGGAAGTGCTGTTTCTACTCTGACATCTTACTAATTTTGCTTCCTAAGGATTTGTTTTCTTCAGTGAGAGTTATTTTCCAATTTTGTCACTGTAGATTTAAATTTATCCTCTACCCCCCTGATTTGGCTTTCAAAATCTTTCTTGAGCTCCTCCAAGAATGCTTTTTGGGCTTGATACCAGTTCATATTTCCATCTGTGGTCTCAGGGGTGGACACAGAGCCCATGGTGTTTTCTGAAAGTGATTCTTCTCATTCAGAATAATAGGACTCTATTGTCCTTGGTCTTGCCTTTGCAAATTGCTTCTGGCCTCTTGTAATTGTCTATTTTCTTTCTGCTCCTGGAGTCCAGAGGGCTCTGACCCAAGCTTCTCAAGCTGGGAGCTGGGTACCTGGTTGTTGGCTTTGTGTGCTGCAGCCTCTGGGTGACCAGAATTCTCAGTGTTTCCCCTGAGTTTCCCTGAGGCTCACAGAATAATCTGTGGGGGAGGGGTGGTCTGGCCATTTCAGATTTCTGCCTCTATGGCCCTTGGCTACAGCTCAGGCATGCTTTTGCTGGTCAGGTGAGGTGGGGCTTGTTGGGACCCTCCTGCTCTCCTCTTCAGACTCCTTACTGCCTCAATTACACCCTTTCTCTATGACTCCTAAGCCTGAGGCTATTTCTGCTATTTCAGGATTTTACTCTGGGTGAGACATTTATCTCTGGGTTTTCTTGGTCAGGGAGGGGGCATGGGAGCAGCCAGAATTTACTTTGCCATCCTAGCTCCTGGAAAGTCAGGTAGGTGAATTTTAAACTTCCAGGCTGTAGACTGATAGCCCCAGGATAAGCTGCTATCTCTGCTTGGGGCCCTGAGCTTTTTTTTTTTTTTTAAGCAATTGGGGTTAAGTAACTTGCTCAAGGTTACAGGGCTATTTATTTATGTGTGGGTGCTAAGTACTGAAGCCAGAACTGATCAGGGTCATCCCAGCTCCGGGCTGGCACTCTTACTCACCTGCCCCCTAGCCACTCCCCTCAGCTTTCTCTTACCCAGCTCTGATGGATCCTCCCATCCAGTGGTGAGATCACCCTTGGGGTGGGTGAGTCTCCTGCCTGGGGTTCCTTCTCTCTCTGCTATAGTCTGCTCTCTAGTCCAAGATGCTACACCACATGCTCTGCACTTCCCCTGCTCTGACACATGTGGGTACTTTCCTGGGCTGGATTCTGCTACGCTCTGTCTCCCAGTGGATTCTGACACTCCAAAAAGTCCATTCAGATTCACTTTTTAAAGTTTAGTAATGGGATTCACAGAGGAGCTTAGAAAAGTTACTGCTTCCTTTCCACCATCTTGGCTCCAACCCCCCCACCCATGCCTTTTTATAATATGATAATATGGGTATTGAGGTAGGAAATGGGCACTTGCAATGAAATTGCAATCTTGGTTAATAATGTCTTGAGGATAACAAGTTAAGGACATATAATAATATGTCTGGGGCAGTTACATGGTAGAGTAAATAGAGCTTTGGGCCTAGATTCAGAAAGACCTAAGTTCAAATCCAATCTCAGACACTTACTATCTGTGTGACCCTGGCAAGTTACTTAATCGCGTTTGCCTCAGTTTCCCTATCTGTAAAATGAGCTGGGGAAGGAAATGGCAAACCACTCCCATATCTTTGACAGGAAAATCCCAAATTGGGTCACAAAGAGTCAGACGTGACTGAACTGCAGTAACAAAAGTAATATGTCCAACAGCTATGCCAAGTACCAGCAGGGTAAGAAAAATTAGGAAGGGGAAAGATTTGCTATTACTTTTAAAGCTTAAGATGAAGCATTTTCCCTAAGGCAAATATAATCTAGGTAAGAAAAGTATATTATCATAGTTTATGGCAAATAATAGGTATTGGGTATGCAGCGAACACACCCTGACACATTGAAACAAGCTAATAATTCAACTGAAGAAATAACAGATTTGATGTGCTCCTGATCATCGTATAACTCAGGCTGGAACACTGTTCTTCCGACAGGAACCAGTTTAAGTCAGGACCTGAGTAAAAGAAGGATGGGAAAGCAGGGAATCAAACACCTTTTGAACTCACTGCACATATGAGTCTATATCACTTCCAGTCAAATCCTGCTCACCATGGCTTTCCTACCTTTCCCCTCCTCTTCCTTTCCCCTTCCCATCTTCTCTCTTCTCATTCTCATTCTCTTCCTCTTCCTCCCTTCTCCCTTCCCTTTCTTCCCCTCCCTTTCCCTTCTCTTCCCTCTCTTCTTTCTTTCCCTTCCCTCTCTACCCTTTCTCCTCTCCTCCCTCCCTTTTCCCTTCCCTTTATTCCCCCTCCTCTTCTCTTCCCTTCATTTCCCCTTTTTCCCTTCCCTTCCCATTTTGTCCCCATCCTCTTCCCTTCCTCTCTTTATAAAAAGCACCTGCAGTGTAATAGGAGTATCTGGGCAAATGGTCAAACAGAAAGAAATTAAACTACACCATCCTTACATGAAATGTCCCCATTAAAAATCAGGTCAGTCTACAGAACCCCTCTATCCAGGATTATAATAGGAAAATAATCCTGATGTTAATCCCCTGAGCAAGGAAACTGATGCATTTGACACCCCATCTAAGTATTATCCTTTTATCTATCACAAATACTAATGATTTTATTCCCTTTGATTCAAAAACCCAGCTTGACATAGGATGAACTAGCCTGCCACCTTCTGTCTTTTTTTAAAGATGATTTCAAACCCATCCTGCTGCCTTTTTATAAGCATTTTGATAACATGGGTACTGGGGTGGGAAATAGGCACTTAAAATGAAATGTGTATTATCCTGCTTAATAATGTGCTAAGGCTAACAAGTTAAGGATGTGCTGAGTTTGAATGTTGAAAATAACTGCTGAGTCTTCAGAGCTAAAAATAATGTGTTGAGTTTTATGCTGGACCAGACCACAGGGTGAAAGGTGGGTCTTTTCCCAGCAGAGGAAAATCAGCCACCCAAACAACTGGCTAAAGGAGGAGTGCAAAGAGGAAAACAGATATTCTAGAGACCACAGGGACAAAGCACCTGTACACCGGGACGAGGGAGGTGACAGCCACAAGAACAAAGAGTCAAATGTCAGCAGCAAGCTGACAACATGGAATAAGTAAGCCAGTAATCACCTAAGCCAAGGCAGTGATACAAAGAGATGTATCATGGTAACAGAGTCTGATCCCCAATGAGAGTGGTGGTGTCAGTGACTCTTGGGTAAGGGGAAGCTGAGTGAACTTCATGGAAGGCAGAAGGATCAGGAAAGGGTTAAAACAAATACAAAAGATTCAGAGTCTGGAGAAAGAGGAATAGGGTTCAGGCAATTCTATGCAGCAAGACTGTCCTGTCACCCCCTGTCCCCCTCCCACCTTCCTGTTATAGTCCTGGGGTTCATGGGGACAGGACAGTGGAAAGTTCTTAAATCACATGCACAGAAATCACCCCCCTCCCCTGCTGTAAGCTCATTGTAGGCTCATTGAAATATTAGGAGAAATCCATGTTTTCCCAAAGTCACTCTGCAATGTTAGGAGGCCATGCCTTATTTCTCCAGTGGAGTTTGCTTCCTCTATTTTCTTCCTTCAAAGACTTCTCTGGGATAGCAAAGCTGGAGAGTTATGAAGGGCACCAATTAAGCAGGGACTTACTGAGTCAAGCATGGCTCTCTAAAGGTCATATTTACCAGTGCAGCCCTAATAGACCAGAGTTCTTAGTCCTTTTTGTATCATGAATACCCTTAGTGGTCTGTGTGAAGTCTATGTACATCATTCCAGTATAATGTTTTTAAATTCATAAAACAAAATATATAAGATTATAAGGAAGCCAATTATACTAAAATATAGTTATCAAAATATTTTGAAAGCAAGTTTATAGACCTTAGGTTAAGAACTGTTACTAAAAAAACCCATACTCTTCAGTTTGCCAATGCCCTTTGAAAAATAACAACAGTAATGGTGTAATAATAATAGCAAATAATAATAATCCTTGAGAGCAGGGATTATCTTTTGCCTTTCTTTATAACTCCAGTGCTTAGCACAATGCAAGACACATAGTAGGAGTCTAATAAATGTTTATTGACTATTGACTGACTAAATTGTGGTGTCCTAAACTTAGCCCAACATTTCAGAGATGGTCTGTCCAGGAAAGAGAATGGTGGGACTGTCCCCTCTGGACACTGAATCTCTTACTGAAGTCTATATAAAATCAAATTTGGTTCTACATCTACTAGGTAACATTGCTCATTCATTGAACTTTTAGCTCAAAACATCCTGTCCCTACTTATCTTTTTTCACAGTCTTACCCAGCCATGATTTCTCTGGGTTGTACTTAAAATGGTTAATTTTTTTTTAATTCTGGCCTTACACCAAAGATAAAATATGGGATAGCTGTCTGCTTTACAAAATGAATTCACACTAGATCATCGAAGCTAACCTAGGGAGTTTAAAATATGATTCGATTTATATACAACATTTTCAGAAACATATTTATGACCTATTCATCACAAATGCCTGTAGGAAAGATTATCGCAGCAATAATTCTCTGAAAAAGCAAACAACATTTTGGATGGGGCTGGTGCTGAGTAAAAGCAACTTCATGGACACTTGGGGCATTCTGTGTCCTTCTCCCTTGGCACCATAAGGAGCTGACTCTACATTTTTCTTGTGGTATGGAAGAAAGCTGCCTTATTGCAGAAGGGAAATAGCTGCAGTTCAAATTATTCATCATGGCTGGAATGAGCATCCTCTGTCATGGGTCCAACTCACAGAGGAATATTGGCTCCAAGGAAGCACATCATAACTGACATTTATCTTAAAATAAACAATTTGCTTGTAAAAGAACATTTTTATGGCTCTGGTAAGTGATTTCCACTCAGTCTCACAGGTGTATGCCCTGTACTTTTTCTTTTGTGGAGGAAACTATAATATCCTTCTCTTAACACCAGCAAATCTCCTCTCCCAGAGAGCGCATTAAATGTTTCTCTAATTTCCAAGGCTTAGCTAAGAGATTTGTAAAAACAACTACATATTTCACACAAACTCTCTCTTAATCATGTTGACTGAATCTCCCTGAAAAGACACATTCTTGTGAGGAAGTCATACCATTACAGAGGCAAAGATGAGAAATTTCCTTGTTTTTGCCATGGAATGTTCCCACTTCTATTAATATTGTTCTATCATCATCCCCAGATAATAAGCAGTGTGGCATAAGGGAAAGGATGCTGGATATGCAACCAGGATACTTAGGTTTGAATCCCAGCCTTACTACTCAATAACTGCATCAACTTAGAAGCCTCAGCTAGCCTCACTATGCTTCTTTTTCTTCTGGGCAAAATGTGAGGATTGGATGAGATGGCATCTAGATGGGGCAGTGGATAGAGTGTTGGACCTGGGGTCAGGAAAACCTGAGTTCAAATGTGACCTCAGACATTTAGTAGCTGTATGACCTGGGCAAGTGATGTAACTCTTCCATTTCCTCAGTCATAAAATGGGAATAATAACAACACCTACGTCATAGGACTGTGGAGAGGATCAGATGAGATAACATTTGTAAAGTGTTTGGCAAAGTACAAGGCACATAGTTGGCTACAGCAATAATCAAAAGAATGACTAGTATAGAAGGAAAGGAAAAAAAATTCTTATTTTCCTTTCCTAAAAATCAACAGTGATGCCTCAGAGTACAAAGACTGCTTTTGGAGAAACTGTGAAATGCCACTACTAGATCAGCACTCAAAGGACCTGCCCAACTATTTGCCTACACCGTGAACTCTGTTGCCTTTACCATACAAGAAGAAAGGAAATGGACAGCTTGTGGAGGTGGGCACCAGCACAGAGCTGGAGTGAGTCTGGACAAGCTCATTCACCCACCACAGGAGAGATTCCCAGACCTTTTACCCCAGCATGGGGGATCTGTTGGAGCTGGGTAAGAGACAAGTGCAGGGCCCTTGGCAGCCACAGCAGCTACTCCTGGGACTATCAACTCACAGTTTGGATGTTTAAAAACCACCTACCTAAACTTCTAGGAACCAAGATGGCAGAGTAAACCCTATCTGCTCTAATCCCCTTCCCTGTCCCTGAAAACCCAGAGAATATTACCCCAGTGTAAAATCCTGAGATAGAGGAACCAATGGAAGGTTTGGGAGTCCTAGAGGAAGGTTGTGGCTGAGGCTGTTCCAAGAAGTCCTGGTCTTCACCTGAGTGTAGACACCCAGAGGCTACAACACACAAAGTCACTAACCAGGCCCTTAGCTTCCAGCATAAGAAGTGTGGGTCAGAGCCCAGGAGAACAAATCCACTTTTAAAACCAGGAAATAGGCAATCACAAAAAAAATTGGAAAAACAAAGACTTTAGAAGCCTATTATGGGGAGCAAGAAGAAAGAAACTCTGAAGGGAACAGCATTAACTCTACACCCATATCTGAAGCCTCAAAGGGGAATATGAACTTGTCCCAAGCCCAAAAAGCATTCTAGGAAGAGTTCAAGAAGGATTTTAAAAGCCAAATCAGAGAGGCAAAAGATAAACTGATGAATTATTTCAAAATTTCAATTGTCAAAATAGAAAACGAATTTCACTGAAGAATACAGTTCCTTACAAAGGAAAATTTGTGAAATGAGAAAAGAAGTTCAAAATCTAACTGGAGAAAAATAAATCCCTAAAAATGAAATCTAAACATATGGAAAAAGGAGCTTCAAAAATTAATTGAGGAAAATTATTTGTCAAAAACTAAAATCAGTCAAATTGAAACTAATGACTCTATGAAGCATCAAGAATCAGTCAAAGAAAACCTAGAGAATGAAAAATGTAAAGTACCTCATTGGAAAAGTAACTGACCTGGAGAACAGATCCAGGAGAGATAATCTGAGAATTATTGGTCTTCTGGAAAGTCATGATGAAAAAAGAGCCTGGACAACATTTTACAAGAAATCGTCAAGGAAAACTCTTCCTAGAACCAGAGGGTTAAATAGTTATTGAAAAAATCCACCAGACACCTCCTGAAAGAGATCCCAAATTGAAAACTCCAAGAAATATTATAGCCAAATTCCAGAATTATCAGGTCTAGGAGAAAATACTACAAGCAGCCAGAAAGGAACAATTCAAATATCATAGAACTAAGGTCAGGATCACACACAACCTAGCACCTTCTACACCAAAAGATCAAAGGGTTCAGAATATGATATTTTGTAAGACAAAAGAGCTTGGATGACAACCAAGGATCCAGCAAAGCTGAGCATCATCTTTCAGGCAAGGAGATGATCATTAAATGAAATAAGGGACTTCCAGGCCTTTCTGATGAAAAAGCCAGAGCTCAATGGAAAATTTGATCTACAAACACAAGACTCAAGAGAAACATAGAAGGTAAACAGGGACACACACACACACACCCCTTGTTATTTAATAAGAGCAAACTGTTTACGTCCCTACATGGGAAGCTCATACCTGTCAATATTGAGAATTGTATACTTATCTCAGCATATAAAAGGAATATACATAGGTAGAGGGTGTAGGTGTAAATTAACTAAAGTGATGATAAAAAAAAAACCTTATTAAGAGGTGCAAAGGGACTGTAATGGAAGAAGAGGAAAGAAGGAGGCAGAAAAGGGTAAATTATGCAACACAAAAGGCATAAAAACATATTAGAGTAGAGGGAAAGAAGGGAAGGAGATGAACATTATATGAGTTTCACTCTCATTGGTTTTGGTTCAATGAGGTTATAACACCATCATTAAGTATAGGATCCTATTGTGAAGAGATATAAAATTTATCATAATAGAGGAAAATAATGGAGGAGAGGAGCTTGTATGAGATTTATTTTTATCAGTCTTGATTCAAGGAGGAAATAATATATTTCATTAAGTATAAAAATCTATTGTGCCCTAAAAGCAGTAGGAGGGGGCAGGGGCATGAAAGGGGGGAGTGGTTAGAAGGGGGAGAATAAATAATAAGGGGGAAGGGTAGGAAAAAAGAGGGGGATTGATAGAGAGGGAGGCAGTGGTCAAAAGGAAAACTCTTAAGGAGGGGAAGGGAGAAGGGAGAAATAAAAACATAAACAGAGGAGGGAATAGGATGGAGGGAAAGACACAGATAGTAATCATAACTGTAAATGGGAACTGGATGGACTCTCCCATAAAACAGAGGCAGATAGCAGAATATTTTTAAAACCATAATCGTACAACATGCTCTTGTTATAGGAATGTAAAATTTTAATATCTTTCCTGCCCCTAGGTTAAGTGCATCTGGAGCCTGTGGTGGGAGGATTGTTTCTCAAGACTTATAACCTTTGTGACTGGGCAATGGGTCAAGAGGGTTGTTACATTATCTGAGCCTGGAGAAGACTATATAAACCTTGATGTGAGACTTTGTTTTGGGGCTCACTTTGAGAAGTGTTGTGTGATTTGACAAGATAAGACTCTGGGCAGCTGTTGAGAGCCCCCTGGCTTTGTAAACCCAGATGTTGATGCTTCCCTCTCTGGTAACTGTGATTAGGTATGGATGTATGTAATGGTTGGACAGTTTGGAAGCCTGTCTGCTGAAATATTTCTGTCTTGTAACTTCTGCTTGTAACCTCTGTATACTCTGAAGTTCGGGGTGCTGATCTTTTCATCCAGAACTAGGTAAACAATATATGTTTCACTGATTAAGGAAACGATATCTTGTTAAAAGGGACCATTGAAAATGAAGCAATATCATTACTAAACTTATATGCACCAAGCTGTAACACATCAAAATTCCTAGAGGAGAAGTTAAGGGAGTTAGAGGAAAAAATAGATAGCAAAAGTATACTAGTGGGGGACCTCAGTCTCCCCCTCTCTGAACATAATACATTTAACCTAAAAATAAACAAGAAAGAAGTTAAGAATGTGAATAGAATTTTAGAGAAACCTCTGGAGAAAACTGAATGGGGATAAAAAAGGAATATACCTTCTGCTGAGTGTTACATGGCACATACACAAAATCTGACCATGTACAAGGACATAAACACCTCACAATTCAGTGCAGAAAGGCAGAAATATTAATTTCAGCCTTTTCAGATCATAATTCAATAAAATTTTTATGCAGTAAAGGGCCATGGAAAGATTGACTAAAAACTCATTGGAAACTAAATAATTTAATCCTAAAGAATGAGTGGGTCAAACAAGAAATTATAGAAACGGGGCGGAGCCAAGATGGCAGAGTAGAAACAGCACTTCCAAGGTGCTCTCCCCGCAGATTAACTCCAAACCATGTAAAAGGGGACTCTGAACAACATCTGGAGCCCCAGCACCCACAGAACGAAACAGAGAGGCTAACCTCCTGCTGAGGACAGCCCAGCAGCCCTGCAGGAAGGGCCAGAGCAGCGCTCTGGGAACCGGCAGCACAGCGAATCAGAGAGCCAAGCCCAGGTCCGCCTGAGCTGAGGTTTTAGCCCCAGGGTGGCTAGGCCAGCAGCCGGCTGGAGGGACCCCAGAAGACCAGCAGCTGTGGTGATTCCAGAATTATCAACACAGATATGCATGGGAAAAAGTGAGAGGTTAGTGCCCTATGGACTTTGGGACCAGTATTTGGGGAACACATCAGCTTCCTCCCCAGGGGCTAGACGCCGCTGAAGAGACATGCCATTTTGCAATTTCAGTGGCAGATCCAGCTCCTGGCCTGTGAAATGTAGGGAGATCTAGCGATCAGTCTTGGGGGGGGGGTAATCGCTCTTGCTTTAACCTCCCTGGATCTGGATTGTGGTCTAGGGTGGAGGTTGTGGGGTGGGTATCCAACTTGCTAGAAACGGAAGTTGTGAAGACCCCAACATTGGGAAGGAAGCTCCTCTGGTGGCAGAGTCCTACTGTGGCAACAAGCCCAAAGACAAGTAATTAAGTGGCAACATTCCAAGGCAAAGGAAAAAAAAATAAACAGAAAAATGTAACATTAGACTCCTATTTGGGGGTCAAAGAAGATTGAAGTATAGAACAGGAGGAGGACTGTGAGGTCAGAAATCCTGCTCCAAAAGCCCCAAATGAAAATCTGAGCGGGTTACAGGCCATAGAGGACCTTAAGAAGGACTTTAAAAACCAAATAAGAGAAGTGGAGGAAAAATTGGGAAGAGAAATGAGGAGGATGCAGAAAAATTATGAAAGGAGAGTCAACAGCCTGACTGAGGAAAATAACACCTTAAAAATAGACTAACTCAAATGGCAAAGGAGGCTCAAAAGGGCAATGAGGAGAAGAATGCCTTAAAAGACCAACTTTGCCAGATGGAAAAAGAATCTCAAAAGTTCACTGAGGAGATTCATTCCTTCAGAGGTAGACTGGAGCAAATGGAAGCTAATGACTTTATGAGAAATGATGATGCTGTTAAACAGATCCAAACAAATGAAAGACTAGAAGGCAATGTGAAATATCTCATGGGAAAAACCACTGACCTGGAAAATAGATCCAGGAGAGATAATTTAAAAATTATTGGACTACCTGAAAGCCATGATCAAACAAAGAACCTAGAAATCATCCTTAAAGAAATTCTCAAGGAAAATTGCCCTGATGTTTTAGACCCAGAGGGCAAAATAGAGGTTGAAAGAATCCACAGATCACCTCCTGAAAAAGATCCCAAAAAGAAAACTCCCAGGAACATTATAGCCAGGTTCCAGAATTCCCAGATCAAGGAGAAAATACTCCAAGCAGCCAGGAAGAAACAATTTCAATACTGTGGAAACACAATCAGAATAGCCCAGGACCTGGCAGCTTCTACACTGAGGGATTGAAGGGCATGGAATATGATATTCTAGAGGGCAAAAGAGCTGGGATTGAAGCCAAGGGTCACCTACCCAGCAAAACTGAATACCTTGTTTCAGGGGAAAATATGGTCATTCAGTGGAATAGAGGACTTTCAAGCATTCTTGAGGAAAAAAACAGAGTTGAATAGAAAATTTGACATCCAGACACAAGAAGCAAGAAATGCCTGAGAAGATAATCAAGGAAAAGAAATCAAAAGGATCTTATCAAAGTTGACCTATTTACATTCCTACATGGAAAAACAGTAACTCTTACTGATGAAACATTTCTCAGTATGAAAATAATGGAAGAAGGGTATATGGACATATGAATACATATGTGAATGTGTGTATATATGTTTACAATTATACATGGATAGAGCGCATAAGTTGAATTTGTTGGGAAGGGATGATACTTAAGGGGTGAAATTATGAGGTGAGAGAGGAAAGTGGCAAGAGGAGATGGGGAGAAACAGGGTAGGGTAAACTATCTCATGTAGAAGAAGCAAGGGGGCATGGCTACAGGGGAGGGGAAGAACAGGAAGGCAAAAAAGGCAAAACCATATTCTCGTTAAATTTGCCCCAGGGAGAGAATGACATACATACTAAATGGGATACCCCAACCTGTAGCAGAATAAGGGGAAGGGGGACTATGGAGGGGAGGACATCCTGGGGGGAGGTGAGGTTGGGAATCCCCACCTTTGAAGAGGGACAGGATCAAAGTAGGGAATGGACCAGGTGGGGGGTGGGATGGGTGGGAGGGAATTATAAACAGCCTTTTACAACATATCTACTATGGTAATATTTTGTATAGCTATACATGTACAACACATACTGAATTACTCATCTTCTCAGAGGGAACGGGTGACAAGGGAGGAAGGGAATGGATCTGAAATTCGAGGTCTTAAAATTAAATGTTTTGAATATATACAAATACTATTATTAATACTACTTTGCATGTAATTGGGAGATAAGATGTACAGGCATTGGGGCACAGAGATCCACCTTGCTCTAATGGAAAAGTCAAAGGGGGTGTGGGAGACGATATGGGAGAGAGCAGATTGGATGAGGGGGAATCTTGTGGGACTGCTATTCTGGGATGGTGTGTAGGGGAAAAATGGGGAAAAAATTATAACTCAAAATTGGGTTGAAATGAATGATGTAAACCAGAAGTTAATAATGCATTTGTTGGGGGGGAAAAAGAAATTATAGAAATAATCAGTAACTTCATTCAAGAGAATGACAATAATGAGATAACATACCAAAAACAACAAAATTGGGGCAGCTAGGTGGCGCAGTGAATAGAGCGCCGGCCCTGGAGTCAGAAGGACCTGAGTTCTGAGCTGGCCTCCAACACTTAATCCACACAAAGAAAAACCTAGCCGTGTAACCTTGGGCAAATTACTTAACCCCAGTTGCCCTAAAGGGGCGGCTAGGTGGCGCAGTAAGTAAGAGCGCCGGCCTTGGAGTTGGGATGACCCGAGATCAAATCCAGCCTCAGAAAATGAGCACCCACACATAAAAATAATGACTAGCCGTGTAACCTTGAGCAAGTTACTTAACCCCAATTACTTAAAAAAAAAAAATGACAACAACAAAATTGATAGACATTTAGTCAATATGATAAAAAGAAAAAAGAAAAACAAATTATGAGTATCAAAAATGAAAAGGGTGAACTACCTCCAAAGGAGAGAAAATTAAAACAATATTTAGGAATTATTTTGCCAAATGATATACACATAAATTTGGCAATCTTAGCGAAATGGATGAATATTTACAAAAATATACATTGCCCAGATTAACTGAAGAGCAGGTAAATTACTTAAATAACCCTGTCTCAGAGAAAGAAATTGAACAAGCCATCAGTGAACTCCCTAGGAAAAAATCTCCAGGCCCAGATGGATCTACTAGCAAATTCTATCAAACATTTAAAGAACAATTGATTCCAATACTCTACAAACTATTTTGCAAAATTAGTGAAGAACAAGTCCTACCAAATTCTTTTTATGAAAAAAACATGGTACTGATGCCAAAATCAGGAAGAGATAAAATGGAAAAAGAAAATTATAGACCAATTTCCCTCATGAATATAAATGCAAAAATTTTAAATAAAATATTGGCAAAAAGACTACAGCAACTTATCAAAAGAATAATACACTTTGATCAGATAGGATTTATTCCAGGAATGCAAGGATGGTTTAATATTAGGAAAACCATCAGTATAATTGAACAAATCAACAATAAAACTAGAAGAAACCACATGATTATCTCAATAGATGCAGAAAAGTCTTTTGACAAAGTATAACATCCATTCCTATTAAAAACACTAGAAAGTATGGGAATTTATGGAGCTTTCCTTAAAATAATAAGCAGCATCTATTTAAAACCATCATATGTAATGGGGATAAGCTAGCAGCATTTTCAATAAGATCAGGGGTGAAACAAGGGTATCCACTATCACCCCTCTTATTCAATCTGGGACTAGAAATGTTAGCAGTAGCAATTAGAGAAGAAAAAAATCAAAAGACTCAAATTAGGCAAAGAAGAGACCAAGTTATCACTCTTTTTGGATGATATAATGATATACTTAGAGAATCCTAAAGAATCAAGTCAAAAACTACTTGAGACAATAAATAAATTTGGCAAAGTTCAGCATATAAAATAAACCCACATAAATCCTCAGCATTCCTATATATTTCTAATGGAATCCAACAGCAAGAGATAGAAAGATAAATCCCATTTAAAGTTACTGTTGACATTAAAAAATATTTGGGAATCTACCTGCCAAAACAAAGCCAGAACCTATATGAACACAACTACAAAACACTTTTCACACAAATAAAGTCAGATCTAACTAAATGGAAAAATGTCAATTGCTCATAGCTGGGTCGTGCTAATATAATAAAAATGACAATTTTAGCTAAATTAAATTACATATTTAGTGCCATACCAATAAATTTACCAAAAAATTATTTTATAGACCTAGAAATAATAGTAACAAAGTTCTTTTGGAAGAACAAAACATACAGAATATCAAGCAAATTAATGAAAGAAAATAAAAGATATCAAGGTATCAATGAAAAGAAAAGCTAGGGAAGGTAGCCTAGCTATACCATATTTTAATCTGTATTATAAAGCAGCAGTCATCAAAACTACTTGATACTGGCTGAAGAATAAAGCAGTGGATCAATGAAATAGATTGGGTACACAAGACTCAGCAGTCAATGACTATAATAATCTACTCTTTGATAAACCCAAAGACCCCAGTTTTGGGGATAAGAACTCACTATTTGACAAAAACTGTTGAGAAAACTGGAATATAGTTTGGCAAAAACTGGGCATAGACCACTATCCAAAACCATATACCAAAATCACTTCTAAATGGCTACATGATCTAGGTATAAAGGATGATACTGTAAGCAATCTGGGAAAGCAAGGAATAGTTTACGAGTCAGATTTATGGAGAAGGGAAGACTTCATGACCAAACAAGAATTAGAAAGCATTGTAAAATGCAAAATGGATAATTTTGATTATATGAAATTGAAAAGCTTCTGTACAAACAAAGCCAAAATCAATGTAACTAAGATTAGGGGGGAAGTGGAAAATTAGGAAAGAATTTTTACAACCTATATCTCTGATAAAGGCCTCATTTCTAAAATATACAGAGAATTGAGTCAAATCTGTAAGAATACAAGTCATTCCCCAATAGATAAATGGTCAAAGGATATGAACAGGCAGTTCTCAGAGGAAGAAATTAAAGATATCTATAAGCATATGAAAAAATGCTCTAAATCACTAATGATTAGAGAAATGCAATCAAAACAACTCTGGGGAACCATATCTCACCAGTCAGATTGGCTAAGATGACAAAACAGGAAAACGATAAATGCTGGAGAGGATGTGGGAAAATTGGAACACTAATACATTACTGGTGGAGTTGTGAACTGATCCAACCATTCTGGAGAGCAGTCTGGACCTATACCCAAAGGGCTATAAGTAATTTCATATTCTTTGACCCAGAAATACCACTTCTAGGGTTGTATCCCAAAGACATCACAGAAGGGAGAGGAAGGCCCATATGTACAAAAATATTTATAGTGGCTCTTTTTGTGATGGCAAAGAATTGGAAATTAAGGGGGTGCCCATCAATTGGGGAATGGCTAAACAAGTTGTGGTATATGAATGTGATGGAATATTATTGTGCTATATGAAATGAGGAGCAAACAGACTTCATAACAACCTGGAGAGACATATATAAACTGATGCTGAGTGAGGAGAGCAGTAACGGGAGAACTTTGTACACAATTATAGACACATCATATGTGTGACAACTAACTTTGATAGACTGGGTTCCTCACAGAAATATAAGGTTAGAAGACAACTACAAGATTCATGGTGGAAAAGGATATCCTCATCCAGAGAAAGAACTACAGAGTCTGAATGCAGATTGAAGCAAACTACTTGCTCTCCTTCTTTTGTGTTTTGTTTGTTTTTCCATTCTTTCTCATTGTTCACTCCATTGGCTATAGTCCTTCTTTACAACTTAACTAATTTTTGATGTGATGGTATTTGTAGAACCTATATTTGATTGCATACATCCACGCGGGAAAGCAGGGAGGAGAGGCAGGGGGAGAAAATGTGAAACTCAAGGAACTGTGGAATTGAATGTTGTAAACTAAAATTAAATGAATAATTTTTTTAAAAAAACTCAAAAAAAAGGAAGTAAGAAAATGAATTTACACTATTGACTAGTCAGGAAACATATAGAAGATAGTAGTCACTGCTTGTTGAAGAAGCAAAGCTTTTGTATGGCTTGTCCCTGTTTTTTTGTTTTGTTTTGTTTTGTTTTTTACTTTTTTATGGAAGACACTATTATGAGCAGTGATTCATGGAAACAACAGAAAAGAGAAAGAATTGGTGGAACTGAGGCTCATAGGTATGCAATTCAATGCTAAACATGCCCACCATCACTATGGCAAAGGAATACTATTACCTGTCATCATCTCCTCTCAAAATATTCTCCTTGGGGCACCCTTTTGTGATGTTTCCTCCCTTTAAGGTTGTTATTTGTGTTCAATAACCAAAAAAGAATTTTTAAAAAGACAGGAGACAGTGTGGTGTATTAGAAAGAGTGCTTGATTTATAATCAGGAAGGATCTGAGATTGAATCCTGCTTCCCAAGGTTCATGAACTGCATAACTAGTGGTGACCACTTAACTTGTCTGTCCTTCATTTTCTTCACCTGTAAATTTAGGAATAATAGTACTTTTACTATTAACTTCACCAAGTTATGAGAATGAGATCATGCAAGTGGAATGCCTAGTTAACCTTAAAGAAATTATAGGTCAACTTTCATTATGGCGAAGGTGACAAAAAGATTCAAGATATTCCTGCTCTCAAAATCTTCCCAAATAAAGTATTTAGAGATGTTTTCAAATATTTACACATCACCATGACTACCTTTGAAAAATTTTATTAATGGAATTATTTAGAAATCTCTTCTTAACTACTGAGAAATGTGTCAGGACAAAAGGAGGGCATTAGTTCATATTCTACTGGACTTTCAGAAGAACAAACCATGTAAGTGATTTATCCAAGCCATTTCTAAGTTCCAAGAAACTGAACAAAATTATTAAATAGATATGCTGTCTAGCAGAGTAGTTATATGCCAGTTTGATTTATGATTTAGCAAATAGTTGCATTTTTATATATTTTAGGTGTCTCGGATCATCCCCATGGAATCTTTTTGTTAAAGAGTACTTTAGTAGGCATCAAGTACAATCCCTACAATAAACCCCTACAAAAGGCCATCCAGCCTGTTGAATGACCACCAGTAGAGAGAGAAATCCACAACCTCTCAAAGTACTATGTTCCATTTTGACAGCTCTAGTTGTTATCAGGACCTTCACTAAAAATTCAGGCACCCAGGACCAATTCAGGTCAGTTGGGAAGAACAGAGGACAGTCTGTCCTGATTGAGTTCAGTTGCACTGGGCAGCCCATGGGGAGAGGAATAGAGAAGGCAGCAGATTGGGAACATGGTGAGGAGACAGGATTCTCCTGACAGAAGACTTACCTGGGAGAGAGACAAGATACTCATGGTGCTATATGGTATGGGACAAACAGAAAGCAGTGAGGTATGAGGACAGTAGTTCAGATCACCACTTTAAGGAGTAAGTGATACTTCAAATACTCAAGCAAAATACTGACCTACCTCAAGATACTGGCAACCCTCGGTCAATCCAACCAGTGTAGATGATTCTGATTGTTATAAAGTTTTTCCAAACATCAAGCTGAAATCTACTTTTCTGAAACTTTCACCCATTTCTCCTACTTCTACCTTATGAGGTCAATCGGAATAGGACAGACCATTTTTCTACAAAGCAGCTCTTGAAATAGTTGAAGGAAGCTACCATCCTCCCCTCCACCCAACCATTCTCTTGTTTAGGCTGACAATTTCCTTCAGTCGATTTTTGTATCTTATAATCTGGAGGCCTTTCATCATCCTCTGGACATTTTGCTTTTACAAGTGTTTTACTGAATAAGGAGAAGGTAGAGCCAAGGTGGAGGAATGAGACAGGCACTTGCCTGAATTCTCCCAAATTTATCTCCAAGCAATAATATCTCCATACAATAATTCCTCAAAGAGAATTCTGGAGCTACTGACCCAACAGGAGGACAGGGTGAAAAATGATTCTAGTTACAAAAAGAAAGAACATATTTATAGCTATGGAGCACATATATAGCATATATTTATAGCTATAGAGAAACATATCTAAACTTTATTGTGGACTTCTTGGGGGGTGGGGGTTTGGGAAAAGGAAAAAAAGAAAGAAGAAAACTAAATTACCAGTATCAAAAATAAAAAGAGAAAATTAACCGTAAATGAAGAGGAAATTAAAGCAATTATTAGGAGTTATTTTGCCCTATTATATACCAACAAATCTAAAAATCTAAGCAAAATGGATGAATATTTACAAAAATATAAATTACAACAATTAACAGAAGAGGAAATAGAATACCCCATGTTAGAAAAAGAAATTGAACAAGCCATCAATGAACAGCCTAAGGAAAAATCTCTAAGACTAGATGGATTCACAAGTAAATTCAATCAAAAACAAAGAATAATTCATTTCTATACTATGTAAACTATTTGAAGAAATAGTCAAAAAAGGAGTTCTATCAAATTCCTTTTATGACAAGAGCATGGTTATGATACCTAACCCAGGAAGAGTGAAAACAGAGAAAGAAAATTATAGACAAATTTCTTTAATTAATATTGATGGAAACATTTTAAAATAAATTACCTGTAAAGAGATTATAACAATATCATACATTATGACCAGGTACAGGTCTGGTTCAGTAATAGGAAAACTATCAGCATACTTGACCATATCAATAACAAAACCAACAGAAATCATATAATTGTCTTAATAGATGAAGAAAGAGCTTTGAGAAAATAGAGCACATATTCCTATTAAAAACACTAGATAAACACAGAAATAATTGGAGCTTTCATTAAAATAAGTAGTATTTACCTAAAACAATCAGCAAGCATTATCTGTAATAGGATAGCCTTCCCAATAAGATCAGTAGTGAAATGAGAATGTCCATCATCACTACTATTATACAATATAACACTAAAAATGTTAGCTATAGCAATGAGAAGAAAAAGAATCTGAAAGAATTAGAATAGGTAATGAGAAAACAAAACTATCACTCTTTGTAGGTGATATGGTGATATACTTGGAGAATCCTAGAGAACTAAAAAGCTAGTTGGAATAATTGACAACTATAGCAAAATTGCAGGATATAAATTAAACCCACATAAATCATCAGCATTTCTATATATTACCAACAAAGTCCAGCAGCAAGAGACAGAAAAGGAAAATTTTGTTTAAAATAACTGCAAACAATATAAAATATTTGGGAGTCTACATGCTGTCATACAAACCCAGGGACTAAATGAACACAATTACAAAACATGTTTCACACAAATAAAATCAGACCTAAACAACTAGAAAAATATCAATTGCTCATAGGTAGGCCAAGCCAATAAAATAAAAATGACAATTCTTCCCACATTTATTTACTTAATCTGTACCTCACCAGTCAAGCAACAAAAAAATATATTGTTTGATAGAGTTAAAAAAATCCATCTGGAAGAAAAGGCCAAGAATATTAATGGAATTAATAGAAAAAAATGTGAAGGAAGGTGACCTAACCATAGCAGATCTCAAACTGTATTACAAAGTGGTAATCTTCAAAATGAACTGGTACTGGCTAAGAGACAGAGTGATGTATCAGGGGTATAGATTAGGTACACAAGATGCAGTAGTAAATGACCTTAGTGATCTAATTTTTGATAAAACCAAAGGCCCAACCTTTTCAGCAAGAACGTATTATTTGGCAAAACTGCTGGGGAAATTGAAAAACAACATGGCAGGAACAAAGTTAGACCAATATCTTATACCATTTATGATTCAGATTTAAAAGGTGATGCCATAAATCAATTAAAAGAGAAAGGAATAGTTTACCTATCAAATCTACAGATAGGGGAAGAATTAATGACCAAAAAAAAGAGACAGAGAGTATTATAGGCTGTAAAATGGATAATTTTGATTATATTAAATGAAAAAGATTTTGTACAAACTAATGAAACTAAGATTAGAGGGAAAGCAAAGAGCTGGGGAACAATTTTATAGCAAGTGTCACTAATACAGACCTAATTTCTCAAATATATAGAGAACTGAGTCAAATTTATAAGAATACAAGTCAGAGAAGGTACTGGGAAGATGGCAGAGTAGGTCAGAAAATCCCAATCTCTCAAAAAGCATCTCAGGGTGAACACAGAATGATAAAAATAAACAAGAACAGAGGTAGAACAGGGATCTTCCTGGGACAATCAGAGATTTGAAGAAAAATCCCAGGACTAGGTATAGTAAAGAATAAACACCTAGTGTTTATTAATAAACCCTAGTAAAGAATAAACACCTCCAGGCTAGAGTCCACTAAACCAAGTGGCAAACCTTGGGGTCAGCTGTATTGGGAGGTTGCCTCAGCCCCAGCCACAGGAAGTTTTGCCCTCAGGACATTGAGGGGAGTTGGGTGTTTGAGCCAGGGAAATTAAGGGAACCACTGCTGATAAGGAATACCAGACTCAACTGTGCTGTGGAGACATGGCAGGGGGTGAGATGAAACTATCAGATGCCCGGTGAGTGCAGAAGCAGTAGGGTGGGGACAACGTCAGCTGTGGGCATTTACAAAAGGCCAGAGATCTTGGTTTCAGTTCCAGGCCAAAGGGGAGAACTAAAGGAGGATCTAAGGCTGGGGGTACCTTTCCCCATAGCCCATGAGTAGAAGTAATTACAAAGCCTTAACTACTCAAATAAAAAAAATGCCCAGGCAAAGAAGAAAGAATCTAACCATAGAGAGTTACGATGGGAATAGAAAAGACTAGGGTTCATCTCCAGAGGAGGATATTGAAGCAAAGAAACCCTCTTCTAATATCAAATGGTCACCTGCCCAAAAAGAATTCATAGAAGAACTTTTAAAAGACTTCAAAAATTAAATGAGAGAGATTGAAGAAAACTGGGGGGAGGGGCAGAGAACAATCCAAGAAAAGATTATGAAAAGAAAGACAACCAATTAAAAAATGATACTCAGAATCTTAAGGAAGAAAACAACTCCTTGAAAATCAAAATTGGGCAAGGGGAAACCAGAGGAGTTATTAGAGATAAAGAAATAATAAAACAAAATATAAAAATGAAAAAATAAAAGAGAATGTGAACCATCCCATAAGAAAAACAACGGATCTGGAAAACAGATCAAGAAGAGAAAACATAAGAATAATCAGACTACCTGAAAGCTATGATCAAAAAAAGAGAATTTTAATCCAGTAATACAATAAGTAGTTAAAGAAAATTTTCTGAAATATTAGAACAATAGGAGAAAATGGAAATAGAAAAAAATTCACCAATTACTACCTAAAAGAGATCCTAAGAGAAAAACGCACAGGAATATTATAGTCAAATTCTAAAACTTTCAGCTCAAGGATAAAATATGAAGATCAACAAGAAAAAAAAACAATTCAAATATCATGGTGCCACAATTAGAGTCACACAAGAGCTAGCAGCAGTGACACTAAAAGACCACAAGTTTTGGAACACTATATATTGAAGAGCAAAAGAACTGCACTTCTCACCAAAAAAAAAAATATCATAATCCAGCAAAGCTAAGCATAATCTTGAAATTTTTTAAATGGATATTTAACAAATTGTCAGACTTTCGGGATTTTGTTTAAAAGAACTGAACTTAATTGAAGGCTTGACATACAAGAGCCAAGAGAAATATAAGGTACATACCAAAGACTAATTATAAGGGACTCAATAAGGGCAGACTGTTTGTTTTTTTATGTATGTAACATGTAAAATGTAAAATGTATGTGTAAGATTGTCATTAATAATTGAGTAGTTGGTAAAAAAGATTGGGGTAGATCTGAATATGATATAACTTCAAAAAGTAAAACCATTCAGGGACAGCTAAAAAGAGTATCTTATACAAATGAGGTATGAAAGGAAGAACCAATATGGAAGAATTAGATGGGGGAAGAGGGATGTTAGTTCTGGAAACCTACTTTTCATCAGGAATGGGTTCAAAAGGGAACAATATGCATATATCTAGAATAGTATAAAAGTCTTCTAAATTCATAAAGAAATAAAATGCTAAGGGGATAGGGATGGGGGAGAGAATAAAGAAGGGATCTTTAGAAGGGGGAGGGAGAGGGAGTAAGCCAAAGAGGGGTATAGAAAGGTGTTTAGATTTATGGGAATGGGAGGATAAAAGAGGGATCCTTGGAGGGGGTGGTAAGTTAAGTAACAGGAGGACAAGGTAGTGGGTAGAAGTAAAGTAGAAGAGTCAAGAGGGATAGAAAATAATAAATATGCATAAACGTAAAAACAAAGATCAGGAGTAGAATTTGTCAGGGAAAGTATATGTCTATGTATGTATGTATATAGGTGTGTGTGTATATATATATATATATATATATATATATATATATATATGCATATGTGTGTATCTATCTATATCTATATAGAAATATATCCACACTTAATTGTAGCCTTCTGGGGGTGGGGTGGATAGGAAAAAAGGGGAAAAAAAGAACAAAGTAAAAAGTGCACAGCAGAGGAAAAAAAGAAAATTTACAAGGAAGTAAAGATGGCCAGCTCTCAATATAACATGTTGTATTTATTATCTAAGCTTTCCTGAAATGGAAATTTGTTGCTATATATTTTGAATCTTCTCTTATATTCTGCTGTGCACATGACATGTTTTTTTTTTCTTTTCTTATTTTGTATGTAAGTTTATTTTTCTTTTCTCTATTATGTTTTTAAGTTTTAGTATTTAGACTTAATTTTTATAAAAATAATACAAGTCACTTCCCAATTGACAAATGGTCAAAGGATATGAACAGGCAGTTTTCAGATGAATAAATTAAAACTATCTAAAGTTATGTGAAAAAATACTCTAAATCACTATTAATAAGAGAAATACACATTAAAACAACTCTGAGATACCACATCACACCTATCAGATTGGTTAATATTACAGAAAAGGAATATGATAACTGTTGGTGCAGATGTGGGAAAATTGGGACCTAATGCATTGTTGGTGGAGTTGTGGATTGATTCAACCATTCTGGAGAGCAAGTTGGAACTATGCCCAAAGGGCTATAAAATTGTGCATACTCCAGCAATACCACTACTAGATCTATAGCCTAAATAGATTTTTTTTTAAAGGGAGAAGGACCCATTTCTACAAAATGGTGGGAAAGAATTAGAAATTGAGGGGATGTCCATCATGTGAGGAATGGATGAACAAATCATGGTATATGATTGTAATGGAATGCTAATGTGCTATAAGAAATAACAAACAGGATGATTTCAGAAAAACCTGGAAAGACTTACATGAATTGATGTAAATTAAAGTGAGCAGAAGCAAGAGAACATTGTACACAGTAACAGCAATATTGTATAATGATCACCTGTGAATAACTTAGCTATTCTCTGCAACAATGATCCAAGAAAATTTCAAAGTACTCATGATGAAAAATGCTATCCATATCCAGAGAAAGAACTGATAGAGTGTGAATGCAGGTTGAAGCATACTATTTTTCACTTTTTTCATGCTCCTTTGGGGGCAAGGGAGGGGGGATCTCTGTATTACTTCACAGCATGACTAATATGGAAATATATTTTGCATGATTCCACATATATAACCTATATCAAGTTGCCTACCATGCCAGAAGAGATTAAGGCAGGGAGGTAAGGAGATGATTTGGAACTCAAAATTTTACAAAACAAATGTTTAAAGTTGTCTTTATATGTAATTGGGGGGGGAAACAAAATATTTTTAAAAGTGTTTTATTGATAATAATTTCTCATTATCACTGCCTAAGGACTCTGTACTCCAACCCCTGCAAGAGAACCCTCTCTTATACCCAAGAAATACCACTATGTAAAACAACCAATACATTAGCCATGTCTCAAAATCTATGTTTCAGTTTTCAGCTATAATCCACTATTTTCTTGTTTTATAATCTATCCAGATCACAATATCCTTCCTAAATTATGATAGCCAGTACTAAAGCCAGTACTCTAGATATAACCTGACCAGGGCAGAATACAGCAGGACTATTATATCTTATCTTCTCAATACTATACTCTTTAATAAAACTTAAGGTCATTCCTTGTTTCTTTATCCAGAAAATAAAGGGAATGGAGTAGATGACTTCAAAGTTTCTTTCTAGCTCACTCTAAGTTTCTAGTCCTATAAAAACAAGAAATGTTAGATGATCTAAAGATAATTGGATGGGGTGGATAAGTGGGGTGATTTCATGGATATACTGAATCATCAGTTAGGAAACTCAGTGTAGAATGTAACCTATAGGCTTATACAATTGTTTAAAGCATTAAGAGGTTACAGTGACTTGCCTGAAGTCACAAAGTCACTAGGTGTAAGAGACAGCACTTAAATCCAAATATTATCTCTGAGATTGACTCTCTAGCCACAGCTACACTGTCTCTTCTAAAGAGGATGGGGATAGGAAACTGATCAGAAGAAGTTAGAGGGAAACTAGAATTGGAAGAAGAGCCCCATACTCTTCAATGACTTTTCACGTTGAGAAATCAAGAGCCAAGCACAAAACTAATCTTTGAAAGGAGCTCATAATGGTTGAGGGATATATAGAAATGATGGAGAGTGAAAAAAGATAACATGAATAATGGGATGAAAGAGGACTTTCCTATTTGGATATTCTGTATTGACTGATGAGATTTATAACTTACTGTGACTTAGGGATGGATGATGTTTGTACTTTCTGCTACTCCTTAAGAATGATTGGAGGGGGGCGGAGCCAAGATGACAGAGTAGAAACAGCATTTCCAATGTGCTCTGCCCAACACAAATTTCAAATAATGTGAAAGGGGACCCCAAACAACTTCTGGAGCCACAGCACCCACAGAACGGCACAGAGAAGCTAACCTCCTGCTGAGGACAGCCCAGCAGCCCTGCAGGAAGCGGCCAACACAGAGCTCTGAGAGCAGGCAACACAGCGCACTGGGAACCGACAGCACAGTGCAGAGAGCCTAGCCCAGGTCCATGGTTTTAGCCCCAGGGCGGCCAAACCTTCAGCTGGCTGGAGGGACCCCAGAACACCAGCAATTGTGGCGATTCCAGAATTATCAGCACAGATATGCCTAGGACAAAGTGAGAGGTTAGTGCCCTATGGACTTTGGGACCAGTATTTGGGGAACGAGTGGCTGCCTCCCCTGGGGGCGAAAAGCTGCTGAAGAAACAACTGCACAGAAGCCATTTTGCAGCATCAGTAGTGGCTCTAGCTCCTGGTCTGCGAACTGTAGGGAGATCCAGCAATCAGTCTGGGGGTTAATCGCTCTTGCTTTAAACTGCCTGGATCTGGATTGTGGTCTAGGGGGAAAGTTTGGGGTGGATATTCAACTTGCCAGAGTGGGTGGAGGCTTTACAGAGGCCACACAACTGGCAGAAGTTGTGAAGACCCCACGTTTGGGCGGAAGCTCCCCTGTCTGGTGGCAGAGTCCTACTGTGGCAACAAGCCCAAAAATCAAGTAATTAAGTGGCAATATGCCTAGGCAAACGAAACAAAATAAACAGAAAAGTTCAACATTGGACTCCTGTTTTAGGGGCAAAGAGGCTCAAAGCATGGAGGAGGACTGTGAGGTCAGAACTCCTGCACCAAAAGCCGCAAATGAAAATACAAGCTGGCTGCAGGCCATAGAGGACCTTAAGAAGCAGATAAGAGAAGTGGGGGGAAATTTGGGAAGAGAAATGAAAAAGATGCAAGAAAAGTGTGAAATGACAGTCAACAGCCTGACTGAGGAAAATAACACCTTAAAAAATAGACTAACTCAAATGGCAAAAGAGGCTCAGAAAGGCAATGAGGAGAAGAATGCCTTAAAAAGCCAAATTTGCCAGGTGGAAAAAGAATCTCAAAAGCTCACTGAGGAGATTCATTCCTTCAGAGTTAGACTGGAGCAAATGGAAGCTAGTGACTTTATGAGAAATCAAGATACTATTAAATAGATCCAAACAAATGAAAGAATAGAAGGCAATGTGAAATATCTCATGGGAAAAACCACTGACCTGGAAAATAGATCCAGGAGAGACAATTTAAAAATTATTGGACTACCTGAAAGCCATGATCAAAGAAAGAACCTAGAAATCACCCTTCAAGAAATTCTCAAGGAAATTGCCCTGATGTTTTAGATCCAGAGGGCAAAATAGAGGTTGAAAGAATCTACCAATCACCTCCTGAAAAAGATCCCCAAAAGAAAACTCCCAGGAATATTATAGCCAGGTTCCAGAATCCCCAGATCAAGGAGAAAATAATACAAGCAGCCAGGAAGAAACAATTTCAATATTGTGGAAACACAATCAGAATAGCCCAGGACCTGGCAGCTTCTACACTGAGGGATCGAAGGGCATGGAATATGATATTCCAGAGGGAAAAAGAGCTGGGATTGAAGCCAAGGGTCACCTACCCAGCAAAACTGAGTATCTTGTTTCAGGGGAAAATATGGTCATTCAGTGGAATAAAGGACTTTCAAGCATTCTTGATGAAAAAACCAGAGTTGAATAGAAAATTTGACATTCAGACACAAGAAGCAAGAGATGCTTGAGGAGGTAATCAAGGAAAAGAAATCAAAAGGAACTTATCAAAGTTGGACTATTTACATTCCTACATGGAAAAACATAACTGTGTTTTATGAAACCTCTCTCATTATGGAAATAATTGAAGAAGGGTACATGGCATATGTTCACAGGTATACATGGATAGAGTGCACAGGTTGAATTTGATGGGAAGGGATGATTCTTTTTTTTTTTTTGGAGGGCAATTGGGGTTGGGTGACTTGCCCAGGGTCACTCAGCTGGGTTTTTGTTTGTGTGTTGGGTGTCTGGGGCCAGATCCGAGCTCGGGTCCTTCTGACTCCAGGCCCGGCATTCTGCTCTCTATGTCACCTAACCGCCCCAAGGAAGGGATGATTCTTAAGGGGTGAAGCCAAGAGGTGAGAGAGGAAAGTGGCAAGAGGAGATGGAGAGAGACAGGGTAGGGTAAACTATCTCATGTAGAAGAGGCAAGGGGAAGTAGTTGCAGGGGAGGGGAAGAACAGGAAAGCAAAAAGGCAAAAGCATATTCTCATTGAAGTTGGCTCAAGGAGAGAATCACATACATACTAAATGGAATATCTTACCCTCACTCACTCTCCTGAGCAGGGGAAATGAGGATGAGAGGGGGGATGATGGAGGGGAGGGCATTCTGGGGGGAGGGGAGATTGGAAGTACCCACTATCAAAGAGGGACAGGATCAAAGTAGGGAATGGACCAGGTGGGAGGTGAGACAGGTGGGAGGGAAATATAAGCAGTCTTTTACAATATATCTACTATGGTAATGTTTTGCATAGATATACATGTACAATACATACTGAATTGCTTATCTTCTCAGAGGGAGTGGGTGACAAGGGAGGAAGGGAATGGATCTGAAAATCAAAGTTTTAAAATTAAATGTTTCATAAGATGTCCAGGCATTGGGGCCCAGAGATTCACCTTGCCCTAATGGCCAAGTCGAAAGGGGTATGGGAGAAGATATGGGAGAGAGCAGATTGGATGAGGGGATATCTAGTGGGACTGCTATTCTGGGGTAGTGGGTAGGGAAAAAATGGGGGGGAAATGTAACTCATAATCTGGTGGAAATGAATTATGTAAACCAGAAGTCAACAAAGCATTTGTTTAATTAAAAAAAAAAAGAATAATTGGAAGCCAGCCTCTAGTCAAGATAAAAGAGGACTTTACTTGGATATTCTATATTGACTGAGGAGATTGTAAGTTACTGTGACCTAGGGGTAAATGTTGTTTGTATTTTCTGCTACCCCTTAAAGATGACTATAAGATATACTGAATTATGTGTTTTGTTTAAGACTGTGTGGCCACCTTAGTAATAAATTGTTATGTTACATTGTCATGAATGTTATGCTTTAGTTTCTTGGATGTTATGCTTTAGTTTATTTCTGAATAAATAGAGTTCATTACACTATGCAATTATACCCTTAAAGTTATTCACAACAGGAGTCCTCAGGAGAGATGCAGTGATTGGCTTTACATGGGGAAAATAATCTAGAAATAAACATAGTCTTAACACATTTTTCCAAAATCTTCCTGGAAACTTTTCTTTGAATAAATGAAGAGAAATAAATGGTAAAATTTAGGAGATAAAGATAGCCAATAACTTCAACTAGAAAGCAGTAAGAGGTCAAGAGAGAAACCTGGTCAAAGTTTGGGGATTAGGGAGTAGTGAGGAGCAGAACTTGGAGCAAAGAGGTTGTTTTAACCCATATGTCTGTTGTTATAGTAAAGTAGAGGAAATTCTAGTAAATGGTATGAAGTCCTCAGAAGAAAATATGGCCCCAAAGACTAGCTACTGTGTGAAACAATTCTCAAGTTTTTAGTAGCTATCTCATAAATGGCAAAATTAGTTTTTATGATGCTCAAAAGACTCAGAGCTCTTTCTGAATATATAACTACTGTCAACCACATCCGGATTCTGTCCATTTAGCTAAATTGTCGTCACCTATAGTTACCATCTTCATAATATTTCACTTAGCTGTCTTTCCATTGACATGCCCATCTAAAAATTTAGATGGTTATTAGGAAGACAAGAAAATAAAATATGCTAATTTGCAAAAAAAAAAAAAAAAAGCTATATTATAGACCTGGAAAGAAAAACTGGTAAAATTATTTGTGAAATAATTTTGATGGGTTGATGAGACCTGGACCCCTAAAGGAAAAGACCATGCCTCTGGCAAACCTTTGTATAAACAGAAGTATCTTGCCATTTTAACAAAACTATCTCTGTTGACTCTCTGAATTTTTCCATACATTCCAGCAGCCCAGACCACTGGTGCCTCTGCCCAGAGTACTTGCCTTAGTCCCACTCAGATCACCTAATTAGCCTATTTGACATTCCTTCACTGTTACACCTGGTCAAACCACAGACTATTTACCATTACTTAATCGAACCCAGATCCTTCCACTGTCCCTTTTGTATATAAGCATCAGCATCATCCTCATTAGTTTGCAAGTTCCTTAAGGAACTTTGCCCACTTCTATTAGCAGCTCAATAAACTTTGTGACTTGACTGGAGAATGGGTTGAGTGTATGAATTCCTTTTAGTGATCTTAGAACTCCTAAATCTCATTAATTTGACCCATTTGAAATAACCTGTTTTTAAATTGGGGTTAATGTTTTCAAAATAAAAGAGAAAACAATTTAAATGTTAACATGCTGTTTATTATAGAAGAGGCAAAACAATTCCTTTAACACTGTTCTTTCATTCTAACTTATTTCCCACTTTAGAGAATAATCTAACACATTGAACAAAACTATGTCTCAGATATTAAATGCTGTAAATAGGGCAGGCTGCTTAGAGCACTGACATGTAAAGGGGAACTTCCTGAATAAAGGTAGCTCAATAATGGTCTAGAAAGTGCCATCACTAGACTAACTTTCATTATAGGATAGGATTATGGGATAGGAGACTTAGCACTGGAAAGTGCTTTATGAGCCATTGAGTTCAGTCCCTTCATTTTGCAGATGAGGAATTGTTGTTGTTGTTTGTGTTTCCTTATTGAAAAGAACTACAAGAAGCGAGGTCATGATGCCATAAACTAAAAGTGAATTAGATTTAAGTGAGGCAGGGCTGTCTGGAGCTATCTGGGTCCACTGGTGAGATATAAATCAGGACAACTGATATGGCCCTGGATGCAGTAGGGCGCCTTGGTCTTCTTAAGGTCTTTAGCAGGTCTCAGTTTGACTGAGGTAACACCCATTCAGTGATTAAGACTAGGCAAGAAATAAGGTAGAGAATGGCCTCTTTACCTAGTAAAAAATAAAATCAGTCTGGGAGGGGAAGACCATCTGGTTTTCTGGCCAAAACAGAAACAATTGCTATTTACATTCACTCAGCCAATCAGGGCCCAAATAATGACCAAGTAGGGCTTGATTTGGAACCTATTGTTGGTTAATCAATGAGAGCAAGAATGATTTATGTTTGGGGGCGGCTAGGTGGCACAGTGAGTAGAGTGTCGCCCTGGAGTCAGAAGGACCTGAGTTTGGATCCAACCTCAGACACTTAATGCACACACAAACAAAAACCTAGCCGTGTGACCTTGGGCAAGTTACTTAACCCCAATTGCCCTCCAAAAAAAAAAAAAAGAATGATTTATGTTTGAGGCTTGAAACAGGCCCAGAAAGGTATGCTAGAATCACACAACTAGAAAGTATCAGAGGTAGAATCCAAATTTATATATTCCTGATTCCAAGTACACTGGAGAAAGTAGAAATAATACCCAAAAACCAAAAGACAAAAAGATCATCTGGAATAGACTGTGTCTTGAAGAGGTCCATGCAAGAGAAGAATCAATGTTAAGGTTTAGATAGGTCAATACTAGAGACATCTAAAGAGTAAGAAGATACTAAACAACTGGGGGAAATCCCAGATTTTATTACTAATGCAAAAAATAACTTTTATACAAAAAAAAAATCCTCTAAGATTTTACCTTATACCCCTCAAAATGATGAAGAGGGTAAAAAATGGGAATAGTCAGAGTTAGAGGCATCATGGAAAGATAGGAACACCATTGCATTGTTTGTGGAAGTATGAATTGGTTTAACCATTCTGATACTGATAAAAGTCTCATGAGTTACAAATATCATCTTTCCATGTAAGAATGTAAACAGTTCAATTTTAACAGTTCAAATCCTTATGATTTCTCTTTCCTGTTTACCTTTTCATGTTTCTCTTGATTGTTTTATTTGAAAGTCAAATTTTCTTTTCAGCTCTGGTCTTTTCATCAAGAATACTTGAAAACACTCTATTTTGTCGAATATATATGTTTTCCCCTGAAGTAGGGTAGGTGAGTCTTGGTTTTAATTCTAATTCTTTTGACCTCCAGAATATCATATCCCAAGCCCTCTGATCTGTTAATTTAGAAGGTGATAGATCTTGTGTTATCCTGATTGTGTTTCCACAATACTTGAGTTGTTTCTTCCTGATTGCTTGTAATATTTTCTCCTTGACCTGAGAACACTGGAATTTGGCTATAATATTCCTAGGAGCTTTTTTTGAGATCTTTTTCAAGAGGCTATTGGTGAATTCTTTCAATTTCTATTTTACCTCTGGTTCTAGACTATCAAGGCAGTTTTCCTTGATAATTTCTTGAGAAATGATGTCCAGGCACTTTTTTTGATCATGGCTTTCATATAGTCCAATAATTTTTAAATCATCTGTCTTGGATATATTTTTTTTAAAGCAATTGGGGTTAAGTAACTTGCTCAAGGTTACATGTCTAGTCATTATTTATGCGTGGGTGCTCATTTTCTGAGGCCGGATCTGATCTCGGGTCATCCCAACTCCGAGGCCAGCACTCTTACTCACTGTTCCAGCTAGCCACCCCTTTAGGGCAATTGGGGTTAAGTAACTTGCCCAAGGTTACACGGCTAGGTTTTTGTTTGTGTGGGTTAAGTGTCGGAGGCCGGCTCCAAACTCAGGTCCTTCTGACTCCAGGGCCGGCACTCTATTCACTGTGCCACCTAGCCGCCCCTTTGGATATATTTTCAAAATCAGTCATTTTCCCAATGAGATATTTCATATTGTCTTCTAATTTTTTCATTCTTTTGGATCTATTTTATAGTATCTTAATTTCTCATAAAGTCATTAGCTTCCATTTTCTCCATTCTAATTTTGAAGGAATTATTTTATTCAGTGAGCTTTTGGAGATCCTTTTCTATTTGGTCAATTTTGCTTTTTAGGCTTTCTTCTCCTCTTTGAGTTTTTGGACCTCTTTTGCCATTTGAGTTAGTCTATTTTTAAGGTGTTTTTTTCTCCAGTATTTTTTTTTAGTCTCCTTTAGTCTCCTCCTATTGACTTGTTTTTTTATTATTTTCTTGCATCACTCTCATTTCTCTTCCCAATTTTTCCTCTACTTCTCTTACTTCATTTTCAAAATCCTTTTTGAGTACCTCTATGGCCAATTCATATTTTTCTTGGAGGCTTTTGATGCAAGAGTTTTGACTTTGTTGTCTTCTTTTGGTTGTATGATTTATTCTTCTTTGCCACCAAAGAAGGATCATATAGTCAGAAGTTTTTTCCTCTGTTGGTTGATTTTCCCAGCCAATTACTTGACTTTTGAGCTCTTTGACAAGGTAGGACTTTGATTCCAGAGCAGAGAATGCTTTGTCTTAAATTTCTGGGGTTTTGCACAGCTGTTGTCAGAGCTACTTCCAGCCACCTGTCGATTTTCAGTTCTTCTAAGGTGATATGATCAGAGGAGAAGTGTTTACTCCTTCCACTGTCTGTTCTCTCGTCTGCACTCTTTTCTGCCTCAGAACTGTGGTGTTCCTGATGAGAAATCTTCCATTGCAGGATGAAACCATTGTGCAAATAATAGTGTGAGTCATCTGTGGCCCTGCAAAGAGAAGTGAATTGGCCAAGATGCTACGGTCAGTTAATGTCAGAGTCAGCTTTGAACCAAAGTCCATCCAACTCTGAGATCTACTTTCCATCCACTATACTTTGCTTCTCCACAACATTCCCAAAAGAATCAAAACTACCATCCAATCAAAGGCCAATGTAGACATGGTATGTGGTGGGTGTAGACATGGTATGTGGTGGGTGTAGACATGGTATGTGGTAGGTATAAATAGGTCACAGCAAAAGTAGAATAATAGATATTATCAAATCCATGTATTACCAGAAAATAAAATAGATCAGTCTTATGGAAGAAAGAATATTATTGATCACTTGAATTACCCCAAATATGTTAAAAGACTTTGAGGCCACATGTGGCCCTCTAGGTCCTCAAGTGAAGACCTCTGAATAATCCAAACTTCACAGAACAAATCCTTAAGACCTCAAGGCCACAGGTTTCCCACACCTGAAGATGAAGCCCACCAGCACACTGGGTGTATCTCTTGTAGGAGAAGTTATAGGATATGGGCAAGAGTCGTGCAAGATGAAGGAGGAGGGAGGGAGCAATCATTAAGTATCCATGACCTGCTCGGCACTATGATAAGCTCTTTACAAATATTATTTCATTTGACAAATGAGAAAACAAGGATGTGATCTGTGACCACATGGATGAAATCACAAATCAATTCATCAATAAATATTTATAAAGTGCTTACTGTGTGCCAGGGCAGGTGCTAAGTGCAGGGGGACATCTTGGCTCAGGGGGTTCTTGTTCTATAACACAGCAGATATGGCAGACAAGAAAAATGGAATCTAGTGAGTCATTACTTGCTGAATGTCCCTGGAGGGGATGTTGGACTTTTAATCAGGAAGATCTGGATTCAATCCCAACTCAAACACTTACTAGGTTTGTGACCCTGGACAAATCATTTCAAATCTCTTTGCCTCAATTTTATCATCTGTAAAATGAGAGGGTTAGACTTGCTGACCTATAGAATGTCTTCCTGCTTTAAATCTATAATATCATCCCTTGAGTCTTTCATTTTGGGTTGTCAAGGCTACACCAGAGTAAATGTGTTCTGGCATATCAGCTTGGTCATCTGTTCTTGCAAGAAAATAGTTTTATTTCTATAACTGATGGTTGAGTTCTTTAATTTTATTACTATTACATTTAAAATGCAATACAGGTTAATTAGACTTCTGTGGGATGACAGTGGAACCAAGACCTGATGGATAATATTGTATCTATGGAAAAAATAACTTCCAAATAAGTCATTAAGTCAGAGAATGTCTGTGTTAGGATAATGAGGCTCTCTAAAGGGGAGACCTTCCTCCAACAGCAACTGGAATACTTATGCGCAAATGGAATCTGGTTAACATTAACATTCTCCCTATGAATGGAACCAGACAACATAAGGAAAATGTAGCTGTAATGATAATGGGAATTTGAAGATCTTCCCTATCCCTTAATAGGCCTAAGGGAATTTGAAGATCTTCCCTGCCCCCTAATAGGATGAACGCAATCACATGGAGCCTGTGGTGGGAGAAGCTTACTGAAGGGTGGAACAGAGCCCACAGGAAGCTGGGAGTCAGAGCAGTTAGAGCTGGAGGGAGGAGATGATGCACCCAAGGAGACAGCTAGGCTTGTGATTGTTTGTTTGTGGGAAGGCTAAAGGATAGTGTGGCTCACCGCTGTGCTGTGGTGTATTAACTTCTTTGTTGCTGTGATAAATTCAGTTTCCTCGTGTTGCGATTTGATTTTCTGGTGTCAGAATAAATGTTTTTTGCTTCTGTCTTCTATATGGAGTCTTTTATATTTTGTGATTGACAATTATGCTGGCATATTCTTAGTCGTCATCGGCACTGTGAATATTATGTTGGTGCTACAGTAGCCAAATGGAAGTTTGGTAGTCAGGTTATCCTCAGATATGTGGATAAAGAAATCGATACTATCATCAATCCAAAGACAACAAAAATATTGTGTCATGAGTGAATCAGTCCATCAACTAGCATTTAGTAAGCAACTACTAAGGGCTGGACACTGTGCTAAGTCCTTGGGTTACAAAGAAAGTCAAACTATTCCCTCCTCTCAAAGGGCTTATGGTCTAATGGGGGAGACACGTTAAAGGTTATGCATATAAACAAGATATATACAGCATAAATTGAGAGGTAATCTCAGGGGAAACAGTAAGATTGGGAAGAAGTGAGAAAATCTTGTAGAAGGTAGTACTTTAACTGAGGCTTGGTCATCTTGGACATCCTACCTTGGTTCTCCTACCTTGTAGTACCTAAGATGATAATGGACAAAGAGACCACCATGAATATAACTGCACCTTGTATACTAACATCTGTTCTGGATGCTCAAAATAGAACTCCTTATCTTTCCTCCACCCCACTTTTCTTCTGAACCTCTTTATTTTGTTATAGATACTACCAGTCTTCTAGTCACCCAGATTTGCAATCTCTGTGTCATTCTTAACTTCTTACTATGTTATCCCACATATCTAACCAATTGCTAATTATTGTCATTCCTACTTACACAACAATTCTCACATTTGTCCCTTTTCATCTCCTTGCATAGCTGCTACCCCAGTTTAGACCTCATTTCTTCTTTCCTGGACAATTGCAGTAACCTCCTATATGCTCTTTGCTTCAACTACCTCATTGCTCCCATCCATCCTCCACACATTTGCCAAAGCCATTATCCTAAGGAACAGATTTGACCATGCCACTCCTCTACTCGATCAATTCCAACGACTTCTTATTACCTCTAGAATCGAATATAAATTCCTCTTTAGCATTTAAAGTCAAGCTCTAAATCTAAATTAAATCTAAATCTAAATTAAAATCAAGCCCTAAATAGAAAAATGTACCTCTCAGATTTATGAATAAGGGAAGGGTTTAGGACCAAAGTAGAGATAGAGAGGATCATGGGAAGTAAAATGGATAATGTTGATTACATGAAATCAAAAAGGCTAATGAAGTCAAAATTAGAAAGAAAAACAGGAAACTGGGGGAAATTTTTATAGCAAGTCTCTTTGATTAAAAAGCCTCATTTCTCAAATACATAGAGAACTGAGTAAATTTATTTTAAAAAATAAGAGCCATTCCCCAGTTGATAAGTGATCAAAGGATATGAACAGGCAGTTTTTAGAAAGATATCAATAGTCTCATAAAGATGCTCTAATTCACTATTGATTAAATAAATGCAAATTAAAACAGTTCTGAGATACCACTTCACATCTATCAGATTGACTAACATGACAAAAACAAAAAGGAAAATGACAAATGCTGGAGGGGATGTGGAAAAAATTGGAACACTAATGCACTATTAGTGGAGTTGTGAACTAGTCCAAACATTCTGGAAACAATTTGAAACTATATTCAAAGGGCTATAAAACTGTGCGTATCTTTTGACTAACCAATACCACTACTAGGTATGTATCCCAAAGAAATCCAAGAAAAAGAAAAAAGAACTTATTTGTACCAAAAAAATGATAACAGCTCTTTTTGTGATGATAAACAATTGGAAACTGAGGGACCGCCCATTAATTAGAGAATGGCTATACAGGTTGTGGTATATGACTCAGGTGGAATATCATTGTGCTATAAGCAATAATGAGGGGGATGGGTTTAGAAAAACCTGGAAAGATTTATATAAATTGATATAAAGTGAAGTGAGTAGAACCAGGAGAACATTGTACACAGCAACAACAATATTGTAAGAATGATCAACTGTGAAAGACTTAGTGAACCTGATGGAGACAATGATTCAAGACAATTCCAAAGGACTCAAAATGAAGAATGCTATCCACCTCCAGAGAGAGAACTGCTGTAGTCTGAGCACAGAATTAAATATATATTTTTACTTTATTTTTCCTGTTTTGTCTCTGTGTTTTCTTTTGCAACGTGGCTAACATGTATAATCAATATCATATTGCTTTCCTTTTCAAAGGGAGGAGGGAGAGAATTTGGAACTTGAATTTTTTAAATGAATGTTAAAAGTTTACATGTAGTTGGTAGAAACTTAATGAAATAAATAAAAATATATTTTAAAAAATCAACTCCACCTTCTTTTTCTAGTCCTTTTATATAATACTCACCTTTCTGGACACGATGGTCTAACCAAACTTCCACTGTTCCTCATAAGTGATACTACACCTTCCATCTCTGTGACTTTGCTTATGTGGTCCACCCTGCTTGGAATGCCCTTCTGCCTCAGCTGTACTTCTTAGAATCCCTTAATCCCTTCAGATAACACCTTCAACAACATGCTTTTCCTGATACTTCCTCCACCACAGTGGCTTCTCTGCAAAAGCATCTTGTATATATGTTGTTTATATCTTATAGGCGTACTTTCAGCATGTTCCTGGAAGCATCCCAAAAAAGTGGCTTTACATTGCAATTTAATTGCATGATATGCTCTTTTAGCTTTAAAGCATGGAATGAATGAATGGATTGGCATTTATTAAGTACTATTCTATGTGCCAAGCATTGTGCTGAGTTCTGGGGATACAAATATAAAAATAAAGATAGTCCCTGCCCTTAATAAAGGAAAATAACATACAGGAGAGTGGTTGCCAAAAAGGGACATGCTTGAAGTTAGTTAAGTTTTAGTTTCTTTCATTTGATGAATAAAAATATTATTTGTGATTAAGAATTCAACAAATGTTCACCTGAAAGAAAGAGGAGGGAGAAGGAAGGAAAAGGGAAGAAAGAGGGGAGGGGAGGGGAGGGGGGAAAAGGGGAGGGGAGGGAAGGGGAGAGGATGGGAAAGGAGAGGAGAGGAAGGGAGTGGAAGGGAGGGGAGGGAAGAGAGGGGAGGGGAGGGGAGGGATTCCCTTGAATGCATATCTTAATGAAATGTATGGACCATTGTCATGGAGGATGTCTCATGGAGACTCTAGAGAGAAGAGAAAATCCCTATTTTTTTTTCCTTTTGGGGGATAATATTGTACTGTCACATCAAACCCTGAAAGACTTATATTGAATAAGATTTATCAAATCAATTCACAAGTATTTAATAAGGATCTACCATGTGCTGGGCACTCAGTGTCCTAGATTCTAAAGATGGGGAGATGGGAGATGGGGGACTGGACCTAAAATTCATTGTAATAAGAAATTCCCAGTGATTAAACTTCCTCTACCAATGGAAATCTTATAGTCTTATGGAGTTGCAGAGGGGCACTGAGAAGTCAAGTGTCTCGTCCAGGGTCACATAATCAATATAGGTTGGAGACAAGACTTGAATCTGGAGCTTCCTGACTCTAATGCCCTCTCTTTATCCACTGCCAAACTATTTTACCTAAAGAAGATGAAGTAGGATAGAAGAAGCATATAAAATGTGATGGGAGAGTTTTACCTATATTTTTGGTATGGATTTCTGGGAGCATGAAAAAGCACAGAATACATAGCTGCTAGACTTCAAAATCTATCCAATCCACTTGAACTTGCCTAGTAGGGCTCAATGTTTTTTGACCAACAACCTTGTTTTTAACCTTTAATGCGTTTCTTCAGCCTTGTTTCATTTTCCATTTCAGTGAGTCACCCAGACAAAGAATGGAGAATGTAATTCATTACTCTCCCCATCTTTGTAGATCATTTGATACTGTACATAGTCCTTTAGAATGTTTCTTCTGTATTTACATCTTGGCAAGAACGCACTACATTGTTTGCCATTCTTCTATTCTCATTGCCAACTTCTCTTCTGGAAAAATCAAAGAAAATCAGAGGCAGGATACATCAAGCCACAGTCATTTGGCTGCCTGATGCCTACTGGCTTCTCCCTCCTCCCCCACAGGTTTCCAGTTCTCTATCTCTTGTTTCCAGGGCTCCCTAGCTGATGGATGCTGTCCCAGGGGCACATAGCTCCACTCTCAAAATGCTTGAGAACTCTAATCCCCTTCCTCTTTCACACCCCAGAAATTACACATTCCAGAAAACTTGAGCTTGCAGGTGAGATTGATTGCCTTAATGTCTGACGGGTTTTCTCTATGTGTTGACATGAGAGGCAGAGAAAAATTAGGTGCTTTCTACTGTGCTCTCTAAGAATGCAAAGAAAGGAAACTCTTAATCGAAACCAGCCTGGAATTCCAGTGTTTTGAACATCTCCTACACAATACAAATTGTCAGAGCTAACTGCCTCTAATAACAACAGGGAATTGTTAAACTCACAAAAGATAAATTAAGTTACCCTTTTGCCGCCCAGTGCAGCGTTTAGGATAGAGTTTTCCCTGCCAGGACCAAGCCTATAATTATGGGTATGAAAACATCCCTTTGGTGAGTAAGGATGTGCATAGAGTGTTATTTACCAACATGCAATAGTAACTGGATGGAAATTCAAGCTGCTTGTAGTCTTCGAGTTTGCAGAGGAATGTGTCTTGTTGACATTTTCAGTTGAATGTTTCCAATATATTGAAGGAGGTTCTACAGTAAAATGTTGACACTGTGTGCGTTTGCTTTATTTTGGTCACATGGATTAAATATTTTCTCTACATAAATCATAAAGATTACAATTGGGTGGGGTACAAGTTTGAGGGAATGGGCCCTGAGATACCTTTGAATGTGTCTATTCAACCTGTGCTGCTGTTGGGCTGTTGGGCTGTTGGGCTGTTGTTTCATAATTAGAAGAAGGAACTATAGATATGTATCTAGCTAGAGCGAAGCATCATAGGAATAGACTGGCAAGCAACCAATCAGGAGTCCTGAGTGGTCTATTTGGTCCAGCTGTTTAAGGCTTCTTAAGACTGATTGGCAACCACAGCTCAGAGATCCAATCCATTGCTTTGCAATCAGTGTGAAAATGTTCAATTCAGTTCACTATATATTCAAGTTCCAAGGACATGTCTACATAAACACATTAAACTGGATTCAGCACAAATGGAGTTAATTCAATCAATATAGATTACAACGCCCAGTTCAGGGTCCTGCCCATTTTTGACACTCGATAAATATCTGTTGAATGTTTGGATGGATGAGTGATTGAATGAAAATTAGTTAAATAAAAATTCTGACTCTTAAATACATTGGGTTTTTGCTTCAATCACCCAGTTTGACAGTCAAAGGGAACTGAGTGATCAAATTAATTAGGTCAAGGCTTACATAGCTATGAGTTTAACATCTCAATAAAATCTATACTCTTATTAGACAAAAAGTGGATAGAAAAGGAAACGACTCTTTAATAACTATTAGTACTTTGTGATTTGAAAAATCCACAGAAGATTTGAAGTTTCCTTTTGTTCCCAGGCAAGGATGTGGCATACCTGGTAGAGGAATGGGGCTTACTTATCAAAGTTTCTAAAGATGTACCTGAGGGTAATTTTAACCCAAGGGGAAAGAAGATTAATTTCATAGACTGAAGGTTTCTTCAGATGTTTCCATGCTAATAGGGGATGTCTGTGCCTTCCTAAGGAGTACTGTAGTCCCTAAGGTCTGTTTCACAAAATGATTAGGAAAAAAAGGAAAAGAACCTGTATGTTCTAAAATATTTATAGCAGCTCTCTTTGTGGAGGCAAAGAACTGAAAAATGTGGGAATGTTACCAGTTGGAGAATGGCTGAACAAGTTGTAGAGTATGATTGTAATGGAATACTATTGCGCTATACAAAAGGATGCACTAGATGATCTTAGAAAAGCATGGATAGACACATGAAATAATGGAGAATGAAATGAGCAGAACCAAGAGAACTTTATATACAGTAAAAGCAATATTGTTTTAAGAACAACTTTGAGTGAATAAGTCATTTTGACTTTTATTTATACCCAAATTAACTACAAAGGATAACATGAAGGAAGATGCTATCAGCATTCAGAGAAAGAACTGATAAATAGAAGTATATATGGAACAATATTACATATATACACATATTTGTGTCTCATAGTAGCCATCTCTAGGGCATGGGGGAGGTATGAAAAAAAGGAGGAAAAAAAGAAAGAAATTTACATAACTTTTTTTTCTTTTTTCTTTTTGGAGGGGAGAAGGCAAGGCAATTGGGGCTAAGTGACTTGCCCAAGGTCACATGGCTAATAAATGTTAAGTGTCTGAGACTGGATTTGAATTTCAGATACATATATATATATATATATATATATATATATATATATCTGAAAGGAATAGCAAGTTATACATAATAAACCTGCAATTTCATGTGCATTTTTAATTAAACTGTTGTAAAATGCTTGTTTTATTCCATAAATTAAAAATAAAATAAAATTTAAAAATAAAGGGGTATTGTGGCTTTATCAGATCTTCAAAGAATGTCTATGTGTCTGGAAATTGCAAATTTAAATAATGACTTATTAGCAAATTTATTGTAAATCAAGAGAGATGTTGCACAGCATAATAGAAAGAGTTCTGGACTTGGAATCAAGAGTGACATGGGACTGAATCTGTTTCTTTTTCTCATTGCACATGATCAGGTTGCTTAAGTTGCCTAAACTTCAACTCTTTCATCTTTAAAATGGGGTTTTAGAACCTAGACCTCATAAGATCATCCGGGGATCAAAAGATATAGCATATAAGAAGTGAGTATGAACCTTAAAGCATCGTGTTAAAGTGTCTTCATCTCTCTACTAGTTGTTACTGGTAATACATATCTGGGATTGTAGAAGGTTGATGTTACAGGGACCTAAAATATTAATGACACCTATGGAAATCTCTCAGTAAGAAAAGAATACTCAGAGACTCTGCAGTCTGCTTTCCAAACATGAACCCAACAGCATTGCGTGATTATTTACAACTCTTTATTAATGGCTCACCTTCCACTAGTAATCCTAGCCTACTACCTTCAAGTACAGAAGTGACAAAAGAATAAAGTGATCTAAACTTTTCTTAAGCAAGAATTCCTAGGTGATCTAAACATGGAAGCACAATCCATTTTAAATCTCTAGAATTTTTGGTGATCTGGGTTCTACCTCACTATCATACCAATTGAACACAAGATCCTTAGAGCTAGGAACTGTGACATTATTTAATATTTGCTCCCCATTGCCTGATAATGCAATTCACAGACTGGGCTCATAACAGATATTTGTCAAATTGCATGATTTCTTATGCTGACTATATCTTGGGTTGTGTTTTGTCTCCTCGGTTAAAATAAGGGTGGATTTTTTTTCATCCCTTTGGTTATTCAGTCTCTCAGGTTTCTATTTCTAATCTCAAATCCTGCCAGATGGCATCCCACCCTCCTCCAATGTTTGTCTGTCAAAAATTTGGAGCTTACATTTTTGTTAAAAAAAAAAAGTTTCTGGAAATGGCATATTTAGTTGATGACTTTGCTGTGGAATTTTTGTGCAGCAAGGGAAAAGGAAGGAAATGCTTGTTTATGTGTTTTTAATGCATCACTATTGCCAAAATGAAATAAATATCCATCCAAAAAATGACAACTAAATGGGTCCATGCCAACAAGCCTGCATGAAACTGTTTATGCAATAGACAATCTGCAGAGAATCAGTTCTACATCAGCATGTCTATATCAGGTAATTCACCAAAATGCTAATAGATGAGACACAGTCAATGGGTTGCATGGCAACAGGAGCTAATTTTAAATTAGCTACCCTGTGTAATACAAGAGTTAGGTGTGTATATATACTGTAATAAGAAATAAAAACATATGAAATTATTCAGACTATAAAATTCTGTGTAAGTATAAAATCTTATTATTAAAATTGATATCTATACTTAACAAGCAGCTCCAGCAATACAGGGGATACTGGGGTGGGAGTGGTGAGTAAAAGTAAATATGCTCTTTTTTTTTTTTCAGAATGAGGCCACACTAAAAATTCTAGTGCTTTCCCAATTCATTGAGTATCTCTGTCAGTTCTCTTGTTAAACAAATGTTAGACAAGTTATAAATGGTTCCATATATCGGACCATAACAGTGATTATTTTCACCACTGCCTAACACTGATACACCATAAATTGTTTATTGATCTAGTGACTTGTATTGGTTTAAGTGATTTTCTATTGAATTTAAGAGGGACTTGAAACCCAAGATTAATGAAGAGATGGTAAGAGAGAACCTAGGTACACTCAGTGAGTTCAAATTCACAAAGTCCAGATGAATTACATGACAGAGTAATGAATAACTGGAAAATGGGACTGGTATACTGCTGTCAATATGTTAGAAGGATTTGAGAGAATAGGAAAAGGGCCAGAGAAATGTAAATGAACACATGTCCCAATTTTTAAAAATAAAAGAGCATTTTCTTGACATTATGAGTAAATTATTTTTATTCCCAAGTTAATTCCAGAAGATAGTATTAAAGGCATGTTGTGTGAGCATTAAGAAAGAGAAGCAGTAATCTCTAAGAACCAGCATGAGTTCTTGACAGGTCAGACAAGATGAACACGGTTAAATTTTTGGTAGGGCTATAAGACTGGTAGATCAAGCAAATGGCATAAAGTCAATAATTCCTGGATTTCGCCAAACTGTATTACAGTCTCTCATGATATCCTTGTGGATAAAATGTAGGAATGTCAGCACTAACTGAATGACGAGCTCTAAGGAGCTGATAGTCTATGTTAACCTGGAAGGAGTTCTCTCTTAGGGTGTTCTGGATTCTGTTCTATCTGGTTAATATTATTTTAATCAATATCTTAGATGAAAACATAGATACCATGCTTATCAAGTTTGTAAGTGATATAAAGCTGAAGGAGATGGCTAATATGACAAGGTTTAAATCCTAAAAGGAACTGCTTGTTCATTTCATAACAGGTGAAAACAAAGAGCAGAATCTAATAAGATAAAAACTATTTAAAAGCATTATCATAGAAAATCTAAGATTTATACACAAAATCTGAAAGTTAGGAAAAAATATACCCATGTAGTATGGATGAGGTGAGATTAGACTATAGTTTATACAGTTTGAGAAGAATCTGGGGATTTTAGTGGACTTTGAGAACAATGTCAATCACGGCATGACAGCCAGAAAACCTAATATGACTTTAAGATCCAGAACAAGAGAAGTAACATGCATGTTATCCTTTACTCCGGTCAGACTACACCTGGAGGACTGTGTTCAAAACTGGAACAATATTTCAGGCAGAAAACTGAGACTACAGAGTGTTTCCAAAGATGGAGGGTTGGGAGATAAAGTCTTCATGAAAAGACAAGGTGTCCATTTACTGGATATTCCTTAGAGCTGATTCTTCTTTGAGTATGGGCTAGGTTAACAGTATTTGAAACCCCTTTGAGATGCTTTTGATTCTTGATTCTTTAACAATCAAGGCTAGATGCTGTGGAGAAGAAGGTTTTAGTTTGATATAAGAAAAACCTTCCTGACAATAAAATTATTCAAAAAGGGAATGGACTGCCCCAGGCTGCAACTCATTGGGCATCTTATTCAGGTACAAGTTGTCTACCCATTACTTGCGAATATTCTAGAGGGACTTCTTGCTTAGTGTTGATTGGACCCAAGAGCCTCTGAGATCCCTTCCCCCTTCTGTAGTTCTCTGAGTGTAAGTTTGCACAACCAAAGCCAAGTGTGCACATTGGTATAAAGTAAAGGAGGATGGGATTGATGACTAATCCCATAATGTGCTCCATCCAAGTGGTTAATTGAGAACTCAAGATCCAGTTGTGGTATAAATTTGGTTCTCAGAATGAATTTTTGGGATGCCTTTTTACTTTCTTTTCTTAGTCTAAACCTATGGTTTCACAGGTATAAAGAACTTACTGTGGGGAAATCCCCTCCACTGATGTGTTTTCAGAAACTGCTAATACAAGTAGAGTCTTAGAGAGCTGCTTGGTAAAGTGGAAGATTTAGTAATTTGCTCAGAGTTATACAACCCATATGTTGTTACCTTAAGAAAGTTGCTTAATCTCTCTAGTCCTCAGTTCCTTCAGTGGTAAAAACAAAAGGATTGGATTTGGGAGTTTCTGGGGTCCTTTTCAGCTCAAGATCTACAATCCTAGCATAAAATATGCCAGAAGTGGGACTTGAATTCGAGTCCTCCTAATTCCAAGGTCAGCTGTAAGGTTATGTCTGTCTATCGAAGTCTCCCAAAAGATAGCTAGGGCTCTTTTGCTAAAACATTTATCTTTGGTTTTCTTTTGCTTGGCTTTGCAAGAAGGTGGATACTAGCTAAACTCCTACCTAATCAATGAAGAAAGAAGTACCTTAAATGGCTGAAGCAAGCATATGCAAAAGCAGAAAACTACACAGTTCTCTCTGTGTGGTAGAGAGTAGAAGAAAGGAGGAAAGGGAAGAAGATAGGTTTGTCTCATCCCCTTCTTCATACTAAGAAGCAAAATAAAGTAATCTCAAAACCCATGAGTACTCTTAAAGAGTCTTACGATAAATCCTTTCTCCAGCATATGGAAGAGTTAAGAATGAGCCTCACCATGAGTTTCTAAACCATAATAAACTAGATTTCCCCTGTGGATGTGCAATGCCTCACAGCTTAAAGTATCAGGTCATCAGTAGACAACATTTGTTCCAATGTAGGTGAGTGCCAGGAAACAGGGTAGGAGCTGTACCCAGAACTTCAGTCTAAACTTGTGACATTTCATAAAGTTTTCTACATTTGTTTTGAACTTGGATTAGGAGTCAAAGTACCTAAATCTCAGTCCAGGCTTTATCATCTACAAGCTCTATTTCTGACCTTAAGCAAATCACTAAACCTCTGAAGGCCTCAGTTTTATCATTTGTGAATTGGAACTAGCTATACTTGTAGATGTTTTATGGATCAAATGAGATCATGGATCCTTTGTAATCCTTAAAGTGCTATATAAGTATCAGCAAAATCCACTATCCTGCTATTGAAAATTGTACACATTTTCTTTCACTAAATATTATGCCTCTCTGGGCCATAAGTAGGATCGAAAGTTAAATTCAAAAGGGAAGAACCCTAGGGAAAAGGTTCAGGGAAGTTTACTTTTCTGATTTAAAAGTTAAATTCCCACAGCAAAAGAAAAAGTTATTCACTTCAAATTAAGGTCATTATGTGATTCTCAGTTTACAAGAACAATGTTGTAAGATTTATTTTATCCACTAATCCCTCCTCAGTCTTTAAAAGAAGATTAATGATGTGAGTGAAAGATCTAATTCTACTGCAATATTTTCAGCCTTAGTATCCTGTTTTGCTTTGCAGATTACATGATTGCAGTGTATTTAACTTAATTCTGATGAATTATACCTTTTTCTCTCTCGGAAAGGCACACTGCTTACCACACACAACTGAGACTCCCACTTGTTGGTTTATCATAGTATTTGTTGGAAAGGTAGAGGGAAGTGGGTAATTAGCTGCAAAATTTGATGGCAAAACAAATTCTCGGAGATTGTGAAGCAAATTGCAACAAACATTTCATGGATTCCATCAAATCTGTGATTGCCAAAGTGGGTTTTATTGCCTCATATGGGATCATCCATTATTCCAAACCCCTCTTTGGATAAACCAAGGCATTAAGTGACAGAAAAAGTTCAGTGGGTAAAAATAGGTTAGACATATAATATTCGGAAATGAGCTGTTCCTTTGTAATTTTCTTGGTTTGGTTAGCAGAATCATCACAAATTAAGCCAAGTTACTTCTCCAACATCAAATAAACCCTTTTTTATTTGCAAAAAGATATTGATTTTTATATATCACAACTAACACATCCAGGAAAATAGTTCACCACGACTAAAATTCATGGATGATGGGGGAAGATAGCAGGCCATGAGAAAGAGATTACCTAAGCACACCACACTTTACCTCCTGCTCTTTGGAAGTGGACAGACTTTAAAAGCAATTTCACAAATAAATGTATTAGCATGTGGAAAGTTATCTTTAATAGAGTGTGTAAGGGGTCTCTTGGCACCAAAAAATAAAATAAAATAAAAGGTGTCTGATAAAGCACGTCCCAGACGAAAGCTCCAAATTAAGTATTTGAGAATGTCATCCAAGAAGAAAAAGAGGGGAAAAAAGGCAAATAGTTGGCAACAGCACAGCTGACTCGTGAAACAGTACACGAGGCTGCCAAAGTCACCAAGAATACTCTTAGGTACAATTTACTAAACCAACCAAATAAGAGGCAGCCGTAAATTACAGATGCATGCAGATGTTGGTAGACTCCAGAGTTAACTCAAACCCTATTAAAACTTTAAACACTTTAGGTGCCTGATAGCCTAAAAGGTTGAAAGTAGTGCTATAGTGAACAGCTTATGGAAGAAGCAAATTCTAAAAAAAAAAAAAACAAACAAAAAAACAAAGATACCTTTATACTGCCACAGATAAACAAATCCCAACAGGCTCAAGCACATGAGAGGCTGGGGGAACCCTGCCTTTTGTTGATCATGTTGCCCAATGATCATGCTTGCTCAGAAAAAAGGGGAGAGGGGGCTAAATAAAAATTAATTAATTAATTAAAATAAGATATATGTGACCATGTGGCACCTGTACAAAATCCAAACTGCTGTAGTAGCTAAGGTGCCAACAGAGCTGCTGAAAGCATAAAGATGCCTAAAATTTGTGTTTTGTTTTGTTTTTTTTTAAACAAGCTCTCTGCATGAAGGACCTTTGCTAAACACAATCCCTTTTCATCTCAGATTCAAAACTTGAGACTCAGACATGAGTTTCCAGTAGAAGGAAGAAGAGAGGTTGGTGTAAAAGCAAAGGCTGGGGTTGACAGCAATGCATCTCTGAGATAGTGAGGAGAGAACCCTAGAGACAGAATTAGACTTGGATTCAAATTCCAGCTCTATTGTTAATAAGTTTGATCTTTCACAAATTCCTTCACCCATCTAAGACTTAAGTTTTCTCCTCTGTACAAGGAGGAGGGTGGAAGTAAATTGGTTTGAATGCCTGAAGAACACCTCTCTCAGCAATGGTTAAGTGTGAAACTCCAATTCATCTATTTCCAGTAGTAGGACCATATTAGAGGATGCCTGCCTGGCAGGTCAACTATGCAATAAGTCCCTTGTGGGAGATGGCAAGGACCTCCACAAAAGGAAGGGGGCCTTTTCTGTTAGAGAGCTAAATAACTACTTCAAGAGAGACCCTTTCCTAAATCTGTCCTTGTGGACCCTGAACCTAAGCTCATGACATTTTCTTCAGTTTTCTATACTTAATTTAGACTTGAATTTTAATTTGGACGTAAAACTATCTTATTGTAAACTCTTTCATCTACTGGATCTTTTTATGATTAGGCAAATCACTTAATTTTTCTAAACTTAGGCTTCTCCTTTGTAGAGTGGAGATGGAGTCATTCATACTCTCTGTCTTAAAGGACTATTTTGTGGATCAACAGAGATAATGTGTGTGAAGTGTTTTGTAATCCTTAAAATGTTATATAAATAACAGTTGTTATTTTGTTGTTGTCATAATTATTATTTCTGTCCTTTCTAACTCTGAATTTGTAATATAATCCCATGAAATAATATGATGTGATATGATATGATATGATATAATGTAATCCCATGAAATAATCCAAAAAGTAAAAAAGACAGAAAAAGAAAGAAAAATGCTACAGGAATGATAATTTTAATATTTATTAAATATTATATATTATATTATTTAAATTTATTAATATTAATAACACCAATTAAAAATCCTGTGTAATTTCAGTCCAATGTTCTTCCTACTATGGCACCCTGCCTTTGACTTTATAAATAAGAATACTGAAGTTCAAAGATGCCATGACAGATGGTTACAAGTTGAGTGTGATGTAGGCCCAAAACATGTGTTATGTGTGAGCCAGAGGAATTCAGGATCAAATGGCATGGATGTGAGCATAGTTAAGAGAAGCTCTGTGAAAGAAGGAGAACTTGGGCTGTGCAACCTATAGAAATGCATTTGGAACAGATATAATTGGTGCCAACCAGATGGCATAATGGAGAGCACTGCTTTTGGAGTCAGAAGTCCTGAGTTCAAATTAGGCCTCAGACACTTATGAGCTAGGTGGCCCCGGGCAAATCATTCTAACTCTCAGCCTGACTTCCCTCACCTGTAAGATGAGGTGATTGTTGCACTTATTTTCAGACTTGTGGGGAACAAATAAGATAATATATAAAAAACATTTTGCGAAACTTAAAGTACTATAAAATACTGGTTATTATTAGTAATTATCATTATTATGATCTCAAAATGAAATAGTGAAGACCGACGATAGGTACCTCCCACTGAATTTGTCAAAAGGAATTTTTAAAAAAGTAGTTTACCTTTGCATGGAGCCTATGAAACAGCTAAGATCTAGGGTGGAAACAAGCCTCCCTGTGGGTAACATTCACATGAAGTCAACCAACAGCATATGAGCAAAGAAGTGTTGAAAAAAAGATTCAATGAAGTTGATTTATTTCTAGAAATAGTAACATTTATGATGGCAATCCAGGTCATTGCCACCAGAAATTACAGAAGGGTTATCCTTATGAAACCCAGACTTTACGATCTATTGGAATTCTACAAAGAAATGGTAGAAACCATGCAATATACACTTGTACTTTGCAAAAAAAAAAAAAGAATAAAATAGTACCTGATGAATACCCACCAAAGCATGACTTTGCAGTCCAAAGGATACATCAGAAATTAGATATTTGAGAATACCAACCAAATGAGAGATGATAAATCATTTTATCTCAAATATTTAAACACCGATTTTATAGATGCTAAGCACTGTGAGGATAAAATGTCAATTTGATGAACATTTCTTAAACTTTGCTATATATAAGGTACAGTGCCAGATGTTAGAAAAATAGAGGACAGGAACATATGATCTTTGCCCTCAAAGATCTTACAGTCCAGAGTTTTTTTAATGATTAGAGATGGAATGAGTACACATCTTTCTACATCAGAGAAAATGGAGGTGAGAGAAGATATACCAAGAGAGAATCTTATGAATTATAGCTGGGAGGGGTATGAGAGAGCACTCTATCAGAATCACAGAATTTTAGAGTCTGAATGGTCTTCAGAGGGCATCTGGTCCAACCCACACCTGACTAAGAATCCTGCTACATTATTCTCAGCCAACAGTCATTTAGTCTCCACTTATAAAACTCTAGTGAGGGGGAAAACAAAAATCATTGAAATAGGAAGTCTGGTAAGTGAATTCAAATCCTACATCAGCCTTGGGCAATGGCCTTAACTTGTTTGAGTCTCACTCTCTTCATATATAATATGATAGGGTTATATAACAAGATCCAAAGTCCCTTCAAACTCTAAATCTATAGTTTTATGCCCCCCCCCTTATATGTCCAAGATAAAATATGCCTCTTTGAACCTTCCACCTACAACTCTTAGAAATGCCACCTAATTTTGGGGCGGAGTCAAGATGGCAGAGTAGAAACAGGACTTCTGTGTGGCTCCAGCTTCTACCTCCTCCAATTCATGTAAAAGGTGACTCTGAAGAAACATCGGAGCTACACAACCCAGAAAATGACACAGAGGAGCTATTCTCCCACTAAAGACAGCCTGGAAGACCAGCAGGAAGTGGCCAGCACAGTAATCTGGGAGCCAAGTCCAGCCCCACACGAGCCCAAGGTTTTAGCCTCAGGGTGTGCCTGACCAGCCACCAGCTGGAGGGACTTCAGATCACCAGAGCTGTTACAGTTTCCAGAATTATCAACACATAGATGCTAAGGACAAAGTGAGAGATCAGTGCAGTGTGGACTTTGGGACCCATTAGTTTGGGAGTGTGGTCGGCCTTTGCCCCAAGGGTGAGAAGCAGCTGAGGCACAGCAGCTGTGCAGCTGCAGCCATCAGCTCCTGGCCTGCAGAGTGTAGGGGGACCAAGAGACCAGCCTGAGAGGTAATTTCTCTTGCTGTGACCTGCTTGGATGTGGATTGTGGTCTAGGGTGGGCGTCCGGGGGTATATGACCACCTTGTCAAACTGCATGGAGGCTTCACAGAGAAAAAGAAAGCATAAGGAATTTATAAAAGATGAACTATTTATTTTCATATATGGAAAAACAATAATTATAACTTATGAAGCTTTTCTCTGTATGAGAATAGTTGAAAACATATGCAAATGTGTGTATATATGTTTATAGGTATACATAGATCAATTTAAAAGGAAAGGATGATATTTAAAAGGCAAAATTAAGAGGTGAGAGAGGAATATAATGAGAGGAGATGGGGAGAGACAAAATGGGTAAACTATCTCATATAAAAGAGGCAAGGGAAAATAGTTACAATGGAGGGGAAGAACAGGAAGGCAAAAGGGAATGGGTCAACCCTATTCTCATTGAATTTGGCTTAGGGAGAGAATGACATACACACTAAATAGGGTATCTCACCCTACAGGAGAGTAGGGGGGAAGAGGATGTGAGGGAAGATGATGGAAGAGAGGGCAGGCTGAGGGGGGGGGGGAAGTTGGAAGCACCCACTTTTGAAAAGGGACAGGATCAAAGTAGAGAATAGAACAAGTGGGAGGTGGGATAGGAGGGAGGGAAATATAGTCAGTCTTTTACAATATATCCACTATGGAAATGCTTTGCATAGCTACACATATACAACCTAAGTCAAAGGGGGTATGGGGGAAGATATGGGAGAGAGCAGAGTGGAGGAGGGGATATCCAGTGGGATTACTATTTTGGGGTGGTGGGTAGGGGAAAAACAGGGAGAAAATTTGTAACTCAAGATCTTGTGGAAATGAATGAAGTAAACTAGAAGTTAATAAAGGATTTGATTAAAAAAAAAAAAGAAATGCCACCTGGAGCAAAATAAAATGAATCCAAACCCTTTTCTACATGACTACTCTTCAGACAATTGAAAATATTTATGATGACCCCTCTGCCAATATTGTTTTCTCTGGGCTAAATATAGAGCCAAAGATGCCAGGAATATGGCGCTGGTACAATATTAGTTGAACTACAAATATAATTGACAATATGAAAAAAAAACAACAAAAAATGAAATGATCATATCAGTAGATGCAGGGGGAAGCATACATTTAGACAAAATACTACACCCAATCCTAACTCTCTCTCTCTCTCTCTCTCTCTCTCTCTCTCTCTCTCTCTCTCTCTCTCTCTCTCTCTCTCTCCCTCTCTCTCTCTCTCTCTCTCTCTCTCTCTCTCTCTCTCTCTCTCTTTCCCTTCCTCCCTCCCTATTTAACCCTCTATGCCCCCACCCCACCCCTGCATGTATGCATGCATACAAACATTTAGTTTGGAAGGTCTAATCTCTCATCTCAAAAACACTAAAATATGGGACACGAAGTAATAGGAAAAGAACTTGTAATTTCATGGTCATAGGGAACTCCAAAGTGAGGAAACTCCACTTATTCATGGTTGAAATCTTATCTACAATAGAGAATTACCAGAGCAATGAGGGTAGTGAAGGAGATAAGAAAATGAGCCAATAGGACAAAGGCTAAGAAAAATAATCATAACTTCTATGTTTTGAAAGATCCACTCTTTTATTAGCATGAGTGGCTTTACTGTCAGTGCACATCACAACCATACAATATTTAGTAGCTAGTCTTGAAGAGGTGGTAAAGGAAAGGGAAATCAACCTGGTCACCAACTTTCTAGTAACAAATACCCTTGAAGTTAAACTTGACCTAGATTAGTTGGTAGGTGGCAGACACAGAACCCATTGCTGGGCTCATACTTGAAGACTTTCCCACTTGGTAGGACCTACTGGGGCTTAAAACCTGCTGGCAATGGCTTTGAAAACCCAGGATCACCTCTGTGACATACTGAGGCATCTGAATGGAGACTGGCATGTACTTGTCACTTGTGTGATCTTTGGCAAGTCATTCAATCTCTCTTACTCTCAATTTTTTCATATGTAAAATGATAGCACTGAACCAGCTTGAGCTCTATGGGTATGATTTCATGCTATTTGCCTTTCTGTGTGTCCCTAGTGTTTAATACATTGCTTGGATCATAATCCATACTTAATGTTCATAGACTGACTGAAACACAGGGCAATTAATAGTCAATGATTTTTCTGTAGGAAGCATCAACATTTTACAGCTGTCATCTTAGTCCTAGAAGCAGCATGATAGTGTCAGACATTTTTTTTTCTTTTTGATGTGGCACTATATTAAGTAAACTGATCATAAAAGAGCTAAGAAGCTCTGAATAAAATTTACATTTTTCATTCCATGTGCCTTCTGTCACCCTGAGCAGAAAATAGAGCATGGCCTTGTTCATCTACAGATCTAGTATGGTGAAAGATAAAATTCTGGCTTTGTAGACCAGGATCTCCATTCAATTTGGATTTTTTATCAGTCACTTTAAGCAGCTATCTTAAGCTATCTGGGCCTCATTTATTTCATATTTAAAAAGAAGGGTTTCAATTTGATATTGTCTAAGTCCCTTATATCTCTCGTGATATATTAACATAATTAAAATGAACATTTTCAAGGTATTTTGCCCTTGGACAAATGGAAGGGTAGCTGAAAAATACATACAAAATGTCATCAACACTAATCATGTTATAAGCAGCTTTGGGCAGCTTTCTGTGAATTCTGGAACAGATAATCATTGCTAATCACCTGCTAAGAATGGTTATCTTTGTAGAAACAGTGCAGACAGTTGGCAAGAAAAGCATATTACAAATCCAGGAACCCTATAGGGAGATTTGGAAGTCTTCCTTAACTGGTTTTCATAAGATGTGGCATATTGTGAGATCTTTTCTTCATGACCTACGTTGTGTGCATTCTTTGTTTTTTTTTTTTCTTTTTTTTTGATTTTTGAAGGGCAATTGGGGTTATTTGCCCAAGGTCACATGGCTAGGTTTTTGTTTGCGTTGTGTTAAGTGTCTGAGGCCGGATCTAAACTCAGGTCCTTCTGACTCCAGGGCCGGTGCTCTACTCATTGTACTACCTAGCCGCCCCCCACTGTGTGCATTCTTAAACCCATAGCAATGACATTTCTTTTCTTTTCCAAAACTGGATTATTCATTCATTCATTCATTCATTCATTCATTCATTCATTTATTTTTAGTTTTCGACATTCACTTTTATAAGATTTTGAGTTCTAAATTTTCCACCTTTCTTCCCTCCCCCTCCCCAAGATGGCATGCAATTTGATATAGGCTATACACATACAATCATATTAAACATATTTCCACATTAGTCATGTTGTGGAAGAAGAATCAGAACAAAGAGGAAAAACCACAAGAAAAAGACAGAGAATAGAATGCTTCAATCTCCATTCAGACTCTATAGTTCTTTCTCTGGATGTGGATAGCATTTTCTGTGGTGGGTCTTTTGGAATTCTCTTAGATCATTGCATTACTGAGAAGAGCTAAATCTATCAAAGTTGGTCATCACACAATGTTACTGTTGCTGCATACAATATTCTCCTGGTTCTGCTCATTTCACTCAGCATCAATTCATGTAAGTCTTTCCAGGTTTTTCTGAAATTCACCTTCTTATCATTTCTTATAGCACAATAGTATTCCATTACATTAATATACCACAACTTGTTCAGCCATTCCCCAACTGATGGGTATCCCCTCAATTTCCTAATCTTGGCCACCACAAAAATAGCTGCTATAAATATTTTTGTACATGTGGGTCCTTTTCCTTTTTTATGATCTCTTTGGAATATAGACCTAGAAATGGTATCGCTGGATCAAAGAGTAGGCACAATTTTATAGCCCTTTGGGCATAGTACCAAATTGCTCTCCAGAATAATTGAATCAGTTCATAACTCCACCAACAATGCATTAGTGTTCCAATTTTACAGCATTTCCCCCAATATTTATCATTTTCCTTTTCTGTCATATTAGTCACACCTCTCCATCTTGCCCGGGCTAGAAGTCAGATCAGGCTACTCACAACCTTAATCCCATTATTATTTTTTAAAGCAATTGGGGTTAAGTAATTTGCCCAAGGTTACAGGGCCAGTTATTTTTGTGTGGGTGTTAAGTATCTGAGGCCGGAACCAATCCCGGTCCTCCCAACACTGGACTGGCGCTCTTACTCACTACACCACCTAGCCACCCCAATCCTACTATTAATTAGTGCAAAAGTTTTGACTTGCTGTATTTTAATTCAATAGCAATTCTCCTCTCCCTAAGAACCCTGGTGGCCCCACTGCCAGGGATTTACCATTTTAATACTGAACAGTTCAGACATCCAATTGATCTAGCCCCCTGCAGCTTATAACTCCTGAGCCCAAAAGGACACCAGCTATAGCTTCTTCAGTAGCTGAGATTAAAGGCATATGCCACCATGTCTAGACACATATGTTTTCTTTCAATGTATTTCATTCAGGGAAAGGAGAGATCAGGAAAGTGGGATAAGAAAAAAAAAAGGAATACATAGCAAATGCCTAAGAATGATGGGTGACATATCAGATATATAACAAAAGCTTAAGGTACTGCAAAAAAGCTTAAGGGGTTTGTGGTCTGGGGTTAGAGAATGTGGGATGGTGTGGGATGCCAAACAATCTTGATTGGGGATGACAAAAACCATCCCACAACTTTGAGTAACCCCAAGCACATACTAAGTCTTCTCCTCTAGTTTGTTTAGTCCTCTCCTTCCCCCCCTTTCTCTTTTTAAGAAAATTTTTGTTTTTTTTATTATGAACTTAACAAACAAGAACATTTCAAAATACAAATAACAAAAAAGAATCATATGTGAAACTGTAAACTGTTAAGCATAGTTTGTTTTTTTAATTGTATATTAAACTTAATCTTAAACTTAACCAAATCTGCCCTACTTGTCTATGTCCCCTTCTGTTTCCTCTCCTCTGTTCTGTGTATTTTCCTCTGGCGCTTCTCCATTCATCCTCTCTAGACCAGTGTTGGATTGGTGATGGTGATGTAAGTGGTCTCCTGAGAATTAGCCAGGGACTGAGTTGGGGGAACATTCATTTCAATTCCCAGCCACAAAAAGAAACACACACACACACACACACACACACACACACACACACACACACCACACCACACCCTCCCCATTAAAATTTGTAGTTATGTATATGATACTAAGCATTCTGCTAACAGCTTTGGGGGAAATTTTGAGGGCACAATAAGGTTATCACCATATTTCCCAGTTCCAAATTCCTTCAAAAGGGCTCAAATCAGTCCTTATTTTCAGGATGAGGGAGGCAGGGACAAAAGAAATTTCAGGTTACAAGTGGGAAGGGAAGGAGCACTCTTTGGCAGGGGAAGCTCACCTATATGCCCAGGATTGAGGAGATGCCTTGGTTCCTTCAGTGCTATCAAGGTTATAAATATTTACATGATTCAGCAATGTCAGAAACAGAAATGTGACCACAGAAGCATGAAGGATTTCATGTATCCTGTCCTTCAACCATTAGAGTATTTTATTTCCCTTTGGGATGAGAGGATTGGGGTGAGGGGAGGAAATACCTTTCATCTCATTTGCAAGAGAATATCATACCACTTAAGAGCTTGTCATAGATGGCGTGTGAATGCCACAATCCATCCACTATACAGCCATCATCATCTTTGGCATCCATCATGTCTAGTAAGACCACAAACCAAGCATCCTTTCTCCATGGATAGAACCAAGGATATGCTTCTCTACACAGGACAAAAGTTGCTTGGTCCAGACTTAATAAAGAGGCAGAAGCATGTAAAGGAAAGAACTGTGGATCTGTAGCCAGAAGACCTGGATTTTGAATCCCAGTTCTATTACTATCGATATAACTTTGGGTGAATCATATCACCTCAGTTTCTTTTTGTAAAAAGTGAGGAAATTGGACTAGATGGTCTTTAGGGACATTTATAGACTTAAATCTGCTGATTAGAAAGGATCTCACAGTCTTAGTTTCTTCATCTCCAGATTACAGGGGAAAAATTTCTGAAGGAATAGTTAGAGGGAAAGGGACTGGGAAAGACAAAGTTGAGGTGTTATTATTTGGCAGTGGAGAAAAATACTAAAATTCTGTTCCTTTGTCTCCAGATTTATGGATTTTCAGGCAATGTGGAGCCTCCCGGTATCCCCCACTCCCACCCCTTACAAGCTCTTTTCACTCCTGAAATGTGTATTCCAGCCAAGTCTTCCTTCTGCTCTCCCTAGAGATAGTGAGGAATAGGCCCTGGGTTTTACTTACATTTTAAAACATCTGGTGGGGATATCAGGAAAGAAAATGTAAAGGATATAATAACAACTTTATTGTCAGGTTAGGGGTTTTATTATTATTATTATTATTATTATTATTAAATTTGCTCTATTGGATGCTAAAAGAAGTTGTTTACTCCATTAGTTAATGGGTACAGAATTTGGTATACCAATATTCATAAAATAATGTCGCCTTTCAAAACCTTGGGAGAGGACCATTTCTAAATGCTTCCAGTCAGGAGAAATAATATTAAAATTCATATTCAAATGGGCTTAAATTGGTCCTTGGGGAGCAGGGTGTGAACACGCAATTATCCCAGGTAACTCCAGAGTCAGAAAACAAGGCCAGAAATGCAAAACCACACTGAAGTTGACCCTCCAGCTTGAGACCCTATCTCCTTACCAAATATTTCCAGGCTACTGAACTTTGTCTCCCTTTCCAGGCAAAACCTATCCTTCTAGCTGCTCACCCATGACTGGAGGGGACAAAAAATATCAAACCAGTAGACAGTGGACAACAGGACTTTGTTCCTCTTGCTCATAGAAAAGAGAAAGGGTTGGCCTGTGGGTATGTTCTTCCCATTTTTAGATTGTTTCCCACAGTACCAGAGTTCTATACAATGATCTTAAGAGTTATCTTTAAAGGGAGACGGGTAACAGCAAACAGTTTAAATATGTTTTATCCATCCCTCCCCCTTCACCCCACTACTATACAAACCTAGAGAAGGTTCCATGATATGAAAAACTAAATGTAAGCTCTGAAAATTTACTAGGAAAAGTTGTGCTCTTCAGACAAAGTTTTAAGAAAGGATGAAAGAACACCGCATCTCTTTTTGTTCTGATCTAATTTAAGGCCTCTTACTTTATGGATTTCTGATGTCTGTTTTCTCGGTATTCCTTCCATTAACACATGTCATGAGCTTTCTGACTGGTCCGTGGTTTCTTTGTGACCAATAAATGAACCTTTCTGAACTTAGCCAGGGAAGGGCTAGGTCAACAGATAATACAATCTGACACCTGGTCGATAATAGCTTAAGGAAAGACCCAAGATCACTCCATGCCATTGTAAGGTATCGGCACATCTGTATGACAAACTTCATTTACAATTAGTTTAACCTTAAATAGTCTTGTACCTTTCCTAGTTCCTTGTTCTTTTTCCTATATACTCCCTTGGTTGCATGATAATATTTTCATGAGATAATAATTATAAGTCAAACCCTATTAAGCTTAGAAAATGCTTTAGGGAAGCCTCCAGTGACTATGACTGCTTCACAAGATTTCTACTTCTGGTTTCCAAGGAAGAAAATTGTGGGAGGAGTAAAAGAGTAAGGTGAGTTAAGTAAAAGTAAAAGAGTAAAGTGAATGGGGAGAAGAAAATTGTGGAAGCAACTTGGAAAGATTTCAATTTGTCAAGAAAACCAAAGATGGGATTTTAAGGAAAAAAATTTTGGAGAAATATGAGAGAATTTGAAGATAATCTGAAAGAAAAACTTCAGCTATAGGTAAAGAAGAGTTCAGTCTAAAAGAGGACTCAGTCTAAAGGAAGAAAAGACTTGAAAAGACCTGAAGAGAAAGACTCAAAGAGGAAGAAAAAGGAAAGATACATGGCAAGGCAAGAAAAGGTCAGTAAAGCAAATTGATTAGGTAAATTATAAAGTAAAATAAAGGGGTGAAACAATAAAAGGCTAGTGAGTGAAATGAGAGCAAACAAGATATGATTATCAAGGTATTGAAGAAATAGAAGTGAAGAAGAAATTAGATGACATCAAGTCTTAACACCCAAGGTAGTCCAAAAACAAGGGCAAAAAGATCATTCAGTGTAAAGAGCAGAGTTATTCTTGCAGTGATTTGAGTTGAAAATATAATGTTTTTCTAGGCATAGACTAACATCTCACACTCTATGCCAAGATAAGGTCAAAATGAGTACATGATTTAAACAAAAAGGGTGATACCATAAACAAATTAGGAGAGAAAGAAATAGTGTACCTGTCAGACTTATGGAGAAAGGAAGAATTTATGACTAAACAAGACATAGAGAACATTATGAAATGCAAAATGGAGAATTTTGATTACATTAAATTAAAATGTATAAACAAAGCCAATGCAACCAAGATTAGAAGGAAAGCAGAAAGCTGGGAATCAACTTTTAACAGCCAGTGTTTCATATCAAGATCTCATTTCTCAAATATGTAGAAAACTCAGTCAAATTTATAAGAATACAAATCATTCCTTAACTAATAAATGGTCAAAGATATGAACAAGAAGTTTTCAGATGAAGAAATTAAAGCTATCTATAGTCATATAAAAACGCTCTAAATCACAAATGATTAGATAAATGCAAATTAAAACAACTGAGGTACCACCTCATACCTATCAGACTGACTAACGTGACAACATAGGAAAATGGTAAATGTTGGAGAGCATGTGGGAAAATTGCATTGTTGGTGGAGTTGTGAACTGATCTAACTATTCCAGAGAACAATTTGGAACTATCCAAAGGGCTATAAAACTGTGTATACCCTTTGATCCAGCGATACCACTAATAGGTCTGTATCCTAAAGAGATCATTAAAAAAGGGGAAAAGACCTACATATATAAAAATGTATTTGTAGCAGCTGTTTTGTGGTGGCAAAGTATTGGAAATTGAGGGGCTGCCTGTTAGGGAATAACTGAACAAGTTGTGGTATATGAATGTAATGGAATACTACTGTTCTGTAAGAAATGATGAGTAGGCCAAATTCAGAAACCCTGGAAAGGCTTACATGAATTGATGATAAGTGAAGTGAGCAGAACCAGGAGAATATTGTATGCAGCAACAGCAATATAGTATGATGATCAACTAGGATAAAGTTAGTTCTCAGAAATATAATGATCCAAGATGATCGCAAGAGATTCGTGATGGAAAATTCTATCCACATCCAGAGAAAAGACTATGAAGTTTGAATACAAATCAAATCATACTATTTTCACCTTTTGGGGGGGGGGGGGCGGTTGGACCTTTCTGATGGTTTTTCCCTTTTCTTCTGATTCTTCTTTCACAACATGACTAATGGGGAAATATGTTCAACATGAATGCATATATCAGATTGCTTGCTATCTTGGGGATGAGGGAGGAAAAGGAGAGAGAGAGGGAAGTAGGGAAGGAGAAAAACTGGGAACCCAAACCTTGTAAAAATGAATACTGAAAACTATCTTTATGTGTAATTTGAAAAAAAATACTACTTACAAAAAAGAGTATGTTTTTGTCTTTTAACACAACCAGGTTATCTATGTTCCAATTTGTAAGCTAGTTACCCTCTCAGAAGAAAAATGTACCTCATCACACTCCAGGTGTTTGAGGACAATGAAGCATTCCCTTTTTAAAAAGTGGGACTTTTTTTGTTTGTTTGTTTTATTTTTCTTTTTTTTTAAACAAATGATTTATTAACTTCTGTTTTACATCATTCATTTCTGCCAGATTTTGAGTTGCAATCATTTTCCCCCTGTTATTCCCCTACCCAACCTCCCAGAATAGCAGTCCCACAAGATATCGCTTACTTCAGTCTGCTCTCTCCCATACGTTCTCCCATACCCCCTTCAACTTTTCCATTAGAGGAAGGTGAATCTTTGTGTCCCAATGCCTGCACATCTTATCTCCCAATTATAAGCAAAAGAGTATTAATAATAGTATATATATATATATTTGAAACATTTAATCTTAAGACCTCGAATTTCAGATCCATTTCCTTCCTCCCTTGTCACCCATTCCCTCTGGGGAGATAAGTAATTCAGTATATGTTATACATGTCTAGCTATGCAAAACATTATCATAGTAGATATATTGTACAAGGCTGCTTATAATTCCCTCCCATTCATCCCACCCCCCACCTGGTCCATTCCCTACATGATCCTGTCCCTCTTCTATAGTGGGTACTTCCAACCTCCCCTCCCCCCAAGGATGCCTTCCCATCCATCATCCCTCCTCTCATCCCCCTTCCCCCTATTCTGCTGCAGGTTGAGATATCCCATTTAGTATGTATGTCATTCTCTCCCTGAACCAAATTCAATGAGAATGTGGTTTTGCCTTTTTTGCCTTCCTATTCTCCCCCTCCCTTGCAACAACTTCCCCTTGCTTCTTCTACATGAGATAGTTTACCCTACCCTGTCTCTCCCCATCTCCTCTTGCCACTTTCCTCTCTCACCTCATAATTTCATCCCTTGAGTATTCTCCCTTCCCAACAAATTCAACCTATGCCCTCTATCCATATATAACTGTAACCATATACACACACATTCACATATGTATTCGTATGACCACACACCCTTCTTCCATGATTTTCATAGTGAGAAAGATATCATCAGTCACAGTTATTGCTTTTCCATATAGGAATGTAAATAGTTCAATTTTGTTAAGTTACTTTTGATTTCTTTTCCCTGATTACCTTCTCAGGCATCTCTTCCTTCTTGTGTCTGGATGTCAAATTTTCTATTCAATTCCGGTTTTTTCCTCAAGAATGCTTGAAAGTCCTCTATCCCACTGAATGACCATATATTCCCCTGAAACAAAATACTCAGTTTTGCTGGGTAGGTGACCCTTGGGTTCATTCCCAGCTCTTTTGCCCTCTGGAATATCATATTCCATGCCCTTCAATCCCTCAGTGTAGTAGCTGCCAGGTCCTGGGCTATTCTGATTGTGTTTCCACAATATTGAAATTGTTTCTTCCTGGCTGCTTGTAGTATTTTCTCCTTGATCTGGGGATTCTGGAACCTGGCTATAATATTCCTGGGAGTTTTCTTTTTGGGATCTTTTTCAGGAGGTGATCTGTGGATTCTTTCAACCTCTATTTTGCCCTCTGGATCTAAAACATCAGGGCAGTTTTCCTTGAGAATTTCTTGAAGGGTGATTTCTAGGTTCTTTCTTTGATCATGGCTTTCAGGTAGTCCAATAATTTTTAAATTGTCTCTCCTGGATCTATTTTCCAGGTCAGTGGTTTTTCCCATGAGATATTTCACATTGCCTTCTAATCTTTCATTTGTTTGGATCTGCTTAACAGCATCTTGATTTCTCATAAAGTCATTAGCTTCCATTTGCTCCAGTCTAACTCTGAAGGAATGAATCTCCTCAGTGAACTTTTGAGATTCTTTTTCCATCTGGCAAATTCGACTTTTTAAGGCATTCTTCTCCTCATTGCCCTTTTGGGCCTCCTTTGCCATTTGAGTTAGTCTATTTTTTAAGGTGTTGTTTTCCTCAGTCAGGCTGTTGACCCTCATTTCATACTTTTCCTGCATCCTTCTCATTTCTCTTCCTAATTTTTCCTCCACTTCTCTTATTTGATTTTTAAAGTCCTTCTTAAGGTCCTCTATGGCCTGCAACCCACTCATGTTTTCCCCTGGGGCTTTTGGAGCAGGACTTCTGACCTCACAGTCCTTTTCCCGCTCTATGCCCCCAAAATAGGAGTCTAGGGTTGCATTTTTCTGTTTCCTTTGCCTTGGCATGTTGCCACTTAATTACTTGACTTTTGGGCTTGTTGCCACACTATGGCTTTAAGGCCAGATAGAGGAATTTTCGTCCCGAATGTGTGGGGGGCAACTTCCGTTTCTGGCAATCTGTAAACCCACCCATGACTTCCACCCTAGATCACAATCCAGATCCAGGGAGGTTAAAGCAAGAGTGATTACCCGCCAAGACTGATCGCTGGATCTCCCTACAGATTGGAGGCCAGGAGCTGGAGCTGCCTCTGAAAACTACAAAATGGCTTGTCTCCTCAGCGGCTTCTAGCCCCCAGGGGAGGGAGTCGATGCATTCCCCAAATACTGGTCCCAAAGTCCATAGGACACTAACCTCTTACTTTGTCCTAGGCATGTCTATGTTGATAATTCTGGAGTCGCCACAGCTGCTGGTGTTCTGGGGTCTCTCCAGCCGGCTGCTGGCCCTGCTGCCCTGGGGCTAAAACCTCGGCTCATGGGGACCTGGGCTCCACTCGGCTCGGCTCCCCGCGCTCTGCTCGCTTTGCCCTGCCAGCTCCCAAACCCCTGCACTGGTCCTTGCTGCAGGGCTGCTGGGCTATCTTCAGTGGGAGGTTAGCTTCTCTGTGTCATTCTGTGGGTGTTGGGGCTCCAGAAGTTGTTCAGAGTCCCCTTTTACATAGTTTGGGGGAAATCTGGGGGCAGAGTGGCTTGGATGAGCTGTTTCTACTCTGCCATCTTGGCTCCACCCCAAAAAAAGTGGGATTTGATAGAAAAAAATAAAAGGAGGGAGATCTGAATTGGTTGAGAGGAAACTTTGCCTTTCTCAGATTTGAAAGTGGAAGATTGCCAGACCAATGCAGAAAAGAAGAAGAAGGAAAATATACATTCTGAGTTATCAACTGAAGTTTCATTCAGTCTGGGTCAGAGAAAAAACAACAATGATGCTTTGTGACTCTCTCATCAGAGGTACATATGTAGTTAAAGGTCAACTTGCTAACAATAAAAAGGTACATTGTTTTCCCTATGCATGTGGATAAGAAAAAATAGAGAAGCTCCCAAGAGGTGTCAAAAAAGAGAACTACTGCCCACTTCTGGTGAATCACGTGGCCCAAACAATACTGCCAGAAGAAATTTAGAAAGTATTGCCAAAAATTGTGAAGCCTGGAGCAAGAAACCAAACCCCACAGGGGAAAGATTATGTTTTTCTCACATCCACTAAAGACAAAGGATTCAGAAGAGAAAGATTGACCTGGGAGGTTAACAGCTAGCTAAGAAGATGGTATTTGAGAAGGGGATTTGGATTTCTGGACTACAACTTATAACATAAATGACAGGCTCTTATTGAGTTATGGAATGCATATAATAAATGCTGGTAAGAATATATTTTCCTGTTGTGTTGCAAATCTAATCAAAAGAGTATAAATACCAAAGAGATGAAGGAAGAAATAACTGCCTATGTGACTATGTGATTTGAACAAATAGATACCATAGACTGCAGTTATGATGAAGAAAGAATAGCACTGTGGACAATCCCAAAGTTCATAGGAAACAAAATCCAAGTAAGGAATTAGTAGCAAAAAAAAAAAAAACCCAACCCTCAAACATCTATATAGATATGTTCCAAATTTGCCCAAAAAGCTGTATAGACTAGAGTTTCCATAATGGAGAAGCAAATGTGACCTCACAGCTAACCCTGAGTCTTGGAAGGATGAAACCCAAGACTGGAATGTGGCTCTGGATGGGCATACTTTGTCAAAAAAAAAAAAAGGTAGGCATATATGAAGCATGGTACTACTGAATATGAAGAAGCTATACTCATGAGAGGAAATTTAAGAAATAGGGGGAAAGCAGAGAGGAGAGCATCTGGGTGAAGATAAGTGAAGGGAGAAACAGAATTAATGTCTTTGCCATATACTCTGTGAATCCCCTAGAAAGAAAGAAGAACAAGAAGGGGAGTTTAGTAAACAAATAACAATCCTACACAGAGACATAATAGAGTAGTAATGGAGGCTTTATTATGCAGTCAAGTCAATAAGCACTTAGTTCTACAGTGAATTGCCCTAGGCAAGTCTGGACTTGACCTTGAGCAGTTTGACACATTTATCACTGACTTGGATAAAGACTAAGATGGCATGGTTAAGAAAGTTATAGGTGGCACAGAGCTAGGGGAAACAGCTACCACACTGATGCCAAAGTCAAGATTCAAAAAGTGAAACTAGGGCATTGGGCTAAACCCAATAAAATGTATTTTAATTGGAATAAGTAAAAAGTTTTATATATCTGGGTTCAAAAAAATTAACTTCACAAATACAGTATGGGAGAGGCATGGTTAGATAACAGTTTGTCAGAAAGAGAGCTAGAGGTCTTAGTAGAGCACAAGTCCACTATGTGTCAGTAGTACTGTGATATGATAGACAAAAAAAAGCTAATATAATCTTGAGTGCACATCTAGAGTATAATGTTCAGTTTTGAATAGTTAAGAAGGACATTGGTTAGAGGGCATCCAAAGAAGGCAAACAGGATAGTGGAAAGTCCTATATCCAAATCATAATTGGTAAAAGAAATGTAGAAAAGAGAAGATCCTGGAGTAGGAGGAAAGGAGAGGGGCAATGTAGATGCAATATGACTGTCTTCAAGTGTGTAAGAGGTTATTAGATAGAAGGGAAATTAAGCTTCTTTTTGACCTTGGAAGGCAGAACCAAGGGCAAAGTATAGAAATGGAAAAAAGGTATATTCAGATATAGGGGGAAATTTTCTTAACAATTAAAAGTGACCAAGAGGCGGCTAGGTGGCACAGTGAGTAAGAGCGCCGGCCTCGGAGTTGGAATGACCTGAGATCGAATCCGGCCTCAGAAAATGAGTACCCACACATAAATAATCACTAGCCCTGTAACCTTGAGCAAGTTACTTAACCCCAATTGCTTTAAAAAAAAAAAGTGACCAAGAGTAGATTAGTCTGGTTTAGGAGGTGATGGATTCCCTTCAATGGAGGCTTTAGAGCAAATGAGTTGGACTTGTGTGGAGTACAGGAACCCCAAAAATCCCCTACCCAGAAAAATTAAAAGTCAGAGGTATCTTGAGGAAGGAACAGGAAGTTTATTCAGTTCTTGCAAGAAGAGGGCATCCCTTCCATCAGAACAAGAATTTGTACCCTATTATATCCCAAAGAGATCATAGAAGAGGAAGACCCATAGGTACAAAAATATTTATAACAGCTCTTTTCATGGTTGCAAAGAATTGGAAATTAAGGGGGTACCCATCAATTGAGGAATGGCTAAACAAGTTGTGGTATATGCATGTAATGGAATATTATGGTGCTATAAGAAATGAGGAGTAGACAGATTTCATATTTACCTGGAGAGGCTTATACAAACTGATGCTGAGTGAGAAGAGTAGAACCAGGAGAAATTCATATACAATCACAGACACAACATATGTGTGATGACCAACTATGACAGACTGGACTCTTCTCAGCAATGCAGTGATATAAGTCAATCCCAAAAGACTCATAAAGGAGAGAGATGCCTACATCCAGAGAAATAACTAGAAAGAGCTGAGCTTGAATCCTGATGGAAGAAAACTAATTGATCTTTTTCATTTCATTGTTTAGTTTTATTTCTTCTTTACCATTTTTCATCCCATCTAGTACAATATGCCTTCGTAACTTGACTAATGTCTATTGTGAAAGTATTTGCAGATCCTATACTGGACTATATGCCATCCTGTGGTGTGGGGGGAAGGAGGGAAGGGAAATTTGAAACTCAAGGAACTATGGAGTTGAATCTTGTAAACTAAAAATAAACGAATTAAAAAAAAAAGAATTTGTACCCTAACACAGTCAAGCCCCCTCCCCCCCCAGCTGTCCCTTCTCCCACTGGCTGGGAGGCAGGCTCTCAGTCTTGGATCGAAATCAAAACCAGTGGATGATAACAAACAAGCCCTCCACTATCTCCTATTGACTAGGAGGTGGGACAGGGAGCCAAGGTATTGTTCATGTCCTTATTTGGTAGACCCTAAAGAAAGGGAGGGAAAAAGTTCACAAGCAAGGGTGGAGGTCAAAAACCTCTGCAGGAGACTAATGCTGATAAGGGTGTGGCATACAAGGGTGAAGGTCCAGAAGGGATCCAATATAACAAGGGTAGAGGTTGAAAGACCCTTTAAGGGAGCCTAATGGTGATGTGGCAGTAGTAAAGAGTCGTGAAACTGAAATTCCATCTTGCTCCCACAAAATTTATGGGCTAAGAAATTTTTCATCTTTCTCATTCAGACTGAATGGGATAATAAGGTCCCTTTTAACTCTCATACTATATGACTTTATTGTGAAATAGGGTATCAAATGCCATCACTGGCTTCCAAAAGATTCTTTAAAAAGTGTCTGTCATTTAGGGAATGTCCTAACAAACTGTGGCATATAAATATAATTGAATACTATTTTCTGTAAGAAATGAGGTGTGAGGAATTCAGAAAAGCATAGGAAGATTGATATGAACAGAAGCTGAGGAAAAAAAGCAGAGCTAGTAGACAATACATACAATAATATACAAATATACAAAATCACTCCAAAATGAAAAAGACACTAAAAAACATATTCAGAAATTACAATGTCCAACCTTGGTCCCAGAGGACAGATGCTAAAACACTCTTTCTTCATCATCCTACAAGAGCTTCCTAAAGACAGCTAAGTAAAACTAACAATACAATAACTTCATCTAAAAGTTTGTGCAACATTTCACATCCCTAGCCACCCCATTTCTCTATCTTTTAAAATTAGAAGAAATCTATTTTCTCTCCTCACCTTCCTCCCACCTCACTTATGAAGAAAAATAAATTATTGTTAACAAATATGCCTAGTGAAGTAAAATAAATTCTATTGATGCCTGTATTCAAATACACACACACACACACACACACACACACACACACTATATTATATTAGTCAGGGTCACAAAGTCAGGAAGTATCTGAAGCCAAATTTGAATTCATCTCTTCCCCAATCCAGTTCCAGAGTTCTATCCATATACCACCTACCTGCTAAAGCTTCTCTTGGAAAGAAGAGAAATATTCTAGTTTATAGACAGAAGGATTACCTGTGCAATGGTGCAGGGGAGGGTGTTATCTGGGAAGACTGCTAAGGAGTTTGAAGGGGAAAGATTTTCAAAGACAAAAAAACAAACAAACTACAGAACAAAAGGTCAGAAGATCAGGAATAAGGAGGCAAAGGAAAATGAGAAAAAGAGCAGTTCTGTTCATTTCTTTTGGAATCCTTACCTAGGGATCAAGATTAGACTTGTGGTTTCTGGCAGAAAGGGAACTCTCAGATAAAGACTCTTCTATGAAAGCAATTAAGCCACTGATTTACATAGAGATGCCCAGAGCACTAAAAGTTTGACTTAACTTATCTGTGTGGTAGGTCCACACAGCCAGTAGTTGTTGGAAATGGGACTTGAACCTATGTCTTCCTGGCTTTGAGGTCAAGTCTATTTATTATGCCACACTGCTTCTTCACTGTCACCAAATAGGAAAGTACAAATGCATATTAAACATACAGAAGACTATTGTGGTGTTCCCCCTTTACATTCTCCTTCCCTTGGGCATAAATTTTGGAGGAACTTCTGTAGTCACAGAACTAGGGTGGATCAAGCAGGGCTCCACATACAGCCTTAAGGCGGGACTTCGACAATTCAACCAATACTTTTATTTTTTTTACTCTTCATTTACTTTATTTTCTTAAAGTCACACTGACCCCTCCCCTCCTCTTTTTCCTGTTCCCTTGGCCACAAGATATAAAGATAATCCCTGGCAAGGAAAAAAAAAAAGAAAGAAAAGAAAAAAAAACACAGATTGGAATAAGTTTGGGACCTATCCCAGTTCAATTATGCTCAGACACTCTCTCAACATATGAAAGCTACTGGATAGTTAATGGTCCACTGCACTGGGGAGAGGCCTTTCCTTCTTCTTGGCCTTCCATCGTGAGTTCTCATAATCATTGCCATTTGGCAGCTGATCAGAATACATTGGCAATGTCCTAACTTATTATAAGTGAAGGCATGTACACCTCACAAAAATCCCAACAGACACCAGACCTTTGATTGGTCTGGCCATGGACTAAGAAAAGAGGAAGGACTCACTGATGCCAGAGTTGAAATCCATACCTATCCTATTTGGGTCATCATGGCACAGTCAGAGAGAAGTCTGTGTTCTCTCTGCCTCAAACCAGGTAGGGATTTACAAGGCAAGGACTTAAAATATGACACTGTTTTGTGCATTAAGTGCCCTCCATTTGTGTCCTAGGAAACTTGCCACAGTCAAAGCTGAAACAAGCAATGGGAGACCAGAGTTCAAAAAAGGTTCCTTGCTAGTGGAACAGAAGAAAGAAGAAATGTGCTCCAGGGAGCTCAGCCCAGCAAAATCCTTAATTGAATCTCAGTGGAAAGCAAGGTTTGACCACAGTCATGTTGAGTCTCCAAAGGGGCAGTGTGGTTAGCCCAGCCCAGAGTACCAGCAGCAGTCATGGGACTTCATTCCTCCATGTACCACTGTGTAGTTTTAAGTTGTACAGAACTGGGCATATTTGCTCAACAAACTATGGAAGAAAAACCCACAATATCAAGGGTGCTGGCAAGACCAAATATAGATACAAATGGAAAGGAAGAGTTGATCCTCTTTTCTTTTTAACCATCAATTCTGAACCACCTCTTCTGGCCTCACTTTGGGAAGAACCACACCAACTACTGCCTCTGGTCTTCCCAGTCCTGGTTTGATATATCATTGCAGTCTCTTCATTGGAGGGCTTGGTGCTCTCAGTTCTTCCATTATCCCTCTCTTACCTTATGTGATATATCTCACATACTCAGCTTTCTGGGCTTATCTAATCAATAAATGTTGGTTCAATCAGCAAACATTCATTGAAAACCTATTGTGTGCTGTGCACCAAGGATAAAAATAGAATAGAGAATGGATAGCTTACATCTGTCGAAATTTCATTATGATTCGGTGGAACAGGGAATTTCCAAATAAAGAAACGCCATCTATCAATGCATGCCACAATCTTATTTACAACTGGTAATCTTAGAGCATTTTTTTTTAAAGCAATTGGGGTTAAGTAACTTGCTCAAGGTTACATGGCAAGTCATTATTTATGCATGGGTGCTCATTTTCTGAGGCCGGATCTGATCTCGGGTCATCCCAACTCTGAGGCCGGTGCTCTTACTCACTGTGCCACCTAGCCGCCCCTTTTAGGGCAATTGGGGTTAAGTAACTTGCCCAAGGTTACACGGCTAGGTTTTTGTTTGTGTGGATTAAGTGTCAGAGGCCGGCTCTGAACTCAGGTCCTTCTGACTCCAGGGCTGGCACTTTATTCACTGTGCCACCTAGCTGCCCCATCTTAGAGCATTTTTAAAAGCACTTGACATTGTGACCAGTCCATGGCCACATAACCAGTAATCAGAGGTAAGACTTGGACCCCTATCTTCCTGACTCAAAGGACATCTTTTTATATGCTAGCCTACCAGTACAAATGCTAATTAAAAATTCAAATACAAAAATCAGTCTGTTCTTGCCTTAAAGGGACTTTCATTCTCCTTGATTGATACTATATCATAATAGATAGCTATGTATAGTAAATAGATAGATAGATAGATAGATAGATAGATAGATAGATAGATAGATAGACAGGCACAGTGACTGGGTCAGAAGAGCATAGAATTAACAACTTGGGGGATCAGAAAAGGCATCTTAAAGGAGGACACACTTGATCTGTACTTCACAGAGGTAAGGGGAAAGAAGGCATTTTTGGCAAGGGAAGAGATTATGCAAAGGCTAAGGAGGAGAAGAAGGAATTACATGCTTGAAGAAAGGAAAATAGGCCAGTGTACCTGACTTGAAGGGTATGTGATGAAGAGTAATCTGTTTGAAATGTTAAATCCCAAACCAAGAAGTTGGTATCTTTTTAGCTAAAAGCAATGGGAAAGCACTAAAATATCTTAACACTAGGAGGACAGGAATTTAAGAATGCCCCAAAGGATTAAGATGCATCAATTAATGAATTTTTTTTTTAATTCATAAGGCAAGGGAAATAGAGATAGGATGGAAATTCTTATTTTAAAGTAAAATTATAATAAGATTTTTGTGTCAGTTGATGCTTCTGGTCCTCTTAAATGGAGGTCTGATCTGGTCAGACTTGTGCTTTAGGAATGTCAATTTGGCATCTGTGTGGAGGATGGAATGTAGGGAGTTGGATACAGAGAAACCAATTTGGAGGTGGTTGAACTAGACTGGTTGAAAGATAACAATCACCTGGTCTGATAAATTCTTGAGTATGGAAAGGAAAAGGGCTAGAAGTTTTCAAAGTCTTCCCTTCCCTCTTTGGTAGTGTGCATTTTAAAGGTAATCTAGAATTATTATTTCCATCTTTCAATTGTTGTATGCCGTGTTTACCAACCCAAGCTATACTCAGGGCCTGAATAAATTCTTTATCTGAGACCCATTCATCCTGAAGTGGGTAGGTCTCTGCCCCTAAGGAATTGGGGAAAAGACATTTGGTGGTGTGAGGAACAGGACAAAGGGAGAAGGAAGAGGAATAACAATGCTTCAAGTTTATATATTTACTCTCTTTGGTAGTAAAAGTTTTGTGGACTCATAAAAATGTATAATGGACAGACTCCTGGAAAATATAGGTTTAAGCCAAACATGTGATTTTAAAGGTAGGAATTCCATTAGTTGCCAAGGTAGGCCCCAAAGGGGAGATATTTGAGGTAGGTGGAAGTTTGTGCTAGCCCATAAAACTCACATTGTAGAAGCCAAGAGTCTGTCCTGGATGCTGGTCTTCATTCAATAATGTTGACTACACCATGAACTTCTTCTACCTTTTCACAAATGTCTGCAGAACAGCTACCACAAGCAAGGCATTGTGCTTGAGGCTGTGAAGATACCTGTGCATATATAGGATGTTTTATAATATACTTCCATAGACCTGTGATAACATCAAGTCCTTTTTTTTTTACATTCTCTTACTTCACTGGGGGCATTTGCTCATCAATCCCCTTTTTCTTGAAACTATCCCCACCCTAGCTGTCATGATATTGCACACTCCTGGTTCTCCACCTTGTTTTCTGATTGCCCCTTATTTCTTTCACTGGCTCATCTTCCTCTTTCTCCTTCCCCTCTAAATGTAGGTATTCCCCTAAGGTGGCCTCCTTATGCACAATCCACTTTTTCCATTCGCTCTGAGCTCTAGCTGGCACCCAAACCACTGTGTCCTGATCCAGAAGACTGGGGTGGAGGCATGGAAGAATGGGTTTGGGAGGGCAAGATGGTTAAATGCCTGACCATCTGGTTCTCCGGTTACTTGAGAAGGCATGTGAACTGAACCAGTTCTCAAGTTACAGAATATTTTTTTGTTTTTAGGACTCAAATACAGAAGGAAAAAGGAGAAAGCCCTGCAGGGCTATGTTGGCTCTATGTGGGTTATTTCAAACCATAGCTTTATTTTCTTGGTTGAAATAATTCAATGTTTGTTTCCTCTTTAGGAGTGATGATCACTTGCTTCTGAATGGAGGCTAAGCCTATAGGCAGAAAATTTCCTGCACTGGAAATATCATTTGGATTCAGAATCAGAAGTAAATGGATTGATTCATAGATTTAGAACAGGAAGGGATCTTAGAGGTCCTCAGTGTCCAACCCTTGTAAAAAAAAAAAGTTTCTGTTGATGTCTTTTGATTTTTATACTGTAGTCATTTTTCAACACTCCCCTTACACACACACACACACACACACACACACACACACACACACACACACACACATGTTGAAACACATATCATGAAGCCAATCCTTCATTTGATAGATGAGGAAATTGAGTTCCAGCCTAGTTAAGTGAGTTTTCCAAGGAATCTGAAGGCCTAGACAAGCTACAAAACCTGCCTGAGGTCACTCATAGAGACATTAAGAGCAGAGCCAGAAACTGACTTTAGGTGCTCTGACTCCAAAACCAGTATGCTGTCCACTGTGCCTCACCCTACAACTATCATTTTGACTAAGAGACAAGTCAATTGCCAAAAATTCATTGAGCATCCACTGGGTTTGGAGGTAGCATCTAACTGGTTTCTAGAGGCAGAAAAATGACTAATCTGTATAATAGGGATAATAAGATTTATACTATCTACCTCATAAAACTTAGGATTTAGAGCTGAAAGAGTACTGAGATATTTTCTACTCCAGAGGTTCTCAAAATTTTTGGTCTCAGAAACTCTTTATATTCCTTAAATTATTGAGGACCCCAAAGAGCTTTTGTTTATGTGTTCTATCTATCAGTATTTACCACACAAGAATTTATCCCTGATAAAATGTAATATATTGATGAATTCATTTAAAAATAGCAATAAACTTATTACATTTTAATGTAGTTTATGAAAAATAATAAAAACTTCCAAAAACAAAAAAAGTGAGGAGTGGCATCATATTATATTTTTATTTTATAAATTTTCACATCTATTTTTATTTTTATACATTTTATATTTCATATGTTTTAGCAAATATAATATCTGGTTTTAATATCCAGCTTAATAAAAGACAGATGAATTCTCATATATGCTTTTACATTCATTCTATTGCAATATGCTGTTTTGGTTGAAGTATGTGCAGAAAATTCAGTCTCACACAGATATGTAGTTGGAAAAGAAAGTGTATTTTAATGGGGAGGTAACACCTTAGTGCTATCATGAAAATAGGTTTGCTTCAAAGACCCCCTTGAAGAATCTTGAGGATCCTCAGAGGTAATCAGATCACTTTGAAAACCACTGCTCTAATCCAACTCGTTCTATAGATGAAAGGCAATGTAGTGTAATGAAAGGAGCAAGAGACATGGAGCCATGAAAGACCTTTATTCAATCCTACCTCCAATACTTACTATTGATATGACCATGGAACAAGTCACTGAGACTTTACCTAAGTAGGAGACAACTTGAGTAAAGGTGTGAATATAGCAAAGTGAAAAAATAAAACTCAGGAAATAGCAAATATTCCAGTTTGGCTGGACCATAAAAATGATGGGTGGGAAATAGTGGTAAATAAGATTAGGAACCCACAGGAACAGAGAGGAACCTGAGTGTCAAACAGTAAAATTTTTACTTCATTAGACAATGGGGAAACACTGAAGAGTTTGGAGGAAGAGAGTTGTGTGATCAAGCTTGTCAGGGACATATAGGATGGGCTTAAGCTTGCAGAGGTTGGAGGAAAGAATGTAAAACAGGAGTTCATTGGAAAAGTCTGGGTGAAAATTAATGAGACTGTGAACTAAAGTGGTGGTGGGAATAGAAAGGAAAGAACATAAATGAGACAACCATTGAAAGTGGAATTAATTGATGACTACTTGTGCACGAGGGATAAAAGAGAGAGAAATGTCAAAATTGATTTGGAGGTTAACATCTCTGGGCTTCCATTTCCCCACCTATAAAATGAGGAGGGTGAATTAGATGACCCTTTCTAATTCTAATAAGCCATTATTCTCTATATATTGTTAAAGGTGCAAGGGACTCAAGTGATTATATATATATATATATATATATATATATATATCATATACTTAACTTGAGGTCAATGAACTTTTTTTAAAAATTTGATATAAGAAATGATGAAGCTGATGATCTTAGAAAAACATGGGTAAACTTGAATGAAATAATGAAGGAGAAAATGAACAAAACCAAGAGAATATTATATATACTAATAACAGTAGTGTTTAAAGAACAACTTTAAATGAAAAAGTCATTTTGAATATTATAAATATCCAAATTAACTAAAATGATCCTATGAAGGAAAATTCTATCTGCATTCAGAGAAAGAACTGATAAATAAAAGCATGTATGAATGCTTTCACACACACACACACACACACACACACACACACCACATATACATACATATTTGTGTCTAATGGTAGCCATCTCTGGGGGGGAGGGAGAAAAAAAAGAAAGTTACATGACAACTTTACTACATGTTTAAATGTAGTAAAGTTGTAGTAAATGTAGTAAATGTATTGCAAGTTGTATGCAATAGATTTGCACTTTTATGTTCAATCATCTTTTTTACATATTCTACTGTTATAGAAATGCTTATTTTATTTCTTAAGTTCAGAATAAAATAAAAAATATTGTAATAACTATTTCACAGCAATTGATTTCATTTGCAATCCTATGTAGTTTACTTTATGCATCTAAAAACATGCTGAGAAGGGGTACATAGGCTTTACCATACCATCAAAGGGGTTCAAGACACAAAGAGAGTTAAGAACTCTTGATCAAATCCAGTTTCTTATCTTCTTTTTCAGGCAAAGGAAATGTACCTCAAAGGAATGAAATGACTTAGTGTTTTACGCACAGATAGCAAATGGCAGAGCAAGGTCTAGATCTTATGATTCTAAGTCCAATGTTCTTCCCATCACCCTATAGGGTCTTCTATGCCTTCACCTTAGTATCATATCACTGAGCACAATGGTGAAAGCTCACAACTATTTCTAAATACAAATGAGATAAACACTAAATATCCTTTGTGTCCACATCATCCATGTCTCTAAGTAGTATTACTTCAAGGAGAGATGGCTACCCTTTTGCGCAAGAGTTTGCTTGTCCATTAAGAAATGTCACAGAACTGGGATTCAAACCCAGTTCCCCTAACTCCCAATCCTGCCCACTTCCCACTTTCCCATGGCTGCTTCCTCCTCACCCCCTCCCTGTGCCTGTGCCTGTATCATCCTCTACGCCCAGAATTCTGTCTACTGAAATCCTTCTCTTTTAAAAGTATGTGTGTGGGGCAGCTGGGTGGCACAGTGAACAGAGCACTGACCCTGAAGTCAGGAGGACCTGAGTTCAAATTCAGCCTCAGACACTTAACACAAAAACTAGCTATGTGACCTTGGGCAAGTCAATTAACCCCAATTGCCCTGCCCTCCGCACTGCAAAAAATAAAAAAAAAAACAAATTAAATAATTTTTTAAAAAGAAATGCTATGACTTCATTCTTCCATAAAGAACATAAGAAGCAATGAAGTTGGTTTCTGTAATTGAAGGGAGTGATTCACATGTTTCAAACCAAGGGAACAAATTGCCTATTCTTTGATCAAATTATCAAAATAATAGATCAAAGGTGGAATGTAAGTGCAAAAAATTCCCAAACCCCTTTATTGACTCAATCAATCAAAGGTAGAAACTGGGTATGACTTGAATAAAAAGAGATAAACAGGAAATATCTTGTGGTTGATTGGAGAGACAATCATTCCCCTTAGGGCTTAAATAAAACAGAAACCAGTTCAGAATATGGCATTCCAATAGGAGTTCATAATCTTAGTTATGGAGCAGCTCTAGATAAGCCAAAGACAAAATGGCTGAGGTAAGGACCTACCACCTGCCTACTCCCTTCCCTATAGGATGACTTTATAAACTTTAAAAGGTGGATACATTTGGATTTTACATAGGAACAGTAGTGGCCCAAGGACAAAATTGACCAGGGTAGTGACCTGGAAAGTCCAGTAGAGACCTATACACCCCTCAGAGAAACTGAATGAAGACTCCAGAAAGGGACAAAACTTTTAATAATCAAGAGTTATAAGTTATCTTTTGGTCACACATGTTCTCTAAACTTGAACCAATTTTCCCCTGGATGATATACATACTTATGGGAGAGTATATCCCAGACTTTTGGGGGTGAATATCTCTAACTAAAAGTTAATCAAACTTGTCTGACCAATTGCTATTTAGAAGATACCAACTTGTTAATTGATATTGGAGAGCATGCTATATGAAGGCTCACGAGTGTTAGTATTAGAAAACTATCTACAACTCTAGACTCCTGAGGGGAGAAGTATTCAGCCTGTCTCTGGAGACCAGCCCACCATTCTATTGGAAATGGATGAAATTCTTCCCCAGAAAGAATACCTCAATCTTGGAAAGTGCCTCCATACAAAAATGCTTTAGAGGAAAGCATACAGGTTTAGAGCTTTTGTTTTAGGCTTATTGGGTTTTTTGGCTTGAATTTATCTATTTTTTTTATCCTTCAGACATAACTCATTGCATTCTTCTTCAAGGGATTGTAGCTACTCAGCAGTGATGCCATATATGCATAAGGAGAAAGAAAGTAGAGAAGAGAGAGAAATAAAAAACAGAGATAGAGAAAGGGAGAAGAGGAGGGAAAGAGGGATAGAGGAAGGACAGATAGAAAGTAGAGAAGAGGAAGATGAAGGGGGAAACAAAAGGTTAGAAATGTGATTAAAGAGATGGGAAAAGAGATAGGAATAGAAAGAAAAGAGGAGAGGAAAAAGGAGAAGAAAAAGGAGAAAAGAGATGAGAGGAGAAAGATGTCCAAAGCTCATACAACTTTCCACACACAAAGTGTACTTGAGAGAAGGCAAAACTGGATCCTAGTTTTATCTCTTATCGAGACAATATCAAAACAAGATTTTAAAGACTTTCTGGGAAACCATATATTTTTATTGTCCTGTGTATTTTGTTGTTCTTGCCCTGCATAGTAGGCTCAAATAGACTTTCTTGCCTTCCCCTTCTCCTTCTCAGCTTCCTTCCTTCCCATTGTGACTTCCTGTTTCTTACTTTCTCAGGCTATGAGTTTAGGGCCTGATCCTTGACTTTGAATACCTCTGGGTGGCTAGTTTATGGCTAAGTCAGGGAAGTCAGTGAGGAATGTAGATGTGTAGGTGGGGATGCATCTGACCACTTCAGATTTTTGCTTCTATACCCCTGGGCTATAAGTAGGCTTTTGTTGGTGAGGTGAGGTGGGGCTTGTTGGGACCTCTCCCTCTCTTCTCTTCAGACCCCTGGCTGTCTCAGTTACACCCCTTATTGGAGACTCTCAAGCCTGGGGCTATTTCCATTAACTTGGGATTTCAATCTGGGTGGGAGACTTATCTTTGGGTTTTCTGCTTCATGAAGGAGAGATGGGAGGATCAGAGCAGCTAGAATTTACTTTGCCATCCCAGCCCCTGTATTATACAGGCAGGCAGTTTCTAACCTTCCAGGCGAATGCTGCAGGAGAAGCCACTCTCTCCCCTGGGGGCCTGACTCTCCTACCTGGCTCCAATGACCCCTCCCTTCCCTTCGTGAGATGAAGGGGAGATGACTGCGATTCGTCCATGGTAAGTCTGGGGCTTTTTCTCTCTCTGGTGTAGTCTGCTTGTCTGCTCTTAGGTCTGAGCTGTGCAGACCCCACTCGCTCTGCACTTGTCCTGTCCGGACACCCTGGGCAACCTCCTGGGCTGGACTCTGCCACGCTCTGTCTTCCAGTGGGCTCCGTCACTCTGGAATCCGCTCAGATTCACCCTTTGAGATTTAGTGACCGAGGAGCTCAGGGAGGTTACTGCTTCCTTTCCGCCATCTTGGCTCCTCCGAAACCATATATTTTTAAAATTATTTCTAAAACAAAATGAGAAAAGTAAAATTCATGTTTCAATGCAAGTTCCTGAGTCTCAAGTGTCCTGGCATTGCCTCTTTCTGGATGGGAGGGAACAAGCTTCTCCTGTGAAGTTTCCATTCATCAGCAAAGCCAAACCATCTGCTTCAGTGACGAGGTCAGCCGGAGCCGAGAACCTGATTGGTTTGCTCCCTCTTATCTCCCCCAAATGTCACCATGGGCAAGGGGAGGCACAAAAATCTGGTTAACAGGATTGAGGGGAAGTTGGCCAAAAAATACAAATCCAGACATGGGGGAGAAATTAGTGAAAGGCTTGTCAACAACTTGCAGATCCATAGAGCAGAATTCAGGAAACTGCTAAAAAGTTCATGCTGGTCTGTACAAGAATCTTGAGGGCATCACTCCATCCTCTGTTCAGGGGCACTGTTGACCTTCTTCAAAAGGTCCTTTTCATTTGGAAAATTTTTTCTCATGTACCAGAACTGGATGTAAGATGTTTGACTTTCTTTATACTTGATTCCCAAGGCCTGTACTTAGCTTTTCATTGGAAACTCCCTTTCTGATTGTGAAATACCTCATGGGTAAGGCTGAAATAGTCCCCATCTGAGTAGCCCATCCTACAGAATTCTCACTGAATCTGGGATCTTATCTGCCCTCTGGTCTACCTGATGCAAGAGCCTGCTTTTCAGGTGTTACAAGAAAGAAGTATCTTTTTTTTACAAGAAAGGACCAAAGATAGATTAGGAAGCAAAGTTATTTGTCCAACAATTTAAGCAGCATTCATGAAACACAATGCCCAGGTGCGGCTATTGTTATCCTCCTTTTCAAGGGAGAAGCTGTAACTGCAATTTCATTGAATAGAAAATTCCCTCCACCAATGTAGATCATCAACTCGACTTACATAATTATAGCTAGCATTTATATAGTGCCTACTATTGTCAAGATGCTGTGCTGGGTAATTCATAAATATCTCCTCTTATCCTCATAACAACCCTGGGAGGCAGATGTCATCCCTCTTTTACAAATGAGGAAACTGGGATAAAAGTGATTAATTGGCCCATCCAGAGGCACATAGTTAAGTGTATGAGACCAGATTTAAATTTAGATCTCCCTGACTCCAAGTCTAATGCTCTATCCATTGCACCATCTAGCTACCCCAAATTACTTGGCTGTAATTTATAGTCTTAGAGAAGTACAACAGGTTGTGACTCCCAGTTTATACAGGAAGAAACTAAGGGTATTCTCCTTAGGACAATAAGGCAGTAAAAAGTAATTCTATCTAGATTATTTATTATGAGAAAAATCACAGAGTGATTCACCACTGGAAAGCTCTTTCTTTTGAAAATGAGTCATTCAAAGCCCCAGCATCAGGGCCACAACCTTAACTAGATACCTAGTCCTTGATTCATTCAGAAACTCTGTCCAGTCTGTATTTCAAGGCTTCAGCTTCAACCACTCATAACCAACCTCCTTTCTTCCCATTTGATGGACAAGGAAATTGAGGTAAGTGACATACTACGGTCATACATTCTAAATTAATTATTACTGCTTTCTCTTCACTAAAATTGCAGTATATTTTTGATATAGTTTTCATTTATGTGCCAATGGATGTATTACTTTCCACCTCCCCCAGCAGAATATAAATTGCTTGAAGGTAAGGACCTTTTCCAGTTGAGTTTTTAAACTATGACCCTTAACATACTCTACTTACCTTCCTGTTATTCTTCACAGAGGCTGATACACACCTAGAATAAACTTACAGAATCACAATTTTAAGAGTTGAAAGGGACTTCTGTGACTCTGTAGCCCAAGCCAGATACAAAAGGGTCCCCACTGTAGCATACCCAACAATGGAGTATTCAGTCTCTGTTGGAGCTCTCTCCTCTCTCTGGTTTCCTTCAAAGTTCATCTTAAGGGCTGCCTTATACAAGATTCCCCCCTCACAAAGTGAATATATTTTCTGTAGATAGATAAAGCTACCAGATTGGACCAAAGAAGAGGTCACAAGTGGGAGGTTATTGAAGGATCAGCATAAAAGGTATCTGAAGAGAACTCCAATAACTACAAGTCTGTATGCCTACCCTCCCATCTATACAAAAATCTTTTGGAGAATCACCTATACTTGAATTGATAATAACCTTAATGAGAGTAGCATTAGGGAAAAAGCAGGTTTCACCAGGTGATATCCAAACATGGAACACATTTGCCATTTCATAATTAACTAAAACCTAATCAACAAAATAATAATACAATAAATAATTTACTAAAAAAATGTGAAGATGATGTGATCCCATTGCGTTTATCATTTGTTGATTATGAAGAAGCATGTGGTTCAGCAGAACAAAATGTCACCTTACTCTTTTAAAACAAGGTGACTTTCATAAAAGCTTCAAAAACCCCTCAAAATTCCTGAAATAATTGCCAGAGGCCCAAACACACATATGTATATATGCATGTATATGAATACTCTACACACATATCTATGTATGTGTGTACATACATACTTCAGGAAAGTATGTATGGCAGTCACCAAGATCTTATTGACTCTTGGTTTCTACAAACCAGTTTAATGACTCTATTCCCACTCTTAAAGCAAGAAGAAACAAATAAACCCAAACACTGAGATTACAGCTTAGAACGATAGTAGGTTTTCATAATGATGGCAACAAGAAATGACTGTTAGGTTTAGTATGTTCTTTAATTAGTCAGATATTATTAGATGTCCTATAAGCTTCTCAGACTCAAGATTAATAAGAATCTTTTCTCATCTCAAAAGTCAGTTCTGTACACACTCTACCAGTTTGCCTCTAACATAGTAAGATTAAATTAAACAATCAAATTGTTCTTGTTTGGGGGAAAACATTTCATAGATGGGGAGAGGGAGAAGGGCAAATATTTATGGTGCCCAGTGGTGAGGTTCACCCCACACACTCACGAGAAGACAGAGCAAGCAGATCTTGAAGGAACCCCAAATGTCTCCATGACTGTTTTGCCTCTGTATGTAATAATAACTGTCACTGATATATTCATTTTAGGTTTACAAAGGTTAGACAGGCATCAAATTATTTGATCCTCACAACAGCCCAGTAGGACAAGTACTATAGACCTTATCATATCTGCTTTATATATAAGGAAACTGAGGCTAAGAGTTTACTTGTCCTTAAAATCATTACTATTGGTATTATTCCTTTAGGGAATTTCTAAAAGGATTCATTAATACATTATTCATTTAACAAAGTTTTAATGAATACTGCTATGTGCCAGACACTATACAAAATGCTGGGCATATGTAAAGCCATGCACAAGCAACTTTCCAGAGGACTGCTACTGTGAACAGCTTTCAAAGTTCTGATTACATAGTATAGTAAACACTCAATTTATTCAATAACACATCAGAGCAAAACATTCACAGAGAATCAAGGTACCACGTTTACAATGTTACAGCTTATCACAGAAAATCAAAATACAGCATTCACAATGACTTATCACTAAATTGGACACATAGTTTTCACCAAAGTGGTCACAATAGTTCTCAACAAAGTACAATCTTTTAGTAACTCAATCATTCAATCATCCTTAAGGAGGCTGGGTCACAAAATGCAATAGTCAAAGTTCTCCACTCATGGAGCACGCTAAGTTACAAATCAGTCACTAGTCAGTCATTAGTCACTCCTAATACCCTCTTAAGGGGTAGTAGGAAATACACAGGCCATCCATCCTTTGGTCACAAGTAAATCACAATCTTCTTAGTTAGTATACAATATCCAAGTAAAGTCTTCTTTCAGATTGACTTGAGGCTGGTTCTCTGTTTCCATGGTTGCTCTTCCATGGTCCCAGCTTCAGCTGTCACCTGGATTCAAAGGCAGGCAGCTCCCAATTCCTCGTCCAGCTCCTTGTCCAGTTCTTTGTCCAGTTCCTGTTCCATATTGAAGCTCACAGTGTCCAGTCCACCTCAAGTCCTTCACAGTTCCTGTTTCTGGGAAGGCAAAGTTTAACAGAGCCAGAATAATATTTATACACATTGCCAGCACCATCATCAATTCACTATCTGCCTGTGAAATCAACTCAGATCCACCAACAAGGTCTGAGAACTCAACACAAATCATCAACATAGAAATCAACACAGACCCACAAACAGGGTCCATGAGGTCAGCACAAATCATCAGTAAAGTCCCAGGACCTCCAAGACACTCCTCCCAGGACTTCTGTACACATACAACCAGAAAATCCTCTTTCAGGGCTTCCAGTAAGGTCCCAGGGCTTCTGTACAAAGTATCACAAACATCAACACAGACAGAGCAGACAGGGTGCCAGGATACCACAAGTTTTCTCCTTCTTGACTCTGCCACCACAAGAGTCCTCTTCTCAGCTCCTCCTGCCTCTAGCCCTGGGGCCTTCCTTACATAATCATTAGCTCCTCCCCAGGAGTTCACAAGTTGCAAAGTTCACACATTCTGTTTCTTAATAGACTGAAACAAGGTGTTAATTCAATAGCTGAAACAAGATGTGAACTACTTCTGTGCTTACCATTATAGCATAAACAAACAAAAACAGAATAGCCCAAGACCTCAATATTTTACTGCATTAGAATGAGTCAAATGTTGTCTACAGGGCAGCTGGCGGTGCAGTGCATAGAGCCCTGAGCCTGGAGTCAGAAAGTCCAGGGTTCAAATCTGGCTTCAGGCACTTATTAGCTCTATGACTTTGGTCAAGTCACTTCACCCAATCTGCCTCAGTTTCCTCATCTGTACAATGAACTGGAGAAGGAAATGCCAAACAACTCTAGGATCTTTGCCAAGAAAATCCCAAATGGGGTCACAAAGTGTCAGACAAGACAGAAAAATAACTGAACAACAATGTTGTCTACCCCCATAGACTGTAAGTTCACAGAGGGCAGAAATTATTTTCTTTTTTATATATTCTTAATGCCTATACAGGACTAAGACCATAGTAAGTATATAATGAATGTTTGTTAGTTGAGTGAATCAGCTGAAGCTTTATGTCACTCATGTTGTGGATTTATATAAGACAAGATAACAGCTACAGATAATAAGAGGTGGATAGAGTTATGCTCTGCATGACTTGAAGGGGAAGTTCCACAGATTAAATCAGGAAGTCATTAAGGAATGAGAAACACAGAGCTGGGCCAGAGTGTGCCACCCTGAACACCTTACCACTGGCCCATCCCCTTAAGGAAAAGACCAGTGGTAATTATCACTGCAAAGTGTGCCTGAATACCCCAGCTCAAGTTTTATACAAAATCAGGGAGAAAGGGAAAAGCATTTATTAAGGCACTGGGCTGAGCTATTTTTACAAAATCATCTCATTTAATTCTCATGTCAGCACTAGGAGGTGAGTGCCATGATTATCCCCATTTTACAGTTGAAGCAACTAAGATGGACAGAGGTTGTGTCTTGTCCAGCTAGTAAACACGTAGCCAGTAAGTATCTGCGGGTATATTTTAGCTTGGAGCTTCTTTACTCCAAGCCTGGAACTCCATCCACTGCTCTACCTAGTTGCCTCAGGACTATAATCAAAAGATGGTCTTATCTGAGAGAGAATTGTGTTTAAGTACCATATTAGTAAAGATTGACTTGTGCCTTTGACCCAGGAATACCACTTCTAGGGTTATATCCCAAAGAGGTCATAGAAATGGGAGGAAGACCCAAATGTACCAAAATATTTATAGCAGCTCTTTTTGTGGTTGCAAAGAATTGGAAACTGAAGGGGTGCCCATCAATTGGGGAATGGCTAAACAAGTTGTGGTATATGAATGTAATGGAATATTATTGTGCTATAAGAAACGAGGAGGAGACGGATTTCATATTTACCTGGAGAGGCTTATACAGACTGATGCTGAGCGAGAAGAGTAGAATCAAAAGAAATTTGTATACAATCACAGACACTTCATATGTGTGATGTCTATCTATGACAGACTGGACTATTCTCAGCAATGCAGTAATATAAGTCAATCCTGAAAGTCTTATGAAAGAGAGAAATGCGACATCCAGAGATATAACTGGAAAGAACTGAGCTTGAATCCTGATGGAAGCAAACTAATTGATCTTTCTCTTTTCATTGTTTGGTTTTATTTCTTCTTTACCATCTTTCATCCCACCTAGTACAATACACCTTTGTAGTTGGACTAATGTCTAATATGAAAGTATTTGCAGATCCTATACTGTACTATATGCTGTCGTGGGGGGAGGGGGAGGGAAGTAAAGGAAATTTGAAAATCAAGGAACTATGGAATTGAATCTTCTTAACTGAAACTAAACTAAAAAATTAATTTTTTTTAAAAAGTGAAAAAGGAAAATAAAAGATTGACTTATGAAATTAACTTATCTTCACAAGTTAAAAACTGAGCTCTTGGGGAATGAAAAGTAGTATAAATGACATTTAAATCAATTTATTAGCTCATTGATCCAATTAACTCATTGAGCACCTTCCTGAGCTTGACACTATACTATTCTCTGGAAATACATGTACATAAATGAAACAATCCCTACTTCTTGTTGTTCATCTTGTCTGACTCTTCATGATCCCATTTGGGGTTTTCTTGGAGCAGTTTGCCATTTCCTTCTCCAGTTCATTTTACAGATGAGCAAACTGAGATAGACAGGGTTAAGTGACTTGCCCAGGGTCACATAGATAGTAAGCATCTGAGGCTAGATTTCAACTCAGGTCTTCTTGACTCTAGACCTTGTACTCTATCCACTGGGCCACTTAGCTGCCCACATCACCTCGTTACTACATACCTACTCTAGCAAATGCCAGTAGTTCAAATCCCATCAAACAATTATCAAGAAATCCAATAAGAAAATATCAAAGGAGAAAAAAAAACTTCTTTCAACCCATTAGTGAATGAAAGTAATCCAGCATCCTGCAGACAAAAGAAAAGAGCCCATTCCTCTTCCCTCTCAGACCTTCTAGCAAAGTCAACACTAGTCAGGTTAACCTTCAAGTCTGACCAGGGATGACAAGGGACACATGTAGGCTGTGACTTGGAGGCAGTAAGATCAGAGAGCCTGGTAAGGCTCAGTATGGTCAGAAAGCCCTAGCATGAATATGTTAGAAGCTCCAGGGAGCAGTGGTTGGCAGTGACCAGCACAGTGCTGTAGTAGAGGTTACAATGCCCAGAGAGGACAGCACAAGCCCAGGAGTTCTGAAGACCCTGCCATCCTGAACTGAGATACGATCAAGGGCTCAGAATATCCAACTCTTGGAAGCAGAGATTGGCACAAGGACTCAGAGAATTAAGAGTGAGATCTACTAAAGATGACCACACCACTAAAAAGCCAGCAATTTGGGGAAAGGGAAACTAATCCAGGCACAAATCCCCAATTCAGTAACTAAATTGAAGAGATGAATAAATCAAAGAAAACATCCGGTATCAACAATTATTGTAATTACAACTTCATCACAACTACAAGTAGAGACTAAAAGGAAAAACAAAACAAAACCAGCAATAGAAAACTTTCCATAGAGACCTTATAAATACCTAGAAAACACAAAACAAGAGATAAAAAAGTAAAATAAAAGTTCAGGAAGAAAAAATCAATAATAAAATAAGTAACTTAGAAGAGAATTTAGTAAACCTTACCCAAGTTACTGAAAAATTCAAGAACTCTGATCAAAGAAATAACTAACCCCATTTCCACAGGACCTGTGATGGAGCATGTTATACACACACTGACACAGACAAGATAGTTTCAAAATATGAGACATATATTTTGGTGGGGCCTGAGAGAAGACCAAATATCCCTTCCTTTTACAGCATGTCTCTGTCCTTCAAAACCATCAATAAAGAATTCACTTCAATCTCTCAGATTTGAATTCAACAAAGCTATGTCAGGGCTGATATAGACCCTTCCAAATATGCCAATAGTTCCAGATTCATGGACAATGGGAAAAGGCTCTTTTTTTTTCTTTACCAATTTTTTGTTATCTGTTTTTAAGGAAATTAACTGTACTGATAGGGAAGTTAACAATACTGATACCACAAAAAAGACAAAAAGTATGTGACCAAAACTTCATAAGATGCATTGCAGAGGGAATGATCTTGCCTTTTCTTCTGCAAAGTTGTTTTTCTCATGACAATGCACATTTTATGCAAAATTCCTGACTTGCTATCAGTTATACTCAGGAGGAGCAAAATTTAGGAATTCATCAAAAAGAAAAAAGAAGGAAGGGGCAGCT